>OU015622.1:1200000-2400000 GCA_907165235.1 Zeuzera pyrina
TTAAATGGAAATGTATATTTTTGGCCACAGTAGTAGAAATAACAGGAAGTTTCGTGTCGAAAATAACTGTAAAATATGTGTTTCCATAAAATAAAGACTACTCGACCTTCGTAAAGACTTTGAAGATCAAGATCACATCCAATTATGGTGCATGTTACATAATGTTTCAAGATACATACTCACCTGATGTAAATAAATTAACAGGACAGTATACATTAGGAAACAATAAAGTCAACCAACAAGGGTTGTTTTTCATATTGCATATGGAAAACAACCCTTTTAGTATAAATAAAATTAAAAATAAGTTTAATAACCTGAAGCTTTGTATAACGAATATGTCAAATAAATAACTAAATATGATGTACTGGCCGATCTTCAAAAATCGGCCCTTAAACGGAGTTACGAAATTCAAAGTAATGAATTCCAAGCGATCGAAGACGCGGACAGTTGGCTCATGTCCACATATCCTCATCGTGATTATATGAATTTGCACGGCAAGCGTGGGAATTAACACGAAATGTAGAAATACCGGTTTGTTTACATTACCTGTTACTGAATTCAGTGAGTAGGTAGTAATCGTTAAAATATTTCAATATCACACAAGTTACTCACCGCACGATGATTGGGCGTTCATTATTCGTGTAGTATCCAAACAAAATTGATCAATCTCTTCACAATCGTGATAATTTGACGAATTTTAAATACCTATCACCTTAAATGTATAAAATGTTTTACTCGTTTTTTATTTAATTTTTGTTTGTTTTTGTCATTTCTGATTTTGGCTTACCAATAACGTATCTGTTTGAAATTTGAATTTAATAAGCTGTGACATACAAACAGACGAAAGAAATAAAGAAATTATAAGAGATCCGGTTTTGCCAGTTGGGATCTCAAAAACAAAGAAAAAACACTGACCGGTCCCATATAAAAATTTTGCTTCAGGCTCATTCATTGCCGACGATATTATGTGTGTCATTACAAAAACAATTATTATCACAAAGTGAATCAACTTTTTGGTTTTCCCTATGAAAAAGAACCTAGGACTAATATGGCATTTACTATAACTGGTTTAATAGACAACGTGTTGCAATAGGCATGGGACAGAATTTTCATATCCGGATACTTCACATATATTTTCTTACGTATTTATCCGAAATCCGAATACAATCTGCACACTTATTACGTAACTTGCAGTCAGCATGCGACAGCTGAATATCGCGCGATATCTGCTGTCAAAATGAGAATGTGTAATGTAATTTCTATAGTGGCGCTAAATCTACCGGTCACAGAGTACTACTAGCTGTGGTACTAAATAAGTAGATACTAAATCGTCATATATGACACAAATTTTTTATTACAATTAGTCACTGGTCGCGCGATGATCGCGTGGCTGTCGCTGTCCGCTGGGTTCATTTTTGTAAATTAACATTAAGTCAAAAATTATAGCGTTCGAATAGTTGTGTGTCTTAAATAGAAATTCAAATCTGTTTTGGTGTGTTACTTTATATAACGAGTTTGCGAAAAAATATTGAAAATTGTTAAAAAATTAACACTAGTTCCGTAAAGTTATTTTTTTTTTTGGGTGGTATAATACGTTTGGTATTTTATGACATTTTTAAAAAGCTAAAATAAGCAAACTTATAAAACAAGATTTTTCCTTCTTTATGAGTCATTACAATTTATTTCAAGTTATTATAACAATATCAAAAATAATCGTATCGCATCTGAATTTTCACATATTTTTCCTACTTCAAAATCTCCGGAATAAATCCTATGTCTACGCATGTTCTTGTCACTAGTTGCAGATAAAATATGCAGTTTAATGCGGGTGATAGGAACACAAGTGGTAGGTATGTATTTATAGTAAATGTGAAAGAGTACACGTCTATATAGGGACAGTGGGAATCCCAGTGAACTTACATCGGAAGGTAAAATTCTGCGGGAAACCAATAGCATAAGTGCATAGGGGTTATTTTTAAGTATATTCAAAGCGTTTTTCCTTTCGAAACTAATAAAATTTTATCTCGTGATTTATATAAACAAAAAGAAAATTCCGTAACTAAAAAATATTTGTTAAGTCGTAGTTGGTCACGTGAATAGAGTTTCATACGATATTTATGAATGTTTAAATTAAATATCCGAAGAACTCTAAGACTAATAACTCGTTACATATTTAACTGAACTAAGGCAGGAAAATTAAATCAGTAAAAGGAAACTTCAGGTTTTTCCAGATTTTTTTAAAATTGTAATTCCAGTAGCTCTTTAAAATTCTGAATATTTTAAAATGTGTAATACGAAAAAATAAAACTAAATTCTTATAAGTATGTTGCGCGCACGGAGGAATGTGATTTGGCATAGTTAAAGTTTATATAAAGAAGGAGTACAGAAAGCTGAAATTTATATATAACATGTGATAGGAATACATTATATTAAATAAGACATTCGTTGTTTTTGTTCATACTGCCAATGACAAACATATATCTAATATTTATACAGTCAATGTCAAACACATAATATAGTTTATGGCCAAACAATCGCACGGAGAAGCACGAAGTAAAAATTGTCGACAAAGAATTTTAAAATGTTGTCAAAAAATAATTACTTTGTCAGTAATTATTATTGACTGAATGAGTTTCGAGCTGCGACTTTTGTGTAATTTGTAAGCTGTGAGTTGTGAGTTGTTTCGAGTCTGTCAATGTATATCAAGGAAATGTTTATTTTATATTTACGGTGGAAATTGTCCACTGGGAGACCACTAGTGTAATTTAATGAAACAATATAATATGGGTTAAATTTTAAGCCTGTAGGTCTCCTAGTTTATGGAGAAGTGACAGACAGACGCAAAGACGGGCAGACGGGTTGTCACAGTCGTAAGTTATATAAGGCAAGGGAAAGTAAGGGCATAAGGAAATATAAAACATTAGAAAAGGAAAGTAATGGAAATGGCCTCTCGTTCCGAAATTATATATTTGATCTTGTTTGCAAATCCTTGTACTTTGCGTTTATTTTTGTGTTTCTGATTTTAGTTTCATAATTTCATTTTTATTGTTTATATAAAGCATATATTTTGTTCTGTACGTTTTGTTTAATTTTTAATAAACTGTTTCTATACCGCTGTGGGTGAGATAAAAAACGAATGCGCTCGAAACATTCCCTGATTGTATCGCAGTTACTAGGAAACACTTTCATACAGGAAAACTGATATCTTTGTTAATAGTTAATGCCAAATATTGCATTCTTTGAATCTTGACCTTTATGCAATTATATTTCTCAGAACCTCGTATCCTTCATCCGTATCGTTTCTTTTGTAAGCTGACAATGCTGTGCTTTTAACACCATCAGAAGGAGAGTTGAGTGAAGACACTAGTAATGTGCTTCAAAGAAAACTGTGAAGTGAAAGGATTAAATATGAATGTGAACAAAAATAAGGTGTTTGAAAGTGAAGATGTACAGACGAAGTGTGAGATATGGGTAAATGGAAAATGTCTAGAACAAGTGAATGAAATTGTGTAACTGGGGGGTGGGTTTTCTAGAGATGGACGATCTGAGTTGGATGTGGAGAGACGGGTAGCAGTTGGCAATAAAATAAACGGTGCTTGAACCGCTTTAGTGGGCAGTATGAATATATCTCACTCAGTCAAAGTGACTATCGACATTGCGGTATTAGTTTCAACTTTATTATACGGTAGTAAGGTCTGGGTATGCCCAAAATCAAATGAAAGTAGGATAGTTGAAGTAGAAATGCGATATCTTAGAAATATGTGCGGTGTCACTCTTGCAGACAAAATAGGCAACGAAGAGATACACAGTATTAAAGACTTTCACGACGGTGTTATTATAAAAATGATGAAATAAATACTTAGATGATTCGGGCACATGGAAAGAATGAGTGATGAATCTGACGACAGACTGATGAAGAAAATCTATAGAGCGAAAGTAAGCGGCAGCAGATGGTAAAGAAGATTAAATCCAACTTATGAAGATGAAATAGCCAGAGTGTTAGCTGACGGAAATGTCAAAAGCACCTAGGCAAAAATGCATGAGGAGAATGATGAGATTCGAAGAGGCGAAAGAAATATCAATCAAAATAGAAAGAATAAAAACGAAAACGGAAAGAGATTATTCCTCTTTTATTATTGGGATACCAGAGAGCTGCTACAACAAATTATGTCAACCAGAAAACTGGGCAGTGAATATAGAGTTTTGCGAATGTTTGTGGTTTCGTAGACCACTCGCTAAGTAAAAAAAGGAGAATAATAATCAAATTAATATTTTCTGTCAAAATGTCAGAGGACCGAATGAAATTAAAGGACTTTTATACTGGAATCTCAACTTCTAGTTCTAACTTTTTAACCATGGCGCGTGTTTAGTGCTTTGAGCTACGACGGGTAGTCGGTCCACGTGACGTCAACATCGACGATCAGATCTTCGAACTAGTTAGTGCTAAAGTTTATTTACGAAGCAGATTTTTGTTTTTAATGTGTTGTTTATATTCCCCGCAGAGTAATGAAAATGATTATATGCTATTGTTTAGGGTTCTAGAACACTATTGCAATAGTAATAGAGAAATAATTGTGATTAGATTTTATTTTTAGATTTTAATTTAATTTTACAGTTACTGAAATCGATGCCAAGCCCACCAAACTAATAGACTTTCTGTTGTTGCACATTGATTTGGCACCGACTTCAATAACTGTTAAATTTAATTATATTATTTTTTATTTTTTTTTTAACAAAGTAATATTACATACAATTTCACGTTTCTTATATAATACTTGGTGTCACTAAACATAAAGGTGTTTGTTGTGATACTGCACACTCGCTTATTTATTACATCGTTTGGTAATGGTTAGTACAATATGGCATCTAGTTAGTATATCTACATTACTCAAGTAGGTATCTATTATAGTATATAGTATAGTTATAGATAGGTAGGTAGGTATTAATGATACCGAGCGTGAATGAAATAAAATATCGTGCGCTCTTTCGCGCGTCTTAACAACGGGAAGGCAGTTACATACCACCGCCGCATGTGCTGCCGATATGTTTACAATATACAGCATGCTACTCTATCCTGCGACTCAGTATTGAGTATGCCAAGTCACAGTACAGAGCAGCCTGCATTATTATCAATTAAGATACCTATCCATCCTCCCTTCCCCTCCTCTCCCTCTCTCCTCATGTTGGTAATTAAAAAGAAGAAAAAAAGAAGTAAAGAAAAAACAAATTAATGATTATATATTTAGTTATACTATAATATATTTCAGATATTAGCTATTACTTATATATACTTAAATCCATGTACACATAACATACATATACACATCCATACATATACATTCACATACGCATACACTTTTTATGTATCTTTTTTATGTTAGTGCTAGTAATGTTGTCTTGTTTCACAAACATATACATAATATAATATATATACATAACGTATTCTATATTTTATCATTATTTAAGTTACTGTTAATATTTAATGTAAGATATGGATTAAACAACTTAGATATGTTGTGTTCCATAAAGTAATTCATGAGTATCTTTTTTATGTTAGTGCTAGTAATGTTGTGTCTTGTTTCATTAGGTATATTATTTATTAATCTAGGAATGAGGTAATTTAGGGTTATTTTACCATACGTGTTAGTTGCGCGACAAGTATTTAGCATTCCACTAGTAACTTGCCTCGTAGTATATTTGTGCTGAATGGGTGTTTGAAATTCATCCTTGTAGAAATTTTTAGTAAGCACTGCATATTTAACTTTCTCGTGAACAGGTATGATTTTGCATTGGTGAAATAGTCCGTGATAGTTGTCCTTGAACGTTAATTTGGTCTTGAGTGGAACAATCATTTTTAGTATTCTCAATTGTAGAGTATAAATTCTGTCCAGATAAATTTTGTACGTACGTCCATAGCTTGTTATTCCATATGAGATGATTGATTCAACTAAAGCCTTATATAATTGAAGCATAACTCTATACGGAATTCGGTTTTTCATTATCCAAAATTTCGACATTATTTTAATAAATAATTTATTTATTTTAATAAATTTTAGTAAATTTTAATGTACCGGATGCTGTCAGTCCCTAAATCCGGCACTAATTTACTTAAAGAGGCTCCACTATCTCGGGCGCTTCGTACCCTTAATGATATATCATTGCAATTAGATCTTTTCTCGTGTGCTCTGAGTGACTTCACGAAGGTTTCTTTATTTGTTATTAGTTATGAGGCAAAATAGAATAAATTAATTATAATAATTATACAAATATGTAAAAATCAAGATAATGTGCTACACTATTGTATCGGGTTTTTAACCTCTAAAGATAGTTGTAAATTTTAAGAAAAATAAATAAAAAAATATGTGAGCACCGCGATGCTTTGCGCTCCGTCCTTTCTGACTACCCCGTTAGGGAGACAGCGTGAAGATATATATGTATGTTTATCTGTAAGTAATCTTGCTGACAGGATAAGCAATGATGAGATACGCAGTATGACAGGGTTGCACAACAGTTTTATTGTAAAAATGAAGAAAGGAATGCTTAGATGGTTCGGGCACATGGAAAGAATGTGTGATGAAAGACTGACGAAGAAAATATACAGAGCGAAAGTGAATGGTAAAAGAAGCCAAGGAAGACCAAGGCTGACTTATCAAGATCAAATAGCCAGAGTGTTAGCAGACGGAAATGTCAAAAGCACTCGCATACCTAGGCGAAAATGTGTGAGGAGAATGATGAAATTTGAGGAAGCGAAAGAGGTGTGTAAGGACCGCGACTCCTGGCGCTCCGTCCTCTCTGGCTACCCCGTTGGGGATACAGCGTGAAGTTATGTTTATGTTTATAATTGTACACTTGGCATTATACCAATAATAATAAATTTGTGTCTTACTTAGTGTAACAATTGTTGGTGAACTTAAATAAAATAAAAGTATTAGAGAACTTGACCATTTCCACCAGAAATTACTCCAAATTTATTATTATCTCTGAAACCACTGCACCTAGAATTTTAAAAATTTCAGGAAATATAAAGTCTTATCTAGAGTTCACAGGAAGCATACAATGGAAGTCTTACACAGACATTCAGAAATTAGATTTAGATATTTGCCATTTTATAAACATTGTCAAAGAATATGACATTGTACTGACGCCATTGCGCGAGTTGAACTCGCGTTTGAATGTTTTTTTATTTAAAACACCAGAGAGAGAGGTTATTGTGTTAGAATGACAGTTTTGAAAAGTAAAAAAGTCAAAATATTATCATTCTGAACAAAAATTTATTAATTTATTTTTAAATACTTAATATTTTGTATAAATGTCAAAAAAATATTGATAATACGAAATAGCATTGTTATAAATTATGACATCCAACTAATATCAGCACGAGTAAGTACCTAGGTATGCAAAACATGCATCGATCGATCGATCGATAGCATCCAAGCTTTTAAAAATAATGAAATTTAAAATGGATCGTCTATTTTATTCAAGTTTAACTTACAAAAAAAAAGTAACTGGTAATATTTCGAATAACTTAGAATTCAGATACATCGCAGTTCTACGCCGTTGGCGCCGCTAAACGATTACACGCGTGCGCGGGCGCACGAATCCGTACGTGATTTCTGACAGAACAAGATAAAAAATCATGTTCCATTATTTATTGAACAAAACACATCAAATAGTACGGTTTAGATATATATATGACGCACGCGCCTAAACTCATTTCATTGATAACTTTTAAGATGTTTTGAGAGAATGTTTCCGCGAGATAATTCATAATATAAATTACTATTTCTATCCACTACGGGACGTTTCGAGTTAAAGATTGTTTTTGCGTAATTATATAGCAACAGTTCGAGATGAGAAGATTAGAAGAACATCTTGAATAACGTTCATCTTGAAACCCCTATACAACTCCTAACAACGGACTTAATATCTAGGTGCTTCATATTGCACTAAAAATTAACTTCGGTATGACATTTTGTACTTATTGAGAAAAGACAACCGTTTTTGATCCATCGCCATTACAGTATGAATGGTGAATTGAATGAATTTAAGACAATATAAATAGAACTATAGTCCGTACTACATAAACATAGCCTTGACTTGCAGTATTTCATACTGGTCAATTTTTTTAAAATTAACAGTGATCCTTTAAAATACTTGTATAATTACCGTAACATTTAACTCTTATGTATAAAGTAGTACTTATGCGAAAATAGATCAATCAGTAACGATATTTGTCAGATTATATATCGCGCTATAAGAATGAAATTGAACTAATTCAAAATTTCAGAATTTAGAATTAAATAGTAAAATTATAAAATACCTACTATCCAAATACCTATAGTATGAATATTAATTATGTATCCCATAAACTTAGTATGTACTGCCGTATAGACGAATATAGAGTTCGTTGACGCGTGACGATTTTTAATTTGTCGTCACCTATGATATGAATGATCCCCTTGATTATTGCGATATGTAATAACACAATCGCGTACTATTGAAAAATACAGTACTTTTTTAAATAAAACAGGAATAACGCTAAATAATAAAACAAGTCAACAGCCTTCTTCACAGCGTCACGACTTGCGACGACCTGTCATCGCTTTTTAACCGACTTCAAAAAAAGGAGGATGTTCTCAATTCGTCTGTATGTTGTTTTTTTTTTGTTTTTTTTTTCTGTATGTTTGTTACCTCATAACTCCGTCATTTATGAACCGATTTCGAAAATTGTCTTTTACGTTTGGTAGGTAATACTTCAGAGGTGGTCCCATTTAAATTTCACCAATATTGGAGCTTGGACTTCGAAGATACACTAGATAACACGACCTGGTTATAACCTTTATTTGGTTAAAGTACATACATATGTTAATATTTACAAACTTAAAACTACACATTATCTTAAATAATAAACTTCCTCAAAGTTGCCGCTTAGAAAGCTGTCATTGCTCAAGGTACCTAGCAGACTGGCAGCATTGCCTCTTTGAATAGCCAAACTGATTCGTTGGCGGAAGAAGCTGCCAGCCCGGCGGTCTCCCGAAGCCTCGACCAGTCTCTTACAAATATCAGAAACCAGTCGATGGGCTTCGGGGCCCCAGGGACCCAAAGTTTCGACTGCAAAGGGCGTAAATATGAAACTCTCAGAGAGAGTCGCATACTTACGCCGCTTCAAGTTCTCGGCAGTGCTGGCCGCGGCACCTGCTGACTTGGAAGTCGCCGGCACATGGGAAACAGCAAGTGTATCGACACAAGTGGCATCCCACACCAGCGATCTTCCAAGTTTCCAAGGAATGAGCGTCAAACCATCCGGTCTCCTGCCGTCGCTGCGCACAATACCTACAGGCTCTAAGACTGCAGGAACGCCAGCGGCGACAAGAGCCCGCCGAATGACGTCATTCAAGGCAGCATGTCGTGACATGCGGCCCGCACTACATAAACAGGATAAACCGTGGTGACCTAGTACATCGACGAGATCACCACAGCGGCAACGGTGAAGAAGGTTAGTCCTGGCCCCCAGACGAAGGGATACTATGAGAGAAAGCGTGGTATTGTCGATTAAGGTTCCTAAGTTTTTTGAAGGTATTACCTTCAACCAGTGTCCTGACTCCTTCTCAGAAACAGCTAGGAGGCGAGACCGATCTTTTTCGGTACTACAAGAATCTAAAAGTTGTAAATGAACATTTTTGCATAGAGGCTCATCCCAGTGTTTTTGAGAAAAGGTCGAGGTAGGCAGGTTAGTACTCGGACAAACACTTAACCAAGCATTTCGAGCATCAGTCAAGCACGGCACCTCAACCGATCCTAAGGAAGGGCGAATAACAGATAGGAAAAGGTTTTCCGTGCTGTAGGCTGACGAAAGAAAAGCTGGCAGTGACACACTCGAGATTTTGCGTATGCCCAGGCCTCCATAACAGATGGGAAGCGAGGCTTGATTCCAGACCCTGTCATCAACAAAGGAGCAATTTAATATTTTAGATAATGTATTTTTTAGAATATTGTCTACAGATTTTAAAAGCGTTTGAAATTTAAAAAGCTGAGAACAGCGAAGAGCATATGTAAATTTTGGAACAAAAAGGCAAAAGCGGACAATGAGGAGAGCCATGTGGGAATTAATTTTGAAAAGTTTGTCTGAAGACTGGCAAAATTTTTGTATTTGATCATTGATAAAGCAGGGTATGG
This sequence comes from Zeuzera pyrina, assembly GCA_907165235.1. Taxonomy (NCBI): domain Eukaryota; kingdom Metazoa; phylum Arthropoda; class Insecta; order Lepidoptera; family Cossidae; genus Zeuzera; species Zeuzera pyrina. The sequence continues at coordinate 1,210,177 of OU015622.1, forward strand.
AGTCATCTAAGACGGGAGCACCTAGGAGGTACAGCGATCCTTTTGACAAGACTTTAATACCTGGTGCCAGATTGTTAAATTTATTAATTATTTCATTTTTTGTAATAGTTGGAACAGAATCGGAAACAAAGAGTTCACATTTAGAAAAATTTAATTCTAAGCCAATATCTTTAAACCTTTGAATGAGGGTTTTAAGGTCTTCTAAAACAGTAATTGCTTTACCTCCTATTGTTCCGTCGTCAAGGTACCAAATATTAAATTTGGAATTTAAATTACAAATCGCAGGATGGATAGCCAGACTAAAAATAGCTGGTCCGAGAGGATCACCTTGTTGACAGCCAACTTCGGAATGTAATAAATTATCTTTATATATTAATTTTGAAGGACTGCTGTAAGATTGCCAGAGGTAGGGATATATGTCCGGAACATACTGTTTTATCTGTGTCAACAAGGTGGATCTATCAACAGAATTAAATGCATTTTTTATGTCTACTTTGAGGAGTACCTCACCTCCATCATGTGTCAAGAAAGCACGCGCCGCATGCACTGCCGCTTCACATCCTCTCTTTGAGCCAAAACCTACTTGTGTAGGACAAAAATAGTTTGATACGGTAGAGAGAATGTGACGGCAACAAATTTTGGAGGCAATGCGGCGTATAGTTGCACCTACGGCAATTGGCCTAACGCCACCGTCTATTTTTTTCAGGGCACATAAATTGGCACCATACAGGATGTCGGTTATCTCCGGGGGCACCTTACCAGCCAGCATAACGTTTATTAGAGCTGTTAAACTAGATAAGAGTGTCTTACCGGTATCACCGACAGAGCCTGTAATCAGATCTTTATAATGTTGTGGCGTTAAGCCATCGAGACCTCCCGCGGAACCGCTTTTAAAAGAATTTATTGCGGCAAGCACATCTTCCTCCGTAGCTCGAGTCGATACATCATTTGGATGTGGGGGATCTGGCAGACAACAAGCCACAGAGGAAGAGGGATGCTTTGATCTGAGAGCAAAAAGAGTCTCGGCCGTATTCGGTACCAAAACATCGCTGGAAAATAGCAAGTGGGCGGCACCTCTTAGATCGCCGTCGCTAATTTTTGTTTCTATTTTTGGAATACTGTCTGAATTGAAAGATTTATAAATGGGCCGAACATGAATGCTCGGAACTGAAGAGTTTGAGCACTTATGTTTAATTTTTTGTGTTAAGGAAATTTTGTCTTTATCGTTTTGTTCCAAACATAATGTTCTATAACCGAAAATGAGCAGTTCTTCCCAATCGCATTTGTCATTTCGGTTTAATATTCTTTGTATTATTAAATTAAGAGATTTGGCAACGCTGATGCGTGCGCCACGTGGAATACGCGTTATTAAGCATACATTGTTTTTGAGCGAACCAATATATTTCCAAAAAGGTGTGCGATTGTGATTGGAATTTGAGGAATTAGTCAAATTATTGGACTGAGATGGCACTGATAAGGAAGTGGGGCCTGAAGCAATGCCGGCAGTGTCACACCGTTTGTGTACCCTGCCGACATGAATCTTCAAGCCCCTATTTCCACGAAAAAAACGAGGTTGGGAACACTGCTCACATTTTATTAAATTTGAACCTTAAAACCTTTATTTATATTGATGATTCTCTTGCATATCGTTGCGCTCCGGAATTAGAATGATGTTAATTGCAGACCTGCCCTAGATATTTATTTAGGTCAAGATCACTCAAAAGGGTGAAATAAAAAATTTTTATTAAAAAAAATTAAACCGCCTTCAAAAAAAATACGATATATATATAATACGTTTATAAATACGATACACATACCTATATAATTATTAAATTTGACACTTATTGAAGACGGTTCCAAATCAATGTGCAACAACATAAAGTCTATTTGTTTGGCGGGCTTGGTATCGAATTCAGTAACTGTCAAATTTAATTATATAGGTATGTGTATCGTATTTACAAAGTTATTTTAATTGTACTTGGGTTTTGATTAGTAAAGGATAGTTATTTTATACTTTTCAGTGTTTTTTTGAAGGCGGTTTAATTTTTTTAATAAAATTTTTTAAATAATTACCATACTCTGCCTGTCATTCAAAACGGGCTACATTAGCGGTCCGTTTCCTGTCCCTTTTCTACTTGTAGCATTATCATAAAACACTATAGTCTCACTCGCACTCGTTGTACGTCTATACGCTAGGCTAGTATATACTAAGTTTATGATGTATCCGCACCATTATCGTGAGAATGTTTATGCATGTGTTTCTAAAAAATACAATTTATTATTGTAGGTGAATTCGTAACTTGTCAAAGCAAAATCTCGAAATTATGAAATAGGTTATTTTCATTCTCAAGATGCCATATCATGTCTTCATGTCTGTCATAAAGATAAAAATATTCACAAAAAATGGTAATAATCATAAAATTTATTACGTAATCGATTTTGCAAACGTATTTCCCTAAGTCCCTAGTACCCAGTCATTATACAGTCTTGAACGTGTTTATCTCTCGTAAGCTGTCGTTAAAGAATGAAATTTAGAAGTATTTATTTATTTAACGTCTGTGTACAAAATCCGCACAAAATAGAGATCAAATGGTGGACTTGAAGTCAAGCGGCATTCCCAACCAGTCACACAAACGGTAGGTAATCTTAGAAAATATGAAGAGTGTAGGTATAATATTATAGATAATATAATGGAAACGCTAATGTCAAATAAAATAGAACATATTACTGCCGTTGAAGATTAATACAGGGAAGATAATAAATACAATACAAATCATATTTACATATCCTCATAAATAATTATGTATACTGCATACACAACCGTACTATAAATAGAAATAACACATTATATCATATATACGAATACATTTACAAACTTTAAAAAAACTAAGCTTAATCTTAAATAATAGTCGTCATCAAAGTTGCCGTTTGAGAAGTTGTTATTGCTTAGGGTACCTAGCAGACTAATAGATTGATAGACTTTGAATAGCCAAGCTAATTCGAGCGAAAGAAGCCGTCAGCGAATGTTTACTGCCTGCTACCAGCTGTCCAAGATCCCAAAGTCTTGACTGCAAAGAGAATAAATGTGAAACCCGAGGATTTCTCCGAGAATCTCTCCGAGGAGAGAGTCCTTCGAGGAGGTAGTCTAAAACCTTACCACGTATCACTTGGGGGGTTAAAAAGTTGCTAAAAAACATCACGTGATTATGGACGACCCCCTATTAGTAGCTGTAAGGATTAAGAAATAAACCGGGTGTGACATATGGACAGATAGCAAAACTTATCGTAACGGTTTCGTTTTAGTCATTGTGTCTACTGAACCCTAATAGAAGCCAGTAATAAAGCAGTTAATTTTATCGGTGAACGTAGTCACAGATAGTCTCAAATTTATCAGTCAAACGCCACAAGCTAATGCCTCGGTGATTCATACATATTATATACCTGTTATTCATAGTTGTGTAACTCAAATAATAATGTATCATTATCGATATAACCGATTTTCGGAACTGGTGACATAATAAATTTTATTAAAACAAAAAATGTATAAAATTTACTCGTAGTTATTTTTAAAATGATGATAATATTTTTTTATATACTCGTACATATAAAAATGAAATAATTATGTCATACTATATTATTTATTAAGTTCATTTACCTCTGTATTTATGCATATATATATACACTCACGCTGTATTCCTAATGGGGTAGCCAGAGAAGATAAGAGTGCTAAGTATAGAGGTCCATACATACTTCTTTCGCCTCCTCAAATCTTATCACTCTCCTCACACACTTTCGCTTAGGCATGCGAGTGCTGTTGACATTTTCGTCCGCTAACACTCTGGCAATTTGATCTTCATACGAGGCATGCCTTTTAAGTTTTGTCGTTTGAAGAAAAAAACACAACTAGAACCTTATAGTACTTTTTATTGTTTTTCAAAGTATTCACCACGTAGCTTAATACACTTTTCCATTCGCTCAAACCAGTTATTATAACATTTATTCCACTCTAAAGTGGGGGTGTTCAAAATGGCTGACTTAACAGCGTCGACTGCTTCTTCACCGGACTGGAACCTTTGACCACGAAGACTTTTCTTAATTTTAGGAAATGTAAAGAAATCGTTAGGGCTTAGGTCAGGACTGTATGGAGGATGGTCAAGAATTTCTACTTTTTCCCGCTTCAAATACTCAATCGTTTGACGAGCGCTGTGTGAGCTTGCGTTGTCGTGGTGCAGGATGATGCGTCGCTTTGAGTTAGATTTTCGAAGTTCGGCGATGACTGTGGTAAACAAACTGTGGTATACCACTCTGCGTTAATCGTTCTACGATCTTCAAGTGCAATAGTCGCAACATGGCTGGTTTTTCCAATGAACGTGGCCACCATCTTCTTTGAAGTGCTTCGAGAACGAACAACTTTAGTCGGCTTTGGCTCGTCTTTAAAGACCCAGATTGTAGATTATTGTTTAGAATCAGGATCGTAGGCATAGATCCAAGATTCGTCACCACTGATGATGTCGTAGACGTGATTTGACTCTCCTCGGTTGAACCTTTGCAGAGTTTTCTTACACCATCTGACGCGGGCCGCCTTGTGATCGTCGGAAAGCAGATGCGGTATCCAACGGCAAACTAGCTTTCTCACACAAAGCGCTTCATGCAAGATCTTCTGAATGGTTGTCCCTGAGATGCCTAATAGAGCCTCTATCTCTCGATACGTCACATGACGATCTTCAAGAATTAGTTGTCTCACAGCAATGATGTTATCTTCAGTGAAGGCGGATTTTGGGCGTCCTTCGCGAGATTTGTCACTAACACTAGTATGTCCACGCTGGAATTCTAAATACCAGCGTTCGACAGTCCGCAGACATGGGGCTTCATCACTGAACACAGATGTTAGCTCTTCAAAACACTGAAGCCGTGTCAGGCCTCTTCTAAAGTTGTAGAAAATTATTGCACGAACATTTTCCTTAGAAAGATTCATTTTCGTACGTAACCTGACAGATTCCAATCGACGCTGTGACTAAACAATAGCATTAATAGTAATACTTTCACCCGTTTTGAGATTTAAAATTTAAACACATTCGAATATAGAACAGTTCCAAGTTCAAAATTGCCGGGAAATATGGAAACGACAGAACTTAAAAGGCATGCCTAGTAAGCGTCTTTCTTGAATTTTACTGCCACTCACTTTTACTCTGTACATTTTCTTCATCAGCCTTTCACCATTCATTCTGTATATGTGCCCTTCGAACTATTTAAACACTCCTTTCCTCACTTTTACAATGACACTGTCATCTACTGGCACGCTTGTTACCTAACTTGCGATCAGCATGCGGCAGCCAAATATCGTGCGATATCTAGTGTCAATACAATGCATAATGTAATTTGAATAGTGGCGCTATATCTGCCGCAAAAAGTGCATTTTACGGCCATGACGCAATAGATACGCAATCGTCATACATGATATAAATTTTTATTACAATTAGTCACCGGTGGCGCAGTGATCGCGTGGCTGTCTGTGTCTGCACATTTTTATATAATAACCCTGCCTGTCATACTGCCTGTTCATTGCTTATTTTGTCCGCGAGAGAGTCCACATTTTAACACTCACTCTTTCCTTCCTATGTAGGTACCTAGATATTTTTGTCAAGTCTGTGTATTAATAATTTTTTTACTCAACGAGGAAAACAAACGATTAAACGTACATGGACTGAGGCCCGTGAGCATTAACAATATAAAAAAGCACTTTTGATTCAAATACGTTGACAACCCTGAGAACTAAGATGTTGTGCGTCTTGTCCTCTCGTGCCTGAAAATTCATCAAGTATCCTAACCCTTCACATCTGTATAGAACTCCGCAAACGATGCTGTTTATGGCAAGAGTAACGAGTAAGGCAGTGGTAGCGATCAGGACGAACACTGGACAAGTCCTACCAGCTGCAAAAAGCCATAAACGCAATAAACAATGAACTCGTTCTTACTAATAAATACAAAAATAAACAGATCTCTTTTTTAATCACCTAATTAAGAATAAAGAGACAAAGTTATCATTAACCAAACATTGATTAAGAAATCTTGTTATACGAAGACAGACAATTATGAATGATCTCCAAATGCGTTCAGTGGCCTCTAGATAATAATATAATTGCAACCATTACAACTTATAAAATTTTATTACCTGACAATTTCAAAAATTTGTTAATTGGAGTTCCGACGTTCACAAAGATGGTTTATATAGGCACAAGTTGATTAGTTACTACATATAGGCATATACGATACATATAAACAGCGCCGCGCGGCGGTCCAAGCCCTTGAACAGGTAGAGCCATATTGTCTTTCGGCGCCCTTCCGTTGATTCAAATTCGAATTCTTTATTTGTCTGTGATTACAGGCGGCACATTACATAGATACAAAAATAAGAAATTAGTTCTCTGTAATCCGGCAATTGCGTACAGACATAAAATAAAAACAATGATGTTATAACTTTTGCATTAACACGTTTCCAAAACAAGCCCAAGTATTTAACTACTACTACTAAATTTAAATCAAAACTCAAGTACAATTAAAATAACTTTATAAATACAACTTCAATAACTGTCAAATTTAATTATATAGGTATGTGTATCATATTTATAAAGTTATTTTAATTGTACTTGAGTTTTGATTTAATTTTTTTAAATAAAAATTTTTTATTTCTCCCTTTTGAGTGGTCTTGACCTAAATAAATATCTAGGGCAGGTCTGCAATTAACTTCATTCTAATTCCGGAGCGCAATGTTATACAAGAGAATCGTCAATATAAATAAAGGTTATAACCAGGCTTCGATCACAAATATATAACTAGATTCACAATCCTTTATAAAATTGGAACAAATTATTGTAAAAATGGACATATACATTTCTAATATCGTATAGTATTATCTCAATATTGTGTTAATTTAAAGTAAACTTTACTGTTAATGCATATAAAGGTTGTAAAAGCTTGTAAGATTCTCCCATGGCATTGAAACGACGTTTGTTAACAAAAATATATTTAAAATTCAATCTTACGCCTCATGCTTAAAGTGTAATTCACGTAATTTATTTGTTTCGCTATTTACGTCATTATGACTTGTTAGATGAAAGTGACAAGGATAAGACACTTAGAAATTATAATGTCAGACAAGGAATAAGATGTTGCATGTCAGGCAATGACATATTCAGATGCAATGTAAGAATATTATTGTATTATTATGAATTTAATAAAATAGAGCTATATAACGTTATTATTATAACGAAATAATGAACACGTAAATAAAATAATCCTAATTACTTAGCGAAAGTAAGAAACTCCATCGTTTTTTAACGTTCTAGACGTGTCATTTTTACAATTTTTGAAGGAGCACTTTGTCATGTTTGCTTTAGTGTTCATAAATTACTACTAAGACTGAGTGCGCTAAAATTTTCATTTCAGCGCACATTTGGTTCGGACGTTTTTGGAACGCTGATTGTGTATCTTGTTATATATTTGTGATCGAAGTAACCAGGTCGTGTTATCTAGTGTATCTTCGAAGTCCAAGCTACAATATCGGTGAAGTTTAAATGGGACCACCTCTGAAGTATTACCTACCAAACGTAAAAAGAATTTTCGAAATCGGTTCATAAATGACAGAGTTAAGAGGTAACAAACTTCCAAAAAAAAAACAGACGAATTGAGAACCTCCTTCTTTTTTTGAAGTCGGTTAAAAAGAAATGTGATCCACTGTCGCCGCCATGACCTTACGTTAAACAAATAATAATTCCTGTTTTTTTGTTGCATTTTATTTTATTTATTTAGGAAATCTTACAGCCTAAAATAACTAAAGATATATATAAGTTTAAATCAAGGCTAACTACAAGATTTCACCTAAAAATCTTGTAATAGCCTAGTAGGTCCGTCCTGGTCCTGACGTCGACGACCCTCGTGACGCCGTCGTTGCCTGGATGAACAGCCACGATGCGCCCGAGCAACCACTTCAGGAGCGGCGCCGACTTTTCCGAACTGCCCCGAGGATTCGCGAGTCGCGACAGCGCCCCTTGCCACCTAGCGCCACAGCTCCTCTCGTTCTACCCCTGGGCCGGAGCTAGATTCTAGATATAAATTGATAAATTAACCTTCATTTCTGGATCTATAGAACCTAAAACTTTTGTTTTTCCTATAAGAATTGGTTCTCTATGTTTATACATTCCCTAATATTTTAAAATTATAGGCGTAATCTAATCGGAGATGGATTTTTAAGTGGAGAATTGGCTTTCTCATTAAGCCAAAGTTCATATAATATCTCATAGTTTCAAAGTAAATATGTAAGAAATGGACTGACGCATTAGTGCTCTTAATTAAATTAGGATTCGAAATTGAAGACCAGGAAGATGCCTATACGGAATTTCACTGAACATAATCATTATCGAACTTTCTCAAAACTCTTTTTCTCTTTTCTGTCAGGGTTTTAAAACAATACCCAAGTTTCTTGCATAAAATTACGCTACTTAAGCTAGTAGTTCATGGTTTCTTGTCAATATTTATAAAAGTGATGCGTTAAAATTTGATTATAACCATACTTACTCGATTCCAGGTATCGTATTAAAATTGTCGATACCAATAAGAATATCGATATTACTTTGTACAGAGTATCTTTTTCAAAGAGCGCAGATTAGTAGTTCACTTTAACAAACTGCAAACTTACTAACCAAATAAATAAAATTGGTGTTTTAAAAAAACATTAGTCGATTTATTACTTTAGATCGATCCAAATTATCCATATTTGAAACCTTAAGATCGATTTTTCGATTTCAGATCGGATAGACTATCCGAGATCTTATTCGACTATCTACAATATCTAAAAAGTATCAAAACAAAAGTATTTAGTACAGTTTCGATATCGTAACGAAAGTATCGATATTAATCTACATTGATACGTTTGGCAGTTCACTAATTTCCAGTAAAATACATTTCCAGAAATCGATGCTAAAGAGTAAAGACTCATATTATTTGCATGGTTTATTGTATATATTTTTCTGAATATATCTATGTTTAAAAATTAATAATGGTAGTCTTTCTATTATGTACCTATTTTAAACGACAAATTATTTCATATCTTTTTAAAGTAGTTTCTGCAAAGTCATGGTAAGTCGAACTAGGACAACGATGACTGTCCATTTAGGTACCTCCCTATATCTACTTACATGATATTTCGTGATTTTTTTGTAGCAAAATTTTCTTAGTTTTTATTTTATTATATCTTATTTTATTATATTATATTATATTATATCTTTACACTATAACCCTCTGTATACCTGAAAATTAGTGGAAGAGAGCACCAAGCGTTATGGTTACGATGTTATCTCTTTTAAAACCAGAACCTAATAAATAGGCTATAATTTATTGCACAAAATTCTTCCTCATATCTGACATTTAATTAATAAAAAATTATAAGCACAAAAGGCTAATGGACTGACCTTATAACTGCTATGTTTTATACAATGTAATAAAATAATTTAAAATGTTGTACAAAATTGTGATATACTGCTTGAAATTCGTTCATTCAATAAACTCCAGTAGTGAGACAGAGTGGGGATATATTAGAGGGAGATGGCGTTACAGAGCTACGACGTCACTCAACACGCAGTGTCATTGCCCATTGCATTTTTCTGTAAATCGAAAATCCAAAACATCTGTTTTTTAATGATAAATAACATCGTCTTAGTAAAAGACATGTGCTGAATGTAATCAAAAAATATTGATAATTACAATATATTTATTTATGTAACCATTCTTTTTAGAGGCTGGCTTGGAATTTTTTCTTCAAAATTTTACTTGCTTTTGAAACTATATTTTGGGAAATATAATATACATAAATTAACAATTTTGTTTTTCAATAGATACCTTTGAGGCGACGAATTGGAAATTTTGACGGCAGCGATCTCAATTTTTCTAAATTATTACAAAATGTATGAAAGTGATATTTGGTGACCTGATTCTTAATTTCATTGGCTTCATTTTGTCAGTTGTGTTACACGATTGGTTAACTTTTGTAGCAGAAAAAAATATCAAAGGAACGTCTTTTATAACAGAGATTTACATTTTCCGGACTAACGGGACCGATTTATGACTCTAAATTTTTTGTGTAGATTCATCTAAACACACTCTTCAAAATGCCAGTTGGATTATTTAAAATTAATTATAGTTTCTATTATAGCATAAACAAAAATAACTGTTTTTTCGTATTTTTTGTAAGCTAGCGCGCGCACGTTTGTATGGTACAGAAGGTCTATTTTAGACTAAATTAATTATTGTTTATCACTGCGTCACCTTAAACGCAGTTTTCACTAAAAATTGTTTCGTTGAAGCCTATTAAGGCGACGCATTGATAAACAATAATTTAATCCAAAATATACCAGCTATGCAAAAGTGCGCGCGGTAGCTTACGAAAAATACCCACATGTAGTTATCTTCACTTATTTTAAAAACTATAATGAATTTAAAAAAATCCAACTGTCATTTTGAAGAATATGTTTAGATTAAAACTGTACAGAAAATTTTGAAACGTAAATCGGTCCCGTGACTCCTAAAAATGTAAATCTCTGTTTTAAAAGAGGTTTCTTTGACATTTTTTCTTGTGTTACAAAAGTTAACCAACCGTGTATCGCAACTGTGAAAGTAAACTCAATGAAGTGAAGAATGAGATTACCAAGTATCATTCTCATACGTTTTGTAGTCACTTAGAAAATTGAGATCCCTGCCGTCAAAATTTCCAATGCGTTGCCTTAACGATACTATCCAACTTAAAGATTAGTGTATAATTATTCTTATCTTTGAAAATCAGCTTTGGTAATCTTTATATGCCATTGTTGAGGATCATTTCGTATTTAATCTTCTTTTATTATAAGTCCAAATAAATTAATTACATGTCGGTGTCAAACTATTATATTTCTTATGGCACCAATTAATAAGTGCAGTGGCATGACAGGGCGGTGGTATGTAAGCGACTGGCGAGCCACGTGTTCGAGTCGCATTATATTCTACTTAAATGCCTTATACTTAAATTGTATTTTAACATCGCCAGGTCGCTACACCATTATTACCTTTGATCTTTAAATCTTCGTCAGAAATTTTTCCCTGATTTTTCAACGTTTCCTAGCTTTTTAGTGAGGTGAATCTATCTTCCAAGGTGAGGTTTCTGAATTGGATTCCTTGGCAACTCAATTCAAGAAAGTATCATAACTTATCATAACTAAATGGTTTAGGAATCGGGGTGTTGCTGGTGCTTCTCCAGTTGTGTTGTACAAACAGTCTTACATGTTGCATTTTCTGTAGATTTTTCATCTATACATGCAACATGCGTTGTGTGCATATTTTTATGTATTCTTAACGCTTTCATTCTTTTGGCATTATTCATCCTTGCCGCGAGGTGACACAGCATTTTTTGTGAGAGATTCCATTTCTAGCTAAATCTTACATCATAATTCGAACTTTCAAAGCCTTTCCTAAAGTTTACAGGAAAAATATAAACGAAAATCTTACAGATTTTCAGAAATCATGTCTATTTTACTATTTTATACGCATCGCAACTGGAACTTGACAAATATTTTTTTTACATTAAACTCTATATAACTTTATTTCACGTCACTGGTCGTTCAAAATAGATAAATACCGTTAAGAATTGTGTTATTCTTATGTCTAGTGTTATGTAACGATAATAACGGTATAAATGAATCCACCGTACATGCCGTCACAAGCACTTGCCGCGAGGTCGACGTCATCAGCGCGCACCGTGACTCGAGCATGCTGTGTGTGTCAAGGATGTAGAATACGTGCCCGCAACATGCGCGAAAGCGGGAGCGGGTCTCGACCCTCTAGTTAGGAATCTGCACCCAAAGGGTGCCAACGAGTCAATGATACCCTATTATTAAGCTTACGCTGTCTGTCCGTCCGAACAACTGTCCGTCCGTCTGTCCTACCTTTATATGGCTGTATCTTTTGAACTGTAAGAGGTAGCTAGTTGAAATTTTCACATATATGGTTTTGTGGTAGATATTCTAGCAAATAATAAAAAAAATCAATAAGTAAAATACAAAGGGTTTTATTTTTTAGTCCTTTTCTTTGTATATTTTTTGTTGTTGCTCACTGGATCACTCAATGTCTGTCGCAGACGTTGTTCGCAGATACTATTTCACAAGGAATAATTGTAGTATTACCCAGATACATATGTATGTTATGCAAAAATTGTTAATGCTTATATGAGATATTGAAAAAGAAATATTTTTTGTCGCTATTGTGTGGGTTTCTGGGTTTCACCAGTAATGGATTAGTAGTGCATAAAGTGTAGTAATATCAGAAAAATCTCTTTGAAATGATTTCGAAAAGTACAAGTTTTTCAAGTCATTCTTTTTAACATGATATGGGAAAAAAGTATTCATAGTAATATTATAAAGGCGGAAGTCTGTCTGTCTGATTGACTTTCACGGCTAAAGTTTAGAATATAGGTAGATTAAACCCAAGGAATGGATATAGGCTACTTTTTTTTAAATTACACGTGGACGAAATCGTGGGCAAAAGCTACTTAATAATTAAGTGCATACCGAAGGAACACTATTAGGGTGGCTTTTCATTATATACTTTATTTTAAAGAAATCTAATTTCGTTTGACAATTTTTTTTTATTTTGGGGTTGCAGTTGGCAAAATTAACAATACGGAGCACCGAATGAAGAAAAACTAACTGACTCGCACTTGACCGCTTTCTTTTGTTAGTGTTAGATTTGACTTCGTAAAATGTCGTCTTTATTTGAATAAATAACTGCGCAATATTGTCGTAGTTGCATATAGATTAAAGATTTTTATCAACATTTCTTCAGATACCGCTATCAAAGTTACAAGGTATTGTTAAAATTGATTAATTATATTATTTCTTTCTTCATTCGAAGCCATCTTTGACGCAAGCAAGTCTTTGATAAATTACAATAAATAAGTGACGCGTGCGGTGATCCTATTGATTAATTTGCTTAATATAATAACGTATTATCGTTTATTATAAAATAAAACAATTGTAAGATTGACAAAAACTATTTAGTATAGACAGCTGTCGTTTTCGTAGATGTTATTTAGTTAATTAAAACTTATCTAAATAGATGTCTTCAAGCAATACAATACTTCAAGTAATAACACTTACAAATACTAAACATGAACTATCGGTCGCTGGAGTTGTCGTCTCGAGGGTCGCTCGGAGACGACAACTCCAGAGCGGTGACCATCGGCCCTGTAGCCCAGGCTAGAAAATAAGGCAGTACGGTATTCGCATCTGTCGGAAGAGGTGACTTAAGCGGTCTTCGGGGTCGTGACCAATCTTAGTGGGGGCTCTGGTCGTCCATCCATGCGCTCCTGAGGATGATGATGGCGTGTACAGACTAAGCTATCGTAGCTCTGCGAGGGCACACGGGGAGCTTTGTCACTGACCTGCGATTGAGCACAACGCAAGAAGGGCTTTGGCGTGTTTCGTAGGAGATTCCTTAGGCTCTCGACAACGTGCCTAGGATGAGTACCGCATAAGTCCTAACTTTTACCCACTTTAAGAGACTAGGTTATGTAGGCATAACCTAGTCTCTTATCTAGGCGGATGGGTAGCTGTGATCAGATTTCTCCTACATTACAAAAACATACAAAAACAGTCCTTTAGCCTAGCCCAGAGAATAAGACTACAGTGTCCTTCCTGTCATACAAGGCGTTAAATGCCTTGTACGGTGGTCTTCGTGGTCGCGGCTGATCAAAGTGGGCACAATCCTCCACTAATAATACGAAAATTTCGAATTTCACGAAAAAGTAGAAGATAGACTAAAACAATTTTTATCACTGTAGTTAGAAACATATTTGAATATTGTTCTACAAATCGGTCTCCAATGTATCAGCTTCATTAAAGTCGAATAAATCAATACAAAATATTTTTTTTAAATATTTAACTAACGAACAAAAACTGAAAGTATCTGAATAATTATGAAGATATACTACTTCCATATTTTAAACTCAGAAATTTGATGGAAATAAAATTATGAATCACACATTGGAGGGGGTTTTAATACATTACATAAACCTGAGAGTCAGGAGGCGTTCCACACGTTTTCCGAACGTTTTTCATATCCTTTAAACATAGACTAGCGTCTCCCATAATCACTCGATATTCAGGATGTGTTGCCAGCAAGCTCAGTTAAAACCTTGAGATGGATATCTTTCACCAGAAGTTGTATACTTACAGGACAATCATAACTGATTCTTCTGTGAAGATGTAATTTTTATAGATTTGGATAATTCTATATTTACTACAGCGTAGTACCGGGTAGTAACATTCGTAAAAGTTGAGTACGACTGTTATGGGTTTCCAAATTCAGTACGTACAGTAATTGTTGTATTTTAGATTTATTTTAAGAATATTATTATTATTTGTTTGTTTGTAAAATTTTGTTGTATCAAACGAACAAATAGCTAAGAATTAATTTAACAGTGTTTTTACATACAAACATACATATCTTCATGCTGTATCCCTAATGGGGTAGTCAGAGAATGGAGCGCCAAGCGTCGCGGTCCTTACATACTTTTTTCGCCTCTTCGAATTTCATGATTCTCCTCACGTATTTTCGCCTAGGTATGCTGGTGTTTTTGACATTTCCGTCAGCTAACACTGACTATTTGACCTTCATACGTCAGCCTTGGTCTACCTTGCCTTCTGCTACCACTCAATTTCGTTTTGATGTAGATTTTCTTCGACAGTCTTTCATCATTCGTTCTTTATTTCTTTTAATTTATCTAAATTTAGTGTTTTTGTTTTATAATTTTCAGAAATTTAGAAAATGCTTGACTTATGGCGAATGAGAAGGTAAACTAATAAAGAATAAGACAATTGTAACAGCTTATTGCATTATTGAAACAAATTACATCTATTTCCTATTTATTCAAAGTCCCTGTTCAGACTATTCCGTAGAGTTGTGTCCAAAAGATGTGTCGTAATGTTCCAACGTGTTAAATCTTACCGAGAACTTTTAAATAATGTCAAGGTCTTCGCTTCTAATCGATTTTTTTGGCAGTGACTCCGACTACGTTACCCGTAGAGCAAAAGCGCTGTCAGACGACCAGACACTTGGCAACCCTTCAAATGCTACTCCAGACTGTAGTGCCAATAACACGTCCTGAAAAAAATCGATTCATCTCATTGTTCACCACCGAAATTGAGTGTGATTCATTTAAGAACAGGCCGAGGCGCTCGAAGTGTGACCAAGTTTTTCCTTAAATAAGGGGTAATAGCAAAAGAGTTTTTTAAGCAACAAAAAAGAGACTTTTAGGTGATATGTAATGAAATTGAACAAATTTAAAATGATAACATTTGTAATTTGAAAAAAAAAACGTTCAATTTTACAAAATGACATTAATATCTACATTAGTTTAGAAATAATAATATTATCTGCTATTCAACACACTAGCGAAAAGCAGTTATAAATTAAATTTAACGACATCATTTGTGAATTAAGTGCAAGTGGTACTTTGAATGGTATCCAAGATTTGTCAGCAATCTGGGAGTGCGTAATCAATAATTGGCAGGAGATTACTTATTAGTATAACAAAGCTTGGATAATGATTAGTTTTTATATAATTTTTGACAATGAAAGGTATGTCGAAAGAAGTGGGATGACCTAACATTTAGTTTAGAGGGTTTTGATTTAATTTTAGGATGTTTATTACTTAATACTATTAGGGAGAGATGTTGATGATGGCAACACTGAGAGCTCGTAGCATACTGATACGATCAACAAATTTAATGTTTATACATAATCTACTACGGACATAAATGTTTTTGAACGTTAATTATACCTTCGCTTGATTCAAAAATAACCTGCACACTGAAAACCGACACGAAATTCAGTCAAGTACCATTTTTTCAACATCATTTTGCTATAAGTTTATTAAAATACAATATTCAGAAAGCCAGTAAATGCATGTGCATAGAAGATTATTTCCATACTACTGATTTCTTTTCGATGAAATCGTTTATACTTACAGTATGATTTTCTAATCAGTGTACGTTTAACAACGGATCTAAATTTCTTTTCCTCTAATCGATTGATTTCATGAAGAACCTTATCAAAAAATCGATTGCAGTTGTTGACGTTAGTAATTTAAATTTGGAAACAACTAAACTAAGATAAAAAATAGAAAAATTAATCGCTTGTGAATTATACCACGAACTAACACCTGTCTGCTAACAATCGAGTTTGAATTACTGTGTACTGAAATCAGGGTAGTTCTGATTTTACCAGTCATGGTGACATCATCGCCGAGTTAGACCATGACGTATGTCCATGCTTTCGCAGAACTTTCATGGTATTCGTTATTTTAAAATTTAGGCTTTCGTTTGAATTCTGTTGTGGCTAATTGGATGCTATTTGCCTTTTATTACATGTTTGTTGGTTATTAATTATTGTCCATTAAATTTCGTGAACCGCTCGTTCATTAATGTGTGTAATTTTAAAGAAATGTTGAACTACTTTTTAAAAATATGCTATCTCATAGTGTCTAAGCAACTATCGCTTAAAAAAGTTTTTAGAGTTCCACATTCTAAATTTAAAACGGAAAATTTATAGTAACTCGTTCACCGTAATTTTTTTCAAACGATTTTTTTTTAATAATTACATAAAAATTATTGTATAGGCTCAGGTGTTACTTTGCGGAAATCCATTTCATGTGATAAATTCCTAAAATCTTTAGCTATTTTTTTAGCTATTAGCTCAAACTCCAAAAACCACCAATCGACACGTGTTTCGCCTCCCAACGAAGCATCCTCAGGATATACCAGAGATAGGATTCGGTCAGCTGACCGAATTCTGAGGATGCTTCGTTGGGAGGCGAAACACGTGTCGATTGGTGGTTTTTGGAGTTTGGGCGAAAAATAGCTAAAGATTTTAGGAATTTATCACATACATAAAAGTTATTCACGAACTATTAATTAGCTTACTAAAATAGATTAGCGAACGATGTTTTAAAACATTTCATAACAATTAGGCATAAAAAATTATCTATTTAGATCTGAAATAAAATATACATAAAGACAACAGGTTACCATAGGTCGGAACGCTAAATATTAACTCGAATAATTTAGCGACTCGTAGTTTATCTCGCTTCATAAGTGTTATGACTTATGACAGACGGCGCAATCGTTTTCCACGGTTAGGTTATTAGTGCCGGTGCTTTGATAAAGGCATTCCGTTGTTATCTAATAAAATCGGCGCCTTGTCATATCAGTAATAATACTGTTGTAAGAATTGTAGTAGAATCATCAGGATACATTAAACTATTGAAATATTTAATCAAAATATTAACGATAAATGTAAATCAGATAATATAGGAACTATTAAAGATTAAATTCTTTTTCACGCGTCAATAATTATCTTTCCATTTATATATCAAGTATGCGATTAACCTTCAATTCTTTTAAAGCGACTGGGATTTCCCACTCCTTATCTCTATAAAAATTACTATCCAGTTTGAATTTTAAAATTAAGAAAATCTGCATAATGTTCAACATGAGACATGCGTGACGCCGATCTCGAAAGCGGAAAAACTGCAAATAATGTATAGTTGTAGGTAAATACCGTGAACAATGACGTCACAATACGCAACAGCTTTAGAGTCTCTCTATAAGGATAATGCTTTTTAAGGACAATATCCCGAAAAAGTTCGCCGAAGACGCGCCGGCCGCTCACGTAGCGTGACGTGTTAACAGCTGTAGTTTCTGGGCGGAACGATGTGACGCAACGGCCAAGCCCACCGCCACCAAGCACACGTGTTGAGTCAGGCTTTATAATAGAGACCTGCCGCCACTCAAACCATAAGCGAACAAACCGGCAAACTAGCAGCACGTATAACCAGTGAGCGTGACAGTGCAAAGACGGAGTGACTGCCAGTGATACTACTAATACAAATTATATTGACAGTGATTGTTTAGAAGTGAACTCAGTGAACAGTGAAAATGGAAAAGTTATTGTTGTTGGTACTTGTGCTGTGTGTGGTGGTGAAGGCGACGCACAAACATCATCCCAAGTTCCCTAAGGTTGCGGAGGATTACGAGCCGCTATTAAAAAAAGGTAGGCTCAGATTCTTAGATTATAAAACAAATAATGTTGCAACGAATATACTATATGTTTTAATAAATTATATAAATTGTATATTTGATAAAGAATCACTTAATTGCGAAGTACAATAACAAGTGTTATCAATTGACGATAATTATAGTATTTCTAAACAAATCTTTAGTTTAGTTTTAATTCTCGGTTCATTTGAATTAACGGAGATTCCTATTGTCCGCAGTCGCCTGCACAAGTGAATACGAAAGAACGCGCAACAATATTATAGAAAAATCAAAATGCGGAGAACCCAAAGAGGTTTTCATATACCTAGAGCCTAGAACAGCACATGAACAGGTAAGATTTTTATTTATTTTTCATAATTAATAGAATTTTATTCCTTACATTTAATTATTTGATAGAACAAAAATGAATCTATTTTTTAAAACTCTAAATATCATGAGATAATTATCATATGACCTTATTTACAACTCGAGCTGCTAGTGATTATCACGTTTTCGTTAATTATAGCGTTTGTTAGTTTATATTAGTCATTGAATACATATTTCATAATATTAAAACTTATTATCAATATCATTTTAACCATAATTTAGGAAATTTCTGCTGTCATATGACTTATAAAATAATACTGCCTCTCAGCGATATCAGTGACGTACATATCGTCATTCATGATCCGATTTAAACTAGAATATTTCAGTACCGATTCAAAGTCTGCTGCATAGATTAAAGGCGTAATGATAATAACGATAATAAACCTACAGCAAAAACAATAATAAAAGTTAATACATGCAAAGTTGAGGTTAATAGCTACATCCGCGAATGTGCTCATTAGCGTGAGAGAATCCGCTGGTGTACAGAGAACTGACGTTTGCGTATTTCCCCAGGTGAGCCCGGGCGCAGTGTGGGTCAAACGATGCGTCGGCCTTTGCGACTACAACACCTTTGGCTCCAAATGCGTGCCCACCGAAACCGTTACAAGGCACATACCAGTAAGTATCCGTTTTTAAGCATTTTGCACTTATGTCATGCACGCACTAATCAAGAGAGCGTTATCTCTACGCTATTTTAAATATATCCTTGACACACTTACTAGTATTTGAAGACAGGTCGTTGCACAATAGACTGATCGTCGTCCTTATAATGACATAATTGTCGTCTTAGCATGTAGATGACTAATAGTGTCGCAATTCGATCGAATTTTACATAATCATGCGGAGTTTAGGCTTATTTTGATGTGTGCTAATTGATTGTATTGCCAACAGATCCGAATATACAATGTGAAGACAGACAAAGACACGTGTGCGACATATCCCGTAGAAGAGCACGTGAGCTGCGGCTGCTGCAGCCTATCTCCCGAGGAATGCGCGCCGCCGAGGGTGTACAATCCTCGTAAGTGCTCCTGTCAATGTCCCAACTTGGAAGAACGGCGGAGTTGCCTCAGGAAGGTTCGTAAGATGATGGATGTCCGACACTAACTAGGTGTAACGGCGCACGCATGCCTAAACGCTATACAACAAGCGTCAGCACTTTCTTCCGCTCTTTAACAATCGCTTCCTCTATCACCTTTTCAATGTTTTCGTTGTGCATTTTTCGAATGTCTTTTTATTTTTCCTTAACGGTTTTATCTGTCACGTCCACAACTGTTTGCACTGATGAAGAAATGCGGTCGAATCAATATTGTGCTTCAATAGTATCTATGTAAAGCAAACACGATTTGTTTTATTGACTGACGCCCAAATATGGTGTTTCGGGGCAGCGTTACCGTATAGACATCCATTGTCTTCAAACCTTTTGCTTCTGTATCTACTTTTATTGTCATTACTTTATTTAACCTACGATTCACCTTAATTCCATACAATCTTGCTTCCGATAGGTTTGCGACTAGGTCGAATGATTAATTGTATTTCTCTATTGTTACAGCCGAACCTCAATATGAGGTGGAATCGATCTAAATGCACTTGCGAAGAAAGGAGAAAAGCTCAGTGATACGGGTCGCGTTCCTAATTAACTCTTTGATTTATTGTTCGTCAATGAAGGCGATGATCGCGAGCCATGATCGCAAAAGTCTGACGGCGAATTGAAGTTACAGCACAGCGGTTTCAATTGGCGACAAAGTGTTCTAGACTTTGAAATTGTACTTAAGGGTATTATTATAAGCGACTGATGATGTGTCTTAATATTTTAACAACGGAATCTAAACAGTATTATAGTTGGTAAGTTAAATTATTAATTAATTTTAAGAAAAAATCGGGGCCAAAAGGTGCTATGAGAAGTAAGAATGATTACTTAGTTCCATGACTTTTTGGTGTAATGACGAGCCTCGCGGTGCGTACTTATGTTTAAATTCTCCGTAGTATTTTGTTCTTATTTAATGTATGTGAGTTAGTGTTTGTAATTGTGTAAATATTAGTAAAATTGTTTAATTATTGGACATCACTAAGCAGTATTGTATATAAGTGGTTGATGGCGTCATGTTACGCAATTCCTAAAATGTGATATCGTTATTCCATTTCAAATATGTAGGTTACTTTTTAGGAAAAATAATTTATTGAAATGATATTTAAGGCATTTAATTTATTACTAGTGTGTAAACCGACAATCTAGTCAAGGTTAATTTTTATTTATTAATTATTTATTAATTTATTATTTTATTAAATATTAATATAGTGTAGTTAAATTGTCCGTTAAACTTGATTGTTTCTGCTCTCTTAAAATAGATGATTTTATACAATTACTTGCTTTTATTATATACGGAACACAGATTATACAATAAGACCCGTTAAAGAATCTCGAATTCTTTGCCTAAAATCTAAACTTTAGGGCAATGAAAGTGTTCTTACAAATGACTCATTTAAACTGTGAATATAAGCTAATTTCGTTAATCTACCTCTGAAATCTATAATTTTTATAGCCTACAATTACATTATGATGTCTATATTTTGTTTTAAATATTAATATATTTCAAGACTAATTTTCAGACAATTTTGTGAAATACAATTGAATATTTATTACCGAAATTGGCTTTGAAATATCTATATAAATGTAAAAGCTTATTATTCACAGGAACAGTAACCAACCGTGTTGTGGCAGAAGCAATGAAATCCCTGCCCGCGTGTATGACAAAATTGTGATTACAATAATCAATTCGAATTCATATTTAAAACTGATAGTTTTGGCTGATTGTCCATAGTCCTCATTTATAAGCCTTATTTGACTAACTATTGGATATATTATAGCTCGTTGAGTAGGTCTATTATAGAATAGACAAAAAAAGAAAATTGACTTTTTTAAATAATTAAAAAAGCTAATTTTCTTGCGTGTTTCAACGAATTACACACCATGTATACTTCAGTTCTTGTTACCGATTTGAAATTAAATGTTGACATATACAGGTGAAGAAAAACACCTACGTAATAATGGTTAATAGGAAAATCAAATTTTAGGTTATAAATTCAATTTTTTTATGGAATAGACCTTTGGATTTTGATTTAAAATAACTTGTCACTCTTATATCATGATAAGGCACCGGCGAATTAAGTAAAACACTTGATCAAATAATTGTCAACGCGAAATGACAACAGATTATTTCGTATTACTTTCGCATTGTTATCTGGTGTATGGACGTACTCAGATGGGTTATACGGGGGAAGTTACTTTTCAGTCTAAGTATCTAAATCCCTGATATACCTCTTCTGATATTATTTATAATAAACTTTTTCAGTCCCCCTTAACTAAAAACTGAATGCATCCATACTCTAGTTTGAATTTAACAGTTTGATCACTCATTGGATATAATAAAAAACAAAAAAAAATTGTCAAATTATCCGCATAATTTTGTACATCCGATTGTGAATTATTCTGTCATTCAACACTCAAGATATGTTACATTTAAAAAAATGCTTTTAGAATGTGTAGTTTATATGCAGGAGCATTTGACAAGTCGATACATAACGTATCTCTAGTAGTATAAACTCTTAGAATAACGACAGCATAGAAGCCAGGCTAAAATAGAAAGATTAATATATTCTGATTTTACTTAGGGCATTGAAACTGTATGTTTCATGACTATATTGGCAAGGTATGGGATGTCAGAGGTTCATCTAAGTCTAATTCATTTTATTTCTTATTTTTTTTTAACACTATAAAAGATTATTACGTGTCGCAAAGTATTCGAAAGAAGAAGATAATAAAGACTAGTACCTAACCTTTGTTTCAGTCATTTTTATACATCAAGCTGTTATAAAAACTTGCTTAGTTTTGATTTTGGCCTGGCTTTTATGTTATCATTATTCTAAGCTCACATAAATTACCTATGTATAATATGTAACCTCTGGCCGCAGGCGGACTAGAACTACACGTAGTCTAAGTCATTATTCCTAATAAGACAAGCTTTGAAAGCTTTAAGTGATTGAATCACGATTTAGCGTAAAATTTTGTATTTAAACATTTTTTAAGTTGAATAAAATTTGTACTTAATTTTTTACATATCATTTTTTATTTGTTAGCCATCTGATAATTTTCCTGAAAAAATGGATATGCACAGTATAATGTTCTAAGAAGCATAATAGTTCCTTAAAACAACACGTCAACGACAAACAAATCCAAGGTCGCTACGAAAGCGCAGATTGAAAAAAAATCTGTTAAAAAATTCTCAAGATGTCATTCAAGAAATAGACTAAATAAAACATAACAAAAAACGAACCAAGGCAATTAAAAAAGTAATTAAAAAGACTAATATAAGAAATGATGAACTAATTTAAGCATAATATAGTGATTGCAAAGTAAAATATTAATAGTAAACAAGTTTACAAGACCAATAATTTTGTCATAAATAGAAACATAGCCTGGGAATAATCTACGCATTTACTGGCATTTAATATTCTGTTAGAAGATAATGTAAGAAATATTTCTTATAATAATAATGTTTTCGTATAAAATCCTTGACAATAATGATAATATGAATAAGACACTCATTGTTTACAAAATTAATATGAATGAATCATCCAGTACTTACTTATTTTAAATTTTTTAAAGACCATTGTTTTATTTTGTTTTGATATTTTAATAACTAGTCAGAGGTCAATGAACTTCAGTCAATGAACAGAGGTAAATGAAGTTTTCAAATTATTTTTAAACATTGGATTATATTACAAAATATATACACAAAAAAATTATTACGTTGTTGTAAAGTCAGTTTAAAAACATTGAACTCTAATTTAATTGTGCTAGAAGCGGTGGCTACGATACGTAGCTTTGTAGCACAGCTACGCCAAAAATAAATTCCTGTCATTATTTACTGTAGGTTTTTGGGGTTATGTAATCAAGGACAAAAACAAAAACCTTAGTTTCGTCATGTCAATGTCCGACTGTCCGTTTCTTGTGTCTTTATGTTATAATCTACATATTCCTTCAACTTTACACAAAACTCACTGAGCTAAATTTTTGTGAGATCGAGATTGGTAACCTGACCCCAAAAATTAAGAACCGAAATGAAATAATGCGGAACCGGTTTCATTATTCTTTAAATTTAACTTCAATTTTAACTGAATTCGCTCAGAAACCCTTAGATAAGGCGTGTCCCAACAAGCTAGTCGATTTTACTTATTAGATTATCCTTCGTCTTTTCTGTACATTGCATTCAACTTTTATTAATACCGAAATAAAGTATTAAATATTAAAATAAATAATAATCAAAGATAATTGCAATAGGCACAATATTCAAAGTATTTTATAATGTTTGATGTTACATTAAAATAAAACAACATTTGAAAGAAGGTTATGAATAGAAAACACACATTCTAAGCTGAGGTTACGGAATTTTCTATAAAATTATTAAAAAGAGATGATATTAAAGAAAATAATTACGAAATTGTATTGAATTGTATAAATAAAAGTGCAATATTATGATACTGATCGATATAATGCAAGTCACAAGCTACAGTTTTATTTACTGTAAATAACTTCGATCACAAATAAAAAACTAAATACACAACCAACGCTCCAAAAATGTCCGAACCAAATGTGCACTCAAATGAGTATTTGAGTGCACTTCTGTTTTAATAGTATTTGAAAACGCTAACAGCGAACATGTCAGTGATCCTTCAAAAATTGCAAAAACAACACATCTAGAACGCTAAAAAAAGACGCGAGTTCTTATTTTCGGTTAATAATTAAATAATATTATTTACGTATTCATTATTTCGTTATAGTAATAACGTTACATAGCTCTTTTTTATTAAATTGGTAATCATATTTTTAAATATTGCCTGACAACATATGTCTTAATAGACAAGAATGACAGAAATAGCAACGCAAATAGATTATATAAATTATACTTTATGCACGAGACGTAAGATTGCATTTTAAATATTTTTAACAAACTTCGTTTTAATGTCATGCAAGAATCGTTTACGAGCATTTATAACCTTATGGTTTGACAGTAAGGTCTACTTTAGATTAACACAATATTGTCGATAATACTATACAGTATTAAAAATATATACGTCAATTCGGACAATAATTTGTTTAAATTTTGGAGATTGTGAATCTAGTTCTTTATTTGTGATCGAAGATAAATAAAAAAAAATGTACTGTAAATAAACTTTATAAAAGATTTGCGTCATTAATGTACTCGTAGATATATACCTACAATATTATAAAGAGTTAACTTTTGTTTGTTTGTTTGTAATGGATAAACTCAAAAATTACTCAACCGATTTAAAAAATTCTTTCACCTATAGAAAGCTACATTATCGGCGAGTAACATAGGTTGTATTTTATTTTCAAAAAAATTTCTGCCCGTGCAAAGTCGGGGCGGATCACTAGTAAAAAGAGATACTATAATAAGAGATTCCAGACTAGTTTCATTTTTGACGACATGGTTAATCGTCGTCATAATACAAAGTATAGAATGTATGTAAATATAAATTTTAGCGCGGAGGAGTCTCAACTTTGTTTTGTACCTACGTTAATTTGCATGAAAATTACATTACCAATTAAAAATCTCGTTTGAAACATTTTGGATAATATAATTACCTATCCATTTTAGCAAAGCTAGAGCGTTAGCAGATGGAAATGTCAAAAGCTCTCGCATACCTAGGCAAAAATGTGTGAGGATGATGAGATTTGAGGAAGCGAAAGAAGTATGTAAGGACCGCGATGCTTGGTGCTCCTTCATCGCTGACTAACCCGTTAGGGATACAGCGCGAGGATATGTATGTATGTATTTTAGCAAAACCCATTTTAAAATTCTGTAGTATTTCGGAGATGCAACCGAAGTTTTGTGCAAAACAAAGTCTTTTCGGAGTTTTTTTATCGAATTTTTTTTCTCGAATCGTGTCAATTTTAAGATCCAATCCTCTAACCAATTTAAAGATAAAGAGAAAGTTGTACGAGTCCAAAATATCTCTCAATTTTCTTAGATATCGTAATTTAGGTCACCAAACACAACAAAGTCTGCATAGGCGGGTTCTTAAAATATCGACAAGCGTATTGCCACAGTATGCACATTCTCTGGTATTGCTCTCTGTGATCTGTCCGACTACATTGAGCAGACTGTAATATAACTGATAATGAATAGGTAATATCATGAAATACATCTACAGCCCTCTTTATACATCTTTGAAATTATTATGTATACGAGGAAAAATATAGATCTGTTTAAATAGAAAAGCGATATTAATGGTATGGAAACCCGAGGTCGTGATAAATTGGTTATTCCAAAATTTGAATTCCATAAGTCAAATGTTTCATTTTTGGGTAACTGCATTCGTTTTTATAACAAAGTTCCTCAGGAAACTACTGAGTTAACAGAGAATAAAAGATTGGTTTTAAAACGTACATTGATTAGACAATCATACTATAAAATAAACGATTTCATTGAAGATAAAATAATAATCTGGAAATGATCTTCTCTGCACATTCATTTACTGGCTTAATGAATATTGTATTTTAATAAAACTTTTGTAAAATTAAGTTGAAAAAACTATACCTGACTGAATTTCTTGTCGGTTCTTCTCAGTGTCCAGGTTTTCTATTTGAACTGAACTAAACTAGATTTGACATTTAAAAATACCTTGTAATTGGGTTTACTTTACTACTTTACTTTACTTACTTGAATAAATTGATTTGACTTTGACTTTGACTACATAGTAGCGTTTCAAGAAGTCCCTTTACACAGAATCCACTCAATTATATGATTGAATGATGACATTCAAACACGAAGTCAACGTACACACTACTATTCTTTCTCATTCAAGCTAGCATAGAAACAACGAAATTTGTTATTAACGTATTTACAAACACATAAAATCAACATTAATTTGACAATACGAGGTTACTACAAGCGTAACTTATTGTTAGCAGCTGATCGTTTTAACGTCATAATATTTACTAAGATAATATGCTTCGTCTACGCTTATAAGTAATGTTTCTTTAATTGGACGTAGTTGTCTAATTATTCAAATTCAGAATATTTACATTAGGTACATATCTTCACACCCTTTTCCTTTCGGAGAATTAAATCGTGATATATATTTGTATATCTCTACCCCTAGTAATATTTTTTTTTTATACCACGAAGATGGCAAACAAGCATACGGCCCACGAAATGTTAAACAGTTACCGTAGTTTATAGACTTCCGTAAAACCAGGAGTATCACTTGTGCATTGCCGATCCCGTAAAAACCTTTTCGCATGCCTTTTGAAGAATCCCATGCTGTAGTCTCTTGGGAAACCTTCGACAGGAAGTTCCTTGCACAATCTCAATGTTCGAAGGAGAGAGCTCCTTCGAAACCACACTGCGCGACTATTTTGGTTAAAAAGCACAAAGATGTATTTCTAATTATTTACAGATATTTAAATATATGTAGAAAGGAATGTTTAGATGGTTCGGGCACTTAGAAAGAATGAGTGATGAAAGACTGTCGAAGAAAGAGTCAAGGAAGACCAAGGATGACTTAAGAATATCAAATAACCAGAGTGTTAGCCGACGGAAATATCAAAAGCACTCGCATACCTTGGCGAAAGTGTGTGTGGAGAATGATGAGATTTGAGGAAGCGAAAGAGGTATGTAAGGACCGCGACGCTTGGCGCTCCGTCCTTTCTAACTACGCCGTTGGGGATACAGCGTGAAGATATGTATGTATGTATTTAAATATATTCCTAGGCTACAGGAACGATTCTCCGGGTGTATATTGCCACCGCCCTGGCCCGTCAAAACAATGCTATCTGTTCATAATATAAATATTGCTTAATAATTTCGCAGTGAATGACCTATGAGCTGTGACTGTTAACACAATAAGTTACATTTAAAATTTAAAAACGTCTCGATACGAAAAATAATAATCATGCTTAATTACATTTCACTGTTATCTACGCTATGGTCGAGTCATACTCTAACAGTTACATATTTCTTCGTTGCGGGTGTCCATTAGCGGCGATGATCACTTTCCATCAGGTGACACGCTTGCTCGATTGTCCCCTCTAATATAAAAAAAAATGTAGTGTATAGCTTTAAAAATCAATTTTTTTCATTTTTGACTTCAATATAAACAAACAAGAAACTAACCAAAATTTCGCCGAATTTTCAATGTTCGCTGGTCCGGCGTATTACACATAGCACTGTAATAACACTGCTTCTCCATTATATAATATATGAAACTATGAAATATGCACATGTAACACTAATATTATCCAATATTAGTGTTACATGCATTACAGCATTGAAAAAATTTAGATTATTTGTCGAGCGTTTTGTTTTTAACTTGTAGTGTTACTTAAGGGTTGCCTATGTCTCTAGATCAAATTAGTACCATAAATCGGTCACTCGAATCGGTGACACGATTCATTCGAAATCTGCGACAGAATAACAAGAAAAGATTAGTATAGTATGCAATGTGCAAACAATAATACTCTCAATTATTTATGTTTAGTCTTATAAAAATACGAATATGTACACTTATTATGATATTTATTGTACTTTTAAGTCTTAGTGGTTTTTATTGAAGCATAAACACAAGCGGACAAACATTCTAAAAATATGTGGTTGACTTTGAAGTTTACCATTTTAATAGCAAAGACCATTAATTTTAAAGAAGATGTGATTTAGATCAAATGTAGCAAATTTATAGAGAAAACCGTCAATTTTAAATATTGAGATTTGCAGATAAAATTATTAATTCTTTAGCTCCATTATTATATATCCCAAATACAATGTACAGTCGTACGGAACCTTCAATACGCGAGTTCGAGTTACACTTTACCACTTTTTTTTTAGCGGATTTGATTACTAAATTACTAAATCCACTGGTAAAGCATGAGTCTACCAGACGGTCTGTAACAGAATCCAAAAAACTATTACAAAACACCACTGATGAACATTATGTAAAGTCCCATAATCATATGGCACGTATGACATGTTATCTAAATATTCTAGAAAAGAAAATTGCGTTCATTTAAAATTTAATTTCGGTGAAGCCACGCCCTGGGGTCAGAGCGCTCGTAATAGATAATGCGTTATTCTTTTAGAAGAAAAGATTGTAAATAATATCTCTCAGCTCATGATAAGAAATTTTAATAAGTTTGAAACATTCATAGGTCATTTGACACAATCACTACCGTTTGTTTGTTTGTTTGTTTGACGGCACCGGCACGAGGTCGGTGGCAAATACGCCCGGACCATCGTCACAGTAGCTTAGGAATATATATATATACTAGCTGTACCCGCGACTTCGTCTACGCGGAAAACTTTTTAGTGGTTTTCCTGGATTAGGGTAGATTATATGTACGTGTACATAGTATGTTCAAAGATTGTTTTTGAAAAAAGTCTACATCTACCCTATGTCTGTCTCCGGGCACATACTATCTCTGTACCAAACATCGTAATTGGTTCGGCGGTTCAGCAATTCCCATTCAAAGTTTCATCCCCCTTTTCACCTCCTTAGGGGTATTTTTTCGATAAAAAAGTAGCCTGTGTCCGTTCCCAGGTGTCCAACTATATCCATGCTACATCATAATTAGTTCAGTGGATTAGCATTTCCCGTACAAAGTTTAGTACCCCTCCCTCCCGTCCCCCATTTTACTGATTTTTGTTGAAAAATGTAGTCTATGTATTTTTGATAAATAATGTCTTATCACCGCACCAAATTTTTTCATTACCTAGATTTAGCGTTCCCCATAAAAAGTTTCATCGCCCTTTCACCCTCTTCGGAGTAGATTTTTTATAATAAGTCGCCTATGTCCGTTCTCTGATGTTAAACTATCTTCTTGCCAAATTTCATCATAATCGGTTCAGCGGTTTATCATTTGCCATACAAAGTTTCATCCCCTTTTTCACCCTTTTAAAGGTAGTTTTTTTTAAAATAAGTAACCTATCATGAGCGCAATCACATGTTCTTACTACTTACCGATTTGCATCAAGATCGGTCAAGCCGTTCTTCAATTATAAAAGGACATACAGACAGACAGACAAAATTTTATAAATGGTAGAATCCAAGTCAATTAGTCGTAAAATGGCTATCTATCACAAAATTCGACAGTAAAATTATAATATAGACAGACGCTAGAGATTTATATAGCAGTATAGATATTATATATATTACTAAATGTACCCGCGACTTCATTTGCGTGGAAAATTTTTCTTGGCTTTCCTGGATTAGGTTAGATTATTTGTACATGTAAGTACCTGTATATATATTTATAAATGTTTTTGAAAAAGAGCCTACGTTAGCCTACATCTGCCTTCGGGCACGTACTAACTCTGTACCAAATTTCATTATATATCATATATCGTCATAGTTCAGGGGTTTAGCATTCTCTATTCAAAGTTTCATCCCCATTTCAACCCCTTTAGGATAGTTTTTTGATAAAAAACAGCCTATGCCCGTTCTCAGGTGTCAAACTATTTTCATGCCACATCATAATCAGTAACAGCGGTGTAGCAATTCCCATACAAAATTGCAATCCTCCTTTTCACCCTTCTAGGGGGAGATTTTTGATAAAAAAGTAGTCTATGTTTTTTGATGAAAAAAGTCTATCACTGCACCAAATTTTATCATAACCGAAGTTTAGCATTTCCCATACAAAGTTTTACCTCCCTTTTCAACCCTTTAAGGGTAGTTTTTTGATAAAAGGTACCCTATGTCCATACCCAGGTCTCAAACTATATCCATGCTACATTATAGTCAGTTCAGCGGTTTAGTATTTCCCGTACAAAGTTACGTCCATCCTTTTCACAGATTTTTGATAAAAAAGTAGCCTATGTATCTTTGATAAAAAAGTCTTACCATCTCACCAAATTTTATTATTACCAAGATTTAGCGTTTCCCATACAAAGTTTCATCCCCTTTTCACCCCTTGAAGGTAGGTTTTTGATAAAAAAAGTAGCCTATGTCCGTTTTCTAATGTCAAACTATCTCAGTGCTAAATTTCAGTATAATCGGTTCAGGGGTTTACCATTTCCCATACAAAGTTTCATCCCCCTTTTCACCCCTTTAAGGGTAGATTTTCTAAAAAATAAGTAGCTTATCATGAGCGCAATCACGTGTTCTTACGACGTACCGATTGCCATTAAGATCAGTCAAGCCGTTCTTTAGTTATAAAAAGACATACAGACAGACAGACAGACAGACAAAAATTTTAAAAATGGTAGACTCGAAATCAGAAAGTAATAAAACGACTATCTATCGCAAAATTTGACAAAAAATCTGAAATTACAGACAGACGCAAGAGATTTATATAGTAGTATAGACATACATATATATACAAAAATATGGCTATAATATCTTCAAGCGCATGTAATCTGCGCTGCCTAGCACACTGAGGGTGTTGGGGAAGGCCATTTAGCTTGAAGAGTTCTTCAGCATCATACTAGAACATTTCAGTGCAGCCCATAAGAGATCTTGGAGCATCTCTATATGCAATGAGAACGATAGCAACGAGTTTTATTAGAGTAAAAGTCTAATAACGCAATCTCGCTTCTATATCTGGGGGCTTAGACAAGTGGCTCAATTGTCGTAAACGCTAGTAGAATAGAATGACGAATACCACGTAATCTAACGTAACGAATTCTAAATTATAAGTCAAATTATTAACTTTCTTAGATATCAAACGAAACGTAAAGTCGTGTGAAAACCGCCGTATAAGACTTAGCCAAATGGTACTTTTAACTAGCAATAACGCCAGTAAGCGTTTCGATTTTACTAAGCGTTTGTCATTTGTCTAGCCGCTCTAGTCATCTCAACATATGCTGAGAACGACGACTAGTTTTAATTGGGTAAAAGTCTAATAACCAAATCGCGCTTCTATATCTGGGCGTCTCAACTTACGCTGAGAACGACGACTAGTTTTAATTGGGTAAAAGTCTAATAACCCAATCGCGCTTCTATATCTGAGCGTCTCAACCTACGCTGAGAACGACGAATAGTTTTAATTGGGTAAAAGTCTAATAACCCAATCGCGCTTCTATATCTGGGCGTCTCAATATACGCTGAGAACAACGACTAGTTTTAATTGGGCAAAAGTCTTATAACCCAATCGCGCTTCTATATCTGGGCGTCTCAACTTACGCTGAGAACGACGACTAGTTTTAATTGGGTAAAAGTCTAATAACCCAATCGCGCTTCTATATCTGAGCGTCTCAACCTACGCTGAGAACGACGAATAGTTTTAATTGGGTAAAAGTCTAATAACCCAATCGCGCTTCTATATCTGGGCGTCTCAATATACGCTGAGAACAACGACTAGTTTTAATTGGGCAAAAGTCTTATAACCCAATCGCGCTTCTATATCTGGGCGTCTCAACCTACGCTGAGAACGACGACTAGTTTTAATTGGGTAAAAGTCTAATAACCCAATCGCGCTTCTATATCTGGGCGTCTCAACATACGCTGAGAACGACGACTAGTTTTAATTGGGTAAAAGTCTAATAACCCAATTGCGCTTCTATATCTGGGCGTCTCAACATACGCTGAGAACAACGACTAGTTTTAATTGGGTAAAAGTCTAATAACCCAATCGCGCTTCTATATCTGGGCGTCTCAACATACGCTGAGAACGACGACTAGTTTTAATTGGGTAAAAGTCTACTAACTCAATCTCGCTTCTACATTTGGGCATCTCAGCACACTTTTGAAAATTTCTTCTGTCACATAAAAAAGATTGCGTTATTGTACTATGGAATCGTGATGAAAATGATGATGAGTAGTGTTTAGGACTTTGTGCGGAGTCTGCTCAGATTACTACCACTATCTTACTGGTTAATTCAGCCCCCAAACAGAATTGCTTGTACTGTTGTATTTCAGTGTGTAGGGTGAGACAGCCGGTGATATCTCTGGCACAAGAGGCACAGCATCTTATGCCTCAGGGTTCCTAAGTGTCAAAAGTGTTTTCTAGCCTTAGTATTGTAAATGGAAATTTTCAAGAATTTTTCAAATGGGTGCAGCAGTTGCGGAGATTTTCCTCCACATATAAACAAAATTACGAAACTCTTTATAATATTAATTATAGATACAGTAAAAAATATCTAAAATGGAAAATTTAACGCGATTATTACCTTTATATGTTGACTTGACATTTCGACCGAGTTGCTTCGGCCGTGGTCTTCAAGCAAACAAAGCAAAGGTGAATTTGCTTGAGACCACGGCCGATGCAACTCGGTCGAAACGTCAAGCCAAAATAAAAAGGTAATCGCGTTAAATTTCCCTTTTTAGATATTTTATAATGCAACGCGAAAGTTTAAAAAGTTTATAACTACGGAGTTGTTTAAGGAGTGGATGTAATTAGTGCTGTCCAGTAAGCAAACATTTCAGTAAGATCAATCGTTCACAACTCAACTCAACTCTAATTTAAATTAACAAAACAACAAGTATGAGCAAAGCCTCAGGCGAGTCTACTTTTTGTTACAACCGGCATCTCAAATTGGACAGTAAATAATCGAAAGTTACGTAATAAGGTTGCCGGTGTATATAAAAACGTGTATTTTCCCAAATCGCGGGTATATTAAAAAACTGCGTTAGGTAACCATTGGCTGTCGAAGCGGACATGTTCGCTGCTAATTAAGCAGTTAAACGCTATTTAATTTAGAGCTGCTCATATTTTTTTCCGTTTTCGATATATCGATATTTTAAAGAAGAATATCTGTCTGTCCTTTTTCTCAGAAATTATGAGATCTATTTCTTTTTTATTAATTTCGTAATTATTTAAATTTGTTACTTATACATAGATACATACATATCTTCGCGCTGTATCCCTAACGGGGTATAAACAATTAAATAAATAAACGTAAATAATCTTTCGCCTACTCAAATCTCATCATTCTCCTCACACATTTTCGCCTAGGTATGCGAGTGCTTTTATTATTTCCGTCGGCTAACACTCTGGCAATTTGA
Organism: Zeuzera pyrina; assembly: GCA_907165235.1. Classification (NCBI taxonomy): domain Eukaryota; kingdom Metazoa; phylum Arthropoda; class Insecta; order Lepidoptera; family Cossidae; genus Zeuzera; species Zeuzera pyrina. Next base: position 1,243,695 of record OU015622.1, read on the forward strand.
TCTTCATAAATCAACCTTGGTCTTCCTTGACTTCTTTTACCACTCACTTTCGCTCTGTAGATTTTCTTCGTCAGTCTTAAAATATATATTACGATTTAATTCTCCGAAAAGAAAATGGTGTGAAGATATGTAGCCAATGTAAATATTCTGAATTTGAATAAGTAGACAACTACGTCCAATTAAACGAACATTACGTATAAGAGTTGACGAAACGAAACTTCCCCACGATACCGCGGCTCCCACAAATATTTTCCAGAAATGGTATGAACTTGGTATAAACTAGACGAAACTGATGGCCCTATAGCACGCGCAGTCTAAATAGGAACCTTTCCCTTTATAGAGAGGCACTACGACTGCATGCGGTGTGCCAGTCTTCCGGAACCTGTCTCTTCTGCCAGCAGAGATTGCACAGTTTATAGAATGTATCCCAGATCCTAGGACCACCATACTTGATTATCTCAGCAGTAATCTCATCATCTTTTCTGCAGCCTTTAGCCTTACAGTTTATTATTTATTTTTAATGATTTTCATATAGTTGATTATTATTATAACTGAAACTTTAAATTTATGAACTTCTTTCTTAGAGTAGTTAAACATTCTATTAACTCACATACTTTTCACTGGTTAAGATTTTAAAATTTAAAATATTTATAATAGAATTAAAGAAGAAATAAGCTGTGTACTTGTTCTAAACTTGACAAGTATGCAACTTGAAAATTAGTGAAACGTAAAATTGTAGGCAATACAGAGCCTCGAAAAATATTTACCTATTGAGTCTAGGTCTTATAACTCTGTGGAATTTGGACGAGCAAATTAAAAAGTAAAATACTAACTTATTGAAAAACTTAAAATACCAAATAATAACTAAAAAGAATATCGAATTCCATAACCTAAAAATATAAAAACATCGGTTTAGCATCTTGGAAACAGTCGGCCATAACGAATTCCGAATCCGTTGGTCGGCCACAAATATCTAGTCGATATTTTGACAAAAAGAATATCGATTTATTGAAAAATCGATACTTTTATTAACAACCCTAATTAAATTACGACGGGAAGTGGAAAGGTAGCTTAATGGTGAAGTGAAGAAAACCACAATGACAGTCATGATCCATTGAGTTTATCGACTGGAACTAACTGAACATAATAGGCTTTTTGTCTATGATAATGGGATATTGTATTGATAACATTTAAAAAACGCTATTTTTTATTATCCAATAATTTCGAGACTTGCTTCCTTGTTGATTTTGGAGAGAGAAATAAAACACGACTCGGACTTGAGCGCCTGAGACTTCCATATTTAAAAAAAAATGGAACGTCAGGAAATGGTTTACACATCCCTGTACCGCTCAGGGGCGGCAGAAGGGGTATTGTGGAATCTCTCAAGAATCGAGTCTACCCACTGCTGTGGAAATGCCTCTTCTCTATCGTCTGCGATTGAAATGGCGAGAGGGTGAACTCCTACCATTACTACATGGGAGGCGCACGGGAACACGCACGCACCATATACGATAGAAGGGATATTTGTAGGGACTTTGTGAGCATGTTAGAAAAGACGGATCAGTTATGTGTGCAAGCAAGAAGTATGCGAGCATCGACAGCAGTTACTGCGCACTGACCGACCGGTATGACCGTGATCAATGCTGGGGTTCAATTCGATAAATAAATTAATATGAAACTACTAAAATACGACGTTTCTTTATTCCTGCCAGTAATTCCCAGAGCAGCTCACTCGAACATAATTTTAACCTAAAGAATATATAAATAACGGTATTTACCTTTAGTATATTAATAACATTACAATAACCTAAATGTTCAAACCGTGCTCAACTCGTAAGCGTGATTCTACACAGAGTTATTCCCAATGTACATATTTATACAAAACATTTCCTTTATCAACTCAATTATTTCGGATTTATTGCTGTGTAACTTAAAGGCAGAGGAGGTGTAAGGGGGGTATTTATTTAAATATTTCTAATCGTAAGTCTAAAACTATGCAAAATAAAAGAAAATGAAAATATATTTCATTTTGTATTAATGTGAAAATGAAGACATTTCATATGATATCCCATTTGACCTAGTAACTCCATTTTCATATTTTTATCCCACTTTGGGCCCCTTTAACAATAAAAATAAAAATATTGTTTACATTTTTCATTTCTAATACTGTTGTACAAACAATATTGAAAACTATTCAATAGCGTTAGTTGCTAAAGTAAGCCACAGAGACAGACAAACGGGCAGACATTTGCACCATAAGGTTCCTTATTCATGATTTCCAGCGAGCCAGTTGCTTATCTTTAGTACCATTTTGGTACGGGACCCTTATGCAAAATGAGCCAGCTGCTTACTTTTTCGCGTAAGTCACAAAAATTGACCAAGGGTTTCTTTAAAGCAATCTGAAATTTCAAATTAAGAAGAATAAGGGCAGAAAATAGAGTCCAAACTACAAGGTGGTATAGGTGAAATGATCTTGAATTCTTCTTATTCACTTTTTAATTAAAGGTTATTCCGTTCTAATTACTTTATAATAATAATAATAATGTACTCGGACATTTCACACAGCGCCATCTAGTCCCATAGTAAGCAGCACAGCGCTTGTGTTATGGGTACTAGACAACTGATATACTACTTTTCTTTTGTAAATACATACATATTATACATAAACACCCAGACTCGAGGCGGGAATCGAACCCGCTACCCCCGTTTATTTTCCGACGCGCTTAACCGTTGCGCCACGGCGGTCGTCGTTAGACTTACTTAGTTAGTTGTTAGGTACTTTAGTTAGAAAAGGACGATATCTCCTTTCACAGTGAATGACAAATCTTTCAGTCGTATTTCCGACTTCAAGTGTGGGCACCAGTTTTATTTACAACCTTCTTGGTCGCAATACGAAATATTTATCAAGATCTAATTATGAATGAAGAGATTTGAGGAAGCGAAAGCAGTACGCAAGGACCGCGACGCTTGGCGCTCCGTCCTCTCTGACTACCCCATTAGGGATACAGCGTAAAAATGTATGTAGATTTTGATGTACTTCGATAATCTGTGCGCTCCCAGTGGAAATAGTAGAAAGAATAAGAGATGTTTTGAAATTTAACATTTCTTTCAAAATTACAATTTATTAGAAACTGCTTATAGTTATGTGGTGCTTTAATGTTTGATGCTATCTTTGAGGTTAAGTTGCGCGCATTCACTTACAGGATGGGTGATCAAATGATTATATCGAGCAATCGACAGTAATATCGAGCGCTTAGGACGATTGAGAAAGGCAAAATAATTAAGCTTTTTTCAATTAAGGCGACGCATTGATAAACAATAATCTAAAATAGACCTTTTACACTATACAAATGTGCGCGCGCTAGCTTTCGAAAAATACGAAAAAGCAGTTTTTTCGCTTATTTTAAAAACTATACAGAAAATTTTAAAACATAAAACGGTCTTGTTACTCCGACAAATGTAAATTTCTGTTATAAAAGAGGTTTCCTTGATATTTTTTTTGTGTTACAAAAGTTAACCAATCGTGTATCGCAACTAGCAAAATAAAGTCAATGAAATGAGTAATCAGGTTGCCAAATATCACTTTCATACATTTTGTAGTCACTTAAAAAATTGAGATCGCTACCGTCAAAATTTCAAATGCGTCACCGCAATGTGGCGGCACCTTGCGGTAACCGTTAAACCAGGTTGGTAGTCTTCAGTCCTGTATCCGCGAGCCAAAGTATAAGGATACTTACTGTATCACATGTAGGAGGCGATTAATGTCTGCTCTTTGCGACTCTGAGGTATACAGTAACGCGTGTGGTCCAAGCTGTCATAAGTAATAACATTGTACAGTGCTGGAGGGACCGCTCTGTTTCATTAAAACGTGTTTGGCCATAGCGCTGGAGAGACTCCGTTGCATTCTGTTGGTGACTCTGGAGCCTCTTGGCATGCGGTAACGATGACCATCGCGGAAGTTCTTGTGAGAAAAATACTAGCAACTCAGTTTCTCTCAGACTATGTATTTTAATGTAAAACATCTTATATGGCACTTGAAACCGGCTGTTGGCGTGGCGACGCGTCGCCACACGCTTATACTGAGCTCGTATACTTATAGTATGCAGTGTTGTTATTCAATCTGGAACACGTTGCCTGTGTTATTTCAATAAAGAATTTTTTTTTCTTCAAAAAATCTGAATGTTATGTTTTTGATTATTTATGCCATATTTTTTATTATGTCATATTTATTTCCTTTAATAAACCATCTTTTCATCCATATTTTCTATAAAAAATAGTTACTATGTTTCACATCTGTCAAGCGTCCCGCGACAGTTAATTTTTTTTGAAGACCACATTTCACTAAATTCAGTGTTACTCCCTGAAAGCCCTATCGGGCCCCTATCTTAATTCTTCCTAATACTCGAATAAGTACGTATATCACAAAAATACCCATGGAAATAATTAATAAAAAAAAAATCTGACATCATAATGTGGTAATTTCGCAACGTAATAAACGTCATTTTCCCTAAATACACACAATTTTTTTACTGTTGTCCGCGACTCCTTTGCGTGAATTTTTTTCCATACCAACTTCGAATCGACATCGACTTTTTATTAACCGACTTCAAAGAAAGAGGAGCTTCTTCATCCGATACATTCGTCAATTGTGGATCAATTTGAATGATTCTTTTTCCGTTGGATTCAGTGTAACTCCAAGGTGGTCCTATTTCAATTTCACTGATATTTGAGCTTGGATTTCGAAGATACACCAAATAATCCTAAGTTGCTTTATGTTTTATTTCTATTGATGATTCTTTTTTATGTCGTTTATCTCCATTATTAGAAAAGAAGTTAATTGTAGACATACCCTAGATATTAATTTAGGCCAAGGTCATTCAAAAGGGAGAAATAACTAAGAAGATAATTAAACCGACTTAAAAAAAGAACAGTACAAATTAACTATCCTTTACTAATCAAAACTCAAAGACAAAAATAACTCTATAAATACTTGTGATACAAATATCTTCATATATAATTTAACTTGATAGTTGTTGCAGTCGGTGCCAAATCAATGTGCAACAACCACAGACAAGCAACAACAGAAAGTCTACTTGGGCACCGACTTCAATAACTGGCAAATTTGATTGTATAGGTGTTTGTATCCCGTTTAACAGTTATCTTTTACTTGAGTTTTGGTTAGTAAAACATAGTTATTTTATATTTATCAGTGTTTTTTTAAGTCGGTTTCTTACTCGAGGTATTTATTTGAGATATTCTTTACATTTGGTTTTAAGTTACTAAAGTCATTTGTAATTTTTTAGGGTGTCATACCATAACAGAAAAAAACAGAACTCTTATGAGGTGACTCGCACGTCTGTCTGTCTGTCACAGCTGAGTTTTTCAGAAACTATATGACAATAAAGTTCTATGTCTAGGTATGTCAAGACAAATCAATACAGTCTTGATACGTCATAACCCATATATTTCTCAATAGAAAGTTAATATTTTAAACATTTGCAGAAGAATTAAAGGAGCAAATCGGGTACTCGAACTCGATCTGATCTTTCCCTCCTCCTTCCCATTTCTAACAAGGACCTAAAATTTAAAAAAAATCAGAGTATTTAAAGTCTTAAGGAAAAATACGTATATTGAAAGTTCTATACCTTATTAGATATCAAGAAATTAAGCACACTCAATTAAATATCATACAGAACCCTTTGTATCAGAACCCTTTGTATCTAAGTGGAATTAGACCTTAATCAATTTTTTCATACTAAATTTCATATTCCATTCAATTTCTTAAAGGTGCACATACATACATATCCTCACGCTGTATCCCTAACGGGGTAGTCGGAGAGCACGGAGCCATGAACAGTCATCATCGTATCTCTGCTTAGGACTTGAATACGTTACACAAAGAGCCTCTAAGCATTTCAAACCAGTCCCAGCGACATCATCAACTCTAATCGAGTACTGCGATTATGGACTAATAATATGGATTAAGGACTAATGGTGCTTGGGAAGCTGGGGAAGCGATCTTTGTCACCTCGAGATGAGGCTTTGACTGCGTTCTATAGATTATCTCGTTCACATGACAATTCGCGGAGAGTAATTACCGTACTAAGCTTTAATGGCTAAAATTAAAACGATACTCGCATACCTAGGCGAAAATGTGTGAAGAGAATGATGAGATTCGAGGAAGCCAAAGAGGTATGTAATGACCGCGACGCTTGGCGCTCCGTCCATTCTGACTACCCCATTGGGGATACAGCGTGAAGATATGTATTAAAACGATAAAATAAAAACGATTTCGTTGAAGACAAAGCAATAGTCTGGAAATATTCTTCTCTGGACATGCATTTACTGGCTTTCTGAATATTGTATTTTAATAAATCTATTGCAAAAATGATATTGACAAAATGAAACCCGACCGAGTTTTTTATCGGTTCTTCTCAGTATCCACGTTTTCTTTTCGAACCGAACCACGATTTACTTGAATAAATTGATTTGATTTTAGCTTTAAAAAATTCGAACCCAGTCAAATCTGAGGACTGGATAACTTTTGAAACTTTTGCCTACATTACCACAATAAGGATGATTAATTATTTACATCAATAATGATAGTTTGCTTCTCTTTGGGGTAATAAAGATTAAACCCGATATACCCTAGAACGCGAACGTACTTCGTTTATTTTAACAGCAAATTCGTTCAAAACGGCCGTGTAAATTACGTATTTAGTGACAACGCGGGAAACGGAAAATTTACTTACCTATCCAACTAAATTCAAAAAAACTAGCACCATAATGTTAGTTTTTACTGAGACAGCCTTCATGCTATTTATGTCAGTGGGTTATCCCTGCACTTCGTTGATCCGACATGCTGGTTTAAGATCATCGCACATTGATGAACTCATTGTATTAATTGTTTAGAGTTTATGAAGAAGTCCTAGCATCAACTCAAAGTACCTTTGAGTCAAAGTAGAAAAAAGTTTATATATTTAGTCTAAGTTAAATTATTTGTTTAATTGCACAATGATTTCTAAAGTTCCACAGTCGAAGTTGCTAGAACAGAATCATTATAAGTAATTTCATGTCGGTATTTCACTGTCGATTTATCCCATTTTCTTTAAATCTGTTGAGCTGAAGAAATACGAGTATCTCAGGTAACTCCAAAAACAAGACAAAAATCGATTTTAGATCATTATTTTTTAACTAAATCGCTACGAAAAGCTAAATTAAATATCATAATATTTTTCTAATATCATATACACATTTACGCTGTATCTCTAATAGGGTAGTCAGAGAAGAATGGAGCACCAAGCATCGCGGTCCTTTCAAACTTCTTTCGCTTCCTAGAATCTCATCATTCTCCATACACACTTTCGCCTAGATATACGAGTGCTTTTGACATTTTCGTCGGCTAACACTGGCTATTTGATCTTCATAAGTCAGCCTCGGTCTTCATTGGCTTCTGCTACCTCTTGCTTTCGCTGTGTAGCTTTTGTTCTTCAGTCTTTCATAGTTCATTCTCATGTATAGTTTAATTCTATGTAATAGAATTAGGGTTCCGATGTGAATCTCTCTATATGACTGTTAATCTCAAGAACAACTGGACAGATTTGGACTACATGATATGTATATTTATCAAGAGAGTTTCAAAAATTGTCCTACCACTTACAGGAGCCGTACATGAACGGTATTAGTGAATCATATCATAGTTAATTATTTGTTGAATCGCAGTAGAAACAAAATTAAAGTAATCAAAAGTCGCTTGTCGCTAGTAAATTGAAAAGTTACCTTATTTACCTTCCAAGTTAAAGGGTCTGAATATCTCCGATTTGATTAATAATGGAACAACCATTTCTAAATCGGCTTAAAGCCTATCTACTGCCAATTGCAAAATTCATTGTGTGCACATATAAATAAAATACCTAAATACAGAAGGCTACAGTCTAGCTGTAATGATCCACAGATTCTCAACTCGAAGCATCCGACAGAAGTGTAGCATTCCACTCCACCTTGACTCCAAAGGCGTAGTTTACGCGCCAAAAGCGCCGTCGCTAGCGCGCGACACACGTGAGTTGACGCGGTCTTTTTCAAAGTTCCGTTTTGTGTAAAACTCAAGAACATTTTTTTTATCAGACAATAAGTATTTACCAACAAACTGTCTCATTTTCGTAAGCGTTCAAGAAAGGAAAAAGCTCAGGAGTTTTTAGAAAAAAAATTTCTCAGCTCCAGATGGTCGTATGGTAATAATTTTTTTTTTCGAATTCTTTAAAAAATATAAACTTTCATTAAATAGTAGTTTGGTTTTGATATATGTTGAATTGAAAAAATACAGCAAAAAAACCTGCCTGCAAAATTTTGACATTTGTGTGGTGCAATTTTTTGTACTTAAAATTAAAAAAACTCAAATTCTAAACGATTGCAGTACAACTTTTAGCAAAGAAATAGAACTCCAAAAAATGCTCTACGATGTTGAAGAGCTGTACACGAACAATTTTACGAAAACACTTTTTTTCACAAAAATACAATTTTAATGAATAATTTTCAAAATTTCGCGCCAGAAAAAAAACTACAGTTTTTAATAGTCAAAACCAAAATTTTCACCAAGTAACAAGTTTCTAAGTTATTTTGATGAAAAGTTATTATTAAATAAAAAACTCAATTTTTTTGCGGTTTTTTGCGTTTTTCTCCATGTGTAAGGCAAAAACCGATATTGCACTGGACATCAATCGAAAGATAATTTTATTACCTACAACTTTTTCCTTAAACTTTTTAAGATACAAGCTCAACTTTTTGTTTTATTAGGTAAAACCGTTTTTTGGATTTTCGCGAATTTTCTTGGTTAGATTAGGTTACGTTATAGAACATTCGGAAAAGACCGCTTTCGCTTCTTTATTGTTCTGCAAGATCACATTTTTTTTCTTGCGCTCAATTGTCTGGAAATTAACTTGTGAATTCGTAAATCGATTTAATAATAACTTTTCATCAAAATAACTTAGAAACTTGTTACTTGGTGAAAATTTTGGTTTTGACTATTAAAAACTGTAGTTTTTTTTCTGGCGCGAAATTTTGAAAATTATTCATTAAAATTGTATTTTTGTGAAAAAAAGTGTTTTCGTAAAATTGTTCGTGTACAGCTCTTCAACATCGTAGAGCATTTTTTGGAGTTCTATTTCTTTGCTAAAAGTTGTACTGCAATCGTTTAGAATTTGAGTTTTTTTAATTTTAAGTACAAAAAATTGCACCACACAAATGTCAAAATTTTGCAGGCAGGTTTTTTTGCTGTATTTTTTCAATTCAACATATATCAAAACCAAACTACTATTTAATGAAAGTTTATATTTTTTAAAGAATTCGAAAAAAAAAATTATTACCATACGACCATCTGGAGCTGAGAAATTTTTTTTCTAAAAACTCCTGAGCTTTTTCCTTTCTTGAACGCTTACGAAAATGAGACAGTTTGTTGGTAAATACTTATTGTCTGATAAAAAATATAAATTTTGAATTTATTTTGGAGCTACACAATTGAACTAAATAACTAATGAAAAGGATAATATAATTATTGATTTTTTATTGTTATGTTCATTGTCCGTCCGTTGTTCATTCACCTTAAGCACATTCAGTGAAAGAATAACAAGTTAAGTTCAAATCTCACTAATTAATTGTTATCGCAACCTTCTTGGAATTAGTGAGAAAACATTTTAATAATTTGTGGCTATGTATAGATATAATAAATTAATAAGGTGCTATTTTAGATATACATATATATAGGTATACATTATGAATGTATTTGGTCTAATCATTTAGAAATTCATTCTTGTATGATAACCCAAAATTTTGATCGATTTTTACCAAACATAGCTAAGACTAGAAAATTGGAGCTTTAAAACTAAAGAAAATCGCATGACGATCAACCCGTCCAGGAACTTGCATCACGATTCCAACCATCTCACGACATGAACAACCCATTGCTTCAACCCCACCACTCTAATAATAATGTTCGCAACTTTTCTCTACTTTAATATCTATTTATATTGTAACAAATATAGGTCGCAAAACACTGCAAAACACTCATCTACTCAAATTTTTAATTGTTAAATATCATTGTTTGACTGATTTGTATCTACGATCGGTTCGTTATGATTGTTATTATGACTCATGAATGAATGATGACTTTAAAAAAAAATCGCATTGCCTAATATTAATATACTTATCAATTTAACGTTTTGGAGTCATTGACAAAGCGATGAAGAGATATGCAGTACGGTAAGGTTGGGCGACAGCGTTACTGTAAAAATGAAGAAAGGTATGCTTAGATGGTTCGGGCGCACATAAAGAATGAGTGATGAAATACTGACGAAGAAAATTTACAGAGCGAAAGCGATTGATAGCAGAAGCCAAGAAAAACCAAGGATGACTTATGAAGGTCAAATAGCCCGTTTGAGCTGATAGAAATTTTTAGATAGAAAAAGCACTGCGCACCTAGGAAATTGTGTGAAGAGAATGATGACATTTGAGGAAGCGAAAGAAGTGGGTAAGGACCGCGATGCTTGGCATTCCATGCTCTCTGAATACTCCATTACCCAACCCCAGGGGTACAGCGTGAAGATATATTATCTCATGCCTGATAAACGTTAATCAGAAACACCGAAATGAGTGAAATTATGTATATGCATTTCCAGTCATTCAAAGTTACGCATTTAGGTCCTAGGTCACTTCATAGTAAAATGAAAAAATTTTGCACCTGTGGACCATCCAGTCCAATGTATTGTATCCAATCCATAACATGGATTTCTCTTCGTTAGTTCGCTAGTGTGCGATGATCTTCATTGACGTAATTTATACCTTGTAACAATGCTATTACGTGTAACAAGAATATTTAAGTCGTGATGACTAAAGTAATTTTATTTTTAAAAAACTTAATAACGCGTGAAAAATTTTCCGGTACACCTATTTATTATTACGATGATATAATTTATAAACGATTCTTATCTCAGCATCAGGTGTCGATGTCGTGATATGTTGTAATTATTACTAGGAATTATTGTTTATAACCACAAATAGCGCAGTGATGATGCGGCGTTTGATTTGATCGGTGAGGTTAAACAATACTGCGCGCGATCACCTAGTGGATGGGTGATCATAACGTGACAGTCATATCAAACGTTCATTGCTAGCTACTAACTAGCTAACTAGCTAGCTTGCTTGCTAGCTATTTGGCGATTTGATACGATTCCCTTACAAGTCGTGGCAGACCAAAGCGTGGACTACAATTATCTATGGTCTGCGTTACTAGCTCTGAGAAGGTTCTGGGAAGGATCTGTTAGTTCTCACGAGACGTGTTTTGATACGGGGCTAGGGAGATACAGATGCATTCCATAGTAGATCCATAGTAGATCTTAGGGCCCTCAAACATGTGTCTAAGATGCGTCAGGTGGTGTCAGTAAGTAAAAATCCCACATAATTTATTTCCTCAAGAGGCTGGGTACCTTTTGAAGGTTTGTACGATGGACTCAATACTCATTAACACAACAATAAGAATATGAAACATGTGTATCACGATAATCAACAGGAACGTTTCCTATTATCATATAACCAAATATGGTTTCAAACGCGGTTGGTGTGCCTGTTGGTGCAGACACCCTTTCAGACAATAAAATATCAGCTAATAAAGACCCCCCCAAAAATAAGTCTATGCCACTTGGTACATAAAATAATTCGTCAGCGAGTTTAAGACCTTGTAAATAGGAAAGTGTAAAAGTATTTACGCGAGCAGCGGGTAATGGATCAGTTATTTTGTCAATGTTGAAAGCCGCTCGGCTTTCCTAAGATGTATTTTGGTGTAGACTATGTATGGTGGTGTAGAATCCCAGGACATTGGACGTTGGGCGGCGGTGCTCACTTTCCATTAGGCGACTAAGCGCTAAGCGCCGCGGTCCTTACTACTTTTTTCACTTCATAAGAAATATAACAATGCAACTTTAATTTACAAAAAAATGCAGTCTTATTCGTAAGTAGGTATATCTACATTTACACTTATTACGCTTTAAAGAAGTTTGTTTTATACGTAATCTCAGGAGGTAATCTTAGAACTACTGTACTGATTTTAAAAATTATTTCACTGCATAATAGAAAGCTGTACTGTCCTTCAATTAAACAGACTACTTATATTTTATTTTGATGCAATTAGTTTGCAGTCAAAATCTGAGTATTTGTAAATCATGTTGGAAATAAAATCGCTATGTGGTAGCTTTATCCGCATGCGCTGACCAAACGGTTGAATAATGTACTACAAAAATCTTAGTCATCAGTACATCTAAAAAAAGTCAGGGACAAGTTATAATATTTACCTAGCTTTTGTATTTGTGTCACAATAACGTTTTTATGTTAAAAATAACTTGAAAATTTACCTACGTGAGAGAATATTGCAATCACTAACGCGACATACCATTAGAATAGTATTCCATGCGACTGAAACAGCGGGACGTAGCTAATCCTATTATAAATGCAATCTATCTATTCGTTACGTGTTTATTTTAAATCGCTTTTGCTAAAAGGTATAAAGATAGCTTAAATCCTGAGGAAGCATACAGGCTACTATAAAATAATAAACCATAAATCAGTCATTACTAATTTCAAGCGAATTTCTATCCCTCATCCCTAACGAGGTAGAGGGATAAAGCACCAAGTATTACAATCCTCACATATTCATTTCGCGTCCTCAAATATCATCATTCTCCTCGTACACTTTCGCCGGAGTTGCAAATAGGTTTGAAATTTGTGTCAGCTATTTTGGTTATTTGATTGTCATAAGTCTTCCTTGATTTCGGCAATTACCTACTACTCACTTTTGCGATGTAGATTTTCTTCGTCACTCAGTCTATATGCCCACTGGCGGATTTAGGGGGGGGCTAAGGGGCTTGAACCCACCCCAAAAGCATCGGAAGTCCCTCCATGAAATATTTTAGGGTCCAGGAACGCCCTACTCAATGGGTTCAAGCCCCTCCCAAACCAAAATCCTGGATCCATCACTGCATATGCGTGAACCCTCCAATCATCCCATTCTTTATTTTTACAATATTACATTACAATCTCATTTCATTGAAGACAAATCAATAATCTGGGAATAATCCTCTCTGCACATACATTTACTGGTTTTATGAATAATTAATTTGTATTGTAGAATGGTGTTGAAAAAATGATACCTGACTGAGTTTCTTGTCGATTCTTCTCAGTGTTCAGGTTTTTTTTTAAACCAAACTAAAGCAGATTTGACGTTCAAAAATACCTAACTTGCAATTGGTTTTACTTGAATAAATTGATTTGACTTTGAAAAGTTCTTAATAAATTTCAATGTTCAGTCAATAAGTTGACTTAAAGTCGGTTTCAATATACTTTTACTAATCTGTCGAGAATCTTAATTAAGAAATCTTAATCACGTCCAACATGATGAAAACCTAGCTCGAGTTTTTACTTACATTGACATTCACGGCTATAAAAAGTAAAAGCTAAAAAAGTGAAGAGTTGCGAAATACAGTTTACTTTTTTCACTCTCATTGATTTTTTTTGTTATTAGTGTTGAGTCATTCGTGAGCGACCGAGCTAATTGAGCCGTTTCCTTATAGTGACCTTTTTTATGAATGTAGGAAAAACATTCATGAAACAGTTAATTTGGCACTTTATAAACTATGGATTACTACGAAAATAGCAAAATGTGTCACTTTAGTATATTTACAATAAATTATGCTATAATCCGTGAAAATGGTCACAATCTCTGATTTCTGATCCCTGATTATGACTCATTAATTACGCTCGCGATATATGTCACACAGAGTAAGGTACATTCGTATCTATATATATTTATTTGCACATATTCCAATTCAGTCCGCAGGACAGACGATTAGTATCAGAAGATACGTTTCAAATTAAATAAATAATGGGCCAGACAGTACATTAGCATCTGGTTTCAAACTAGCGCATTCCCTGTACTATGAGAAATAGACGACGACTACTAGGGGCGTCTTCCAATACACCCAGACTCGGGACAATCTAGAAAAGTTCATTTCCTATATTGACCCGACTGGAAAGCGAACCTGGATTCTTCTGCGCTTAATGCAAGACCTACACCACTGCGCCATCGAGATCATCAAGTTGCAGATTGATCTACGAACGCTAGAGGCAAGAGTTCGCGGAAACATATCCGTTCCGGCCTATCCATTTCTATTACGAACTAAGGGAGCAGCTTTGCTTGCTTTATGCTTCTGAACGGAAAACGTAATAGATCCGACCAAAAGAGCGACTACAGTCACGTTAGTCGATCTCGATTCTTATTCAGTAAATTCACTTGCAGAAGTGACATATTTTTACTACTGCTACGGTTCGAGAGATACTACACAAAAATACGTATAACACTGACAATATTTTTGAATATTTTCTGATACTCATTGATGAACAACTGAAGTAAGTGAACGACTTAGTTCAGCGAGCGGAAACGAGTGAATCAGATTAGTGAACAAACAGACCCAAATCTAGTTGCCAATTTAAAACAACTTTGTACACATTTTAATTACACCTTTCGCTTTGCTTTTACCTTTATGTTACCTTAACGAAGAAAATAAAGACATTATTTATACAAATATTTAAAAATAGTTCCTGTTTTGTGTTTTTTTATTATTCTTTATGTTCCTTCCTTTCACTTTATATTAGTTTGTGATAAAAATTCATGGACAGAAGATATAAAAAGGTTGTATAGTAGTATCATATTATTATTTGTCACGTCGAACAAATTGGATCACTGTAACAGTAAAAATATGAAACAAGGAAAGTAAACGATTTATAAACCTACACTAGCTGTAACATAAAGTTAGTATATACCCAGTATATACTAAGTTTTAATATGTTTTGTCTTTATTATTTCAAAATAGAAATCAATATGAGAAGACAAAACAAAATGTTTCTAACCATTTATTTTCATTATAAAATTAAATTTCTGGCAATTATGTTGAAAATGAATTTCAATCGGAGAGAACATCTTTGGCGAAAGTTAATCTCCGTGGAAATGAATATAATAAATAGCTCACATTGTCATTAGAATATTATATCACTTTTTTATGAAATTGATGACTGATACATTTTTATAATGAAAATCAAGTATTGATGACCATTTCCAATGAATCGAATGAGCGCAATTAGACCTCTATTAATAAATAAAAACAATAAAACAACGATACGGAAACCCGAGGTCGTGATAAATTACTTATTCCTAAATTTAAATTGCACTGAAACTGGAGTAAAGCTCATAGATTAACATTTAATTACTGTTTTTTTAAAGTTTCCCAAGAAGTCAATTAATGGCGAGATATTATTTAAAATTATTTATAGACTAGAAAATCGCAATGACGTAGGTATCTACTATATTAAAACCAACGATTTGGTCGAAGACAACAATATAGTCTGTGAATGATTCCCTCTTTACACAACATGTTCACGGGTCTTTAGTAAACTAGAATTAAAAAATATATTTTGAAAATTATGTAAGAATTTTGTAAAGCTGAAAAAATTAAACCTAACAGAGTTTCCTTAACCTTAAATCTGAGAAAGCTTAGCCTCGAGCATCGCTGTAAAATAGAATGTCGTCTATCTTCTGCCGGATACATTTCGGCGAGTGTGCAAAATGGCTTCACAATCTTATCCCACCTCGTTCCTTCTAGCACAGGACTAGTAGGAAGACGCCACACTGTCACCCGTTCTTCGCGATAATTCCAAAAATTCGTACAAAGCACTAGTGTTCCACAATAATAATACGTACTGCCCAAGAAAGGAACTCGCTGTCGTCTTCTGTATTTCCCGAGATCTATAATCAGGGCATCTCCAGGTGTATAGATTTTTTCTAGAACGATATGCTTCATCTTCGGCCATACCGTCGCTTACCAACCAGCGAATTGGTGTTCAAACGTAAATCTATTTGCGATAATAAAAGTTTCGTGCCTGTTCTTCTCAGTACATGTTCTTTGTGATCCGTTGAAAGATTAGATTTTCTAAAATACTTTTAAATATGAGTACTTAAATTATTCAACCCTATTGTCCGGGCCGAAGAATAAGGCTGGAGTAACCCTTACTCGTCTACACAAAGCGACTAAAGATCTTCATTCAAGATCGCATCTGATCAGAGTGGAAGTTCCCTGTTCCGTTCGTCTATCTATGCTACTCCAATAAGAAAATAACGCGCGTAGCTTCTGCTGTCTATAATACGTATACTTTAAGTGTTCGTGAACGGTATTGCTCTATTTGGCAAAGCGTGAGAGGGGCTTCGATGCGTTTCGTAGGCGACCTCAAAGTCCTTTTCTAACACACCGAAGATAACCACCGTAGAAGGTTCAATAGGAGAGAGCTGGGTTCCTGTGGTAAGGTTGCCAAAAAAAAGGTTACTTAAACAAAGAATCTGAATTTGCATTCAATTCGTACATTTTTACTTTTAAATTCAAGTAACTTAAATGTTCAAGTTGTCGTAATTAATTACAACCAATTTAAGACAAAAAATATCTCTTCCAAGAAATCGAATTCGTTCAACCAAATTAGAGATAACTAAATCGCCTTTACAATGTCACTCAGAGATCCTTCAGTGCACAATTTCCTGTGTTTAATCGACGAACTACGTATACGCAAACTCAAATAGCAATTAGAATTTTAAATGGACTGATGAAATGCAATTTGTAATTTGTGTAAACATTATTGGAATCAATTTTCAGAATTTTGCAGTTGGTTGTTGATTTTGGCAGCTAGCACAAAGTATGACGGTTAACAAGATGTATTACCATTAATAATATATAGTGACATTATTACATCAAACTACGTTGCATATCTGATCCTTTAACCCAGGCCAGATAATTTGACTACGGTTCTCATCACGTGACGCACAAGGCGCCAAAAGGGAACTCAGGGTCGGAGTCGATCCAAATGGGGGTTCCAATCGTCCATCCATGCGACACAGTGGATAATAATAGTGCGGTTAGTCTACGCTGTCATGATACTGCCAGGCTGCGAGTGAGGGACTCTTACTGCCCCCCAGAGAAGTACTCCAGTGCATTTCGTAGATTCCAGAGCATCTCGACAACGCACCAAAGACTTCCACCGCAGGAGTTTTGGTGAATAAAAGCCATGCACAACTAAGTCCATGACTGGGCACTTTTTTTTATGGTGGAGGGGGCAAATGAGCAAGCGAGTCACCTGATGGAAAGTGATCACCGCCACCCATGGACACACACGTCCGTCCGACTCTCCTACTAATTATGTTTTACCACTTTTTAACCGACTTCAATACAATGAGGAGATTTTTTTCATGTATAATATGATCATCGATAATTTCGTTAATTGTAGACCGATGTGGGAAAATCTCTTTTTGTTTGAAGGGTATAATTCCGAGGTGGACTACGAAGATACCCCAAATAACGCTAACTGCTTATAACCTTTATTTATATTAATTGATGACTCTCTGGTATGGCATTGTGCTCCAGAATTAAAAAAAAAAATTAGTTATAGACCTAAATATACAAAAGGGAGAAAGAAAAAAATTTAAGAAAAAAAATGAACCGACTTCAAGAAAAGACACTAAAAAGTATATACAAAACTTTATAAATAGGTAAGTCTATTAGTTTGGTAGGCTTATGTAACTGTTAAATTTAATTATATAGGTATTTGTATCCTATATATTGGCTATAAAGTTTTATTATTTTTATACTTGAGATTTGATTAGTAAAGGAGTTATTTTGTACTTTGTAGTTGTTTTTTTATATTTGTACTTTTGTAACTCAGTAAGAGTAGAAATAACGGAAGAAACACATCTGGTTGTGACTGAATTCCGCTTTTATCATGTTCTCCACAGAACCCTGAAAAATAAATAATTTCCTTTTGTTAAATAAACAATGACCGTGAAAACCTTAACCTATATTTCCCACAATGATAAGCGACAACCGCATGACAATTGAATTTAACCGACGGATTAACTGGGAGAATGACTTGCGCCCAGTAACTGCATCCTATCGGTTTTCCAATCTAAACTTAAACGTATTACACGCATAAAGAACAATGTATAGTTGCGGTTTTACTTAGAATTTGTCTGTAAACCTCTATTATTCAATCTATCTACATAGATAAAAATGAATGGAACTTTTTGGCGGGAACGGTAGGAGTCAGATTGTCAGATTTTCTATTTTTTACATTTTCGGGAGTTTTAAAGTACCAAAAGCGATAGCATGTCGTGTTTTAAAGTTCTGTATAAATGAAAAGAATGGAGTAAATCTAAACACGTGTAGCTGAAGACTCGTAATCTTCTAATTAGTCTTTTATAACTTCAGTAAAGTCGACTATCACTTTACTGGAGGAGTTTTACGATAACAATTCTACTTATTAATACAATACGTGACATTGACAAATGCGCTAATCTGTGCGCCATGCCAGGAAGAAAGAAAAAAAAATGAATGTTTCTTTGTTCGTTTGTCCTCTATGCGTTCCTAATACAAGTGTGATCAAACTTTGGCGAGTTGTTCTGCGTATGCCCGCGAAAGTTTCTGAATTATTTAATTTAGTAAATAAAAGATTACGCGAACGAAGTCACGGGCAACAACTAATTTTTGATAAAAACTGTCCTTATTTCCTGCTAGAAGTTATAGTACATATTAGCAATAGAACAATTCTATATAAAAAAAAAAAAAAAAATATCCAAACTGTGAGTTAATTAGTTCGCTTAATTCCGATTCCTATTTATTTATTAATTTCATTTAAATATTAAAATTATGAAGTTAATCTTTCTTTTCTTCGTATTTTTTTATTTAAAAGATATTTTTTTATGTAATTATTGTAACGCATCGTAGAAATAATGAAGAATATGTTAATTTATAATAGTTTGTCCACCCCGCCAAAACGCGGCGTGATGTATGATTAAATTTATATGATTTTGTCTTTCATTTAAGTTTTAGGTTTACGAATAGTTTAGTTTTAAATTTATTATTTTATTATAGGATAGGAGACAATTTATTATTGAAATAGTTTATTATTATATAGAGATAGTTTACAGTAAAAGAGATAGATATAGAAATAGCGACAGATATAACCGATGTAAATATTATCACTTTGGTCGTCGCTAGTTGTGTACGAACAGGCGACCAATCACAGAGCTTGATTTAATAAAGAGGATCTTGTAAGGGCGTTGTTGCTCGGGAGTTGAGCGCTCTCTAGACATATAAATATAGCCGCCTAACGGCCGGGAACGTATGCACCGGCTAATTAGAGCCAAGAACGCCACGACCCGCGCTTACCATTTGTTTCACTCAGAAACGAATAGACGTAATTTACGCGCCCTTCAACGCCAAGGCAAAGACCGAATTTCCGAACTTAGGGAAAATAGGTGGAGCGATCTGATGTGAGAGATCGAGTCGACGCACCAGGCATACTGGAAGTTGGCCTAATCTCTCAAATCGGACACGTTCTAAGCAATGCCACCTCTGATGTAACTAAACGGAGAAACAGCTTTCGACGATACTCTGGAGGCTCCCCTAGATCAGAACTATTTAGACAATCGCGAAGTAGGCTCTCTACTGCCCACGACCGCCTTTTGCCAACTCAGAACCGCGACGGTTGACGAGGTTCAGGACATTGTCAAGTCTCTCAAACCTAGAAAAGCCTCCGGTAGAGATGGCATCTCTAACCAAGTACTAAAACTGTTTCCGATTCGTCCTCTCGCGCTCTTGGTTATCATTAATGTGCCATGGCGACCCGCGTCTTTCCAGCCACCTGGAAGAAAGCGATCGTCATCGGAATCCCGAAACCAGGTAAACCCCGCAAAAGCCCCAATAGCTACCGCCCCATCAGTCTTCTTAGCCTGCTAGGGAAATTTTACGAACGGGTCCTTCTGGCTCGTCTCAAAGCCTTAGTTACTTTCGGTCTCCACATAGACGAGCAATTTGGCTTTCGAGCTATACACTCGTGCATACAATAACTGCAACGTGCAGGATGTACTCACGGAGCACATCTTGGATGGCCTTAACGGCCCGAGTCGCTACATAGGCACTTCTTCGATGTAGCGAAGGCGTTTAACAAAGTCTGGCACGTCGAAAAAAAAGCTGGTGCACAAGCTGCGCCGGCTCGGAGTGCCGGACGATGTCGTACTCATAGTACGGGACTTCATGTCGTACCGCTCCCTCCGCTATAGAGTCGAAGGGCTGCTCTCCTCTTCCCGTCCTATCAGGGGAGGCGTCCCATAGGGCTCCGTGTTATAGCCCAGTCTCTCTTCTCTCTTCTTCTTCTCCACTCGCTCTTCTTCTCACAGAGCGACGAGTCGTTTTTTGTCGTCGGGGACGTCGTGACGTCCCCAAAATCCCGTGTAGAACTCGCCCTATTCGCGAATGATACCGCACTTCTCAGATCAGACCATGGTCGCCTAAGAGTCTCTCAACTCCTCCAAGTCGCGGTTACAACGGTTCGTTGTTCAGGCTATTAGACTCTGGAATACCCTACCCCTTGACATTATGAATGCTCCGGGCAAGTCAACTTTTAAGATGAAAGTTACACACAAAGTGATGCTGATGATTATCTGTTATATTTGTTATATATTATTATGTTGTATTCTAATCTTACTGATTTCAATTTTCAATTTTTTGGCAATTGGGTGTGTTATGTAAATGTATATATATGTATGTATGTATGTATGCTTGTGTATCATTTGTCGGTGACTTTATTGTACCGCTACTTATTTCTCTGACAGTAAAGCTCAGGTTGACTGGTAGAGAATATACAATGAAGAATAAATAAATAAATACTTCTTTCACCTCCTCAAATCTCATTAATCTCCTCCTCCACCTCCTCGCATAATTTCACCGAGGTATGCGAGCGCTTTTAGTACTTCCGTCAATTCACATTTTGACTATTTCTGACTTCGTAAACCTTGGCCTTCCTTGACTTCTGCTACCATTCAATTTTGCTCTGTAGATTTTCTTCAGCAATCGTGCATCACTTATTCCTTCTGTGTCTAACGTTCCTCATTCATACAATAACACTGTCATTCAACTTGTCATTCTGCATATTTCTTCATTGCTCATTTTGTAGGATAGATGATACATACATATTATATAATTTTGAGTGACCAACGTTTACAATTACAGTCTAGGCTTACAGAAAGGCTTTTCCTTAAGATTATGCGGTTATTTACTCGTAATCAAAACCCAAATACGCTTTATTTAAACTCCATTCTGGCTATATCTCTGTCAATGTGTTTATCTGGGCAAATCTCCGAAACAGCTGAACCGATATTGTCAGGACTGTCATTGGTAGGTCTCTACTTGGACTTTGCAGAGATCTAAGCCATTTTTCATATCGGAAAAATACTAACTTTAACGGAAGCGAAACCGCGAGGCATATTTATGATTATACAAATATTTAAAATAGCTATATTTATTTAAAACTACCTGTAGCCCGCGACTTCGCGTAGTCTCTTATTTACTAAATTAAATAATTCAGAAACCTTCTCGGGCGTACTCAGAACGGCTCACCAATTTCGTCACAATTGGATGAATAGTTCAGAAACGCATGCAGGATAAATATACAAGAAAACATTCATTTTTATATACATACTAGCTGATACCCGCGACTTCAACCGCGTTTTTTATTTTTAAAATAGCCTATGTTCTTCCTCAGGATTCAAACTATCTCCATACCAAATTCGCAATCAGATGGACGGTATGGCAGCCCATAAAATATGAACAAACAGACATTGATTATTATATATTAGATACATATCCTCTACGAAAAAGCGGTGACAGACAAACAGACAGGCTCCAAAATGATTAGCTGTGTTCCATATTTCCAATTTTTTAAAATGTTAAAAATAGCGACGCCACTTCACGTGGTCTAATAATGTCGTACTAATACATACAATACAATACGAGATCACAAGACGCTAATACCCACAGAAGAATGTAAACAATTCTCAGGCGGCCCTCGTGATGCGCATGAGTCAATGTTTACAGAACTAAGATTTATATTATCTCGTTTTATAGTTCAATAACGGTAACTAATTCCTCGCATTCTTTACTCATTAGTGTTGGGTGCTGCGTTTGTGTAGACGAGATGTGACGTCGGCGATTATGTCGCTCCTTCAGAACACAATTATACAGAGCTTCTGAATTAGTCGTATTACAAACATACATAAATACATATCCTCACGCGGTATCCCTAACGGGGTAGTCAGAGAGGACGGAGTACCAAGTTCGCTGTCTTTCCATACTTCTTTCGTCTCCTAAAATTTAATCATTCTCCTCACACACTTCAGACAACAAGAAATGGGAGAAATTAGTTTAAAATGTAACTATTGGATTTGTAATTTTTGTAAACAGGTTTTATGATCTACTTTTATTTATATCTCATTACAAAAACGGACAGATTTCACTAACTGACGACGATAATCATCAGTCCCGAGCTTTCTTTTTGACCACGTCGTGCGCTGCGATCATTCCACCCCACCATGTACTTCTCTCCCAGTAGCTATAATAGCTATGCATACTAACGATATTCATATTACAGATATAATTAAAAAATAGACTTCTCATCTCATATTTCAAAAGCGAAGCAACCAAAAAAAGCCAGCCTGCCAATAAATAAGGCACACGTTTTCATGTAATGAGCCAATCGCCGCCATTTTGCCCGAGAACGGCACCACAAGTATAAAAATTCTTGTTTAGCGCCACTCTTGACTGTTTTCTACCAACCTAATTATAAAGAATGAGAATAATTTCCGTCTCTGTCCCTCCTAGCACTGGGCAATGACCCAATGACACTGCGAGTTCGTTATTTCACAGATCGTTTAATCCCTCTATAAGCTACTTTCACAAGTTGTGGTCCGTGGATCCTAAAGCATCCATGTCATAAGTGCTTGGAGTCCATGGATAGCCTACCTAGCATCCTAAAATAATAACTGTAATGTTACAACTCAGTTCAACGTACTTATCCAGTTTAAGTAGCAGCAACCTTTTCAGTAACTGAACGTTATACAACTTATTATTATCCTTCAGAGCCCAGTCCTACCTAATAAAAAGTATTTTGAATTCTCTTGCTTTTTTCCTACAATTCTATAGGAAAAGGTCCGCTAGATTTTTGGAATTTCGAAATTGGTCCGCAACTATAAAAAAGGTTAAGAAACCATGCTTTAGCTCAGCTATATTCCACCTGCAGCCCACAGACCACATGTGGCCCTCCGAACTTTATTGAGTGGCTGGTAAGTAAAAAAATTTATCGAGCCAGAGGCATTCCATTTTCGTAAGTCGCAAAAATAAAAATTAATGATTGGCTGGTAAGAGTGGGCGCAAGCGTAACATTGTTATGATACGATGAATTTTAAATACATACTCAAAAATGAAATATGCAAAAAATGCTACATAAGTATATATGTCATTATTTATAGAAGGGAATAAATACAAAATTAATAGGACAAAATACATAAATGCATACATATCTTCACGCTGTATTCCTAACGGTATAATCAGGTAGGTTAGAATAACGATAATTTATTAACTGTATCCATATCCAGTGGCGTAGCGGGGTGGCTAAAACAAAAAAAATACATAGCAGTATAGTACAGTTAACATTTTATCGACAGTTTACTTCAACTTATATTATAAATATTTTTTTTTTTTTATAAAAAGGGGCATTCATAAAAAAAAAATTATGCTTGTGGTGGAATATCAATACTTTTGAGACGTTCAAAACAAAATGTATCTTGAACTGCATGAGCGATGCGATTATGCGATAGGTAATGTGTTACTACGCAAAAATAACATTTTTGCAATAATGCTATCTAGTGATTCTGTGAGTTCTACTCTACATAAGAAAAATTGCCCCAACCTGTATCTCGTTCCTAAACGCCATCTATAAAAAATTTTTTTCTACAGATTAAAAAAATCTTTGTCAACATTTTGCAATAATCGATCACAAACTTGTCATAACATGTGCAGTGTTTCCGATTATAGAAAAATATTTATAGTACTTAATTTATTTTTTCATTATAAATTTTAGAACAAAGTTCTTTAAACCGGCTTGCGGGAGGTTTGAGTTGGTAAAAATCGTCACGTAAGGAAAAAGCGTTACGTGAGGAAGGATACATGCGTCGCGCGGTGCTATTCTTTATTTTAAATCATACGTGAGTTTTGTTTTCTCATTATTGCAATTAAGTATTTTTTATTATTAATTTGTAATTTCACACATTTTAAATACTATATTATACAGTTACAGAACTTATCCTACGGTCAGACTCATGCGGAGGACAAAATCGCAGCATTATACATATATTAACTGTTGTCCGCGACATCACAGAGTGGAAATTAGGTACTAGGTAAGTACTACCCTAGGGTAGTATCTATCTCAATGCCATCATCAAATAGGTTCAGTAGTTTAGCCGTGAAATCCTAACAGACACACAAAGACAGTTTCGCTTACGCTAGTAACTAATTAATCTTTGGATTCGAATTTATCTATCAATCCTACTATAATTATTCTACTAATCCTACTAATATTATAAATGCGAAGGTTTGTGAGGATGGATGTATGTGTGTTTGTTACTCTTTGATGCAAAAACTGCTCAATGGAATGTCATTTAATGAAACTTTACAATAATATAGCTCATACATCAGAATAACACATAAGCTATAATTTATAAAGATATTGTGTGTTTTTGAACTTCGCGCGAACGAAGGGCAATAGCTAGTTGATAAATGTATAAAACAAAATCGCTATTTGTGTCTGTCTGTTTGTGCGGTTAGTTCTTTTAAACTACCCGAGAGGTTTTAATGCGGTTTTTAATATGGTTTAAAGAATTACTTTCAAAAGGTTCGTTGCACATATTTAGTTAAATTTTCCAATTCTCAGCCTTTGCACACAACTTTAACGCAGAACATACTAATATCACTTTTGTATCTTAAAACTACCAATACTTTACGGTAGTAACAAATGAATCTGTGCTAACACTGTCACTAAAAGCTTTATCTAACTTGCGTAAGCCTTCGGAGGCGGCCATCTCGTATTTATACGAGATGGCCGAAAAAGAAAAACTTTTAATCAAATTACTACTTTTAAGAACACAAACATTTATCCCTAACGGGGTGGTCAGAACGCCAAGCGTAGCGGTCCTTACACATTCCTTTCGCCTCAAATCACATCTTTCTCCTTACACACTTTAGCCTAGGTTGGCAAGTGCTTTTGACATTTTCATCAGCTGACACTTGGCACATATGTACGTTTACAATTAGCTAAAAATAATAGAAACTCAAAAAATAACCAAAGGACTCGCCTTACTAGCTACCTGACGTTACCTGTGCACTGCAGCGCAGCATTTATTCTTCCACCTCCGAGTCTTATTGTGGCGGAAATAGGGTTGATATTTGCGGTTGCTGTTTGACCATATTTTAACGTGGAGAAGTCTCTGAATTTGTTCTTTTACACAATTATACATATACATTGATACATATACATCTTCGCGCTGTATCCCTAACGAGGTAGTCACAGAGGACGGAGCGCCAAGCGTCGTTGTCCTAACATACCTCTTTCGCTTCCTCAAATCTCATCATTCTCTTCACACATTTTCGCCTAGGTATGCGAGTGCTTTTGAAATTTCCGTCAGGCGTCAGCTAACACTTTGGCTATTTGACCTTCATAACTCAACCTTGGTCGTCCTTAGTTTCCGCTACCACTCACTTTCGCTCTGTAGATTTTCTTCGTGAGTCTTTCATCCCTCATTATTTCTATGTGCAATGTGCCGGAACCATCTACATAATTGTAATTGCAAGATAACTATATTACCAATTAAAACACTGGTTTATGAGATATTATAATTACGTATCCATTTTAAGCCCACTTTTCTAAATCGATTTGGAAGCTGGGTATTACTATATGTTCTCCCAGCTCGCTGTGTACTATTTATAGTAGGTACAAGCTTATTAGCTTAGTTCAAGCTTAGTTCGGAGCCACACAATTTGTGTAATTGTAAGAAGAAAAACAGATTGCCATGACGCAGAAAAGAAGAAAAAAAGTTATAAGAAGTATTATTTATTATTGTTACCTATACTAAAGAGCCGGTGTTAGTAGATATTGTATAATGAATTAAATTATTACATCATAAAATGTCTCCTAATCTAAAGCTGGGCACGATTATGGAAAGATATGCCATGGATACGCCCTTTATCTTTATTACATAAATAAAATTTGTACTTTGGTTTAATACTGCATGTACACTAGGCAACTACTCGCGACCTTGAAAGTTAATCATTCATTATATAAAACCATAATAAAACGAGTTTAGCGTCATTACTATTTCTCGCGCACTTGGGCAAATAAACGAGGATTTAGACAAATTTACGTAGGTCTATAGTAAGCATTAAATACGTCACAAGTTATACGTCAAAAAACGTAATTAATGAGAATTATAAGTTTAAAAACAAATTAACTGTTGCTAGCTGTGTTGCATTCAGAAAATGTCTCCAAGGAGGTAAAAGTTCGTCAGATATGTTTTAATAGAAATAAATTGCCTTTTTTAACGCATTTAAGTAATTTTTACCTTCACAGGGACTTCAGTAAAGCTGGCAAGCCTGTATTGCTGCCCCAACTGTTGTTTTCCGACACTAAGAGTAAGTCCTATTTCTAGTAGTACAAGAGGCACGACATCTTAGCCCGCAGGGTTGTCAACGCATTTGCAATTTATGGTTACTTTCTTACAAACATACATCATATCTTCACGCTGTATCCCTAACGGGGTAGTCAGAGAGGACGGAGCGCCAAGACTCGCGGTCCTTATACTTCTTTCGCTCCCTCAAATATAATTTTCCTGACACATTTTCGCCTAGGTATGCTATTGCTTTTGACATTTACGTCAGCTAACACTCTGACTAATTGATCTTTGAACGTCACCCTTGGTCTTCCTTGAATTCTTTTACCAATCGCTTTCGCTCTGTAGATTTTCTTCGTCAGTCTTTGAACGCTTATTGTTTCTATGTGCCATTTAGGCATCCCATTACAATACACTGTCGTGCAACCCTGCCATACTGGGTATCTCTTCATTTGTTATTCTGTCCACAAGGGTGACACCGCACGTATTTCTAAGAGATTGCATTTTTTCTGCATTTATCTTTCTTTCTCTCGATTTCGGGCATATCCAGGCCTTAATGCCGTGCAATAAAATCGGCACCAACACTGCATTGTGGATGGCCATTTTGGCTGAGTAAGATATATTCACACTGCCCACTAATGCGGACAGAGCATTGTTTGCTTTATTGCCAGCTACTACCCCTCTCTCCTCATCCGACTCACATTTTCCATCCATCGAAAATGCACTCTCCAGATACAAAATTTAATTCCCTTGCTCTAGACATTTTCTGTGCCCATATCTCACGTTTCGTCTTCTTTCCTTCTCATCTTTCCTTTCAAACACCAGAACTATATTGTTCACATTCATATTCTATCCTTTCATTCCACATTATCTTCTTCTTCTTACCCGTAATATAATAAATGACAATGTCCATTAACCATCAGATAGACTCATTGTTCGTTTGTCTTTGTACATAGCTTTAAAAAAACACTTTTTAATTAATAGCATTACTAATCCATTCAAATTCCCTAAAAAGGCAAACTCAGTTACGCGGCAAGCTATAGTTAGTATACTGGGCGTACGTGAGATTATTTTGGGCTTGCAATACCAGAATTAGCTCGTTCTAACATTATATCTTCTAGGAAAGTAAACAGAACGCTTTAATTAGCGGCGGATAGGGGTTACGCACGCGCGTGGGCCCGCGTGGCAGATTGATGCGCAAGGTTTGTTTTGGTATCGGGCGATTTCGAACATGTTTGTTTTCTAATGTTGGATTTAGTGTAAATTCGCTACCGCCGCTGACAGACAGGCTATTTGGAACGAAAATAAGTGCATTCATTTGAGTTTATTACGCTTTTATCTGAGGTGATTCGGGGTTGCACCGGTACCGGTTGGCTGCATTCCACAGTAGTGTTTATGCATACCGTTCATATGAACGTTCACTCTATGAGATTGGTTACACTTATAAATATTAGCATTTAACTTGAAGTGTATTAAAATTAATGAGCTTTTTCAACTCATTTCTACAGGAATTTTACGTACATTATATAGGTACTTACAAAGATATTTTGACACATCTTCATGTTTTGTCCGTAATAAAGCCGAGAAGAATAACGTGGGGCTCCGAAGAGCTGTGATACTCAAAACCTTAGCATTCTCCTCACAAATTTTGACATTTCCACCTACCTTCTAACACGCGAGTTACTTGATTTTCACAAGTCAGCCTTGGTTATCTTTGGTTTCTACTGCTGCTCATTTTCGCTAAGTAAATTTTCTTCGTGGGTTGTTCTACTTCTATTCATTTTATATGCTCAAATCATTTAAGCCTTTGATTTTTTACTATTTAAGCATTACTTTCTTCATCGTTACTACTTACTATATATAACATTTTCATCTTGTCCTGCCTTGTCCTTACCTCAGCGTCTTCCATACACATAATATAATTTATTCTGAGAAAAACATTAATATAGCAATACAACGAGAACCGATAACGAAGACAATGAAAAATGTTTCTCTGAGTTATTTATTTCTGGCTCATTACCATATCACAAAGTTACCGCCTAAAGATATTAAACGGTGATGAGATGATGATCTAAAATATTCGGGTTAGGTACTTAGACACATACTTAACTTCCCACCGTTTTCCTTTCGGGGTAGACTAAGCATTAAATCGCAACAAAACACACCTCGATACCTTCTAACTTATACACCTTCTAACAACAAGTATTTGGGCTAACCTCGGAACCAGAAACAATGGACGGAGCATTTACTCTAAATGCTTGTCCTCAAAGTGTCCTTTTTTGTTGACCGACTTTTACTAATGTGTGCGACTTGGGAAGGTCACAGTACGTTACACAGCTGAACATGTCATATTTTTATTCTTGTGAATACTATCATAGAAGCCAAAACACATAAGATTTACGAGTCTTTTGCAAGTAATTATTTCATGACCGACTCATTAGCTGACACGAATTACACTGACAGTGCGAGGTTGCCATACTTGCTAACTGTTTTACTCGTGGTTTCGCTCAATGAGATAGAAAGAGACAGGAAAATTCATTTGTCACACGGTGGTAAGAGCGGTAACTTATTATGGTTCCGTACATTATATTTCTTGGTGCGAGGGACTCACAGGGGGTAAAGTTTTACATTGACAGACATTGATGGAGATCTTTTATCTTGGAGATATAGGAGAAACCTGTACATTGGTACCCAGCTGCCTAGGAGTAAGACTGAACATATGTAGGACTTTTATCCACAAAATTTGCCTACTATGGCGAACATCTTCGACGCGCGTTGTCGAGAAGCCTTGGGATTTACAAAACGCACTAGAGCCACTCTCCCGCTGTGCCGAAGCACTTCTCGGAGGCGCAGTGACAAAGCTTCTCCTGCACCCGCGTAGCGCTACGACACCGCGGATCACGCGCTCTATCCTCCTGCTTGGAGTCGCACGGATGGCCACACTCCGATTAGGCGCAATCCCGAAGGACCCTTCAGTTACCTCTTACGAGAGACGGGGAATACCGTAGCCTAACTCTCTGGCCCGGGCTACAAGGCTGTACTAGCTCATCACCTATATCAGCTCTTTACTATATGGAAGCACAAATTCAATACATTTACAACTTCATCATCATTGTCAGCAAATGTTTGATCATTACTGAACATAAGCCTCTCCCCAAGTGTACCGCAAAGACCGATTTTTTCCATTGCGAATCCCGTTCCTTTCATTCACTTAACGTACCTACATAAGTCCTCGTGCGCAAGGCTCGATTAACCGTATCAGAGCCCCTATGCTATGCACGACTCGGGACCCTTCTACCGTTTTCCAACTTCCTAAAATATATTATTTCTACCACAATAAAGTTTTATTTATAATGAAGCTGTTTCGTATAATCGCAATTATAGAACAAATTGAAAATTAAACTATCGAAAGTGTTTTGAGACTTTTGTTTGTGATACAACACACGTATCCAATGGTATCCAAAGAATCGGGGTCCCTCAATGGTCTTTAATCTTTGTCATGCGAACCAGTACTGCCAACCTTATGAAAGTGACGTGGCCATAGAATAAATTAATACATGTTGGTACACGTATTAATTTATTCTATGGCGACGTGTGAGTGCGCATTCACAAATTCACAAATTCACAATGCAGTTTTTGAAGCACGTTGCGTTAAAAAATATGTTCTGTCCTACGTTCAAATCAATATATAACATATTATTATTCAATGTATAATATACTATTGGTCAGCTTAGCAAGTAAAGACTATACCAAGGTATTGACTGAACGTACGAAAGACATTTCTGAAAGATATTTGTGGGAGGCAGAAGGTAGTTTTAGGAACGGTAAGAGTTATATGGATCAGATTTTCTCACTCCGCGGTATCGTGGGGAAGTTTCTGGCCATAGGTCGGAAAGTTCTGTGCTTTCATGCATCTTGAAAAAGCATTTGATAGAGTAGTGCGAAAGAAATTGTTGAGTCTTCTGTCTGTATATAGCGTGGAGGGTCCGTTACAGTCAGTTGAATGTGGAGAGAGGGGTAGCAGCTGGCAATAAAGTGAACGATGCTCTGTCCGCATTAGTAGACAGTGTGAATATATCGAACTCAGCCAAAAGGGCCATACACAATGCGGAGTTGGTTCCAACTTTATTGTACCGTATCGAGGCCTGGATATGCCCGAAATCGACTGAAAGTAAGATAAATGCAGTAAAAATGCGATCTCTTAGAAATATGTGCGCTGTCGCCCTTAACAAAATAAGCAATGAAAATATACGCAGTATAACAGGATTTCACGACAGTGTTATTGTAAAAATGAAAGGAATGCTTAGATGGTTCGTGCACATAGAAAGATTGAGTGATGAAGGACTGACGAAGAAAATCTACAGAGCGAAAGCGAGTGGTAAAAGAAGTCAAGGAACACCAAGGCTGACTTGTGAAAATTAAATAGCCAGAGTGTTAGCTGAAGGAAATGTCAAATTCACTCGCATACCTAGGCGAATGATGAGATTTGAGGAAGTGAAAGAAGTATGTAAGGACCACGACGCTTGGCGCTCCGTCCTCACTGACTACCCCGTTGAGGATACAGCGTTAAGAGACGTAGGTATGTATGTATGTAAATCTTTAAATTTAATTTTTATTCAAAGAAACATTTTCAAATCTGTTTTTCTTGGAGTGTGGAGCCGCTAGTAGATGCGGGGCCCCTAGCCAGTTGCCTACACTGCCTAATGGATAATCCGGCCCTCTTCTTGCATCTTCATTTTTTTTCCTTGGAGTAAAAGAATAGGACCGCGGTATGCCCTTATATTTATTTTTATTTTATTTATTTATTCATGTAACAACAAAAATTCATACACAATTTATCAAAGTATGAAAAATTAACACGGTTTTATAAATAATTGCAATATTTGTGCAACTGTTTCCTGTACTAGTATCTACTGTAACTGTATCATACGAAACAGCGAGATAATCGTTGTTGCCCATTTTGCATTGACTCGTAGTTGTGAGGGTTCTTGATAAATATTTTGTTGTTGATAATTTTACATTATACTTATCACACGAGGCAAATAAGGGGACCTTCGATGTCACGGATGGTTGGATCGGGGACTCTAATCGTCTACTTCCAAACAACTCAGATGATTCTACACTGCCGTAACACTGAGGGTATCAGGAAGGAGGAGGGGCTTCGCCTTCCCTGGAATTCGCTTTAAACGGAGCTAGGGAAGCACGAATAACTTGAAGAATCCATACGCAAGATGTTTAAACGGTGTATGGTATCTTCCTTTCTGTTCATGTCAAAATGTACTTGAGATTGTTGCCAGTTCTTTTCAGTGCAGCTTGTTTCCGACCCGGTGGTGAACATTACGTTAAAGAATGTCTCGAAATGTTAATAAATTAAAAGGCAGAGATGTTTTGATTTCAATTTGAATGTACACAGGCACCGTAGAACGGAAATTCCCATAATACCACAATTCAGCCATTTTAACACGTAGGCACATGTTTTTAACACAAAATAATGTTTAGGCATTACTCAGTAAAGTACACCAGAGGCGAATTCCACCAGGTGAAGTAAATACGGCGTCCAATTAATTTTATACAGCGCCCACGTCTGATTATTGGTGCCGCGAAACGAACACGCAAAACAACAAGTCTTCATTGAGATTACTAGCCATTATTTTTAAACGTTTAATGGAATCGGCTACGAAAATACGTGGATTGAAATTATGCGTAAAATACTGCCAATAACATACAAAAAAACACACAATGATGTATCCAGGAGATGGTCAAAGAAACCAGAAAGACGCTAAAGTAAAATACATCTTTCTGAAATCCCAATGTTATCCTTATGTTTAGCAAGAGCAAAATGTAGGAACATATATTTTGATATTAAATTATCTACGAAAACTGGTTAAAGCAACCACATAACAGACCGATACAAAAGTGAGAAGCAAGGGCGTCGCCAAGGGGGGGCAGGGGGGGCACTTGCCCCCCGCCTAGTGATCAAATGTAGCAAGCTGCAAAGCGACCAAAGTGTGAGCAATTGACTACCTTACCTATTAATAAATTCCGCATCGCATGACAAAACGTAAATAAATTCACATTCACAGCTATAATAAATAAAAACCTAAATAATTTTAATGATAAAGTTGTTGAAAGTTGTGCAAAAAATCCCCGCAGGTTATGTTTTAATTAAATATTATTTTTGTTAAAATAAATAATTATTACTGTGTTTAAAAGTTTGATTTAGTTATTGTGCTGTCGAGGGCTTGTGAAGTTTTATACATTGATATTAGAACCGTTCTTATTACAATCGCCATCGAGGCAAAGACTTCCAAAGTGTAACGCTTCATGCTCTCGGCGTTCATATTTTTTATCCTCCATAATATTGCCCCATTGTCCCCCCCTTAGTCATAAGCTGGCGACGCCCTTGGTGAGAAGGGTTTGTAAAATACATTGCATAGAACTACGTATGACAGTTTATAAGCTCCTGACATTATATCTAAGGTTGGACGCTGAGGCTAGATGTTTACTGCATAGTCGTCCGATAACAAAAATAAAAATGATAAAATGGCAATACTCATGAATATTAACGGTGGCTCGATTCTTAATCGATTGTAGACTTTAAAGTTGATTTGAAGCATAGGTCCTGTCATACTTTTTTGGCTTCTCAAATACCTCATTATTTTCCTTGCATACTTTCACTGAATTATTCGAGTGTTTTTAACATTTACGTCAACTTAACAGAGGCTATTTGATCTTCACCTTCATAAATGAAGCTTCGGTCTTCCTTGGCTTTTACTATCACGTATTTTCTTGAGTCAGCGATACATAAACTTCTAATTTCGCATTACATTTATGTAACACACGGGAAATTAACGCGATTACCTTTTATTTTGGCAGATTTGGCATGACATTCAAGCCAAGAACTTTAAACGAGGACTCACTTCGTTCGCGAGGGTAACACCGCACATGCTGATGAATATTACATACAACACGAATATGTAATTTCTTGATTGTAATAGTTTTAAAAAAATCTATTTTTTATCTATTCGATGTGACTAATAGGTACATTAAAATGGGTCGAAACATGAAAAAGAAAGGTATTTGGAACAAAATTCTTTACATCGGTATGTAAACCTATGAGAAGTTCCACAAAACTGTTGGTGATTCGTGATGCTTCCGCTTGAAAATCAGCCAAGAATTCAAAACGTTTCCCTTCTTTAGAATATGTAAGAACTAAATAAAAAAACAATAATAATGATAATTACGTTGCAGTAACATACAATAGCATGGAACTGTGACCCGGCCTTGATTTTCGTAGATAGATGTGCATATACAATTTTTATTATGATAACATGTTTACCAGCTAAGTTAAAAATAAATGGCTATCCTGATGACAATGTTTTTAAATAATAAATAGGTATTATGTAGGTCTGTTTAGTAGGGAAGCTAACTTGATTAAAGTCGTCAAATAACGATTTTCATGGGATTGAGCGGTATTATACCGGCAACTGGTATCATCGTGTTCAGTGGTGTTTCCTGAGTAGGAAAAATGATTTTGTCACTTCCTCAACTGGTGGAGGGGGAAGCTATGACGTTACAAAATGGCGATTCTTGGTTTAAATTTAATCGAATAACTCAATAACTACTTAAACTATTTGCACGAGTGAGGTGTCATATGGAAGGTATTGAAATGCGTAACAAGAAACGTATAACAATCATAAGTATGGCTTCAATATTTAAAAAGTTATTTGAATAAAAAACAAAAATTTAAAACTATTAATTTTTTGAGAAAAAGAAAGATTGCACAGTTTACAAAAGGTATCTCAGACCACAGGACCACCGTACTTGATCATCTCAGCAGTTACCTCATCTTTTCGTACTGCCTTTCCACATTACAAGACTTCTTATCGCGTTCCCAATCTCTTTCATACTAATGACTTCTCCCAGTCCTTGACCCAAGTGTACCGAATCGTTAGGATCGCTTTCAGTGTCAGAGACGGAGTCACTTCTCTCATAGAGTTCTCTACAATGAACACTCCATCACTGCAAAACATCTTTTTTGTTTGTTATTAGATGATTTTATTTCGAACGCACTTTATTCATTCTGCAAAGTGCGAGATCACATCGGTACTTAAGTATTTCTTCCAAAATAACTTGTAGTTTTCCTCGAAGTTATCCGATATCTAACTTGTTTTTGTCTAACACCCTACATTTTTCACAGTTCTCTTTCACTAGTGCTTTCGTTTCTGCTTTCTGCATAGCTTATCGCTCTTTTATTAAATTTTTCGTATCATATAGCTATTTTTGATAGCAAGGTAGTCTTACTTACTTCTTCTTGTATTATAGAATATCAAAAAGCGTAAAATTCCCTTTTCTCTGTCTCGAATAAGCTGTCACAGCAAGCTTCACTCCATGTCCGAGGCAAATTTTCGTTATCTACCTCTGATATTTGTAAATAAATCTTATTAGGCCTCCTACACACCGCGCTCAGTCTCCACACATTTAACCATACGCAACATGCATCGCAAGATCGTAAGGGGGAAATGCAATTTGATTTACGATACGAGGCAAAGGCAAGTTAAACTTGTGTGTCTGTGCTGAGCCATATATTTGTAACGTCACTGAAGAGCGTACGATTTGTGTGAGCCTGAACATCTGGAGCAGGAGCTAGATTACGTTCAGGAGGAATTGACAAAGAACGAACGGATATCAAATGAATCGACGAATGAGGCGGTCTAAAAAGAAGTAGAGACATCCAGAGGTGAACAGACGTCCTACCTATATGCACCGGTGAAGGAGTTATGGATAAAATTGGATGAATTTTAAAAAAGTACTTCATTCGCACTGTGTATACATTGGGAAATAGGGTAAACAAAATAGTGGACACACTGAAGAATGTTTTGCCGTTGGTAGGTGTTTATAAAATAGATTGCAGTAGCAGTAGTTCATACATTGGCCAAACGAAACGAAAGGTTGCTGAAAGGATTAATTAACACATCACAGCTGTAAAAAACCGGCAAACAAATCAGTATTAGCGGAACATATTCTCCAATCAGATATCAAACATTGGATTCAACTTCATTGTCCGCAAGTACTTTCCACCGATCGCCACTTTTATCCGAGAGCCGTGCGTGAAGTGATGGAAATCAAAGACGCGATAATTTCAATCGGAAAAACGGTTACAATTTATCAACCGTGGAATTCAGTTAGGGATTGCAATCCAGTGGCATTTTCAATCCAGCTGCATTTAACCTGGATCAAAGCAAATTCAGCTAAATCCAGCGCGGATCCAGCATTTATCGATTTTTCAAAATGGGTTTTTTTTTAAACTCTAGATACTTTGATAACTACCTACATTTACTGCATATTGTAGCCCCCTTTAGCTAAGTCTAGTTTAGCTAGTCTTGTTTATTTATTAGATGTTATATTTTATTAGGCCTGACCTGGTGAGCGGTGTGCCAAATTTATATAGGGCTCCTTCAATCGAAATCAAGTAGGGAAGGTTAAGGATAGTTTATCTGTACATCGCAATAACGCTCATGCACAATTTACACTAGTACAAATATTTATTTATTAGGTATAGGTAGAGATTTTATTTCATAATGGCGTTGTTGCGATTGTGAGTGTTTACAATTGTATTAGACGGAGCTGATAATTTGTGAAATAAAAATAGATTTGTAATTCGATGATCACAGAACTTTATTTTCGTTAGGTATTCTGTTTCAAGACTGGAACAACAATATTGCTTTTACACTATGGAATCATCTTGGCGTGTTACGTAAGAAGTAAAACACAATAGCAATAGGACATCTCCCTTTAATCCGTTATGAATAATAATTATAAATACAACTAACACATATTTAAATATTTACAAATCTTAATATATTATATTTACAATATACTAAACTATACAAGGTACTAGTTAATTTGGAAGATTTTCTTTAAATTATTCTCTAAATCAGACTTACTTCATTATAAAACAAATTTACAGTAAAAAATCTTTAACCATCGCAATTGTTCCTAAACAAAGATAGTTTTGACTACAGAATTATTTAGAATACAGGTTATTCACAACGCATCGAAAACTTCCGTGGCGGAAAGCTCCGATCGTCGGAAAGCATAAATTTAATCCGACGGATTGGAAAATGCTATTCACAAACCATATCGGAAAGGACTTTACGAATCCGAAAGAAAATGCATTTATAGACCATGTTAAAAAATGGTAGAAATTGTATTCGTTTTGGTAGAAAATATTAGTGTGGTTTAAAAGTATGATATTTTGACAATCACACTGTATTCGGTAATATATCATAAATAATAATTATGAAAAAGAAATTACTTAGTCTTTTTTAAGATTAAAAACTGTTTATAAATTATTTTACCTACATTCGTAGAGCTAAACGAGTTTTGTAAATACGAATCATACTGCCTGTGCTTATGGTTTCTGTATTCATCAAGTTCAAACAAATTATTCTAGATGTTTTGTGGAAATGAAAAAAATAAATAACTACAATAGAAAGTACAATAGCGTTTTTATTTTTGGTTGTTGTTGTTTCTAAAAATTCCTCAAATATCTCACATAATGTTTAGTTATGAATTGCATAGCTAATAAAATGCTATTAAAATATAAGCCAAATTAATCCCTACGTATTTAAAAAGGGCACGAAATTTGTCTAGATTACAAACGCGCGAGAAATTTGTTTAGATTTTTGCAGACGTCATGGATTACACACTAGACTAGATTAGACACAAGACGTCTTGGTGATGGCTGAGCACAGTACAAATTATTAGCGTTATCCTTGCCTTATGATTTAAACATATTCTAAGTAGTTATCAACAATAATTGTTTGCGAAAATTATTAATTTAGTTGTCTCGGCAACGTTTCCGATAAAAAGTTGTCGTAAGCATCCGAAGGTTTCGTCCCGCAATGAACTGTCAAATCATTTCCTTTCGGAAGTTTCGGATTTGTGAATAGCGTTTAGACAAAATCATCGAAAAGTTTCCTGTCGGATATGGAAAGTTGGGTTTCCGACGTTTGTGAATAACTGTGCTGATCATTTCTGACAGACTACTGAAAGAAACAGAAAGGTTTGTATAGTCGGCATAAAAAGAAGTTGAACAAAATAGTTTTATACAAGTTTTGCACAACAGTTAAAAAAAATGTATTCGTTCTAAATAAACTCGCAAATAAAGTGATACGATATTGGTTCACCACTCATAATGATTGTAAATTTTTTAAACATGTGAGAACAATAAAGTTTCAGATTTGTCTAGAAAGTTTTGAATTACAGTAAAAAAAAATTATTATTAACTTGTCACACATTTTTTTTAAGTGTAAATTTTTTAGAATGTTTTAACTGCAGTAAGAAAATGAAATTTATTTTCAAACTTATTACAGAAAAATATTCCATGTGTCAATCAGTTGTGTTATGAACCATAATCATGACGTCTTTTTTGCAATTTGATCAACCGATTTTGATGCGGAC
This sequence comes from Zeuzera pyrina, assembly GCA_907165235.1. Classification (NCBI taxonomy): domain Eukaryota; kingdom Metazoa; phylum Arthropoda; class Insecta; order Lepidoptera; family Cossidae; genus Zeuzera; species Zeuzera pyrina. Next base: position 1,281,790 of record OU015622.1, read on the forward strand.
CACCAAAATATATGTAGGTAGAATATACATCGAACCTTATTTTACTGACTTCGTCATAGTCGGTTAATACAAGTGTAGAATTTCAATAACTCTTTCGAGGTAATTTAACTTTTTAGCATGGATCTAAATTATTTTTTATGTATTATAACTTCTTACAATGATTTATAGTAACACCGCCAAATAAATTAAAAAAAAATGTACAATATGTTAATCAGTACAATTGCGCACAAAAGTGACTAAAAATTAATTTCTCAAATATCATATTTTCTATTAAGTCTTAAAGCATAATTTAATCATAACCTTGAAGAAACAAATTTAACACAAAGAAAAACAAGAATTTCGTTTACCTTTTCATATCCTTTATATTTTTTCAATCATGTAAACGTCGTAAAAGACAGTTGTATTCAATATGTATATTTATATTGAATACATACTTGAGTCAGATTTATTATATTTCAAGCACACAGGCACTTTTGTAGCTTGTGTAATCGAGATAGCATCATGTCAGACATTATATTACATACATATAGTACAATATTGCCCCAGAATCGACAATTTAATCTTTCTTAATATTAATGAGAGGTACAAATAAAATAAACAACAATTCAAATTAAACTTGATCATTAAGCAGATATATGAGTAAGCAGATATATATATCATTAAGCAGACCAAGAAATAATTAAAAGATAAACCCCGTTGTCATGTGAGAAGGTCTCGCCACAAGAGTTGTGGAGAGCAACATGCGCATAGATTTGTGTATATTGGTGTACTATACGTTTGAAATAATAGGATCGCACCCACAAATAGCTTCACACTACTACTCACTTCTTGACACTATGGTATTATCAGCAAAAAAAAAAATAAAAAAACTTATTTTTTCAACCTTTTTAACAGTGACTAAATTAAGTTAAATAAAAAAATTGTATCTACATTATATCATGTATTTAAATGACAATAGGACTGCCATTGCCAGGATATTTTTCATTTTTTTTTTTTTACGTTACAGAATGAAAATTCTAAAAAGAATTGAAATATTGTTTAAATTATTTAATTTTTTTTTTATGTTGACTACGCAAAACTCTGACCATACCCTGACAAAAATATATGTAATAACGGTACGACTACGTGTGTATAATACAATCTACAAACTACATTAATCTTATTGACGTGGGTTCAAAATCTCAATTATGCAGAAATAATAATGATAAAGTTTAAGCAACGAAGTCCTAATTATGTAACGGTTAAATAAAGATTGTAAAGAATTCAGAGCAATGAAACGATGCTTTGGCGATCCGTCAATCCCTTATTGTTTCACACTTACACACACATACGCATATAAATACACAGGCACACCCACGCACGCGCATACATCACATCAAAGAATGAAGTTCCAGCAGAATCTTATCGGACAAATAAGGCTGAACGTCACGTATATAACCAATTGCAGTCAACTGACAAGTAATCAAAACTTTGTCAAGTGATTTAACGATTTGATAAAATGATAAAATAACTGAAACACTGTGCGCACCAACATTTCTTGAAAAAATAAGATTTCTTCTTTTTCATATCCAAGAAAGAAATCAGTTGAAGTACATTTTACATACGTAATATAACACATAACAAAGGTAATTCAATATGATCGATGATACTTTGAAATATTCTGTAAAAATGTGTTTGTGTAGGTATTGTCAAGCGAGACCTATAAATATGGCTAGGCATTACATGTCAAAGGGGTTTCGAAAGACCACAGTCAATACACAGATACTGTACTCCTTTAAAAAACTTTTAAAATATCACATTGTAAACTCTGATGTTTAAAGGAATTTTTGTCGCTTCCATTTATTAGTATCTGTGTACTTTCTATCGTGTCATTGTTTGTTACTGTGGTTGACTGCAAGTGGATTAATTTTAAAGTACCTTCAAATATTTTTGTTTTAGAATAAATACAGATTGTGTTACGATGATGTAAATAATTTAATTTAACTACGCTTTCGATGTATAATTAATTTTGCTATATGTTTATATTTATAAGTTTCTCATTTAAGTGAAATGTAAAATTTTCTTATGAGAAATAAAGATTCTTTAAACCTAAACCTATACTCCAGACGCCTTGAAACTCAATTTCTAATGATAACACTATATACTCGCGTATCTATAAAACATACACTTTTTATAATAATTTTCCTGTAAACTTAAAATATGGCAGTACATTTTTTGACGTTTTTAAAATTATAGGTCGAAATCGAAAAGAAGTGTTACCTATTGTCAATATTCGTAATTGAATGTTAGAAAACGACTACTACGTTGGTAATGGTGACTGTACGCGACGCGTCTTGTATATACTAGTAGAAAAAACATTTTCATTCCTTCTTTCTACTAGTGTTGCGACTCGTGAATCCTCGAGACAGTTCGGCACGGTTATTGCCTAACTTGCGTTCAGCGAGCTACAGCCAAATATCGCGTGATATCTGCTGTCAAAACGAGAATCTGTATAATATAATAATTGTATAATGACACCTAAATCTACCACAAAAAGTGCATTTTACGGTCACGACGCAATAGACACACGATCGTCACACATAATATGATTTTCTTATTACAATTAGTAACCGGTCGCGCAGTGATCGCGTGGCTGTCACTAATAACCACACTGGTCTACCACGTAATGCGAGAGATGTGGAGGCCCCAGATATTGGCCATACACATTATTATAGAGTTCCGACAACATTACTTACAATGAAAGTGGACTGTAATTTGTTATGGTTTAATATGTATAGAAGAAATATAAATAAATAACGACAACACAAGCAACGCCGTGGGCGTGAGATCGTCTCAGAAGTCTATATTAATGTGTATGACCAATAGCTCGGGCCCTCACGTCTCTCGCTTCTAGTCATAGTCCACGGGGTTATAACCTAAAAATTTGCAGACAGCGACAGCCACGCGATCACTGCGCGACCGGTGACTAATTATAATAAAAAAATGATATCATATATAACGATAGCGTGTCTATTGCGCCATGACCGTAAAATGCACTTTTCGCGATAGATATAGCGCTATTATACAAATTAAATTACACAAAGTCCCGTTTTGACGGCAGATATAGCGCTATATTTGGCTATCACATGTTGACTGTAAGTTGGGTAACAAGCGTGCCGAACTGTCCCGAGGATTCGCGAATCGCGACAATTAGTACCTACTAAATATAGTAAATAATCAAAAATAAATAAATGTATGTACAATTGTACATAGTTTTTGAAACGTTATTAACTTCATTATTATGCAAATTGGTAAAAAGCTGTATAAATTAAGTAATTAAAAAAAGAATTTAATGAAAATAAACAATTAAGCGATTTTAATTATTTAAAGATACATGAAATTATTCCACATCAACAATTATCGCCACAACGATTTTAAAAATGTGACATGTTTTGAACGCGATTGTATTTTTTGTTCATAAGAAACAATTCTGTGAGATACATGTATTCGTAAGTCCGATATATTTCGCTGAAAAAAGTACATGTACGCTTATGTACAAATTACGTGTAAACTATAGAGCTATTATTAATAAAATAACTGAGGAACTTTGTTTTCAATATTTATTATTAATTTCTTTGCTGTCTGTACCGCGAGCAAAGTTCAAGCCGCCATTTTTAGTTAATTTTTTAATGGCATGTGTTATTATTACCTTATTCCGATAATGCGAATACTTTTGTCATTAACAGTGTACATTATAATATTATTTTCTTCCTACCCTCATTTTATAACGACTTGCATTTTACACCAATTCAATACATATTATGTTAATATAAATATCTGACTGGCCCTCTAATTTAGTGCTTAGTGCATCGGCTTCCAAACGGAAGGCGCAGTTTGATTTTCGATCAGGAAAATTTAGAGAACATAATTACATAATTTTCTAATTGTTGAACTTTGTGTGTTACTCAGTTCTTCCCTAGCCTTGGAGAAACCTTGCGACACCAACATGTAGTATAAAAAAAGTACTTGCGCGGACTCTCTACTACTACCACTACATTCAATAAAAAGTTTTTTATCAATGATATTATATACAAAATGTTATACAATTTGGTCCTCTAAGTATATTTGTGAAAAAATATTAATGGACTGTAAACTGTCCAGTAATATTTCTCAAATACTTTTTTCATACAGCCGGTATATTGTATAAAGCAGTCAATCTCTCCAAGAACCCATTCTCAATGGTTTCACCGGGCAAAGAGTCGTTCCTTACCTCTCTATCTATGTGTCTCATGTCGTTCAGTACCTGTGAATTGGTAACTATTGGTCCGTTATAGTCTTTGTTTTTCTCAATATGAGTAAACACAGTGAACTTGTTATCAGTACTTTCGTGTCCTTCATATTTTTCACTTTCACCTTCATCACTATGTACATTCCTAAGTATAGCTAATTCTCTTTCTTCAGTCAATCTTTGTTCGTCTTTATATTCAGCAATGTTATGTTTTGTTGCATTTAGTAAAATTATGTTTTGATCGCTGTAAATTTTTTCTTTATATGTTAAATTTTGATCATCTTTACTATATTCTACGTCAGTGTCTGAATAAACTTCTTTGAATTTACTGTAACTATTCACGTGTCTCGTATCGATAACTTCAACGTTATTAGTGTATTCAGTGTTAAGTAATCCATTGGGCGGTTGGATTCTGTTTTGAACAGTCACGTTTGGAACTCCTTCCTTCTTGATCACTTGTGATTTTCTGCTGGGTTTCTTGTCCAGAATATTCCTTAAGACAGGATGGTTTGATGCGGATGCAGTCTTCTTACTTTTGGTCGTGTTTTGTTCTTTGTTCTTGGAGTCGCTCTGTGCTCCTTTCTTTGGTGTATTTTGATTCTTCTCTTTGGGGTCCTTGCCCTTCTTCTGCTCCTCAAACCTGTTGCGCACCTTGTCATGTATCTGCATGTGTCGGCGCAGGTCGCCTGCTACCCTGAAGCATTTCTCACAGTGCACGCACTTAAAGGGTTTGACACCTGTAAAAGAAGTTATTTGATATTATAAAACTGAGACGGAGAGTTATGTGGACATATAAAAAGTAACAGAATGAACTAGAAAGCTTACACGACCTAACTCTAGTCTAACTTTTAATTCTACAAAGTGTTTTGATATTGAAATGCGTCAAAGTTCTAAATAAAGTGGCCAATTAAAATAGTGTTGTCAAGTAATAGAACTGAGTCGATATAGACTCAATTAAATCGATCGACTTGTCTAATATTTAATTAATTTAATAAATAATCATATCAAATAATTCGAATACATAAAAACATAACATTTTATTTTTTCGTTTTTTTGCTTTCTACCCTTTTTCCTTATTATATAATATATAAATACATACATAGCTTCACGCTGTATCCCTAACCGGAGTAGTGAGACACAACGGAACGCCAAGTGTCGCGGTCCTTACATACCTCTTTCTCTTCCTCAAATCATATCATTCTCCTCACACATTTTCGCCTAGGTATACGAGTGCTTTTGACATTTCCGTTGGCTAACACTCTTATTATTTATAAATATATAAATTATTATACATAAATAATAGGTTGGGGAAAAAAAAATTTCGGTTTTTTACATATCATATTTTTCAAGGTGAATTTATTGATATAAATTTTGAACACTAATCAATGATATATCTGCCGTTCTGACCGATGATCTTTTGCCACTTTTTTGGCAAAATCATAATTCCATCACTGTAGAACTTCTGAGGTTTCTGGGCGAAAAACTGAACCAAGTGATTTTCACAAGCCTCTTTTGAAGCCAGCTTTACACCATTAAGAGAGTTTTGCAGAGACCGGAACAAATGATAGTCCGACGGGGCAAGGTCTGGGCTATACGGTGGATGCATTAAAACTTCCCAGCCAAACTCTCTCCATTTTTGACGAGTCACTAAAGATATGTGAGGTCTAGCGTTGTCGTGATGGAAGACAACGCCTTTCCTATTGATCAATTCTGGCCGTTTTTTTTCAATCGCCTGCTTCAATCGCATTAGTTGCTGACAGTAGACAGTAGAATTAATGGTTTGGCCAGGTTCGAGCAGCTCATGATGAACGATACCCTTCCAATCCCACCAAACACTCAGCAACACCTTCCTTCGTGTCAATACGGGATTCGCAACTGTTTGTGAAGCTTCTCCGGGATTCAACCACGATCTCTTCCGCACATTACTGTCGTACGTGATCCACTTTTCATCGCCCGTAATCATTTGTCTCAAAAATGGCTCGATTTCATTTCGTTTCAGCAAGGATTCACAAATGGAAACTCGGTCCATTAAATGCTTGGACGTTAATTCATGTGGAATCCAAATATCGAGCTTCTTTTGGTATCCAAACTTATGTAAATGATTCAAAACTGTTTTATGGTCGACGTTTAGTTCTGTAGCTATGTCGCGAGATGAAATATGTCGGTCTATCCGTCTAATTTGTCTAAGTTGGCCGACCAGGGTGAGGTTCATCTTCAAGATCGAAATTTCCGGAACGAAATCGAACAAACCAATTCTGACACTGGCGTTCACTTAAGCACTCATCACCATAAACACTACATAATTTTCGATGAGCCTGCGCTGCAATTTTCCCTTTTCGGAAGTAGAAAAGCAAAATGTGACGAAAGTGGCCTTTTGGAATCTCCATTGTCAAAGCGCGATAATTTTTGAATGAGTAAACGAATGACGCTACTTTGTACTCTAGAATTTTCTGTGGATTCTAATCTCTAAACATGTTTTAGTATGGCTTCATTGAATAAACGTTACTGAAGATATACAACTTTATCGTCATCTATTAGGAAGAACCGATATTATTTTTTCCCCAACCCAATAATAATGTGTACATAATAATTTATGTAATACAAGCTAATGCCCGCGACTTCGACCTCGTTTTTTATTTTTAAAATAGCCTATGTCCTTTCTCAGGATTCAAGCTATCTCCATAATAAATTTCATTGCAATTGGATGAACGGTAAGGCAGCCCATAAAATACGAACGAACAAACATTGATATATTTAATATTATATATTAGATTATGTAAATTATATATATGTCGGAAAAGACACGGGGCAATTCGTGCTCTTGCGACTCAGCCATGCGAAATAGGTACCTAATCTTACAAGAGGCGAAGTACTCCATAAGATACAACGCTAAGACAAAGTTAATGTGAAAACGAAAGAAAACTCTTTGTAACAATTATTACGCAGGTTATTGGAAATTTAATAATGGCAAACGATCCGTCGAAAACATTATCGCACCGGCCGCCGTACTCTAACAGACTCTCGGCGCCGGCCCCGACGTTCCGTTAGCGCGTCATCGGAAGTCGCGCTTTGCCATAGTATAGTCAAATGAGTGCCTTTTATTATTTCCACCGACATTTAAATATTTGTATATTTTTGATGATTAATCACGAAAGGAATGATCCAAAAAGGAGATTTCATGCGGATAGCACCAATGTCGACATAGGGAGACATCACCGTTTAAAAAATTGCAAAAACTAGTTACCCTGGAAACGTCAAATGATTATCGAATTAAAAGTTGGATACAGCAATATGGAACAAAGCAGTTTGTACTTTCTAGTTAATTCTTTTGTCTTAACAAATCGTATACAAGGTTAAGTTACATGCTGTATACAAATCTGTGGTCTGTTGGGGGTGGTGTGTGATCAGAGACTTATTGGCGGGAACGAGAGAAGTGAGGTTGTCATTAAATTTAGATTTTCTATTTTTTACATTTTTAGGAATTTTAAAGTACAACAGTGATAGTATATTGTGTTTTAAAGTTCTGTGTAAGTGAAAAGAATGGAGAAGATCTAAATAAATATGTGTAGCTGAAGTCTTCTCGCTCTTCCAAGAAGTCTTTTTTAACTTCAGTAAAGCCTACTATCACTTTACTAGAGGAGTGTTAGGGACAGTAATATTTCTCCAGAAGTTACCTCATTAGGCTGATGGTCTTGTTACCAATGCCTTGAGAAATATAAATAAATAAATAAATGTGTGACCACAGTCAGGTGGTATGTGTCTTGTGACAAATGGTATATGATAGAGTCAATGTGGCAGATGATAATATGTGGCCTGTGGTAGATGGTGTATGGTTTGTAGCAGGTGGTATGTGGTTTATGACAGGTGGTATGTAGTCTGTGGCTGGTGGCATGTGATCTGTGGAAGGTGGTATATTGTCTATGGCATGTATGGTCTGTAATAGATGCTATGTGGTCCATGTCAGGTATTATGTAGTCATTGATAGGTACCGATATCCGAATAGATAGCCGAACGACCGTAACTGGTGGTTGGTAGTTTGCGACCGATGACCGGAGATTTTGCACCAAAAGCCGGGACTCCGTGATTTGTGGTCTGTGTCTGGTGTTCTATGTTTAATAGGTGACCTGTGGCATGTGAGAAGCCAGTGGTCTGTGGGTGGTAATATGTAATGTGAATTATAACTATTGTACATACCGGTATGCGTACGCATATGGCTAAGCCGGTAAGAACTAGCGCGGAAAGTCTTGTTACAGTACTCGCATTTGTAGTTCCGCTCGCCAGTGTGGATGCGCCGGTGCACGATCAGGGAGTACTTGCGCGCAAACTCCTTCCCGCAGAACTCACATTTGAAATGTTTCTGTGGACCGTGTCATATTTTATATAAAGGAATTAACTCAGACCATAGATGTGATCCCTGGCTAGATCAATTTTGGAGTTATCAAATCATTTTCATTCAAATAAACCATACATTACGACTATTTTTAAAGGTCGGATTTACCAACGGTACAGAAATAACCCACACTGAGAAGAAACAGCAAGAAACTAAGTTAAAAAATATTTTAGGGTTCCATAGCTAATCCTAGTTAAGTCATTTTTGTCGGTCTGTCTGTAAGTATGGCTGCTGAAATTTAAATCACAGACACAAATTGGTAAACGAAAACCAGAAATCGAAATTAAATATATAGATACTTTACCCTTTTTTACTTTTTTTAAATTAGTCATCCATTTGTCCGAAATTTCTACAGACCCTAAGTTGACGCGAGTCCGACAAGCTCTTGGAAGGTTTTCTTAGTTAATTTTAGGAATTTGTTTGGCTAGTCAGTCTTGCGTGATGGAAATTGATGATGAGAGATGACAACAATGAAAATCAATCATTTGCCCACAAGGCACTATTCCCTATTGCCTTGAAAAGTTTTATGTTCAACAAGGCCTTGACCATTTCACGTCAATGAATAAGGTTTCAATGGACGTAACAAAGTATACGTAACATATATATCTTCACGCTGTATCCCTAACGGCGTAGTCATAGAGGACGAAGCGCCAAGCGTCGCGGTCCTTACATACTTATTCCGCCTACTCAAATCTCATCATTAATTTCGTCTCATTTTCCCTTAAGTATGCGAGTGCTTTTGACATATTTTTAAGCTTACACTCTGGCTATTTCATCTTCATAAGTCAGCCTTGGGCTTCCCTGGCTTCTGCTATCACTCGCTTTCGCTCTCAGGTTATGAAGAAAACCTAATAAAGTAGAGGCTATTAAACCTATTTATCACTGATTTTTTTATATTACGGGATAAACAAACGAGGAAAAAATCCATTTGATTGTAAGTGAGGCCCCGTGTACATTTACAATATTGAGGCTAAGGATGCACTAAGAGTCCGTCTGTGCAGACTTTGGTGTGTTTCGTGACCTAGATCTCGATGTCTAAGAAGACTGAGAGTTAGATATTGGGATACATACAACTTCAATTCTTATCTTGAAATCCTTAAACATGGAAAAAACCTCGAAAAAAAGATTTCCGAAAAAGCCCTGTTTTGCATAAAGATCCAGTTGCATTTCTGACATTCTTCAGAATTTTAAAATGATTTTTACTAAAATGAATAGGTAATTTTAATATCTCAAATCTCTAAAACCAGTTTCTTAATATTTTTTTTTAATACTCCAGACAATTACACAGATTGTGTGACTCCAAACTAAGCAGTGAGCTTGTACTATGGGTACCACACAACGAACTCTGGGAGAGTTTTCCCAGTAACACCCAGACTCCAAGGCAATTTAGAAAAGTTCGATTCCTAAATTGACCTGACCGGGGATCGAACCCGGGACCCTAGCTTGGAAAGCAGATGAATATGCCACTACGCTAATAGGCCAGTCGAAAGTGGTAATGTAGTTTTTTTACGTGCAAAAACAAATGTTGAGATTTCTCCGCGCTAAAATATGATCATACCGCAACTGCAAAAATCAACTTTATTGTTATCGCCATAGGATGCGGGAGTAATGAACAAATTCGGCTGCAATGGGCTGCATAGGCGGACTCTTAAGACTGTAAATGCTTTGGCAACCCTGAGGACTAAGATCTTGTGCCTCTTGTACCAGTAACAGCGGCAGTCTTACCATCTACACTAGAAAATGCTAAATATGGTTTAAGAAGTTGAACAATGTTTATAATGTTTTATTTGGCGTTTAAAAAAACTTAAATAGTCCATTGTTTAATTAAGGTCTATAACTCAAAAGGCAAACGTAACCCTTATAGGACTACTTAGTTGTCCGGATGTGTGTTTCCATATTAGTCTGACCAGTCAAGGCCCTTTACCTCGAGAATAGTATATTTCAAGTCGAATTTATATCTAACATTGAGGTCTATGGTCTCTTTAAGGTCCAAAAAATTCAATCTTCTAGGTCATCGCAGTCAAAAGATACGGCCCTTTATGTACTCGAACATCTAGCAAAAAGGGTCCAGTGGTCGGCATTTAGTTTCCGAGATATACGCAGTTTTGTAAAGTTGGGTGAAAAAAATGGCATTTCGCGATTTTAATTCATTATCAATTAATGCTCAATTGCACAAGTCAATTATACAATTCTACAAGTTTATATAGTAAATGACTTTATATGATGTTTCTAAGAAGAAACAAAGAAGTAAAAGTGTGTTTTTTTTTTAATCAAACTTTAAAAATGCTTTTTCTCAAAACAAGCTTTCTCAGTTTCAACTTTAAATGTTTAATAACAAAAATATATGCCAGTTTTTGAATATTTTTTTAATCCTTATTATCAATTGGCTGGGTATTCTAAATTCCGAATCTAGTCTTAACTCAATACCCCACTACTGGACCCTTTTTGCTTGGACGCCCACATATGATACTTCCCGTTGACATAGAATCACGAAATTTGGCTAGAAGCAAGGTCTCAAAACACAGTAAAAGAAAAAAAAACAAAAACTCCGAATCTATAATTATAATATTCCACTTTTTTGCCATTACAAATTTACGTTTACAGTTGAAGAGTGTGAAGGAACGTGTCTTTCAACTGCAAAGTTAGGTTTCTTCTTGAATTCGAGATTTTATTGGGTAAATACATAACATAAATACATTGTATGGTGGTATGGAACCCTCGGTGCGCGAGTTTGAGTTTTTTTTAATAACATGAATACTTACCGTTTTGAGTTTTTGACGAGATTTCATGGGGAGTGGTTGGGCGTTTATTTTAATTATTTGCAGATTGTTTCTATTAGATTTTGGCGTAATTGGCAATTAAAAATAATTGGCAAAATTGGCGTAGATTTGCGTTCCAAAGTGTCTATTCTGTTATGCATTATGTGGAATTGTTGAAATAAGTGCTTATTTAGTAGTGTGATGTTAAATTTTTTTTAGTAGCTTAATTCGCCTCAGCGGAATTTACTAGAAAGACTGCCTCAATATATTTGTCGACAGAAACTCCAAGAAACAATTAAAATGCATTACGCCGACATTTTAATGAAATAATGTGAAGAATTTATCTATTTATCACTGAAGACATCGGTTGTATAGGCTAAGATCCCTTTACCTTCCCTTTTAAGGGAGAATCGTACCTCTACTTACCGTTTTGGAATGTATGGAGCCCTTGTGGTACTTGAGGTCGCTCCACTGCTTGAAGTGTTTGCCGCAGTCGTCGCACGTGTACGGCCGGTCGTCGTTGTGTACTCGCTTGTGGACCTGCCCACGCACACATACACACTCACATCTCGAATTTAAATTTATTGTAGTGGTCACCCAGTGGTTGAAATCCGACAGTAGATAAATATAAAAAAAACGCACTTTACAAAATTCACAGTTTGGAACTCATTCAATCTGTCAGTAATTTGGCGACAATCTCTACTCTATGCGACTGTTGACCCTCGAACCATGGATTATAATGAACGGAGTCATAATGGGTTGCCGCTCTTATCATCGTGTGTCAACGGATTTTACATGTCTCTCTGTCTAACTCATTCAACATAATCGCGAGTAAAACAGCTGTAGTATGTTTAGGAACCTCGCACTGTCGGTATAATTCGTGTCAGCCTTGGATCACATATAAAAACTAGATACACAATCAACGCTCCAAAACTGTCCCAACCAAATGTGCACTCAAATGAGTATTTGAGTGCACTTCTGTTTTAATAGTATTCGAAAACGCTAACAGCGACCATGTCAAAGTGCTCCTGCAAAAATTGCAAAAACAACAAATCTAGAATGCTAAAGAAAGACGCGAGCTCTTATTTTCGATTAATAAATAAATTATATTACTTACGTATTCATTATTTCATTATAGTAATAACAACATAGCTCTTTTTTATTAAATTCGTAATCATATTTTTAAATATTGCCTGACAATATGTCTTATTCTTGTCACTTCCACGTAACAAATCAAAATAACATAAATAGAAATGCAAATAGATTATTTGAATTATACTTTATGCACGAGACGTAAGATTGCATTTTAAATATTTTGTTTAACAAACTTCGTTTTGATGTCTTGCAAGAATCGTTTACGAGCGTTTATAACCTTATGGTTTGACAGTAAGGTCTATTTTAGATTAACACAATATTGCCGATAATACTATACGGTATTAAAAATATATACGTCAATTCGGACAATAATTTGTTTAAATTTTATAGGAGATTGTGAATCTAATTCTTTATTTGTGATCGAAGATGTCAGCTCATGAACGACTTGACGTACAAAACTGAAATAATTATTTGCAAAATACTCGTAAATCTTAAGTGTTCTGGCACTGCTATCCACAAAAATAAAAGATGTAATGTTTAGCTGTGTATCGATGTGCTGTGACTCTTCCCTAGTCACGGCCATTAGTAAAAGTGTAGAAACTAAGTCGACAAAAAACGGTCACGCTCTTAGAGCAAAAGTATCTTCCATTTTTGATTCTTGGTCCGAGGTTTGTCTACAACTATTATGTATTTGACATTGACAGTATAAATATTATGTTTGACATTGGCAGTATGAACGTAAACAATGAATGTTTTATGTAATTGTTGACTGTCGGTGTTGATTAGCATTGCTTAATTAAGTACAAGTGAATTTTGATTATGTATAATTGGTGCCTGACAATCTTTAAGGCGTTTTGACTTATTCGACAAAGACAATGAGTGCACAAACTCGACGTGATCGTTCCAAAACTCAACCACGCTTAATCAAAACCCAAACACGCTTCTTTAAATTTTTGTCTGTCAGTCTGTTTGAGCTAATCTTTCAAACCGATTTTGACCACACTTTTATTAGGCAGGTCGAAGACTTTTCAGAGTAATCTAGGCTACTTTTATACCCTAAAATAACAAATTAAACGCGGGTGACACCGCGAGTCCCCGAGGCACAGTTAGTTTAAAATATAGACAAAGAGAATACAAAAAGCCTACTTAGCAAGTAGGGTATTTTACTTTCGTAACTAATTTCTTACCTTCAACGCCCTCGTGGTGTAAAAATATTTCCCACATTCAGTACATAGCTCTTGTTTATCGTTATGCGATAACAAGTGGTACATTAGACTGTTCCTATGTAAGAATATCCTGTCACACTGCGGGCACATAAAACTCTTTTTTTTCTTCCCGTTCTTTCCAACACTCTTGATATCTTCGTCGTGGATACTTGATTCTCTCTTGTCGTATGGAGAAGCCGCATCAAGTGGCTGATCACCCGGTTGGTGTTCTGTTTCACTTGTATGTAGTTCTGCGTTTGGTATAATCGTCTCGGCAAAGTTTGGATTATCCGTCACCACTTCTGCTTCAAATATCCTTTGGAGAACTTCCTCTGCAATTAAATGCGTTAAACTAGAATTTGTCACTGTTTACTTGCGTGGCAAAGAATAATACTATACTCTATAGTCCAACTTTTAATTCAATAGTGATTTGATGTTTCCAGGATAACCAGTTCTTGCAATTTTTTAAATAGTGATGTCCCTCTATGTCGACTTCGTTATTATTAATATACAGCGGTTGCCCCGCTTCGTTATCCGCATGAAATCTCTTTTTTAAATCTTTTCTTTCATGAGATAGCGATACCGTCGAAAAGATATGAGTATTTGTAGCAATAAAGAAAATAGGTGAAATAGTAAAAAAAAGGAAAATTGAAACGTCATGTCCATTAATTCGAATTGTTTAATACATTATAAAATGGTGACGCTACAGGCATGTCAGCACCAAATTAAAGTAATTTAATGTTAGACGAGTCGATCAATTGTGAGTGTACAAGCAAACAGGGTCCAGTAGTGGGGTATTGAATTAAGACTAGATTCGGAATTTAGAATAGTCAATTGATAATAAGGATTTAAAAAAATATTCAAAAACTGGCATATATTTTTTTTATCAGACATTTAAAGTTGAAACTGACAAAGCTTGTTTTGAGAAAAACCATTTTTAAATTTTGATTGAAGAAAAAAACACACTTCTACTTGTTTGTTTCCACTTAAAAACATCATATAAAGTCATTGACTATATGAACTTGTAGATAATTGAGCATTAATTAATAATCAATTAAAATGTAGTAAAATAAAGTTTTAATCATAGTTTACATTTATTAAAAGCAATAATATATAATTCATCATTTTCAAATTTATAATTAAATAATGTTGGCGGTCTTTTTAAATAAATATGTTCTCGTGTACATGATTCAAGAAAAACGAAATTCGAGAAAAGTAAACATTATTTTTTACTGGTAATCCCGTTAGGTATCAATCATTTTTTTTAAATGTCTGTTCTGTGGCATTAATATTAATCACTAATATTCTATGAATTAGTCACGGATTCGCTTAAAATGTAGTAAGAAATTGAAATTGACCAATCACAATGATTTAGAGAGCTATGTGATTTGTTAGTTTGAAATGCAATTATGTTTTACGTTGCATAGCGACGCAGTGCACTGTATATTTGTCTCACTTTGTAACGTTGTAACCGGGACAATGTTTTACTTGGATTAGTACTAAGGTAACCTATCTACCTTGTCTCAAACGGACACGAATGAAGGTTACTTAGTACTTCTATTTTGCTTGCACAAAATATTATATACGTAATTGTATTGAGTAGACTTTAAGTAGGTATACCAGGGAAATGTGACTAAACGATAAATGCGTACGTAGGGTTTGGTAGTTATATTGTAAGTCTTTTTTAACAAAGTATATTAATTCTCATATAATATTGCGAATACTACGACGTTCGGGCATCCTCGGGCAATCGCGTGTGCATTCGCTAAATTGGGGCGAACATACCTCTTTCGTATTATAACATCATTGATTAATATTATATGGGCAGTGGCAGTACTCACCCTTGAGGTGGTGCGGCGAGCCCCGCGCGGGGCACGCGGGGCCGGCGGGGCCCGGGGGGCCGGCGGGGCCCGGGGGGCCCGCGGGGCACACGCCGCAGTAGGGCCCGTTGTCGGGGCACGCGCCCAGTGCTCCGGGGGCCGGCCCGGGGCCAGGGCCGCTGGCTCCGTTGCGCATATACCTGCCCGGGTAACCACCACGCTTGCAATTGCACGGATCGTAAGGACTTTTTGGCGTGATCGGGAGATGTGAAGTTGTCATTTAATTTAGATTATCTATTTTTTACATTTTTTTGGAATTTTAAAGTACAACAGTGATAGTATTTTGTGTTCTAAAGTTCTGTATAAGTGAAAGAATTGAGTAGGTCTAAATAAACATTTGTAGCCGAAGTTCTCGCGCCCTTCCAAGAAGTCCTAATTTATATCTTCAGTAAAGCACTTTAATTTTATTTTTCATTTTTATTTAACAATGTATTGCACACAACAACATATAAAAAGAATGATACATACAGAAAAAAGAGCAAAAGGTACCTTTTACTTATATATAACACATATAACAAATATATAAACAAATCAAAATTTAGACAGAAATCGACGTATTTTTAGTATACACCTAGCTAACTTTGCCCCACAGACTTGCCTGACATTTCGTTAGAAATAAAAATAACTTAATCCCGAAAATTTAGAGAATGAAAAACGGTCGGGATAAAATCCTCTAAATATGACTCGTCTACTTCTTACTTTATTAGTGAGAATTCTTTTGTTTGACAATAGCACCTACATACATATAATACATACATATTATGTATATATAATGAAACTTGAGTAGATATGTCCGTAAAGTATGGATCTAATTGGACAGATGGGAAATCACTTTCAAGTATATAATACTATGAATAGTGATTCTGTTATTCACTGTTCAAAAGCTACCATGATATTCTTTATTATTTCATAAGATTTCTTTGTGTATAAATCTAAAAATAATAATAAAAAGAAAATAGGTAAGGAGTACCTTGCCTAGGCTGTTGCAGTTACAGGAAATTTGAACAGGTGGCAAACATACCATGTAATGTACAATATAGATTGTAGTGTGGAGTATGCCATGTGCGGTGTGCAGTGTAGTGTGCTGTGTGTAGTGTGTCAATGTAGTGCATAATGTCTAGTGTAGTGTACTATGTACAATGTGCATGTACAGTGCAGTGTCAACAGTATTGAATATAAAGTATACCATGTTTAGCATGCAATGTAATGTGCTGTGTGTAGTAGTATGCAATGTAATGTACCATATGTAGTGTAAAGTATCATGGACAATATGTAGTGTAGTGTATCATGCACAGTGTGTACTCGTAGTGTAGTGTGCCATGTACATTATAGTTCGTTATCATGTGAAGTGTATTGTACAGTGTGCAGTGTAGTGTACCATGTGCAGCGTGCAGTGTAATGTGCTGTGTGTAGTGTGCAATGTAATGTACAGTGTAGTGTAGTTATCATGCACAATGTGTAGTGTAGTGTAAAATGTACAGAATGTAGTGTACAGTACCATATACGGTGTAGTGTAGTGTGCCCCGTGCAGTGCAGTGCAGTGCAGTGTAGTGTAGTGCAGCGACTCACCAGTGGCGCAGGTGCTGCTGGTGTATGTGTCCGTTGTCGACGGTGAGCTGCGGCAGCGCGCCCGAGGGCGGCGCGGGCGGCGGGCCCGCCGCGTACTGCTCGCCCTCGTCCACGCACACGTGAATACCCTCCATGAGGTCCTCGGGCTCGCTGAACTCGCCCATCTCCTCCACCTGACATTTTTTTTTATAATGTAATAGATCTACGTTTGGCCACTAACTCAGTTGTTGCTAAGCGACGATGTGGCCGAAGATGGAGCACATCGATCTAGGAAATATCTATTCACTCTAGCCCTGAAGATGCCTGGATTATAGTTTGCAGGAAACACAGAAGACGGAAAGGAATTCCACTAGACATATATACATGCCGCCCACTTAAGTGACTGCAGCCAGTAAGCGATAGCCGAATCTTACGCGATCGATGGCGATATGTTGTTAAATCGAGCAGGATATAACGTCGCGAATCGCTATTACTGCTCGCGTTCGGTTCGCTGCTAATAATTTACTACTGAATGCATAAAAAACCAATTGTGTCAAGTTTTCCCTATCCAAAATACCCAGAATCCATAATAAATTATAACTGGGTGGGAAACAATTAGAACTAGCGAAATCAACTACTTTTCTTGGTTTAACAGTAGATAGTAGGTTACAGTGGGCGGACCATATCGGGGTTTTGGCTAATAAGCTCAGTTTGGCAATATATGCTATTAAACGCATTAGACAGTTGACAGATGTGGCCACGGCCAGGCTGGTGTACTTTGGTTATTTCCATAGCCTTATGTGTTATGGTCTACTACTGTGGGGATCAGCGGCGCTTATGAATTCTATCTTTATTTTACAAAAGAGGGCAATACATACCATCTACAATATAAATGCACGAGTCGCTGAGAAACCATTTTAAAGACATTAATTTTTTGTAACTCACCTTGGCCTCGTTATACATTTATGAAAACATAATGTACACTAGAAAAAATATAGATCTATTTCAAAGCAAAGGTGTTATTAATGGTATGGAAACTCGTGGTCGTGATCAGTTAGTTACTGCTAAATATAAAATACAAAAGTCAAGTGGGTCATTTTTAGGCAACTGTGTTTGTTTTTATAATAAAATTCCTCAAGAAATTATTCAATTAACGGAAAAGCAATTCAAACTTATTATTAAACGCACACTGATTGGAAAAGCATACTAGAAAATTAGCGATTTTATTGAAGAAAAAACAATAGTTTGGAAATAATCTTCTCTGCACACGTATTTACTGGCTTTATGAATATTGTATTTTAAATAAGTATTGTAGAATGATGTTGAAAAAATGATACCTGACTGAGTTTCTTGTCGGTTCTTCTCAGTGTTCAGGTTTTCTTTTCGAACCGAACTAAAGTAGATTTGACGCTCAAAAATACCTTGCAATTGAGTTTACTTGAATAAATTGATTTGACTTTGACTATCTCTGTTGATTAATCCGTGAACTAAAAACTACTGCTAGCGACCTAATTTATACCACAGATTATTAATTAGTTTACTAACGTAAATTTATACTACGAAAAGCTTCGATCACAAATATATAACAAGATACACAATCAGCGTTCCAAAAACGTCCGAACCAAATGTGCGCTGAAATGAGAATTTTAGCGCACTCGGTCCTAGTAGTAATTTGCGAACACTAAAGGAAACATGACAAAGTGCTCCTTCAAAAATTGTAAAAATGACACGTCTAGAACGTTAAAAAAAGATGGAGTTTCTTACTTTCGGTAAGTAATTAGGATTATTTTATTTACGTGTTCATTATTTCGTTATAATAATGTTATATAGCTCTTTTTTAATAAATTCATAATAATATTTTTCAAATGACAGCTATATAATACAATTAATTATACGATCGTGAATAAGACATTGAGAACCATACTACCGCATTCAGATTTCATTTATTCGGATTATACTTTTATCTCTGTTCTAAAATTATAGAATGGAGGTTTTACTCTTACATTTTTATTTTTTCAAATATATTTTTGGTGTTGAAATTTCAATTATGACTGTAGTATAAGATTTGCTGCTAATTATAAATTTTAATGTAATTTATGTAATTATGTATTCTTTTATAAACACTGCAAGTCATTGCAATATTTTTCTCGAACATATAAAAAAATATATAGCTTTCCTCGAGATCCTATTCGATGTAAAAAATAGACTTCTATAGTAGCACGCCAAAAATGCGATGAATACTTCATTCCAAATGAACGAAGCGTAGTTTGCTCTGATCACTTTTTAGAAAGTGACGAATACTCACAGCGAAAGGCTTAAAAAGGCTACACAATATTACGTATTTACTTAAACCTGCACTGCATTTTTATTTGACAGTGTTATTATTTGTATTATGGCATTATTAGAAGATTAACGTTGCCACTAAATCGTTCAAAACTGAGATTTTAGATCCTTTAATTGTTTTTTATCAAAGTTAAGATTTCTAGTCATGACATATTTCTCTGATTAGGGATACGGCGTGTTAATATGTATGTATATATTAAATAATGACTAGCAGACGATTTCCCATTGAAAAATTTAAAAAATATCAGCACTTTATTGCGACTTCACTCTGTATTCCTAGATTACGTCATTGCCTGATATCCAACATTTTTTCCTTGTCTCGACTAATCTAAATATTATGTCTTATCCTTGTCACATCCACGTAACAAATCAAAATGATGTAAACAGCGATGGAAATATATTACGTGAATTATACTTTAAGCACGAAACGTATGTAAGTTTTTTTTTGACAAACTTCGTTTCAATGCCTAACAAGGATCTAAACGAGCTTTTACAACTTAAATAGCGAAACAAATAAATTACGTGAATTACACTTTAAGCATGAAGCGTAAGATTGAATTTTAAATATATTTTTGTTAACAAACGTCGTTTCAATGCCATGGGAGAATCTTTTACAAGCTTTTACAACCTTTATATGCATTGACAGTAAAGTTTACTTTAAATTAACACAATATTGAGATAATACTATACGATATTAGAAATGTATATGTTAATTCAGACAATAATTTGTTCCAATTTTGTAAAGGATTGTGAATCTAGTTATATGTTTGTGATCGAAGACGAAAAGATATTTTATCGCATGGCACCGTAGCAGCATCGTTCTCTACGTGATAACCCTGCCAGAGAAGTGAAACTGACATTTTATTTTTAGAAATTTTAAGATACAGAAGTGATAGTATATTGTGCGTTAAAATTCTGTGCAATTGTAAAGCTGGAATAAATAGGCACAATTGAAGTTTTCACGTTTTCCCAAGAAGTCCTTTTAACTTCGGTAAAACTTACTATCACTTTACTGGAAAATGTTGAGGAATTAATTATAAGAAAACAGATATTTCACATTAGAGATGCACCACTTTTTTACACAATAGAGGTGGCCAGGTGGTTGGAATTCGACCGTAAATATATCTACATAAACTTATCAAATATTATAGATTGTAGATGTAAGCACACGCTCCCTCGGCGTAAGGACGTCGTTTGTTATTATTAGATTTCCAATTACCTAAATAATAGTTGTTGCTAAGAGTATTCTGTCGTTTGCAGATTAACTTTTTGTCATAACGTGGTATTTTATAGAGTAGTTCGCTTCCCGTAGATTAGGTACCTATTTCTCATACATCATTAAACTGTATCTTTTCCGACATATTTAAGAATTGTATGTTACATTAAAAATATGATTTGGATTGATACAAAGCATTTAAAAACTGATTTTCTTCATATATTTCATTATACGAATTTTAATAGTGTTTAATTGTAAGAATTTTGTAACTACGGAGAATTGTATTTTAAATGCATTTAAAAAAAGAATTAAAATGGCCATGGTGCTATACTATGTTACTCTCAATTGATACACCAGGCCTCGTAATGCACTTTAGGTTCTGGCCAAAAAAGATTGGTAGTGACATCTGTGTTACATGAATAAAACATTATAATTTAAAGTTATTAGAGTTTTTATAATAAAAAGAGTATCTATTATAACATACCTTAGCCGAATGAGCTTCCTTTATATGGACTTCGCACTGCTTCTGTTTTCTAAAGGACTTATTGCATTTCATACAGGTATAACTCGCTGGTTGCAATTTATCCAAATCCACATACAGATCTGTCTTATCTACTTCTGATGACACCATCGTCTCCTTGTCCATACTAGCTATGGAATATTGCACTTTATTGCTTGTATAATTGAGTGTTTTATCGCTAGATGTGTACAAAATATGTTTCTCTATGGGTTGGTATATTGTTTTTGGCACAGTGCTCTCCAAAGTTAATTCCACTATGGAGTCTGGTAGTGTTGAAACATTATCGACTATACATGTATTGGTCATCTGAAAATGGAAGGTATTTTCAAGGTTCAATATTTATAGCGTACGTTTAAACGAACATAATTATAGTAATGTTAATTTATCATATTTAAAAATCGTTTTAAAAGATGTTAAAAACAAAGTGGAATGAAGAGGTCGCGTTAAGCAATAAATAGGCAAACATTGTGTTGGTAGATTAGGAGAAGAAAGGTGAGACCTATTACAGTACAAAAAGGGTATAGTTGTAGCGGGAATCATATTAGGATATGGAAAGGAAGATGTTGTGTCTGAGGGAGATTTAGATGTTCTTTAGGGGCCAAAAGGGGACATATGTCAGTGGACGGCGGCAAAAACTTAGTATTAGGAGACAATGGACTTCCTGTTGGTGAATGGAGAATTAGACATGATATTGTATTGACAGGGTGACTTCGTGTCAGCGAACGTAAGACAAGACTCCTTGTGATAAGATACCTTATGATGCGTGACATTACCGATATCATCGTCGTAGGGATCGGAATCTGTACGTGACATACAGATTTACTACTAATAGATATTACCTTTCACACGACATGAATTGTTAGACTGAGAGAAGTATATGGCGTAAGCCTATAAAAGAAAGGGATGGGAATATACATATTTCGTCTCTATTAGTATGCTCAATGTTTTGACTGTTAAGTTGTAGCATTTGACAGAGATAAGAACCAAACAAATCTTTGTTTTTCAATCCTTCTAAATTATTTAATTATTTTTGAAATTTACAAATGAAAAATTAATATAAATTTTTTTGTAAATATATGTGATATATAATCTTTTGGACGTGACGGTAGAATGTAGTATTTTAGGCTGTAAAGGCCGGTTAGACAAACATAGGTTGCCAAAGCGAGAAAGACCATAGTGGTCACATCAACGTAATATTTATTAGTAGTAGATTGTGACGTGACATATGCGATGCGTATATAAAGAGTGACCTTATCGAGAGGCAGGTCCGGCACAGGTCCGGGCGGTTCATAGTGCTGCTTGAGATGCTGGTAGAACTTCAGTTGCTCTTCGCCATAGAACTCGCCGCACAGTTGGCACAGCAGGATCGGTCGCACCTGTGACAAATGCACGTTGACACTGAACACACCCGAACGTAAGCAACGAGCGTAAGAGGTAAATAACGAAACACGTTATCTGATAGGTCTCGCTAAGAACAGCCCTGTAGCCGGGCCAAGAAAAAAGGCTAGAGGCTCCGGTCGTCTATCCACACAACCCCGAGGAGGAAGACAGCGCGTGTGGGCCGCAGCTCCACGAGGCCCCGGAGCCCCTCGACATTACGCCGAGAACGACCACCGCAGGAGTTTTGCTAGGTAAGAACCCTACATAACCCCTAGAATGGGTATCTGTATACAGGTTTCTTCTGCGTTATCAGAGAAAAAAAATCGCCACAAAGTTGAAACAAGCAACACACGCATAAAGGTTCGTGAATATTAATATCTGCACACACTCACATCAGTGACGTCATTCTGTAGCCGTACTGAAAATCTCTTGCCGTCTTGCTTGCGCGCATACGTTATGATGTACGAAAAGAGGTTAGACGTGTTTACATTGTTTGGATTTAATATTGCACAGTATGTTTTATATTAGATTTGTAAACAAATCTTATATTGTTTATAAAATATACCTATTATGACGAGGTAATTTAAAGTGAATGGTGCCTAACTATGAAGCACCCTGTAACCCGGAAATACGTGTGTGCTATGTTCAACTCAACGCTCGTGGCGAGACCTATACTCTGTGTAAGTGTGTACAACGTTTTGCAGACTTGAGTAGTTAACAATTAGTCAAATTAGATACTTTTATCGCTATCAAAACCATAATTTTGTATGAGTGTTCAAGATTATAAGCCATAGCTTTTCTCTATCGCTGACTATTATTTACAAAATATTTAAAATTCAAGAATTTTAATACTATTCTTACATACATACATACATACATGAACACCCTATTTATTGAAGTTTCCTTAAAAAAACCCTTATATGTTATTTCTCACTGTCTCTTTTTCTGTAACATTCTATATAGTTTTTAGTATACCATATGCCTTTTCCAAATAAGTCTGTGGCAAAAATCATCTACAAATAGCTACCAGTAATTTAAAGAAAAGAGTTCTTGGCGGGACTTTACGGAGAGCAGTTAGGCGTTTATTTTAATTATATTTAAATTGCTTCTAGTGAATATTGTGAAGTAAAATTAGCATAGTTTTGCGTCCCAAGTATCTACGTTGTTGTGCAATATGTGGAATTATTAAACTGTGCTTACTACTTGTTACTGTGATGTTGAAATTTGTTTAGCGGCTTAATTTTTTTCAGCGGATTCTACTAGAAAGACTGCCTGACTGGAAGACTGACATATTTGTCACCAGAAACTCCAAGAAACATTTAAATGTATTATGTCAATATTTTAAAGAAATAATATATCTATTTATTACTATAATCATCTGTTGTATGGGCATAGATCCCTTTACTTTCCCTCTCAAGTGCGAATCGTATAAACAAAATAAAAAAGAGACAGTTTCTTTCTTGTCATTTTTCATTTAGTTACTACACTATTTGATGCAAGGCATTTTAAAATTATTGATACTATCCAATAGCCGATCACCCCAAATGTCACAGATCCAAACGTTCAGTATATCATACACTGAAAGCCATGGAGCACTCATCACAAAATGACTTAATGAAAAAAAATCACTCAACCTATACAGAAGAAATGTCATTCATTTTGTTTTAAATAAAGGAGTATGGCGAAATTGGGCCTATAATGATTTGAATGCCTAAAAATGAAATATATCTTAAAGAAAAGGTTATTTTTTTGTGATTATTATGCAGAAATATTGAATTATTTGGCAATAGGAAATTGAAGAAATGGAATAAAATATATTTTAATGTGATCGTTTATAACGATATTCGAAATCAAGTTTAGGTGATATCGATTTAAGTATTTAATTGCTTTAGTTTTAGTAATATTATTACCATTACGCGGAATAAATATCGGAAATCGATATATCGAGATTAGAAATGTTATCACGACGTCATGACGCCGTCTATCGATTATATTAAAAAAAAATTTAACATTGATAAAAAATATCGATATATTATGTGTATTAATATTTTTACCCAATCCTAGATATTAGTGATCTATGATTTTGTGATAGTATTCTGTGTTTCGTGGTTCTGTTTCGTATTTCACCTCGGCTCTAGTATTGTTTTGTGTGTTGTGTGTTTACTGGGTTTTTTTACGACTTGCTTGCTATACTGACTCTGAGACCATAGCTCGTTCATTTGCATTTTGAGTGCCACAGCAAGATGGATCATCGTCTTTGTATTAATTGTGGAATAGCAACCACTCGTAATACAATGAGGATATTATACTTGGAGGATGAATCTATGCTAAATGTTATTCGTGGATGGATTGCCCCTCGTACTGTAAGTGTAAAATCGTATTACGTAAAAAAAAAGTGTGTTTAATGTTATACTTAGATTATTTTTATATGCTTGTGTCGTTTATAATGTTATGTTTCTTCAACAAAATAAATGTTTGTTATAGGTTACCAGCAACAACCATTTGTACCAAGCATGCTGGACAATAGCCAATAATGTAGTACAAACATGGCACACAGAATCGACAACTACAAACACTATTGTCATCAACGTGTTTGTATTTATTGTGGTCGAACGTTACTACGTTCACAGTCCCATCTGCTCCAGATTGGCAATAAACGTGAACGTAGAATACATAACGTAATCTCAGAATGGGTAATACCTCGAACCGTAAGTAATTTAAATTGTTATTGCATTGATATGGTTAAAATGTGTTTTAATTGGTTATATCTGTAACACATATATGCATGTTCAAAGCAGTGTTCCCAGGTTTCTATATATATATATATATATATATATATCTATCTGAAACCTCTACTTCATTCTTATCAAAATGTCTTTTTTATCACAGTTGGAAAGTACGAGTCTTATATGCTATCCTTGTTGGAAGAGAGCAGACAGAGCCTCACGTCATTTTGTCTCTAGACCATCTACTTCTGCAGTTCAAGATGAATCTTTATTATCAGCTCCGGAACGCCTTTCTGTGCCAGAACCTCCTGTGCCAGAACCATTACCACCACCTGAACCTGAAGTACCACAAGTGCCAAGAGATCAAGCTTCTATTGTTTTGCCCGATTACATAAGAGCTGTTGAAACACAGTCCAAATGTTTCGTAGAAGGATGTCAAGGTGATGAAAGGCATAGAATACCATTACCTACAAGAAAGATGTTGCTGAATGAATATAATTATTATGTGCCAGAAAATAATCGTGTGTGCAGTAATCACTTAAGATGTGATACTTAGAATTTTTTAGATGGAATGTTAGAAAACTATAATAATGTGTTCACTGCAAAACATATTCAAGATATGCTGAGTTTAAAAAATCTAAATATGACCGCTGTTAACTTTTCAAATATTAACATTTTAGAGAATCAAGTTGTATGTTATTGGGTTGGTTACTGGATAGGGGTTTTAGAGATGCCTTGCCCTTATTAAACGAATGTAGTTACAGAACATGTGCCAGCTACGTTACAGGAAGGTGAAACGCAGCTTTCAACTTTAGAAGCTAATAAATCAAGGGCAGTCACCATTTGTCGATGAGTTGTAAAAGTTGTTAATGGTAGATTTAAAAGGGATTATAAATTGTTCCGGCAAAATTATTTTAATGTGGCTTCAAAGCACTTAATGCAAGATTTTGAGGTGGTTACCGCTCTTATCAATGCGTTTTATCCTCCTGTAACCAATCATGTTGATGCAGAGGAAATCATGAGGATTATAACGGAAAACATGAATACAAATAACACATTTGCAACATTTATAATTTCAAATAATGTTAATAGACGAAGAGCTGATTTTTGTAGCATCACTGTAGAAAATAATAATGTTACAGATTTTCCAAGGCTAACATTAAGTGAATTAATTTTAATATCGCTGGACACATATCAAATAAAGCAGGCACTCTCTTATTATGGAGAGCTCATAAGGTAAATGACACCTACACAATAGAAGTGTGCAGGGAGGTAGACAGCAACCTACTGCGAGAGCTATCTACATCTAATACTCAATGGATTCTGCGAGGAAAAATTAAATCCAGGCATGTTAATAGGAAAATATATTTCATTTATATTTTAGTAGATAGCTCTCTAAACGGTAGAGCAGCGATAATACATTACTACTGTAATTGTATTGTAGGGAAACGAACAGTAGGTTGTTGTGCTCATATTATGTTGGTTGGGCAAGGTACCAAGAAAATATAGCAACTCCTGCATAGTTCCTTGATGATATTTTGATTATATGTGATGATGGAGAGGAATAATAAAGGGATTATTATTTAATAAAATGTATTATTTTTATTTACACACTTCAATGTTCAATCACACATTTTACACGAGATAAATACCTAATATACCTATTAAATAAAAGTGTATCTTGACATTTGCCTCTGAAATCCAAGTGAAATTCTATTTTTATTATAGACTAAGAGATCATATCAATATATCGTAATGAAATAACCTCACTTTTATGACAAAATTAAACTTCATATATCTTTTTTCTCCCATTGCCAATTAAATTTAATGTAACTGATATTTATTTGTTTCCATTATACCTCTCTTTTAAGACCATTCTCATTCTTAGTCATGTTTGGCCCAAAGTACTATGGGATTTTGCCAGTCTCCTTTATGTTTAAACAGTGCTGCAGTTACTTTGTTACGAATTTACGATTGGTTGAGTACACACACTATTACAAGATCTAAACGTGCATATGAATAGACTGATATAATGTAATAAAGATTGCACCAATGAAGTGGAGATGCAACGATACACGTCATCGAGTACGTCAACTTTGACCAGTTTAATTTGAGCCGTGATAAAATGAATGTCAATTTATATATTTACTAAATATACTAGTTATAGTTTATATATTTACTAGTAGTAACATAACATAACATAACTTCACGCTGTATCCCCAACGGGGTAGTCAGAGAGGACGGAGCGCCAGGAGTCGTAGTAGTACTACTAGTTACTAGTAGTAGTTAGTAATAATTTATATATTTACTAGTATATTTAGTAAATATATAAATTGACATTCATTTTATCAAAAGTAATTTTATATTTACTGTTACTAACCGATGAAATGATTTTTGTTGTTTTCTATCTCTGTTTTCACATCTCTTTTATAATTTGCTGTTTTCGTCACACCACCGAATAGATTAGTACCATTATATAAGTATTTAAATATCCTTTGGAATATACGGAGTAATACACACAGGTAAATTGGTTATGTACTGTTTTAACATGAGCGAGAATTGATATTTGTTAGTGTCAAAAACTGAGTAGTGGTGACTAGTATGGTCCGATATTTTGGCTGTATAGGGTAAGTGGTCCTCGCCTATGGGATACCTCGTGTGTGTGTGTGTGTGTGATGTGGTGCGCGTCGGGCGGGCAGGGGCCGGGGAGCTGCACCGTCACGAAGTTGTCCGGCAAGATCTCCTCGTGATGGACTTCCTCGCTGCAGTTATTCACCACTATGTCCTGACACGTTCATAATAATAATTTATACAGATTATGTGACCCCAAACTAAGCAGTAAGCTTGCACTATGGGTATCATGCAACGAACTCTGGGGGAGTTCCCAGTAACACCCAGACTCCAACACAGATTTATAAATGGAAGCAGATCAAACATAATTCACTCACACATAGATACCGTGTAAGTAATAACACTGTCACTTTCATTGTAGTTTAAAATTGTATATCTTTATCCTTTTCTTTCATTTGTTGCAACACAATGGCACACATAGACAATTCCGAGACCGTGGCAGCCGCCATCTTCCGCTTAAGTCAAAATAAGCGGAGTATGGCGTCTGTTTACTTGTGTAGTACGTCACATGTTCGATGATTAAATACTTCTTGGTGGATAAACATTATTTTGGTTATTTAAAGTGCAAAAAATGATACAAAAGTGTTGTACCCCCAATAGTTGCAACGCCTCATACAGAAAAGCCCGGAGAATCACGTTCCATCGGTAAGTAAATCTGATTTTGCAATTGTTTGATTACTGCATTCAGTTAGCTGATTTTTTTGTATTTCGAGGCTCCGACACTTAAATATGTTGCAAACTATTAAAATTAAAATTTCCTTAAATTGTTTAAGGTTTATTTTATAGGTTTTTTTATATTTTTGTACCAAGTACCTAAGCAATTTTGACATTATTAGTACTTGTACCTTAAAGAGGGCCGAATTCAGAGAAAACTGAGTCTCGTAATAAAATTAAATATTAACGGACAGGTACCTAAGGTTAAGCAATCTATTTTTTGCAACTATCTTTTGATTTTGATGTATAACTTGTTAATTTCGGGTTTCTAAAGGATGAAAATCTTCAAATTTTTTGGTTAAAGAACTACATAAAAGAAATACATAAGAAAGGCTACATAGAACAAACTGGCAGACCAATTCTGGCAGTGTTTTGTGCTCAAAACATTTTGAATACCATTTATTATGTAAAAGAGATACCCGTGAAACCCTGTTGTTGTTTGACCATGAAATTTAACATACCTATTAGAAATGAACATGCTATCGCCAAATTAATCTCTAGTCGCTATGCTGGTATGAACCTAGACCAGTGTTGTTTAGAAAAAAGCCAGTGCTGGAATCCATACTTCATAATTACAAAATTATTTTTAATTTATTTATAAAATAATACAACTTTCTTGCTTCAGGTAATCGAAGATGGACTTTATTATGCATAAATTGTGTGTTCACATGTAAAAATGGTGAAAACAACCATATTTGTTTTCACCATTTTTACATGTGAACACACAATTTATATCTCGAGGCGAATAATGACAAATAATACCTACGATTACTTGCAATGGTAATCCTTAGCATATCTGACATTCTGCGCTAGTTACTTCTGGCACACATTGAAAATCAGTGAAATGATGTGTCTGATGCACATCTATAATGAGTTCTTCGATAATGTAATAAGAAAACAATCCGATTAATAAATAAAAGACTGAAAACATTCTTTGTTTTATTGTGTGTATTTTAGTTTTTATTCTCAATGTGATCGATCACCCATTGACTATCTCCCGATTTCTTTTAATTTTTGAGTTTTATGCGTAGTTTAGAGAAAATAATAATCGAAGGACAAAGCATAGCGATGAAGAGTTATTTCATAATTTTATAAAACATTCACTGATGCTTATCTCCTTAGAAAAATAGTTAACGATAACACTCGTCTGATATAAAACTTGTTCTATTTTCTCATAACCAAGTCTCTAACACTTACAGTAAAGCAATGGTAAGTAGGCTTTACTGGAGTTACAAAGGACTGTTAAACGAAATTTCTCCAACTCCTCTCACTCGCACACAACTTTAACGTACAATATACTATAATTTTTGAACTTAAAACTCCTAAAAGCACAAAAAATAAAAAATCTGAATTTTGAATAAAATGCCAACCACGCTTCTTTTGTTCGCGACAAAAAGTCCAAATTCAAAACTTTCACTTGCCTGATTATCAACTTTCCCGACTTTTAAAAATATATCATTTATGTCATTAAACTTCATGTACCCACATAAATCGAACCGCAAGCAAGGTCATCACAATGTACATGCGGCCCAAGATCAGCAGCGCACAGCCGTCAGGCCTCATGTATCGAACGAACAATCATAATATTGTATCGAGGAGCCATTGGGAACACTCCAAATTACATCCTTCGTGTGACAAAAACAATCTACAAAAAGAAGGAATATAATAAAGTAATAATCTCTAATACTAGTATATCAATTAATTTTATCCTTATTTACATTAACAAAAAGTACATACATACGTTAATATTTACAAACTTAAAACTACACATTATCTTTATTTTATCCTTATTTTCTCACATGAAAGATATAATTTAGAGTGTCCCAAATAGTCCCGCTCTAAGATAATACACAATATAGATACCCACTCCTCAATGCGGCCCTGAGTTCTGTATGTGTGTGAGTAATATTTGTTAGTGTTAAATTTGCCACGCATTTTGAACCGATAGGTATAGTCTGCTTCCATTTAAAAGTCTGTGGACTCCAAGCCAATTTAAAAAAGTTCGTTTCCTAAATTGACCTGACCGGGGATCGAACCCGGGACCCTAGCTTGGAATGCAGATGCATATGCCACTGCGCCAACGGGCCAGTCAAATCACACCATCATTAAGTCATTGCTTCACGTAATGATCTCACATGAGTAATAATTTAAATTTAAATTGCCCGAACTACGTTCTTTCAAAATTTTTACAGTAATGTGTTGAACATAAGTTTAAACTCGATTGATTGAATGGTATTCTATGAGACACACTCCAATATGAGTTGTATATTTATATAAATAAGGGGGATATGTTAGGAACATTAAATGTGCCAATATATTGTTCGTACCATCCATATAGCATAATCATTGTTTATTTTATATACATATATGAAATTATGAATGTTACGATTCCTCCCACGCTTTTACCAAATTTAACGCGGGTGAAACCGCAAGGCACAATTAGTATAATATAAAAAGAACTGAGGTAGCATGTCACTCAGTTATTACTTATCAAATACAATGCTTTTATAAACATCAATATATATTGCCTACATTACAATAACCTCGAATAAAGTTTTAACTTCAGATGATTTTGTTATAGAAACCCAAATTCCAATACTGTCGTAAAAACCAGTTTCAGTCAAACATTAAATCAAGTTATTACCTGTTGCGGTGTACTATTCCCGGTGTTTCGTTTTAGTTTCTTTGATATGCGCTTCTTATGCGGCAAACTCTTCTTACTCTGTTTATTCTGCGCCGGAGACGCGTTGGCCAACTCTAACACCGTGCCCTCGGAGTCCGTTAATATTGGACCATCGTCCTAAAAAAAATATTTGTTGTTAGGAATAAAAAGTACTATTACGTATTATTGTTCCTGTTGTCTCACGATGCCGGAAGATGGCGCTGGTTGTCGCGTTCAGTGCTGATTTAGTATGTTTTTTTGCTATGTGGGTAATTTAGTCTGTGTAAATTGAATATTGTAATGGAGAAGCTTAAAATAGGTGTAGACCGCTTTTTGGAAAAAAAGGGAGAAAAAGTGTTTGAAATTGGTTGTAAATCTCCTGTAAACTGATCTGTAGCAAAAATAAGTTCTGTCGTGTTGTTGTGTGTTCGTCGACTAAAATTAGCAGTTGATCGTATTGTATTATACTGTTACTTTAAAATAAAAAGTGGTAGACCAAAAGGTTAGGTCGGTGAGAAGTGAGTATATCTTCCATTTTGTAGCTTTACGGCACCGGAAGCCACCTCCGACTTCCACCATCCTGAAGATTAACGGACATTAAAGGTATTTAGCCTTTCCTATTTGTATAATATTATTGATCAGCGCCGCGTATCGCGATCGATTTAGGCGCAGTTCTCTGTACGTTTCCTATACTGCCGAAAATTATAAAGGGCCCAGCACACGCAGTGGTCGTGTCTGGAGCTGTACCGCACAATTGTAATAATATAAACTTTCCCGTTGCACTATAAAATATCTAAAAAACGGGAAATTACCGTGATTACCGTTTATTTTGACAGTTTACTTTAAACCACGGCCGATGCAACTCGCTCGAAACGTCAAGCCAAAATAATAGGTCATCGCGTAAATTTCCCGTTTTTTATTATAGATATACAATTGTTACAAGCTTTCAATTGCGGGGAACTCCTATATTCGCGGCCAATTCTCGAGTTGATAATGATGCGCGATGGCGTGATGTTCCAGTTGATTGTATCAATTGTTAAAAATCTCGATGTTTCTCGACTCAAATCAATTGAATCAAGTCGAGTACATTCGAGTTCGAGCAATGTACCAAGGAGTGCCGGTAGATGTTTTTTTATTGATTCAATTAACGACTCCGATTCTTACAACTGCTGGAACATCTCCGAACCACTCATCATTACGACTTAGTATGCAGATATATTCTGTCTTCGCAATAGTCGGCAAAAAGACTAATAATCACCTTCAATGTTGTTTTGGCTTTGTTACTGAACCAGCTGGTGTCTTGACATCGCTTCATTTGCTGTAGCGGCGGCAGCGTTGGTAGTTGAGGTACTTCTAAAACTGTGGGGTCCGTTTGTTGGTCCTGGGAGAAAACTAATTCTGAATTGAGGATAATAAAAATATGTTTATACTGTTACCCGCGACATAACAGTAGCATGTCTTCATAGAAAGCTAGCGTATGTGGTTTGTACGTGCGTGTGCTAATACGCACGCGCCGTGGCACGCACACAACGGCAATATTTTGGGTGAATATGGGTAATTTATTGTAGATTCCGTCGGGGTCGCACGCAACCGCTTCCGTTTATCTTTAATTCGTTTTTTACATCGTCACAAATACAAAAATTTCTAAATCGCATACACGAATGTATTATAATGTCCTTATATGCCTAAATAATTTTAGTTATTCGAATCTAGAATTATCGTTCTTCAACATTACTACAAGAAATTTAACAAACATGAAAAACTCATCTGTATGCATTGTTTTTCATTATTATGTACTAAATGTATAACTAAAGGAGATGCTCTCTGCTTTCCACACCCAATAGTAGTCTTGAAAAAATATTTTCGTGGCACTGAGCACTATTATACCAACAATTGGTATCGTCGTATTCAGTAGATTCCTGAGTAAGAAAAACGGTGTTGTCACTTTCGCAATTGGTGGAGAAGGGAGCTGTGACGTCACAAAGATGGCGATTCTTGGTTTAAATTTTATCGAATAACTCAATAACTACTTAACCTATTTGGACGAGTGAGGTGTCATATGGAAGGTATTGAAATGCCTAACAAAAAGGTGTACAATCATAAGTATAGATTTAATATTTAAAAAGTTATATATAAAGTTAACACCAACATCGCATTGTGAGTGGCCAATTTAGCTGAATTATCTAGATAATATATTCACACTGCCTATTAATGCGGTCAAAGCGCATATTTTGTCTTGATGTTTCGGCCGAGTTGCACCGACCGTGGTCTCGAATAAAATGTTGCAGCAAGCTTCACTCCGTGTCCGAAGCAAACTTTTTATCATCGACCTCCGATAATCGTTAATAATTTTGATTGGGCTTCATACACACCGCACTCACAGTGTCCACACATTCAATCGTCGTATGCAACGTGCTTCGCAAAATAGTGAGAAATGCAATTTGACTTACGATAGGGATAGAACACAAGTCACGTTAGACAAAATATCAATATAAAAGGTAACCGCGTTAATTTCTCGTTTTTTATATATAAGAAGATACTTTACTTACAATAGTGAGATACGTACAATAGTGAAAAAGAAATTGTGGAGTCTACTGCCTGAATATGGTGTGAGAGGTCCCTCTCAGCGTGATGTGCGGTCAGTATATCGTTACAGAGTCTGTGTAAGGATAGATAGTGATATGTCGCCCTGGTTCGAAGTCTATTTAGGCGTTAAACAGACCTGCAAGATGTCTGCCTGGCTATACGTATTGTATTCAGACGGTTGTCTCCATACATGAAAAGGTAATATGAGTGGTATGATATGTGATGGTAAACTGTCTTTTATATGCTAATGATGCTGTGCTTATAGTAACATGAGAAGCAGAGTTGCAGACACTAGTCGTGCATAAAAAAAAATGTGAAGTCAAAGAACTGAATATGAATGTGAACAAAACTAAGGTTCTGGTGTTTGAAAGAGAAGATGTAAAGCCGAAGTGTGAGATATGTGTAAATGGAAAATGTCCAGAACAAGTGAATGAAATGGTATGTCGCCCGAGTGCGTTATCTAGAGATGGAAGACGTGAATTGTATGTGGAGAGATGGGTAATGGCTGGCAATAAACTGCGCTTTGACCGCATTAATAGGCAGTGTGAATATATTATCTAGATAATCCAGCTAAATTGGCCACTCACAATGCGATGTTGGTGTCAACTTTATATATAACTTTTTAAATATTAAACCTATACTTATGATTGTACACCTTTTTGTTAGCCATTTGAATACCTTCCATATAACATCTCACTCTTCCAAATAAGTTAGGTAGTTTTTGAGTTATTCGAAAAATTTAAACCAAGAGTCGCCATCTTTGAAGTCAGCTTCCCCTCCACCAATTGAGAAAGTGATAACACCGTTTTTCTTACTCAGGAAACACTATTAATACGACGATACCAGTGGTCGGTATAATACTGGTCAGTTCCACGAAAATCGTTATTTAATTTTATTCAAGCTAGCCTCCCTACGCAACTGGTCGAGTACAGGCATTTAGTAGTAGTAGGCGAGTCGACCTTCTTTTTTACATATTATTTTCTGGTTTAGTTCGCGGAGTCTTTTATGGTATTTACTAAATTAAATAATTCAGAAACGTTTGCAGGCGTACGTAAAACAACTCACCAAAGTTTGATCATACTTGGATACATGGTTTAGGAACCCATAGAGGACAAACGAACAAAGAAACATTCATTTGCGTGACCCCGAGCTAAGCATTAGGCTTAAATTATGGGTACCACACAATGAGTTGCGGAAGCTCCTAGTAACCTATGTAAATAACTCGTATTCGAAACTGTAGTCCTCAGTTTAATAAATAGATGTACTAACCACCGCGCGAACGGGCCAAAGAAAGAAGAGAAGGAAGGTGAGAAAGATATGCAGAAGAAGAGATAAAAGACAAACGCGTACGCATAGAGAGGAGACGGAAGTGGGATACTGTGTCGTTTTAAAAAGATCGTCGACTGACCTCGCAATTTTAAATGATTGAACAATATTAATTCTTTCATGTGGAAAGTCAAAAGCTGTTGATTTTAAAATAAAAAGTAAAAGTTTTCATTTCAAAAAATAAGTGTGTAATATTTATTTTTCACGAAAACAACCAAATTCCGATCTTTTAAAATTTTTTTTTTAATAAAATAGAAACCAACTCACCAGCGTTTGCCCATTAAACAGCCTCATAGGAGCATCTAATATCACTGCCGATTCAACTTCACTCCTGATTGAGGACACCTGGAAGTTAAAACAATTACCCTCCTTTGCATTCGCAGTGGGGTAAAAATTAAATTCACTACAAGATTCCTTTACTATCTTAACATATTAATAAATAACAATATCAAACTTGACTATCCGTATATCAACAGCATAATAGAAACAGTTTAATTTATAGTCTAGTGAGAAATTGATCCGCACGTATACAAGTCCATACTATCCTAACTTATAATACGAGCAATATTTGTATATTTGTAATCGCATTCTCGCAAACCGCTCTAATGATTTCGACGAAAACTAACACACGGGAAAAAAACACGGGGATTTACGGGGGTGAAAAGTCGATCTAGCAAGGTCACAATTTTAACATCACAATTCCACAGTGGATAGAGCGTAAGTCTACCACGCCAAAGTGCGCGGATTCGAATCCTGCGATATGGTCAACTTTTATTTTTACTTTTTAGAACGAAGTTCCTTAACGCGGCTTGCGGGAAGTAAGTTGGTAGAAATCGTCACGTAACGAAAGTGTTACGCCCCCTCCATTCGACTCTCAGCTATTCTCTCTTTCTCTCTGTTCTTTCCTGACGCACGCTAGTTAATCGAGCAACGTGGAGCAGGACCCGCACCACAAAACAGAGAGTAACAGAAGTAAATCTCCATACAAAGTGCGCTCAAGCAACACACACATCGTTCATGGACACGGAATCTCGGATCGTCTCGGAACAGTATGAGTGCGATTGCCTGCGCGCTGCATTCGTACGCTTTTTTCTTTCTGAAGGCGTACCGATTATCGAGGGAAACGGAACAAAAAAGAAAACGTATTATAACTGCTCAGTTAGTGGATGTTTGAGCCCCACTTTAAACAGTGAATGCACATTTTTTAAACTACCAGTTGTTTCAGAAATATAAGTACCAGTGAATTTTGTAAGACGTCATGATAGGTACCGCGTATTTCTTCTTATGTAGTGGTCCCAGTCATACTCCATGAAACTATTTTTAATGAAGTTAGTCTAGTTTTGTACCAATAATTAATAATTATGAACGTAGCAAGTTAAACAAAAGTATGTATACTACATTCTACTTCTATTTAAAAAATTACATCATATTTATAATATTATACATAGCATTAATAAAAATGTCTGCATACACTTCTGACAACCCTTACACTACACCCGAGAGTAGGTATAAAAAATGAAGCATATACATGAGATTTACTTCTGTTTCTCTGTTTTGTGCCAGCGCCCCGCGCGGTGTTAGGTTTGTTAGCTCTATCTCTACACAGACTTACTGTGATCTTTCTATCTCTTTCTATTCTATACGAGTGTGTGTGCGTGCGAGTATTGATTTTCGAGCAAATGACCAGCGTGCACGGACGACTGTATAACCACATTACTTTATACAAGGAAATTTTGTGAAACTTATTTGTTGTTGTTGTATCTTTTATCGCGTGGGGAACTTTCAATTAAATAACTATACAAGCTTGATTGATAACTAACTTTATAATTAATAACCAATTCAACATACATGGTACACAGTCGGACATGAACAGGCCGGGAGGCAAAACACCGGAACCATTGACAATTGAATTACAGACTACAATACACAGATAGGCACACAGAGTACTATGTGACAGATTGGCACAAATATGTAATGGTTTTTGTTTTAAATCATGTCACTTTTATTGTCTCATTATTGCAATTAAGTTTTGAGAAATGAAAACTACAGTCTACAGCTATGGAACTTCGTTTCCGACGGGGGTTTTTTTTATGTACACTCAAGGAGCAATGTTCGGTCGCCCACGTCGCGTGCTATTTATAATATGACAAGATTGTAAAATTTGTTTTCGTAGATCTTCAAACACTGGATTTTCATTGTAATTTTCCTATAAACAAGTAAGGCGTTATTATACCACCCAATATATTCGTTATATACTCGTATTTAACAAAAAAATTATGTTTGCTTTCATTCTGTTCGGGATCCTTAACGCGAGGCCGACGCTCACTTGACCGGTTTTTATATACTCTTAATGTTTCTGTAGTGTTCATTTCAGATTTTCTGCGTCACTATGTAATATACTACTTTGTTATGGAATCTTATGATTGGTGTGACTTGTATTGTTTTACTTTACGACTACGCGTTTTAATCAAACTGATTATTACTTGTCTCGTATTACAATTTTCACGATAAAGTGAAATCAAAAAATTTGAAAAAGAATTTCCTATAGAGACCTCTTTATTTTTTTTTCATGTTTTTTAGTATTTGTTAGAAAATCTGTTATAATAACACATAGTCTATAAAAATTTCAAATGGCTAGATAGAATATTATGCAGATTCCTGCATGTGTATGTTCTTCAAATACCAGTAACTTAATGAGATATTTGTTTGCTTATTGTCTTTGCAACTGAAACTTATAAGTAGATTTGACGTTCAAAAATACCTTTACTTACTTGAATAAATTGATTTGACTTTGACTTTGATATTCTTGCTAACAATTGCACAATAATAATTGCAAATGCAGTGGTATGAAAGTGAGATTATCCATACCTTGGGGTGAATATGATGATGCGAAGCCCTGGAATGCTGCGCCAGATGAGCTACCAGCGCCGCCAGCCGCCCTTCGGGGTCCAACAACTCTTCACCCCACGGGCCATCACCAACTTGTTCACCAACTGATATTTGTCTGTAAAAATTACCTCTTCATTTTAAACGTATAAAAACTGAAATAATAACTATAATTGCAATTTTATACATATAGACATACTAGTACTTTATGGTAGTAAACTAATTAATCTGTGCTAGTACAAATAAATAAAATTAAAGTGTCTGTCTGTGATTTCGAAATAAAGGGCTTTTCTTAAGCACATGTAATTATTTGTACTCATTTTACTCATTTTTTATTTTTGTTTGTCTGTCTATTAGTCGTGACTAATTTTCGAAATGGTTGAACCGATTTTCTAAGAATAATTTAGGCCACTTTTTAACTTGGAAATATACCAAAAACGACAGCAAAAACATGGTAGTTAGTAATACCTAACAATACCGTTTTTAGTTATATAAACAATGACATCTACATTTAAGTATTTGCCTGCTTTCGAGTTGCATCAAGAAAGTTAAAACTTTCTTATCTTTTAATTGAATAATCCAAATGAATGTGAATCACAACCCTAGACCAGCAATTTATTTACATTCAAATTTTCAAACTTAGGTGAAAGAAAATTTAAATCCTTCTTTGTTTAAAAAAGCAGAAAATACTGCAACTATCATAAAAATTATTATTTTATCTGAAAGAACATCGATATCATGTTTCGAGACTTTATTATTGATAACAATAGTTAGGAGCTCAAACTAAAATAATGTATTTTCAAAATCCTGGATTTCATAAAATAATTTTTTTTAATTTTTTTGCCAAAACGCGTATTTTTTTTAATTATTATGATACGATAATTCCTTTAAAGACCAGAATCATGTATTCGTTTTTTTTTTGCCTATTTTGTGTAAGTTTCATCAAATTTTATGAAATAATCGAAAACTCGTGCGACTTTTACTTCAAGTTAATGTATAAAATGAGTAAAAGACAAACTAATATTTAAACACGTGTAATACTTAAAAAAATGATCCCTTTCAACACCCAATTGGTTTTATGTCATTTGCTTTTGTCAATAAAAAGTTATGTGTATAGAACGTTATTAACAAATTAATGTTCGCTCATTTTCAATTGACAAAAACGATATGTTTCTTTCGTAAAAATTTCCTTTGGAATGGCGCTATTAGTTTTTGAAAAAATTAAATTAAAAAAGTTATTTTCCAAAAACCGCATATTTGCATGTAAATTGTTAAATAAAAAAAGAAGCACCCTTTCTCTCGCGGACGCCTTTTGATATGTTGTTCTTTACACTTTTGAACACGTTCCAAAAGGAATCATCGATCGGAGAATTTTTCCGAAGTTAAAATCTAATATGACTTCTACTCTAATATCTACTCTTAACTCTAATATGAGTGGCGTCGGTTGCTTACTCGCTGTCTTTGAACAGCCTTGTGCTAATAGTTACAGTATTTACCCTGGTCAGTATATATTTTTAAGTTTTAAAATTACAGTATCGTGAATTTCGGAAAAACAAAGCATATTATGCATAGATGTAATGAGTAATGTTTAATTATGGAAACAGTTACTGATTTAAACGTAATTTGTGGATATGTACGATTATGTCACTTCCCTGGCGTCACTTCTCTGGCACTTTTATGCATTGAAAAGAGTAAAAAGTATAAAATTTGTAAAAAAAATTCATGCCATTATTTGTGATTTTATTTAAAGATAAGATAATTTGACATCTTTATGAAAAACAGAGAGACTGATAAATAATTTATCATTTTATGTTTATATTCATTTAGTATACTTTATGACATTTCAATAATAAAGTAAACCTGTTAAGGTTGTTAACATGTGTTTTATTTTACTTTAAATTTATTTTCTTAAGTAATAATTAAAAATTAAACAGTTGTCACTTCCTTGTCGCAATATGCCACTTTGCTGGGCACAGTGTCACTCCCCTTGCTAAGCAATTCTCCTGGTATTTATTAAATCTCAAAAAAATAGGAATATCTTCTGGCCTTATCAACACAATTATATACTTAACGTCAACTACACATTACACTAACATAATTAATATTAAGTTAAACTAATGACTTTTCTTATTATTATTAAGCCTTTATTGCTGATTTACCGTTCTCAATTTATGACTTTTAACACATTCATTTATTTACATATCAGCGTGTCTTAACACATAAGCCTCTTCCAGCTGCTTCCACTTTGACTGGATGACTTTTCTTAGAGGTCATCAAAAAACCAAATAACTTAAAATAGTTAACTTTCGTATACCATATACCGTTTCTACTACCAGAAACTATAATCGATAATGGAAACTGTACCTGCACATTTGTGATGAAAAGTTTGGAGGATGCATGACTGTGACGATCCTACCACCACCATCATCTTGCACATTAAGGGCTAGAGTGTTGGCATCCACTTGCACCGGCTGGAAGGAATATTAATTAAAGAAACAATATGTAACATAATATATTTGTCATTATATAAAAACTGAAACTTGAAGTGTGATATAGGAGGCTAATGAATCCCAGTCAATGTTTTCTTTTTCTTCATGGAGCGGCGCACAGATTAGTGCATTTGCCAATGTCACGTATTAATAAGTAGAAGCGACATTCAAAGTTTTCATATTTTCTTCTTATCGTAAAACTTCTCCAGTAAAGTGATAGTAGGCTTTACTGAAGTTATAAAGGACTTCTTGGAAGAGTGCGACAACTTCAGCTATACATATTTATTTAGACCTACTCCATTCTTTTTACTTATCTGCAGAACTTTAAAACACAATATACTATCACTTTTGTACTTTAAAATTCTCAAAAATGTAAAAAATAGAACATCTAAATAAAATGACAACCTCACTTCTCTCGTTCCCGTCAAGAAAAGTCCCAGTCAATGTTTGTAGGTGAAGTAACACAGTCTATATATAACAGTCAAATTAAAGTGAACAATCACATAATAAAAATTAATAATTTATTCTGAATTTAATAGTTTTTTCATTAATTTAATTTATTAAGAAATTTTTAATCATGCATTATTCCAATAATTAAAACTGGTTTGTTTTTGTGTAACATAATAGTATAATAGAATAGTAATAACTTAAAACAACAACCGTGGCACACTCTGGCAGAGTTTGGCATGGAAACTGACACTTTTCCATAGTTCCTAATGGGCAAGTCCAATTCAATGTACGACAATGGATTTCAATTGTGCGTGTTTATGCAATCTAATATTAAATTGAGTATTAATGTTCTTTATTACTTACTGCAAAAGTATTGCATAAATTTACAATCATTCAATTATTATTGAATAATAGTTGTAAACAGAAATTAAGTGCAATATGCAACAATATTCACAGTTGAGTGGAAAACAGTTCTAATTTAAAATAATCAATCTAGTAATATACAGATATTGTGATCTCAATATTATTATTATGGCCTACAAGCCTACATTAACTGACCTACACAAGTTTCATAACATATTCAACACTATTTATATTTATCAACACCTGTTTATTGCTATTGTTTAGTTTTAAGTTGGGGTCTGTGATAGACTTGTTTACATCTTCAGCTTGTCTCTAAGGCTTTCTATTATTTTTTTAATAATCATATAATTATTTCTTTTGTTGGCTATATGGAAAAATGTAAAATAGATTTTGGTAAAATATACA
Source organism: Zeuzera pyrina (assembly GCA_907165235.1). Taxonomy (NCBI): domain Eukaryota; kingdom Metazoa; phylum Arthropoda; class Insecta; order Lepidoptera; family Cossidae; genus Zeuzera; species Zeuzera pyrina. The sequence goes on from OU015622.1 coordinate 1,323,631, forward strand.
TACATATCCTCATGCTGTATGGGGTAATATTGGGGTGGTCCGAGGGGTTGGAATGCTAAGTCTTTTGGTAATAAATGAAGAGAATTTATTTTTATTTTATATATTCATTGGAAATGAAAAAAAAACCACTTAACTCAATGGCGCAGCTAGTCGTAGATGGGCCCTATATAAATATTTGTCCTTTTACCCAACTATGGCGAGCCCAAAAGAGGTTTTTTTTTATAAAACAAATAAAAATACTCTAACAAAATTAGTATATTTAAAAGTACAAGAAACTACTACACAATTATATTGAAGTTAGTCTAATACAGCCTTTCCCAAAGTGGGCGATAACGCCCCTTTGTGGGCGTTGCAGGCCTAAAGGGTAAGAGACCCAGAAAAAAAATGGGGGCGTTGTGTGGAGGCCTGGGGGGTGATTTGTAATTTCATTTAGCTAGGAGGCATCTTAGACAACGACTGCATGAGCTCTCGATTCTCAACTACAACTTGTGAACATCAACTAATATTAATTAAAAGATTGCTCAAACTCGGTTCGATATTTCTCTCCGCGTAGTTCATATATCTGTCCTGTTTTATTGAATATACAAAATAAATATCATGTCAATCGGTCGTTCCGTTTCGAAATGAAAGTAGACACAAACAAACAAATAAAAAGGCAACAGACACACTTTCGCATTTTAATAGTTATTAGTACTCCCAGGTAGGTAATTTTCGTAGATAATAGACCGCGGGCAATCATGTTTTAACAAGTTTTTGTTAAATAACCCGAATTGTGCATTCCTATATCAATCGGCTGGTTCATAGAATACTTGTTCTGACTTGTTGAGTACGATTGAGCGTCAAATGAGATAAACGAGTTTATGCATGTTTGTTTTATTCCTGTCGGTGCGTGCTGCTTATGCAATCCTATATAAACAACGTAATATTTATTTTATTTTCATTTGCGGTTTCGCGCGCAATAGATGAGCAGTACTTAAGTTCAACACTTACTTACGTATTTCTCAAAACAAAACAATGTCGGAAGTAAAAAAGAAGAGACGGCAATACTGTGCGGAATATATTAAATTCGGATTCATTGAAAATCCGACAAACCCATCGCCGCCTTTGTGTCTTCTTTGTCTAAAAACATTTTCGAATGAAGCAATGAAGCCTTCAAGACTGTGATCTTGCAGTCTTGCAGTTTGAATAATATGCATCCAGATAAGAAAGACAAGAATGTAGCATATTTTCAAGACCTAGAGAAGAAGCATAATACTTAGCCAAGTGTAGCAAAACTATTTTCGGCGGCTGCTAAGCAAGATGACGACGGACTTCGAGCTTCGTACAATATCTCTTTGTTAATTGCTCAAAAAGGCAAACCACATAACATCAAAGAAGAGTTAATTTTGCCAGCAATAAAGGAAGTAATAACTACTGTGCTTCATAAACCAGCCGCAGATATTATCCGAAAAATTCCTTTGAGTAATAATTCTGTGCAAAGACGAATTGATGAAATGGCTGAAAACATTGAAGGATCATTGTGTGATCACCTGAGGACAAGTCAATTCTCAATTCAGCTCGATGGGTCCACTTTACCAACTAATGAAGCCTTGTTGCTGTCTTACGTGAGGTTTATTAAAGATGAGAAAATATGTGAAGAACTATTCTTTGCTAGAAATTTAGAGACCGATACAAAAGGCGAAACCATATTCAATACACTGGAAAAGTTTTGTGATGAGAAAGAGATTCCCATGAAAAATATTATATCAGTTGCTACGGATGGCGCTCCGGCTGTAACAGGGTGCCATAAAGGCTTCATAGCGTAATTAAAAAATAAAATTCCAGATGTCCTTGCTGTACATTGCGTTATTCATAGACAACATAGTTGCTAGAAACTTAAGTGAACGACTATTTCAATCACTGCAATATGTCATCAAAGCAGTCAATAAAATCCGCAACAGCTCTTTGAATGATAGATTATTTCATCAGCTTTGTGTTACTAATGACGAGGATTTCAACCGTTTGTTGTTTCATACTGAAGTTCGTTGGCTATCAAGAGGCAATTGTCTGACTCGATTTTACAACCTGTTTGACTCTGTTATAGAGTTCTTGGAAACTAAAGATACAGAATTGCACAACAAGTTCATTACATCAAAGAGTGATATAGCTTACATGACAGACCTGTATAAATTGTTCAACGACATGAATCTCCAACTGCAAGGCGATGAACTAGATTTAATTAAAACAAAAAACGTCGTTGCTGCTTTCGCAGCCAAACTGCTTCTACACAAAAAGAATATGGGCAGACGTGAGTTTCACAATTTTCCGGATTTATCAGTATCATGCAGTAACGACGAATTGTTTGCCTACTGCCAACATTTGGAATACCTCCACATTGACTTCCCGAACGATACCAGGACATTTTGAACTTGGAAATACCAGACTGGGTGTTGGATCCGTTTTCAAATGTCAACACAGCAATGTCACCTCAGCTGGAAGAAGAACTTATAGAATTGACAACAAACGAGGAAATAAAAATCAAGTTCAAAAATGGTTACCAAGAATTTTGGCTACAAAAACCGATCCCGCAGTTGTACCCTGGATTGTGGTCAATCGTTCAGCGATTCTTGACAGCATTCCCATCGTCATATTTGTGTGAACGTGGATTTAGTGCTGTGGCAACACTGCTTACTAAAAAGAGAAATCGTTTGCATGTTACCAAACGTGGCGACTTGCGACTGTTCTTGAGTAAATTGGAACCTGATATCAACAAACTTATTAAACAGCATCAGATTCATCCTTCACATTAGTTTTTATATAAGGATCGATTATATTTGTTTTATTTTGAATAAAAGATTCTCTGTTTGAATACTATAAAGCAGCGTTTCAATAATCATTCTCATTGGCAGGTGTAGCCCGTAAGAGTTAACTTGAGACCTGAGCGCCGTTGTGTATTACCTACTGCGCTCAGGTTTCAAATTAACTCTTGCGGGTTATAGTAAGTCTCGTTTGGAATTAATGTTTAATCTCCGCTAATATAGCTCACAATAATTAATTAATTTAATTTGAAGTTATAGTAGTTTTTCAGTAGGTGAAAAAATGGTGGAGCTAAAAAATAATTTATTCTCAGTGGGCAGTAGACAAAATAAGTTTGGGAACCCCTGGTCTAATACTATTTGTGAATAGATAAATTTTGCTTACACACATTGGGACACCTGTAGCTTGGGGTCCCCGTATCATTAATATGGCTGATACAGCAGTAGCTATACCCCTGTCCTATGTAACACTATATATATATATATATATATATATATATATATATATATATATATATATATATATATATATATATTTCTATAATAATTACCTACTTAACATACTATGATTGTCAATAAATTTTAACCATGTTATTTTTCTCCTACATATAAACCAAATGTTTTAAAAATTAAAAATATTCTGTTTTTCCTTTTTTCTAATATCTGCATTACAAAAATTTATCCTTAATTTAAAGAATATTCATTCAGAAGTACTAAAACACATATCTACCTATAATATGCATCTACTAAAAATCAATAAAGAAACATTTTACTCTTTGAACACTGTAACACAGTATTTAAAAGACAATATGTAACTGCATTTAAATTATAATAGGTAAATAATTTTAATTAAAAGTGGGATTAATTACAATGATCATATTACAGATTACTGAAACAGTTACGAAGGATAATAACCAATTGCGACCAATATTTGATTAAATAAATCAGTAAATGAATAATGTAATGCCAAATATTTCTCTTTTTAATTTCATGAAAAAATTACTACGTTTACAATTATGATAAATTATACTTTAATAATAATTGCATAAAAAACTATATATATGTAGTACTAAAATACGTTATTTATTAAACTCAATGATATCTAACAATTAGAACTATAACGAATGTTTAGTGTCGACAAATTGTTGTGATAAAAATTAAATACCTCGCTCGGTTGTTGAGAATTTATGTAGTGTGTGACGGCCTCGTCCATCTTGTCTTCTAGGAGATGTGCATGCACTGTTCTCATTGTGAATAACAAAATATTATACAAACAAAACTTATGTTTTCATGTCGTACAAAAATTTTAGTTTGGTTATGTGTCTGACAGCTGTACAACCAAGGTCACCACTTAGTATTCACTTAGATTAGTACAACAACTTAAGATAAATTAGTTGCAATTAGAAACAAACATTATATTTTATTCTAGCTAACAATAAATTGGATTAAATTTACTAAATTCATTAAAGAAATTTCAGATTTATTATTATTTTTTTGGTAGAAAAAATATTCACGAAGCAATATCTGTATTGCCATACTGAAATAACCAAAGAGAATGTAATATTACTACTTAATAGAAATAACAGTGGAAATAACTAACACGATTTATGAATCGTAAGTCGAAACACAGGCTAGTGATGACAACCCTAAAAGACTCTACTCACGATGGACTTTTTGGCGGGAACGGGAGAATTGATGTTGTCATTTTTATTTTAATTTTCTATTTTTTACATTTTTAAGAGTTTTAAAGTACAACAGTGATAGCGTATTGTGTTTTAAGGTTCTGTGTAAGTGAAAAGAATGAAGGAGATCCAAATAAACATGTATAGCTGAAGTTTTCGCGCTCTTCCAAGAAGTCCTTTTTTAACTTCAGTAAAGCCTACTATCTTGCTTAGGACTTGCCTAGGACAGAATCACATCCTGTTCGAGCTGTCTCGACCCATCCATTCATGTCTCTACACACTGTAATTCTCTCATTCTCTTCAACCGTAGCTGGAACTTCCCTAACATTCTCCAGAAACTGCTCTAGCTCGCCTAAGCCGACGGAGGACACTGGGACACCACTAAAACAAATATCCACGGCAACTCTGTCTTAAGACGCACCCAGAGCAGTCTCGGATTTACACACTTGTACCCAGTTACACAATTACATCAATTTGTTGTTACAAATAACTCTGAAACGTGGCATACTGAGCGCTTTTGTAATTTATCGTGCACGTTTTTATCGCGCGTTTTTCCTTGGACGGCAAATCGTGGATATCCACGCAGAGGAACGCTTTTATAATTTCCACGATATTATCGTGGAAATTGACGTCACTTTGAGATTCAGAGAGCATAGATAAGGATGTCAGAGAGGACGCTGTGGATTTAACACGGCCACGTCTTTTATATTTATTGCATCCTAGCTGTTACCCGTGACTTCGTCCGCGCATAATTATAAAAAAAAAATGATATGGAACTCAGGTTATAAACTATCTGTGTATGAAATTTCATTCAAATGCGTTCAGCCGTTTTTGCGTAATTTTTCTTTTTTTTATGTATTATGTCTTGAAAAATGTATTTTCTTGTATTACGTCTTGGGGATAGTTAGACTGGAGTTTGAAGTCTCTGCTGAATTTATGTAGCTACTCTGAAGGGCCGCTCTTTTTTTTTTTTTTTTTTTTTGGTTTCTGAGAGGCGAAATGAAACCCCCGCGGGCTACCCAGCCGGACTCTACGCCGACTGGGGAGTGTCGGACTCGAACCGACTAAACAAAACCCCTCTTTGCTGTTAGCCCTAGTGGCTTTTACAGCGTCACAGGTCGCGTTGGGGCGAGCGCTGAAGGCGCCCTGCCAGATGGTCGACCGCCTGAGGGTTCCTCCAGCCGAGGGATGCCTCGTATGGAGGGCGGACCTCGGGCTCAAGGCGTCGCCAGGGGAGCTTTCCGCACCTGCGTGCATCTTAACGGGCTTCCTATTCGGGTGAGGGCCGGGCCTCTAGCGGACCCGGCCGGCGAGACGGCTGAGGGCCGGTTAGTGTGCCTAGTGTTCCGCGTGGCAGTTTACAATGTGGCTTAAGGCCCGCGTGTGTGCGTGTAGAGCTAAGTGATCGAGCTTCTAAACGTGAGACCCTACGGGTGTCGCGGGGGTCGTCCTCGCCTCCGCCGGTGGGGGCGGTGCGGTCGAAGTGTGTAGGTTGGCATGTTCGAGTTCGAATGTGTAATGTCGTCGTCGCTGTCGCCTAACACATGTCTAGGTCTACGATAGCGTTTGCGGACGCGGCGTTCGGGGGTGTACGATGACGCCCTGACCACTAAGGGATTCGGGTGTAAGGAGGAACGGTGAAAGAAGCGTTGGGACGCCTCTTTTAGATGTTGAGTTATAGAGGGTAATTCTAGGTCGTAGTGCAGATCTACGTTGCGCACGTAAGGAGGGGCACCGGTAGCCCTGCGCATGAACCTATTCTGAATAACTTGGAGGGAGTTGATGTGAGAGCGCGCAGCGTGAGCGAATGCTACACTGGCGTACGTCATGATAGGCCTGACGCACGTCTTATATAAGGTAACTTTATGTCTGAGGGACATTTTGCTTTTAGCGCAAATGAGCATGTTGAGACGACCGAGGACGAACGCGGCGCGGTCGCGGACCGTTTTGATGTGTTGGCCGAAGGTCATGGCACTGTCAAGGGTGACTCCTAAGTATTTGACTTTCCTAGTCCAAGGGATATCCTGGCCGAAAAGTGTGATCGTTCTGAGAGTGTTAGCGCGGCGGGCGCGGCTGGTCGTCGTTCCCCTCGAGAAATACACGGCGGCGCTTTTCTCGGGGTTGACTTCGATTCTCCAAAGACGGAACCACTCGCCTAGGCTCGTGACCGCGACTTGGAGGAGTTGGGAGACTCTGAGGCGACTCCGGTCTGATGTGAACAGAGCGGTATCGTCCGCGAATAGGGCGAGCTCTACACCGGGGGTTTTGGGGACGTCGTTCGTGTAGAGCGAGTAGAGCGTGGGCGATAAAACGGAGCCCTGTGGGACGCCTGCCCTGATGGGGCGGGGAGAGGAGAGCACCCCTTCGACTCTATAGCGGAAGGAGCGGTCTGACAAAAAGTCCCGTACTATGCGTACGAGATCGTCAGGCACGCCGAGCCGGCGCAGCTTGTACACCAGCCCGGCGTGCCAGACTTTGTCGAACGCCTTCGCTACATCGAAGAAGAGGGCCCCCGTGCCTATAGTGCGACTCGGGCGGTTAAGGCCCTCCAGGATGTGTTCCGTGAGGCGGTGCACTTGTTGTATGCACGAGTGTTTGGCTCGAAAGCCAAATTGCTCGTCTATGAGGAGACCGGAGGTGTCTAAGTGGGCTTTGAGACGAGCCAGAAGGACCCGTTCGTAAATTTTCCCTAGCACGCTAAGGAGACTGATTGGGCGATAGCTATTGGGGCTACTGCGGGGTTTACCCGGTTTCGGGATTCCGATGACGATCGCTTCCTTCCAGGCGGCTGGAAAGACGCGGTTCGCCATGGCGGCATTGATAATGGCTGCTAAGAGCGCGAGAAGGCGCATAGAGAAAATTTTTACTACTCGGTTGGAGATGCCGTCTCTACCGGGGGCTTTTCTAGGTTTGAGAGCCTTGACAATGTCCTGAACTTCGTCAACCGTCGCGGGTCTGAGTTGGCAGGGGACGGTCGCGGGCGGTAGGGAGCCTACTTCGCGATTGACCATGTCTAAATGATTCTGATCTACAGGTTGAGAGCTAGGTGAGCATTGGGCCTCCAGAGTGTCGGCCAAGAGTTCGGCTTTATCTACATCGTCGAAAGCTGTCTGTCCGTTCGGTTTCGTCAGGGGCGGCATTGTTTGGAACGTGTCCGATTTGAGAGATCGGGCCAACTTCCAGTAAGCCTGGTGCGTCGGCTCGATCTCTCGCATGAGATCGCTCCACCTGTTATCCCTAAGTTCGGAAATTCGGTATTTGACTTCGCGTTGGAGGGCGCGTAAGTTGCGTTTATTCGTTTCTGAGGGAAACGAGTCGTAAGCGCGGGTCGCGGCGTTCTTGGCTCTGATCAGCCGACGGATGTCTCCGGGGAGCTCCCAACGGCGGTCGTTCGCCGCCGGGACCTCACGGGAGCACGAGGAGACCGATTCGCGGATGTGGGCGGTGAGCGCGTCTATCGCCGCGGTCGCGTCCTCGGCGGAACGGATAACGTCCGGTATCGCGTTAAGCCGCGGCGAATTCTCAGAGTTTAGCGTTTCGTCTAAACTCTGCCAATCCGTCACGGTTTTTGTGAGCGTCCTAGTGTCTATCATAGGTCCTAGTTTGAGTAATACCGGCCTATGGTCAGAGTCTAACTCGTGTAACGCCTCTATTGAGTGCAGCGTTAGAGCTACGTTCTTTAGAAGCGCTATGTCGAGTACGTCCGGTCTGTGTGTTGTAACTCTGGGATAGTGGGTGGGCGTCATGGGGGCGATAACGTCAAAGTTAAGGACATCGGTTAGTTCGTCTAAAGCTCTGCCATTTCGCGAGGTGGTGTGCGAATTCCAGCGACGATGTTTAGCGTTGAGGTCGCCGGCGAGTATGACAGAGTCGTCTAAATTTAGGAGGGCCTCTAGATCGCTTCTAATTAGCGCTTTACCGGGAGGGAGATAAACTGACGCGAGTGTGACAGGCGCGTGCCCCGTGAGGGCCACCCGGCACACCGACGCCTCTATGTTGGTGAGGGCGGGCGTATCGATCGGAATGCAGTGCAGGGACCTTCTGTAGTAGATAACAGTGCCGCCTTTGGGGGCGGGCACCCTATCGTTTCGCACGATGTTAAGCCCGGAGAGGCCGGGGTCGCGATTTCTAGGTTTCAAAAAGGTTTCCTGCACTAGCATTATATCTATTTGGTGGTCTCGCGTAAACTCGTGAAGAAGATCGCGTTGCCTGCGGAGTCCATCCGCGTTAAAAAATGAGATTGAGAGCCCGCGCGGTTTGATGCGCGCGGAGGGAGTTGTCTCGTGGGTGCCCGGTTTTATAACCTACGAGGGGACGCCGTGAAGCGGCTTAGGCTGTCCAGAAGGGACGCGTGTTCGGCAAGTATGATGAGCCGTCCCATCCCGTCGCTACAGTCGCGGATTTTACGCGCGACTAATTTAATTTCGTTAAGGTTGATTTCCTTAACGAGGTCGGCGAGCATTCGGATGTCGCCGAGGAGATCGGACGCCGGCGCTGAAGGAGCCGGCGCCGCTGGACGCGTTTAAGGCGCGGGCCCCTTACGCCGCGGTTGTTGTGCTGGCGTCGGCGCTATGGTCTCTCGGGCCGGTAGAGCGCGCGCGGGCGCGGATTTAGTCGACGCTGAGGGCGCGGGTTTGTTCGGCGCTGAGGGCGCAGGTTGAGTTGGCGCGGAGGGCGCGGGTTGTGGCGGCGCAGAAGGCGCGAGTTGTGACGGCGCGGAGGGCGCGGGTTTGGCTGGCGCAGAGGGCGCGGGCCGTGTGGGTGCGGAGGTCGCGGTAGGGGCGGCCTTAGGTTGGGCTGGGTGCGCAGGGGGGCCGCGGCGTTGGCCCTGATGTGCTCCGCCGGCTCGGCGCGACTTACCCCCACGGCGGCGACGGCGCGGAGCTCTCGGGCAACCGCGATAGTTCGCGGGATGTCCGAGCTCTCCGCACAGTACGCAACCGGGAGGGTCAGACGTCTCCGGCGTGCGGGAGCACTCGGGGGTGCCGTGGTCTCCGTGGCACTTGACGCACCTAGGCCGTGCGAAGCAGTTGCGGGCCGAGTGCCCGTACAATTGGCAGCGGTGGCATTGACCCACCGTGCCGCGCTTGTGCGGGGCCTCTACGGAGAGGCCGGAAATCCTACATACGGATTTTATGTGGAAAACGGCCTTTCCCTCGGGGGAGAGGTCGAGTACGACCAACACGAGGTCGAAGGCCTCCTTCGAGCGAGGCTTGTAAAGGCGGTGGACTTCACGCGCCGGGAGGTTTTGCGACTTAAGGTCGCCGAGGATGAGCTCTTCCGGGAGCTCCTTGGGGAGGCCGCGGATGACCACGCGAAGCTGGCGCTCCTCCGGGAGCGCATAAGTGTGGAAACCTATGCGCTCCGAGCGTAGGAGCGCTGTGAGCTCTCGATGGTCAGCCGGGGTGGGGACCTGCACCTTAATGCCCTGTGCAGTGTTGCGGGCGGAAACAAATTTTATGCGGCGCGCGTCTAAGGCCCGAGAGACCCTATCCCACGACGCTTTTTCTTGTATAAACACCGGCGGCGGTGTTTTGATTTTGTCGGCCTGAGGGGCCTGGATGGCCTGTGAGGCAGGCGCTTTTTGTTCGGCCAGAGGGGCCGCGGGAGCTCCGGAGGCCTGAGGGGCCGCCTTCGTCGTTTTGGGGGGCGGGCTGGGCGTGTCGCCTTCCCTCGGGGAATTCGCCCGCTTCCTCTTGACCACTAAGCGCCAATCGGCGCTCTTAGTGGCCTCGTCCTCCGAAGAGGAGGGAAGCGCTATGTCCATTTCCTCTTCGGAGTCCGAAGCCTCCGTCGGGTCAGGGGAAGCGGGCGAATCGCTAACGGGGGCCGGCTTGGTTGGTTCGCGCGGCGGGGGCTTCGCGACTGTAGCGGCGGCGGAAACAACGGCCGAGTAAGACGCGGGGGTGGGGGCGCGGGGCGCGGGTGAGACCCGGTGGTCCCACAGGTCGCGAATATGGGAGTGTGATGACTCGAGTTGAGCCATCACGAACGCGCGGAATTGGGTGTCCGTCAGCGTGTCCATGGCGCTGGTAGAGCCGCCAAGTTGTAAGAGAGGACCTCCCTACCGGGGATAGGCAGGGAGGAGAGTGCCTACTTTGTAGCCCTGGTCGTACTGTGCCTGTCTTATTGTGCACAGATGTGTACCTAACACCTAGGTCTTATATAAACTTCACTAACTTAACACTAACACTTAGCGATACGAGTTGGCGCGGCCGCGACGCGACGCGAACACACTATTAATCACTACGCACGATGCGCAGTGAGTATAGCGGTGGCAGCGCACGCGGGCGCTCGGAGAAATCGTAACGATTCGAGTTGGCGCGGCCGCGACGCGAAAACCCGGTCAGCGCTACGGGGAGCGCAGGCGCGACGCGATAACCGGTCGGCGCTACGCGGAGCGCAGGCGCAACGCGACACGACACGACACGAACGCACTAATTCGCTACGCACGATGCGCAGCGAGTAGAGCGATGGCAGCGCAACGCGGGCGCGCGGAAACGGCACTGAGCACTGAGAGGCGAGGCGAGCGAGCGAGCGAGCGACGCGTGCGTCTCGTACGGCGGCCGAGAGCAGACTGTGAGAGTTGAAGGGCCGCTCATTGGCTCCCCGCCTACTTAAGTACCAAACGATGTGTCCACAACTAGCGCTTGCTGTAGCGATACCGATTTGGGCGCCCGGTCAGTAGCTCATTCTCTATCTGTGGACTGTATCTATTTCTATCTGACCGGGCGTTCCGCGCTGCGGACCTCTGATTTGTTACTTGTTGGGCAAGGGAAGTCAGTGGGCAGGTGAGTGAATGTGGTGAGTTTGGGTGATGTGTAAGTGTGTGAATGTGTGTATTCTCTTTATTAATATTCCCTTAATATTAATACATTTCTATTTCTATATACTATACTATATCTATTTCTATATCTAACTATTAACTAATAATACTATATAATTCTCTTTCCCTATATCTATGTTTACTATACAATTACAATATGTCTATATTAACATGTATCTATCTATTTCTTTATTATGTACATCTATTTATGTCTATTCTTTCTTTATTTATTACTTTTTATTTACATTTGCGTTATTATCTATAATCTATCACGGATGCTATTCGTTATAATCTTCTACGTCGCAAACATATTATATTATATATTTTAAATTATGTATTATACATTATATATTTTATATTATGTATTATACATACATAGATATCTTCACGCTGTATCCCTAACGGGGTAGTCAGAGGACGGAGCTCCAAGCGGCGCGGTCCTTACTTACTTCTTTCGCTTTGTATTATGTATTATTTCCTATGTATTATTTATCACATATCATGTATTATGTATCATGTATTATTTAAAACATATTGTGTATTACATATTTTTTTTTATTTTTATTTTTTATTTTTTTTTTATTTGGGAAACACACAGTATCCATAATACATTATATGTGTAAAAGACTAAAGTTATAATACATAAACCAATTAAGTTTTCACTTACAAATAATATACATAAATTGCGATGTAGACAAAAATAAAAAGCAATAGACAAACAATAAAAAAAAACAATAGACAAAAAGGAAACAAAAGGAACAAGAAAAACTACTTGCTTATCAAGAAGCTTTTAAATTTCTTGAGGGAGTTACAAAACAGGTCACCGTTGCCATACACTTCATTATGATTATAACAAGATCTAAAAATATAGGTGTTACGAGCATAATTGGTTTTAATTATTGGTAAACTAAAAAGAGATTTATTACGTCTACTGACTCGAGAACATATATACACACAACAACATATGTATTATATATTTCTTAATTCTTATATACTGACAACATCCACTGTTAAAAGTTAGACAGTAGGGAGCCACGTTTTATCATGGACGTCCACGGTAAAACGTTATCGTGTAAGAAAATATAAAAACGTCTCCATACAACTGCATACATTTTACTTATCTATTGTACCGTGGACGGTAAAAACGTGGCGATAAAATCGTGCAACGGAAAATTATAAAAGCGGGCATTAGGACGTAGCAACGTCAGTAATTTTTTGTTTGTTTAGGTGTTTGCAATCGATTTATACAGATGTTAACAAGCGCTGTAGTTTAAAGAAAAAAAAATAGTGGATGTCGAATAGGTAAGCTAGGCTCTGAACAAAAATTTTCAAACCCTTTAACAGAGTATAACTGCTAATCTCGGGGCTTTTTGGCGGGAACGAAAGACGTAAGGTTGTCATTTTATTTAGATTTTCTATTTTCTGCGTTTTTCGGAGTTTTTTAAAGTACAACAGTGATAGTATATTGTGTTGTAAAGTTCTGTCTATGTGAAAATAATAAAGTAGGTCTAAATAAATATGTGCAGCTGAAATTCTCGCGCTCTTCCAAGAAGTCCTTTATAACTTCAGTAAAGCCTACTATCACTTTACTGGAGGAGTTTTACGATAAGAAAAAACTAATTTACTTGTGATTCTACTTATTAATGCGTGACATTGGCAAATGCGCTAAACTGTGCGCCATGCCTTAGAGAAAGAAAAAGAGACTGCTAATCTGACAATGTCAATGTCAAATGTCATCAATACTATGTTTTTCTACTTGACTTCTAGTTTTGCTTGTATGTACCATGATTTGAATCAAATATTAATAAAAACTTGTATTATGTAATAGTTGAAAATGTTTCGGGGCACCCTTAAAATACGTGTACTCCATAAAAACCATGAAGTAAGCTCTGAATATCATGTTCACATTGTTCCAGTTTCATTTTTTTTGCATCATAATACATACTTAATTATAACATTGTATGACCTTGTTTACACCATTGTGTATAATGTAATTTATGATGGAAATATGAAAGCTTTCATATTTTTTATTTAAAGAGAAAAGTCATTGATAATGTAAATAGGTACCTATTGTATTTATATTGTATTGTATACTTATTGTAGGTAGGTACAATTTATAGATAACTATAACAACCGTACTTTAATTTTACACTGATTTTTAGTTGTAGTTTCATATGATTAAAAGTTTAAAAAAATAATTCAGTGGTTATGCTTTTTTTTAATAGTGGTAGCAACCAGCCCCCGCTTTGCCCTAGTGGTATGTTGAATGTTTGTAACATACCATATCTTTTATATTAATATTTTCATACAACAATACCATCCAAAGTTTTTCATGAATTTTCTAAAAATTTTCTTTCATACGAACCTTGTTCTGACATTTATGAACATAACAAAAAAGAAATCAGCTAAATCGCTCGAGCCATTCTCAAGCGATGCTCCGTCATACATGTGCCAATCGTTTTTTTTTATATTGATCTATATATATTTATTGCACATACATCTTGTATTGTCTATGAAAAAGAAAAATACACATAGAGAATATAAGCAAAAGGTACAGCTCGTTTCTAGTAGAAATATCTTCCCGTAAGCCTACGAAAGTGGCAATTCCATGAAAGAAAAATAAAAATATGCGAACATACCTACATGCGTACATATCCTCACACTGTATCCCTAATGGTGTAGTCAGAGGAGGAGAGAGTGCCAAGTCTCACAGCCTTTACATACTTCATTCATTTGGATTACAATCCCATGGTTAGCCATATTCAGGATTAGAAGGATTGGTCAGACCAGTGTACAGGACAATTTCCTTACATAGAAAACTTAATTTTTATGATAAAACTTTACAAGAAGAATTAAGAATTTGTGGTTGCAGTGTTGCAACCGCTATACTGCTCTACAAAAGTAAAAGTTAATTGATGTTGAATTGTAGTGATTCATCCAAGAGCAATCACCACTATACTCTTATTATTATTTTTTTATATGTAATGGCAGCTACCCATAGATAGTTTTTGCCATCATCTTTGAATTAGATAATATGTAGCAGTGATTCTCAACCACTGTATCGCGCCACTTTAATGTGCCGTCAAATTCTGTGTGATGCCAAATTTTAGAAATGTATGTAGTAAAAATTATAATGCTTTTTTTTATTACTTGTAATTAATCCCTTAATAAACGTACTGTTGTTTTTGTAGTACATATTATTTTATTTTACATTCAAAATTATTATCATAAACTATTTTACACAGTGTATTATTGGTAAGCAAACAACTTTTCTTTATTTTTGTGCGCCACTTTTTGAAATCGTTAAAAGTGTGCCATGACAAAAAAAGGTTGAGAATCGCTGCTGTGTAGTATGTTAAAAATGAGTTTGCTCCACTACACTGAATTAAAACTGACCAATCTCAAATCAATTACTGCGAGTCAATTTTTTTGTTTTAGTTTACTTATCAAAATTGGGCTGTTCTCCTTAACCACCTCCCTCAGTACGCCTATGAGTATAGCCATATAGATATGCGAAACAGAAAGTACAGAGGCTATTCGCACTTTCAATAAAATACAGTTATAACTTGAAATTGTTAAATTCTCAGGGGAGTAAAAAATCTTTATTAATATAAGTTTTTATAGCGTTTATTAATTTAATAATATGTTATATGTTTTTAAAGAAAGAAATATTATTTAGTGGTATTTACAGCAAACCAATATTAACGAAAAAAAGCCTTAATATGCATTATGCATCTATTATGCTTAAAACTCAGTTTTTCAGGTTACATTTGTATTTTATCGGAAGTGTGTTAGATATGAGGTGATTTAATGTGTAGATACATTTTGCAAGTAGTGCTCCTTAAGAGTGTGCTTGATACAATATGGTTTGGCTCTTTCGAATTTGGGGAGACGTGCATTCAACAACCTAACTGCTTGGGCAGTAAACAGTGTAAATACTGTATCATAAATGGGGTAGTCAGAGAAGTTAGAGCGCCAAGCGTAGTAATCTTTACATACATACTTCTTTCGCCTTTTCAAATTTCATCATTCTCCTTCTCCTCACACATTTTCGTCTAGATATGTGATATTTATATTTCTGTCAGCTGAAACTTTGGCTATTTTATCTTCATAAGTCAGCCTTGGTCTTCCTTGGCTTCTGCTACTACTTATTTTTGTTCTGTAGATTTTTTTTCGTCAGTCTTTTAATACTTACTAGCAAGCCCGGCCCGTTTCACTGGGCGTTAGTTGAAGTTAAGTTTTTATAATTATTTAATACTGCAAAAAAAAAAACAAAAAAAAAATTGTACTGATACGATCGCCACCAAACTTTACAGGAACACCTGCTAGGGCAATCTGAAGATTCCCTGAAAATTTCATCAAAATGGGTCCAGCCGTTTCGGAGTCCATAAGGAACATACATACATACATCGCCTTGTATATATATAGATTCCTTCTATGCACCCTAACCACCTCAGCATTCTTTCCTTCATTTTTACGATAACACTGTCATCCAACCTTGTCATATTGCATATCTCTTAGGGTAACACCAAAATGACCACTGATTAAAAGATACATACATATATATCTTCACGCTGTATCCCTAACGGGGTAGTCAGAAAGGATGTAGCGCCAGGAGTCGCGGTCCTTATATACCTCTTTCGCTTCCTCAAATCTCATCATTCTCCTTACACATTTTCGCCTAGGTATATGAGTGCTTTTGACATTTCCGTCTGCTAACACTGGCTATTTGATCTTCATAAGTCAGCCTTGGTCTTCCTTGGCTTCTTTTACCACTCACTTTCACTCTGTACATTTTCTTCGTCAGTCTTTCATCACTCATTCTTTCTATAACTATAACTTTCTATATACTATATTGAAAGATATTACTTGTAATTCACATTTTACATTTGTGGTTTGAGGTGTGCTATTGGAATAGACTAGTAAACAGAGTAATAGGGTCACCATTGAGATTGAACTTTTTTTTTATGGCAGTGATTCACTACAACTTCAAATTAAATAATGCCTTCTAATGTGGATGTAGCAAGCACATTAATTCTGCCAATGTTACCAATTGCAGAACGAGTTTGATAAAAACAATTTAAATTTTGATTTGCCGTTTTTCAAATAGATGTTGACACGTAATACAATACAAGTTATATAAAGGGCACATTACACACACATTCGCTAAGCACAACACAGTAAAGGAGCCAAACTTCACATTACAACTCAATGTTATCATTACATAAATATTTATCTAACACATTGACAAGCCATTGACATTGTGTATGAAGTGATAGTCATAGAGTAATTTATTTATATACTGAGTTGCATTCATAATTGGGTCATTTCCCATTACATTGCAAATTTACTTTTTTACACATAATAATGTGTCAGCAGGATTAGATTTCGTACTACTATAGTAGTATTTATATTACAACTCCTCTTCCTTTGTACTACATACTGCCCAGTTCTCTGGGTAGAACGCTAAAATACTACTATTTTACTATCACCGCAATTTCTCACACAATTTGAAAGCAATCATGTCAGCACGTGTATAAGTGCACTATACTCAACCTGAAAATGGATAAATTTAACCATGGACTCAGATAAATGTTGATATTTTATAGTGTGTATGAATGAGAGAGGGATGAATGCTATAATCTCAATGTAAGGTATTTTTCCTGTTTGCTTTTTGTGGAGGCCTTTTGGCTAATAGTGAGAGCCTGAGAGAGCAATGAACAGTATCCCCTTGAGGGTTTCTAATTTCCAAACGAATTTCGACCGATTCGACCATAGAGTAAGATTATACATTTCGAATAAATCGTTTTTGTGATTATAATTATAATTCAATATTTTTTGCCATGTAGATCGAAAAAAACTCAACATTAAAGTAATAATCAAACTGTACTACTATTTTCATTCTCATACTTCATTCCAAATACTAATATAATAAATTTCTGACTGTCAAATTCCAACCTTGACTGTCAGTGATAGAATTTGTTTTTTAATAGAAGCCTTTTGAATAGTAAAAAAACCTAATGCTAAAGTTTAAGGTAAGACTTTCAACTTTAGCCCTAGACTTCTAACCTAACTGATGAAAGTGGTTTTTGAGTAGAAAAGATTAAATACTACTCTTCCCTTAAAGGCCGGCATCGCACCCGTGATTCCCTGGACGTTGCGGGTGTCTATGAGCGGCGGTGATCACTTTCCATCAGGTGACACGCTTGCTCGATTGCCTCACTGATATAAAAAAAAATTGAAATTGAATATGGGAATAGTTTTAGGTAAAATCTAAAATCTACTGTTTCAGCTATCAAGATGCAAACACACAAGCAAGCTAGACACCATAAGGGAGAAGCTCCGAGAAGGGCCAAGTCTTGCTGATTTCATCTCAGAAGACCGACCCAAAGACTGGGAAGACTATGAGGGCAAGTTGAAGAGAGAGAAAGGCGATACTGAACGATTGAGGCTGCCACCATGGCTGAAAACGACAATACCCACCGGTAATGCTTTCATACAGATCATCACAGGAATTACAGGTCTTCATCCGTATCTTTTTATGCCTTGCTATCATGAAGATTGATTGTAAATGGAACCAGCGTAATATTATTTGTGCCCTGTCTTTGTGTAGGAAGATATTAAGCTAGAAAACTAAGGTCTAATGCCAGGATAGTGTAGTATGCCCATATAGCTCCGATTATGTACCGCCAGTGATCTCGGATCACTCTGAATTGCGCCGTTGAAGACCACGTGAGATTTTGTGCAGGAGTCTGAAATAACCACCTCATCGCTCCCAAGCGGGGACAGCGTACATGATGCGTTCATGTGTTTGCTCATATAATATGAAGATAGTCACTGAAGTAATAGTAGAATTATGCTTGCTAGTCAGCAACTAGCTTTCTGTTTACTGTAGTCCTTTCCCTGGACATTCCTGATTGTTCTCTAACTGTATACTTATGTCACACATAAAGATTATAATTTTTTGTTTAAAAAGCTAACACTTGTTTATTTTTTTTAGGTGCAAAATTCAGTGAATTAAAACAACAGTTGCGAACTCTTAAATTGAATACTGTTTGTGAAGAAGCCCGGTGTCCCAACATAGGAGAGTGTTGGAGTGGTGGCAAGCATGGCACATCTACAGCTACCATTATGGTATGAAACATAATTTTAAAGAATAAATTAAACAGACTTCAAAAAAAAACACAGATGAAACGAAATAATTATCCTTTACTAATGAAAACTCAAAGTTCAAAATATCTCATAAATACGATACAAATGCATTTGTATAATTTTTGACAGTTACTGAAGTCAGTACCAAGCCTACCAAAGTAGTAGATTTTCTGTTGTTATTAGTTGGTTTGGCACCGACTTCAATAACTGTCAAATTTAATTATATAGGTCGTTAGGATAGGTGTATGTATCATATTCCTGAAATTGTTTTTGTACTTTAGTTTCGATCCCTAAATTATAATTATTTTGTAGTTTTTAGTGTTTTTATTGTGAAATCACTTAAATTTTTTCTTAAAAAGTTATTTATTTTTCTCTTTCAAGTAGTCTTATCCTAAATAAATATCTAAGGTAAGTCTACAATTAACTTATCAATTTAGGAGGTTGCAAGACTTCTCAGTGGTATTCTTATGTAAATATTTATTATGTATAAGTATGGCGATATACAAAAAAAAATTTAGCGTTCTTACAATAATACAGTAGTATAGTACACGGCACAGGATCTCACTTTTTTTTAAATTTTACCACATGACTATATATGTATGTATATTGTATATACATATTTGTTTTTAATTTCTTCATTTCTTGAATGTTTGTATGCTTTGTAATATATTACGTATTGGCAGAATTAGCCATTCCATTGGCTATGTGGCCATAAAAATAAAATTAAATAAAAGGATCATCAAAATGTATGACCCATTGAGTTCTTTTGTTTACGCAGTACTCCAGATCTTCAGATCTTAACTAAATTTCTATGATACCACAATAGAAATATATTCTTTTAAATAATTAAAAGCATCATCAAAATCGGTTCATAAACGTAGAAGAAATGGTAAACATAAAAAAAAAATTCCAAATAACGACGAATTAAGAACATTTCGTTATTTCTATGTCAACTGCCTTTTTTAGATAATTTTAGTAATAATTTACTTGAAAAAAATATTATATTGTGCGACCACAGAATTAAAATAATTACAGAATCATTGAAATATACGTTCTGTGTAATGATTTACTTACACTACTACTCGTACTTTACACTTTAAAGCATAGCAATAAGTCTTCATTAAATCTTTCAGGTGATGGGGGACACGTGTACCCGTGGCTGTATGTTCTGCTCCGTGAAGACGTCGCGAAATCCCCCGCCCTTGGACCCTGATGAACCCAAGAACACTGCTTTCGCAATCAATCAGTGGGGTCTTGGGTACATCGTGCTAACGTCTGTCGACAGAGATGGTTGGTTTCAATACACTTTAAGTAGGTTAAAGTTAGGAGATTTGGTTACAATCGCATCTCTCCATATTGGATTCTTGTACTATGGGCGTCAGACAACGATTTTGGTGTATAATAAATATGCTGAGTTTAAATCTTACCTCTACAAAGTAATTCTAAGTCAATTTAGAGATGTTTCATTGGTTTCCTGAAATGGTTTATTTTCATTTGTACTAACTTGTGCGACCACAATTTAATTATATTTTTTTTAATGGAACCATAGCCAATGTAATGGCTATTAATTGTAATTTTGTGGAACATTAATAATAATTAATTGCACATTTGCTGTTTTCATCATCATTTGGTAATTGTAACATTGAACAAGGAAGATTTATATTATACTAGCAAACCCGGCCCGTTTTACTGGGCGTTAGTTTCACTAGGCGTAAAAAACAAAACAAAAAATTCTACTGATCCGATCGCTACTAAACTTTACAGGATCACCCGCTAGGCCAATTTGAAGATTCCCTGAAAATTTCATCGAAATCGGTCCAGCCGTTTCGGAGTCCATAAGGAACATACATACATACATCGCCTTTTATATATATAGAGTAGCTGATTTCAGCGACTTCGTCCGCGTTTTTTATTTTTAAAACAGCCTATGTTTTTCTTCAGGACTCAAACTATCTCCATACTAAATTTCATCATAATCGGATGAATGGTACTGGAGCCCATGAAATACGAACAAACCGACATTGATTTTTATATATTAGATAAAGATAACACATTCACATTTATTCTATAGCAGTAGAGGAATATTGAGTCTTTGTAATCAAATGTAAATGTGAAGCCGGGTTAGACCGCTAGTCTAAACATCTATACATATAAATAAAACTGAAGTGTCTGTGATTTAAAAAAAAAAGGCTTTATCTTAAGCTTATCTTATTTGCACGTAATCAAAACCCAAACATGCTTTTTTAATTTTCGTCTGTTTGTTTGTCCGGGCTAATTTTGGAATTGGCTGAACAGATTTTAACGGGACTATCAACAGCAGATAGAGAACGCTTCAGAGAGTAAACTACGCTACTGTTTAAACCAGTATCAAAATTAATGCATGCGAAACCACAAGGCACACAAAAAATAAAATGTAGGTATTTATTTAATTAAATTTTTTTCTTTTTAGATTTACCTGATGGTGGATCATCACATTTCGCTGAATGTGTCAAAGAAATAAAAAGACAGTAAGTAATTTATAATTTAATTGATAGATTTAAAAGTGATTGAATGTGTTTATGTGATAACTACAGTCCGGCCGCAGAGAGAATGCGTTCCTGACAGGTCGTGGTCAAATGGACGACGTAACTTTGAAATGACGTTGAATTTACGATAAAAATAATTTTATTGTTTATTTGTTCAACTATAGTCTGTTAAATATAGCATGAGCCCTGTGACAGATGACAAAGTGACATGGCCTAGGGCTGCGACAATGTAAAAAATTGATCATAATACATTACATTACATAACTTCACGCTGTATCCCCAACGGGGTAGCCAGAGAGGACGGAGCGCCAGGAGTCGCGGTCCTTACACACCTCTTTCGCTTCCTCAAATCTCATCATTCTCCTCACACATTTTCGCCTAGGTATGCGAGTGCTTTTGACATTTCTGTCGGCTAACACTTATTATTTATAAATGTATACATTAGTATACATAAATAATAATATGTAAATATTAATTTATGTATTACAAGCTGATGCCCGCGACTTCATAGGTCAGCCTTGGTTTTCCTTGGCATCTTTTACCACTCACTTTCAATCTTTACCAATGTACCATCACATCTAATACCACTCATACTACTACCCTTCAATGTCTGGAGGCAACTGTCCAATTCAAGTTACGACAAGTCACGAGGTGGGTCGAAGTGAGAACAACGGCGCGTTTTGCCACACTTGTCTGTTTTATCCCCCTAGGCATGCTTAAAGATATTTCACAATAAAAAAAAGCAAATTCGTTTAAACAATCTTTTGGTACAGCCTGTTTCTAAAGCAGGTGGAAAATGAACAATGACACAAAATATGGAAGTACTTTGACTATTGCTTACGTGTTTTTATATATTATGAGATGCATTATTAAAGTGTCAGTGATATAATTTATTTTTTCTTAAAAGACTTTTGAATAGATAATAACCTAACACTGAAGTCTAAGGCGAAATCTAACCTAACCGCTTGAAGTCGTTTTTGGGTACAAAATATTTAGTAAAGAAACTTCGTTTTTAACTGACTTCAAAAAAAGGAGGAGGTTTTCAATTCGACTGTTTTTTTTTGTTTGTTTGTTACCTCATAACTTCGTCATTTGTGAACCGATTTTGAAAATTCCTTTTTTGTTTGGTAGGTAATACTTCAGAGGTGGTCCCATTTATTTCACCGATATTGGTGCTTGGACTTCGAAGATACACGAAATAACACGACCTGGTTATAACCTTTATTTACATTGATGATTCTCTTGTATATCGTTACGCTCCGAAATTAATTGCGGACCTGCCCTAGATATTTATTTAGGTCAGATCACTTAAAAGGGAGAAATAAAATATTTTTATGAAGTGCCAAGGTGCCAAATCAGTGTGCAACAACAAAAGTCTATTAATTTGGTAGGCTTGGCACCGACTTCAGTAACTGCCAAATTTAATTATATAGGTATGTGTATCGTATTTATGAAGTTATTTTAATTGTACTTGAGTTTCGATTAGTAAAGGATAGTTATTTTGTTCTTTTCTGTGTTTTTTTTGAAGGCGGTTTAATTTTTTTTTTGTAATTTGATTAGTACCGAAAACATCAACATAACTAAACCGCCATAGCTCCCAATAAATGTTTAAATTTTTTTTATGATCAAGTATATAACTGTAAGCAGCTAGCCCAAAATATTATGTCAGCATCGAAAATAAAAGTCTTTGTCCATACACTTCTTTATCGTTGCACATCTTACCTCGTCTAATAGTATGGTTTAAGGAGAAAGCGGTCGTCGTTCATAGATAACAATCCTATTTCGATATGTTATGCAATGAGTTATTATTACTATTTTGTATTTCATCATATCATTTAATTGATAGACGAGAGAAATATTTATCCCATATATTCTGTATTTTCATGTAAGATTATATAGAAGATGATACAGAATCGAAATAGAAGATAAACTTAAAAAGGTTGGTTACCTCTGTCCTATGGTACGATCAAATTTTATTGTCCGTTTCTTCGCCTGCCTCAGAAGCAGGGTGACTTGGACCAACTATTTAAACTCGATTTAGAGAACTGACATCTCACTTGCTCCAACTACTTTGAGGTGTCAGTTCCTTAAATCGAGTTTAAATTGTCGGTGCAAGCCACCCTAACTCTAAATACATTTCTTCCATTACTAGGTCTATACCCGGCAACAAAATGTTAAATATTAAATAAATTTACTGTAGATCTTCGTTGCAGGAATAAGGAGATCCTGGTGGAATGCTTAGTACCTGATTTCCGAGCGTCGCGCAACAGCGTGGCGACTGTCGCGACGAGCGGTCTCGACGTGTTCGCGCACAACATAGAGACAGTCGAGCGACTGACACCCTTCGTGCGGGATCCCCGAGCTGGGTATGTCTGACTCATTTCGTTAAGAACAGGGTTTAATAAGAACAGGCCAGGGTTAGCCCTTTAATAAGAAGTCATTTTTGCTACGATTTTAATAACTCTTGTTTGTTGGGTATACATTTTGCAATCTATTTTAAATTACCAAAAAAAAAAAAAAAAAATATAGATTTTTAAATCGAACTTAATTCGTTTATACCGGCTTTACATCTCTAGCGCACATCATATCATAATCATCATCTATAGCGACCGCGCGATTTGGTAATTTCCAGAAATTTGAATGTTGTTGCCTAGTGAATAGAGTTTACATTGGCCATTAATAAACACATGAGATTGGCAACCGCGCGGCGGCCGCAAGAAATTTTTTGCATGTTTAACTGTGCCGTAAAATCGATACGTAAATGCTGATCCTATAATTTAGATAGATAGATAGATAGATATTATTTATTTCGACATCTCAACACAGTACATGACATGACACAGCATAATACATCAAGTAAAAAAATAAAATAAAATATTTAGACAGTACAGTAAAACATAATCAGATGTAACAAAAAGCACACATAGAAACGTATTACATACAATAGACGACAAACAACAATGCTGTCACGTTTGTTTGTTGTCGTTTTTAAGTTTTTAAAAATCTTAAATTTGTTTTCCACAGATATCGTCAAACAATGAAAGTTCTGCAGATGGCCAAAGAAATTGACCCCGATTTAGTAACGAAGTCGTCCATAATGCTTGGATTAGGCGAGACCGATGAACAAGTTGAACAGACCATGAAAGGTAAATTATATTCGAGTTTGTACAAAAAAAAATCAAAATAATCAGCAATTGATATTTTTAATGTCACCGGTGTTCATTAATCTGTCACAACAATGTTTATCAGAGACTTTGGTTTGGAACAGTTATATAATAGTGATGGTTCAAAGACAGACATTTATCTTTATTTTAATTTTAACTTTTGTGGTTTGTTTTTGGAAGCTTACATTGAAAGTTAAAGAAGACTTTATTTTTAGATATTGTGTCGACATAGATTCCCAGAAAGGTTTCACATAGAACCTTTTCTGGAACATCGCCCTCTTTAGAAGAGTCTATACTAGTTAAAATTAAAATAATATTGCTTACTGCTTGTACCTAATTTATCTGTTGATTATTTATTAAAAATCATAAAGCAGAAACTAAAAAAACGACAATCAAGTATAACCAAAGAAAATCTTTCATTCAAATTTTAAAAACAAAAAAATATTTAATTTATTCGACCAATTTATTTGACTGTTTCAATGTCCCCGTTTGCCTCTGGATTCGCTATTGCCCCCATGCCAGGCTCCAGCGCCCCCTGGGGGCGATATCACCCCGTAGGGAATCTATAGTACAGACTGTACACTGTAGTTTCATGAAAGCTTAAATTAAGGCCAAATATTTTCATGAAAGCTTAAATTAAGGTTTCATGAAAATTTAATTCATGAAAGTTTAAATTAAATTAAAGCTTATATTAAGGCCATGAACTAGAAATTTTGACGGTAGGGATCTGGATTTTTCTCAGTGATTACAAAACGTATGAAAGTGATATTTGGTACCTTGGTATTGGATTGGCTAACTTTTTTAACAAAAAAAATATCAAAGAAACCTTTTTTAAAACAAAGATTTATATTTTTCGGACTAACGGGATTGATTTATGCCTCTGAATCTGTGTAGATTAATCTAAATAGTAAAACACACTTAAAAATGCGAATTGGATTTTTAAAATTAATTAATAAATATATGAATGGTGTTCTGTCCACATTAGCAGATAGTGTGAATATATCTAACACTGCCAAAATGGCGATCCACAATGCGGTGTTGGTGCCAACTTTATTGTACGGTAGTGAGGCCTGGATATGCCCGAAATCGAGTAAAAGTATGATAAATGCAGTAGAAATGCGATCTCTTAGAAAGATGTGCTGTGTCACCCTTGCGGACAGGATAAGCAATGAGAAGATACGCAGTATGATAGGGTCGCACGACAGTGTTATTGTAAAAATGAAGAAAGGAATGCTTAGATGGTTCGGGCACATAGAAAGAATGAGTGATGAAAGACTGACGAAGAAAATATACAGAGCGAAAGTGAGTGGTAAAAGAAGGCAAGGAAGACCAAGGCTGACTTATGAAGATCAAATAGCCAGAGTGTTAGCAGACGGAAATGTCAAAAGCTCTCGTATACCTAGGCGAAAATGTGTGAGGAGAATGATGAGATTTGAGGAAGCGAAAGAAGTATGTAAGAACCGCGACGCTTGGCGCTTCGTCCCCTCTGACTACCCCGTTAGGGATACAGCGTGAGGATATGTATGTATGTATGTATGTAATAATTATAGTTTTTAAAGTAAACGAAAATAAATTAGCGCACATGCATTTGTATGTTGAATATATGGGCGCAAAAGCTCTATTTTAGATTAATTATTATTTATCACTGCGTCACCTTAAGAATTCAAAAATGTATAACACGTTACTTTCAGTTAATTTTTTTATAACACTAAAAAAAACTGAATAGTAGTTCAATATTCATCACGAGTTAAAATTATCTAATATATAAAAATCAATGTTTGTTTTTTTGTGTTTTACGGGCTGCCATACTGTTCATGCAATTACGATGAAATTTGGTGTGGAGATAGCTTGAATCCTGAGAAAGGACATACGCTATTTTAAAAATAAAAAACGCGGATGAAGTCGCGCGCATCAGCTAGAATAAAGTAACAAATAACTCATATTTGTTCTTTAGACCTCCGCTCAGCAGGCGTAGACTGCGTGACCTTGGGCCAGTACATGCAGCCCACCAAAAAGCATCTCAAAGTGTTCGAGTACGTGACGCCGGCCAAGTTCAAGTACTGGGAGCAGCGGGGTAATGACCTTGGCTTCTTGTATACAGCTAGCGGCCCGCTGGTCCGCTCGTCCTACAGGGCCGGGGAGTTCTTCATAGCGAGCCTCCTCAGGGACCGCAGGGCCAACAGCGCGTGACCTGACCTACGCATTACGTGTAGCCACATTTTGTTGTAGTATACTAGTGTGTTTGTTAATAGAAAATTGGTATATGTTTTCAAGTAACATAAGTCAACCAAAATATAATATGTATAAATGTATGTCGCCGCCAAAGGAGCATCAGAATTCGGTGGGTACTCATTGTCGTCAGGTTTTGGCATAGTGGGTAGCGTGATGAATTCCTAAAGTTTCGGTGCTGGTTAGCTGACTGATCTCTGGAATATCCTGGGGATGCTTCGTTGAGAGGCGAAACACGTCCATTGGTGGTTTTTGGAGTTTGAGCGGACATAGCTAAAGATTTTAGGAATTCATCATATGAAATGGATTTCCGCAAAGTAACACCTGAGTCTATACAATAGTGGATAGCCTCGAGCAAATAATCACAGTTATAATACCTAGATTACTACGGAACAGACATGTCCATTCAGTGTGAGCTTCGATTGTCAAATGCTCGTCTATTCCAAGCACTATATCTAAGCATGACTGGGTTTTGACGTCACGATTGCGTTCGATCTCCGATTATGTATATATCTACTATTAAACACTCTTTGAACTGAAAAAAAGTAGAAATTTTTAAAATTTTCCCCCAATCCTTGAGAGGCATTGGGGATTATGTCTATACAGCCATGTCTTCCATGTTAGCCGTATGCAAACCGCGAGTCACGATTGTATTGAATCTATTATTATTTATTAACCAATCTTGTCACACTTAAAAAATTTTTTTTTACATTTTCCTAGTCTTTGGAGGTAAAAGGGAATGTGTCCATACTGCCATGTCCTCCGTGTTAATTATTCAAATTCCAATAGCCCTTGACTGATGTAAAAATTCTGTAGCCTTCACAATGAAGCACATGTCTGATTCAAAATTTCCAAACTTACAATTTACAGTAGGTATTCCCGCCAAAAAGTCCAAAAAACTTTTTTTTTCTTAATGGCATAGTGCACAGATTAGCGCATTTGCCAATGTCACGTATTAATAAATAGAATCCACATGAATCACGAAGTAAATTCGTTTGTTCTTCTTATAGTAAAGCTCCTTCAGTAAAGTGATAGTAGGCTTTACTGAAGACTTCTTGGAAGAGCGCGAGAACTTCAGCTGCACATGTTTATTAAGATCTACTCCACTCTTTTCACTTATACACAATTTTAAAACACAATATGCTATCCAAAACTCCCAAAAATGTAAAAAATAGAAAATCTAAATAAAATGTCAAATCTCACTTCTCCCTTTCCCGCCAAAAACTCCAAAAAACGTTTACCTACTTGTTAAAAACAGACGCATTCTCCACACGTAACTAATAAGAACCACGTGACGTCATGCCTTGTGCGTAGCCAAGTGTAAAAGCAAATCGATTTATTTTATGTCTCCCTTTTCTCTTGTATCTTGCACTACATAATAATATATAGGTGTATCTATACAAATAAATAAAATTGAATTGAAGTGATTTCAATTTAATGTAATTTCGAACTTTATTTATCTTAATATATATTTTTTTTAAATCAAATATTTTGTTCCATTCCAAAGCCAAGTTAAGTCAATGGGCAACAGATACGAGTCAGTAAAGATATTGTAGTTAAATTTATTTGTTGAAGTTTATTTATTCTAAAATTGTCATAATAATTATTATGTAATAAATGTAGATAAGGAATAAAACTTTTAAAGCAGTTTCATACTCTTTTAATGCAATTTTTCTCTAGATTTCCGTTCCAAATTGGAAAAAAGGAACATTTACAGATTCACGTCGCATCGGTGGCTAAGTCAAAAAGGGGGTTAAGCAATTGACTTACTCTTAGTTGAAGTCATGTAGGGCTTCTTCCAATTCAATTAGATATAACAAATTAATAATTCGCCCTCCTTTTTCTCTATACTTTAAAAAAAACTAATTGCTGTAGTAGTACGGCTCTCCCTTAGGAGGGAAGGTAAAGGGATCTGAGCCCACACAACCGATGTCTTCAGTGATATTTGATAAATTCTTCATACTATTTCGTTAAAATGGCGTAATGTATTTTAATTGTTTCTTGGAGTTTCTGGCGACAAATATATTGAGGCAGTCTTTCTAGTAGGATCCGCCGAGGCGGACTAAGCCACGAAAAAATCTCAATATCACACTACTAAATAAGCACTTGTTAAAACAATTCCATATAATGCACAACAGAGTAGATACTTGGGTCGCAAAACTACGGCAATTTTACATCGCGAAATCGACTAGAAACAATTTGCGCATAATTAAAATAAACGCCCAACCGCTCCCCATAAAATCCCGCCAATAAAAACTTTCCTTTAAAGTGCTTTTAGAATAGTCTTCATGTTATCTCCGAAAGTAACGTCAAGAAAAATTTGAAATATTATGAACGCTTAGAATAAGGATAAAGCTACATTGCTGCGGAAGAAGGGAGGCGAAGCGAAGCGAACGTTTCATTCATTACATTTTCTTGCATTGCATTACTTATCTCAATGGAGTAACGTACGTATTAGAAATGAAACAAAAAACGAGTAGCGTGTCTTCCCAAGAGTTTTTGAGAATACTCGAAAATTCCCGCGACTGCCGTTGCGATCTAATTTGTAGTTTACTACATGGAGATAAGGTTCAAAATGTTATGCACAAAATTTTTCTCTTCTCTTCCGCAGTAATATAGCATAACCTAAGATATAGACTGCGAGAAAGTTATCAAGATTACATTTTATTAGATATTTTTTTACATGAAAAGAAACTATGCTGATGGTAGGATAGGACCTTGTACCGGGTCTTCTGGATTGTTACCACCATCTTAGTAATTCTGATGCCAAACAGTACTAATTGTACTGTTGTGTTCCGAAGTAGAGTGTATGACCTTACTTGAGCAAGACAATGAAAATTTTGGCACGAGGTACAACATCTCAGTCCTTAGGGTTGTCAACGCATTTGCAATCTGAAGTGTTTTCTTAACCTCGATATTGTAAATATCCTTGGGTTTAATCCACTAGCCATCGGATAAAATGATTGCTTTTTTAATCAACTTCAAAATAAATATCTAATAACATGAAACTAACGCGATTACTTTTTATTTTGGCTTGACGTTTCGGCCGAGTTAGATCGGCCGTGGTCTCAAGTAAACTGTCGCAGCAAGCTTCACTCCGTGTCCGAGGCAGTTATTTTACATCTACCCCCGATATTTGTAAATAATTATTACGGTTCCTACGCACACCAATCACAGTTTCCACACATTTTACCGGATGTGAAAAACGAAGTTTTATTATTTGAATCACCGGATTCCACGCTGTTGATAAATTGTATCTGTTTCCCGATTGATTTTTTGTCTCTTAATTTCAATCGCTTCATGCACGATTTTTGGACAAAAGTGGCGATCGGTGGAAAGGACTTGTGGGCGATGAAATTCTATCAAACGATTGCTAACCGATTGCAAGAGATGTTCTGCTATCGCTGATTTGGTACTTTGCTGGTTTTTTACAGCTGCAATGTGTTTCTTTCAAACTACCAAATTAACGATAACATTACGTCTTTTCCAATCCTAACTGCTTATAAGCTTTATTTATATTGAGAATATTTTTCCGTTCCAGAATTAGAAAAGAAGTTAGTTTTAGTCCTAGCCTAGATATTTATTTAGGCCAAGGTCATTCAAAAGGGAGAAATAAACAACTTTTTAAGAAACAATTATGTAAATCGACTTCAAAAAAGGAAACACTAAAAAGTACTAAATTCTTTTACTAATCAAACCTTTATAATTACATTTGATAGTTATTGAAGTCGGTGCTAGGCCAATGTGTAACAACAGAAAGTCTACTAGATTGGTAGGCTTGGCACCGACTTCAGTAACTGTCAATTTAATTACATAAGTCTATACCTTATTTCGTACTTTTAAGTGTTTTCTTTTTTTTGTCTGTTTAATAGTTTTTTTGTCTTCCCAGTAGTATAAAATCTACAAGTTTGGTTTACAGTTGACGGTTGGTAATAACTGAATCTTCGAGATTACTGAACACAGCGCAGGTACAAGCTGCTTTCGTTTTCACGTCTTTTCTCATAAACTAAGCCTGAATAAAAAAATCTGTTAAGCGCGAGTTCAACTCGCGTACAGAGGATTCCGTATGATGTTAACTAGATGGTAAATATTGTTGCCATGAATACTGTTAAAATAAAAAAAAAACAATCATTTTACATTTGAATTTGGAATTTGTCGTTCTCAGTATGATGAATATTCATAGTTTTCTCATTTTCGCACCAATCTTTGTTAAATATTCTTATGATATTAGTATCGAGTGGGGTGATAAATAGAACCCAATTACTGTGATAACATTACACAAAGTAGGTATGGATCCAAATGCAATTTTCGAAACTCTCTATCCGCTTGGTATTAGTCGAATGTTTGTGTACCGGGCTATTGATAGGTACAATGAAACGTCCTCTACTTGCGACATAAAAATTGGCCCTCCACGTAGTATACATACTAAAAAGGCGATCAAAGCAGTGAAGGAAAGATTCCGAAAAAATTCTCTCCGAAAGCAAAAGATTTTATCCAGGGAAATGAATATAGCACGCAGATCCATGTTACGTATTTTAAAAGATGACTTAGGACTTGCAGCTTATAAGAGACGCACTAGCGAGATAATGTTTTCTATCGAGCAACATTTTAATAAGCAGAATGACCGAGTTTATGTTCAAGCTCTAGAGAAGGTTCTTAATTAGTCAGTAGGGTATAACGTGGGCATTATCCGGCTTTAGTAATGGTTTGGTCGGGTGTTAGCTGTCAAGGAGAGACTGAGACATATTTTTGTGACGAAGGTATCAAAACCCGGGTTTTCCCGGGCCCGGGTGTATCAAGATACGATTCTTGAGAAGGTAGTTAAGCCTCTTAACAACACCATGGTCCATAACCAAGAATGGTCCTTTCAGCAAGACTGCACCGGGTCACAAAGCTCGATCCACACAAGCGTAGCTGGACAGAAAAGTTTCTGACTAGAGCTGAAAAGGGGCCGTCATATAGTCCCATCTGTCTCGACTTTAATTCACTTGATTATGATTTATGGTCTCTTTTAGAGAATATTACATGCTCTAAACGCCATGATAATTTGGAGTCCCTAAAACATTCAAAAATTGGCAGTAGCGAATTTTCCCATGGAGAAAGTACGTGTTTCATTCGATAACTGGCCACAACGTTAAAAAGGGATTGTGTTAAGGCCAATGGAGATCATCTTGAATGAGCTTCATATTTTTGAAATACCATTAATGTATTATTGTATAAATACAGCAAGGAACGTTTTATATAATAGAAAAAAAACTATGTTTTTCTTGTAGATTGAGATAATTGCGAAACAGTGCGAACAGAAACAGTGCGAATACTCAAATTATATCTTATACTATCTATTTCTAATCTCTATATTATATAATCTCTATCTTACAGGACTTTCGTGTTATATCTTTCCTGTAAACTTTCAGTAGTGTAGGGTGTGGCATTTCTTTTGATTCTTCGAAATTAACATTAAATTTTGAAATTGTGGATTTATCAAGCCTTAAACAACATAAGTTCTCTCTGACTATCCCGTTAGGGATACGGCGTAAAGATATGTATGTATGTAAACAACATACACTCATACAATCTACACAAAGCAGTACCGCTCCCTGCAATATAAATTTGGCCCTTTTCCTAACATTAAAGCTGTAGTCTTTCCACGTAATTTTGTAACGTTTACGCACGGTTAGTCGTCGTTGTGTGAGAGGAAAAAAACCAAAACATCGCACACTGAATACTCAATACGCAACTAATTCGACTTCTGCCAAGTATTGTCAGGCGACATGTAGTTGTTAATGCTTTTGTGAGCTATTTGGATGCGGCATTTTGTTCAAATTGTGGTGAAAACAGAATTTTTGCATCTACGTGTTTTAAAGGTTGTTTTCCGTGAAAATTCATGATCTACGTATACATTCGTATGTCATATTCGGTTTTATTAGAAACGAAGCGATTTACAAATTAGAAATTTGGCATAGTAGTATATCTTATTAGCTCGTATTTTTCTGTAGGTAACATTTTGATATATATAGAGTAGAATTATAGAGGCAAATTTAGTGCCCAAACTAGAGTCCATCATTCCTTTCTCTTTATCTCGGGAACTTATTGGATTAAAATTTAAAAAAAAAATCGGGTAATCTGAAGTGTCTAGAGTTTACAGGAAAAATACAGTTTAGATCTCAGTTTTTCAGAAATTAATTTTACATCTTTATACACTGTACGGAGCCCTCTGTGCGCTAGTCAAATTCACACTTTACAAATTTTCTAACTATCACTAATAAACTTACCATACTATATAGGTACTTAACTGCAAGGTTTTCTGGAATTGATTACCTACTTTGATGATGTGTCTTTGTCTTATTTTTGAATTATTCTCAAATAACTAAAATTTAAAATATATAAACTCTTCATACGGAAAACGATCTGGACTTCTGGACCGATTTTTACTAAACAGAACAAATAGTAGAAAGTTTATTTGAGTTTTCGAAGCAGTTTTCTAAGAACAAAAAACTGTACCTACGTGTTTCATCTTATTTTTTCATCCCGGTTAAATAAGCCAGATCTACGCTATTTAAAATACTGTTTTCGATAATTCAGGTATTTAAAATTATTCATTTGGATGAATTCA
This sequence comes from Zeuzera pyrina, assembly GCA_907165235.1. NCBI lineage: Eukaryota > Metazoa > Arthropoda > Insecta > Lepidoptera > Cossidae > Zeuzera > Zeuzera pyrina. The sequence continues at coordinate 1,356,617 of OU015622.1, forward strand.
ATGGATGTGACATGTCACATCCAATTATGAAGTAGATGCACGTATTTCAAATTTTTAGGCTTTCTTTTCCATAATGATTTTATATTTATTTCATGTTTATTTTATACAGAAATGAAAAATATGAGACGGCGAAAGTGTTGTTGAAATGTTGAAGATGAAAACTATATTATTATTATTTTTTATATTTCTCCAAATTATGAGAAGATATCTGCTAAAACTGTCAAAAAGACAGTATTTGGCTAGGGGAAATGCCTTAAAGAGATTAATAGGCAAACTGACTGCCTATCTGAAAACATCAGTCTACGCATTGAAAACAATGTCGTGTTCGAAGTAAGACGTACACTTGTGTGAAAAGAAAGGGTAGTTACAAAAACTCACTATGGTGATTTTGTATGAAACTTTCGCGCGCGGAACCTTAAATTGGCCCGCGTTGCATAATTATTCATATAAAAAAAAAAAAAATTACAAAAGTCAAGTGGGCCATTTTTGGGCAACTGTGTTTGTTTTCATAATAAAATTCGTCAAGAAATTGCTCAATTAACGGTAAAGCAATTTAAACTTGTTATTAAACGCACACTGATTGCAAAAGCATACCGCAAAGTCAGCGATTTCATTGAACAAAAAACAAAAATGGAAATAATCTTCTCTGCAGACGCATTTACTGGCTTTGTGAATATTGTATCATAATCTAAATAACTGTTGTAGAACGATGTTGAAAAAATGATACCTGAGTTTCTTGTCGGTACTTCTCAGTGTTCAGGTTTTTTTTGGATGTGACATGTCACATCCATTTAGTACCAATTTTCATTGCTCCAAGTAAATAATGCACGTATGGTCAGCAAACGGCGTGTTTACTCATCAGGCCGGCTTTTTGTGCGCTCGTGCGACACTAACTCAGGCCGCGGTGTTTCTGTTTGTAGTTTAACCGTCGACGTTCACCGTAGCAAAATATCAGACAGCTTATAAGTGTGCTTTTATACTCTGCAGAATGACCTTTCTAGTGTCCGAGTCATGTCCGAGCAAATCTTCGGTTTTGCCAAATTTAGGCGTAAAATTAGAGTTTGTTTTGGTTTCGGCAGCAAACTAATCGAAATTATGACTGAAGAAGGAACTAATACATCCCTTCTGTGTGTAATTGGAAGTCACCTCATTCTATTATATTATATGTAGTATAATACACTAGAAAGTATTGACTGGAGTAACAATACTATTAATTTTTCAAATAACTGCTTCTATTCAAAGATTCCTTTATAAACTTGGGAAGACACACCCTCAGTACTCTTTAAAGCGTTAAATAACAGTTAATTAACACTAGTGCTTGCGAAACGCCTTTACCATGTAAGTAGTGTTAGCAACACCGACGAATAAACAAAAAGAGAACACTGGCGCCCTCTAGCAGAGCGCGACTGTGTTCGTGACGTCATCGAGAAGAACTACTGACGGCTTGTTCCTCACTACCGCTACGAGATTATATAAGTCAAAACTCAAGCGCTCTTTTGTTTTTTTCCTTTACGACTGTAGCACGAAGTGTTTGAATACAAATTAATTATATAATAATTAATTGTTGAAGTAAAGTTTGGCGTGTTCCATTGCTATTGATATCTAACTTACTATTTAATCCTATCATGGATAATGGTAGGTATTTTCGTCACGCGGTCTCAAGAAAAGTGTTGTTCAAAATTAGAAAAATCTGAAACTACTTTCTCTTTCAATCTCGTTGTCTTCATATATTATATCGCGTTTTAATTACGCCTACGTAAATGTTTTTTCGCGTGTGTACTTTTGTAAATGTTTAGTTCGACGATGCATAAAATGTTGATTTCTTTAATTTTCTTCAATTTACATAGAAAGAAAGAAAGAAACAGGTTTATTGCCACATTAACATACACACGGTTACATAGTTTATACATTATATTATTATTAAACCAAGACATATATGTCTATATATAAAAGGATGCTAAAAATTGAATAATAATTCAGATTAAACAACACAAAAAAAAGGAAAATGAAATACAACAAAATGAAACATTTATATAGAATTATATGAAACAATTATACAGGGTTAATTTAAAAATACTAATAACCTCTTAGTATTTTGTACTAAACATTATCCCCAATAACTTTTGTTTAACGACTTTCAAAAATTCATAAGTTTTTTCTTTCATACAAAAATAAAAATAAATGTTTCTGAAAATGGTACCTACTCTACCCAGTCGCAAAGCGGCACACGTCCAGCGCGACCACGAGCGCGACGCTGAAGGCTTGCACTGTACCATTGGAAATACGTACAGAGTAATTATGTTTCTGACAGTACAACAAAACTTAGTTTTGAAAAAAGTCGTAGAACAAAAGTTGTTAGGTATGATAACAGGAATTTTGCACTAAGAGACTATTAATATTTTTAAAATAACCCTGTATGGAACGCTTTTGTTCCAGAACGTACACATGTATGTATTACAAATTACTTGAAATGAAAAGAAATTTGAAAAATGAACAAAGAATCACCTTATAAGGAATTTTTAGTTTCGGCCGAAGATAGGCCCTGCAGAACGGTTGTTAGATGTAAATATTAAAGGAGCTTGTAACCATTTTTCATTCAAATGAATATCAAGAGCTCACTAATAAACAAACATAATACAATAAATAGACACGTATCTATTTATTGTATTATGTTTGTCCATAGAAGACAAGAATTATAAAAAAGCAAACTGCAAAAGTACTACAGTGTAGGTGGCGGTGATTGCTACGAGTTTAATCGGTAGATCGTGTATATAGAACATATCGAAGACACAGAGCGGCGTCAGGTGGATGTTTATAATTCGCAGTATATTCTTGATGGAGTGACGGGTGGTATCTGGAACAACAATGAATCTATTATCATGGAAATATTTACTAAATACTGGTATTACTGGATACTGGAATTATAAAGATTTTTTTACAATATTTAAAATACATGCTCGAGATTAATTGAGGCATTATTTTAAGACGCTCCCCAGCCAAACAGGCAAACGTATGCAGCCCCTCATTCTAAATTTCCTAAAATTCTTTATGTAATCATGTATAGTAATTTTTGGTTATACTTACGAAAAAAGGGTTTTCGAAAAAATGTAAATGATCAAGTTTTATATCATAAAATTATCCATATATTGGTGTATATTGCAAGTAAATTAACTTCTACTTATGAAGTAGTTGCACGTATGTCAAATTTTTAGGCTTTCTTTTGCATATAGATTTTATGTGTATTTTATACATAAATGAAAAATATGAGACGGCGAAAGTGTAGTTAAAATATTGAAGATTATTAATATTTTTATTACTTTTTATATTTCTCCAAATAATACGAACGAGAAGATATCTTCCAAACTTGCAAAAAGACAGTATTTGAGTAGGAGAAGCGCCTTTAAGGGATTAATAGGCAAAGTGACTGCCTATCTGAAAACACCAGTCTACGCATCGAAAACAATGTCGTGTTCGAAGTAAGACGTACACCTGTGTAAAAAGAAAGGGTAGGTACAAAAACTCACTATGGTGATTTTGTAAGAAACTTTCGTGCGCGCGGAACCTTAATTTTGCATTATTATTTATATAAAAAAATATTAAAAAAAATTAAATTTAAATTACAAAAACCAAGTGGGTCATTTTAGGGCAACTGTGTTCGTTTTTATAATAAAATTCCTCAAGAAATTACTAAATTAACGGACAAGCAATTTGTTATTAAACGCACACTGATTGGAAAAGCATACTAAAAAATTAGCGATTTCATTGAAGAAAAAACAATAGTCTGGAGATAATCTTCTCTGCACACGAATTTACTGGCTTTATGAATATTGTATCATATTTTAAATAACTGTTGTAGTATGATGTTGAAAGAATGGATCCTGATTGAGTTTTTTGTCGGTTCTTCTGTGTTCACGTTTTTATCGAACCAAAGTAGATTTGACGTTCAAAATGACCTTGCAATTGGGGTTACTTGAAATAATCGATTCGACTTTGACTTTGATTTACTATGAATACTTACCTATTATAAAGATGTAAACTTTGTTTGTATGTAATGGATAAACTCAAAAACTACTCAACCGAAAAATTCTTTCAATATACATTCAGTCAAGAAAGTATCGGGAATGGATGCTTTGTTTATGGTTCCAAATTCAATTTTTTGTTTTTTTTTGCTGTTGTTAGATTGGCACAACTGTTTTCCATTTTGGCGCGGCGTTTCGAGTTGCATCTGTTATTTAGATTAAATACAGTGCTGTTTTTAGTTATATCATTCTAGTGTATATTGCGAATTTCATAATGGACAAAAACATCGAACAAAGTTTGTCTTAAATTTTGCATCGCCAATGGAATTTTGTGTTCAATATCAGTATAATCAGTAAGTAACATGGACTGTATGGGCTCTAGCTATTTTATTTTCAAAAAAATTTCTACCCACGCGAGGCCGTGGTCGGCCGCTAGTTTACTATAAATTAACAATCAATTTCGTTTTAATACGCCACTATACTACAACATTCAATCAAGACAGATCAAGGAAACATTTGCCACTAAACTTACTTATAACTTAATTATACTTAATACTCTTATAATAAACTTTACAGATTTATTATCCTTTCTTAAAATATTACAGAAATAAAATAAATCTATTTTTTGAAATTTTTCATTATTTATTTAAATTATTTACATACATACATATCTTCATTCATATTATTTATATATATTATATAATATACTGAAATTTAAACTCCCGCTTAAATAATTAATAATTTTTTTGATTTCACAGAAGAAACTTGCACACAAATAAAAAAAAGAGTATAACAGAACACGAAAAAGCATTTTTTTTAATTTTTGTCTGTCTGCCTATTTGTACACGCTAATTCGTTCGGTATTTTCTCCAGAAACTACCGAACGAATTTTCTTGCGGTTTTCACAGGTAGACAAAGCTCAGCTTAGAGCAGCATTTAGTTTCATTGAAATCAGATGACAGCGAAAAAAGTGATCGTCATTTATAGATAATTTTATATTCACCGCTCGCCTGCAACATATTCAAGGACACAACAGGGCTGCGTAATAAAACCAACTTTCACGTGGACGAAGTCGTGGGTACCAGATTGTTTCAAATAATGGTATTCAAAGCTTCGATTCGAACTGTTTTTAAGATGATAATTGCGATGAATTTTGTGAATACAAACCATTTCTAGTTTCGGCGAGCAGCAATATGCAGTAGTTCTTACTGCGTTCAACTTGCATGTTGAAATAAGTCATGATCACCGCCAAAACGCATACTCTAGTAAACAATTTTATCATCAATCCATTTATTTGGATTAGGGACAGCCAGCCTAATTCCTGCAAGAAGAATTAAAGGTATGATAACATTAGTTCTTCAAATAATATCCTCAGACATTTCACACAGCGCCATCTAGTCCCAAAGTAAGCAGCACAGCGCTTGTGTTATGGATACAAGACAACTGATATACTACTTATATACTTTTCTTTTTTCATAAACACCCAGACTCGGGGCGGGAATCGAACCCGCAACCCCTGTTTACTTTCCGACGCGCTTAGCCGTTGAGCCACGGAGGTCGTCAAAAAGTTAATTTCAACGAAAACTTATAAACGCATTTAGATAATACTAGTTTTTTTTAAATATTGGTTTCAGTCTATACCACGGGGTTATTACCTAAACATTTGCAGACAGCGACAGCCACGCGATCACTGCGCGACCGGTGATTAATTGTAATAAAAAATTAGTATCACGTATGACGATTGCGTATTTATTATTCTATGACCGTAAAATGCACTTTTCGCGGTAGATTTAGTGCCACTATACAAATTACATTACACAAATTCTCATTTTGACAGCACTTATCGCGCGATATTGGCTGTCACATGCTGTCTGCAAGTTACGTAATAAGCGTGCCGTTTTTGCTTTCGCTTTGCGGTCCGCAATCCGTAACTCATAGATTATTTTTTAAGCAATCAATGCGCTAGTTCATTCATCAGAATGTTGCGGTAGGTCCCGTCGTGATATTTGACTTTACTTCTGAGTCATTACTTTTGACAAAAATACGCTGTAAAGTTTTGGTTATATTGTTTTGATTCGGCTTGATTGTTAAGAAATACACCTGGCAAGTTATCTTAGATATTACCATCATATTTCATTTCAGTTTCTTTGAGACTTATTTTGTGCAATCATAATGATGGAAATACAAAATACAGAGTAAAACCAACCGTAATATTCCGAATAGTCATCCCTCCTTCGTCACTAATTATTTTTAAGGAAGTAATGAAAAAATACAAAGTTAAGACCTAAAATAAATTATATTGATCAGACGAAGAAGTAGAGTAACGTCGGAGAAAACTGCGAGGTAAAAGTACCGGCGTAGAAGAGAATAGAATGGAATTCATTGCACTGATAAGAGTGTAGCTTCGTAGGCAATAATGTCTAAAAGAAATAACTATTAAAAGTCAAATTGCAAAGCCATTGGCATTGCGATAATTTGTGTAAGGTAGTTAGTGGTCATTGAATATAGAAGGGCTGAGGATTGCGGTCAATAGCATTGTATGCGACAGAACGCTCGACACACTTGTTACCTAACTTGTAGTCAGCATGCGAGAGCCAAATATCGCGCGATATCTGCTGTCAAAACCATGTGAAAACGATAATTTGTATAATGTAATTTGTACACTTAGATTTGTATAGCGGCGCTATATCTACTGCGAAAAATGCATTTTACGGTCATGGTGCAATAGACTCGTAATAGTAATGCATGATATTAATTTTTTGTTACAATTATTCGCCGGTCGCGCTATGATCGCGTGGTGGTCGCTGTCCACAAATTAGGTGATAACCCTGCTGCTGAGATATGGTTTCGGTATTCACGTGATGGCTTTTGATGATTCCCTAGTCCGTTCTGGTATCGTTCATGATCTCACCCCTTTATGTACCTATGCAGCGATCTTAAGTGTCTCTGCGATATTAACTCTAACTCAATAATATACTCCAAAATGAAAAAAGCATAAATCTTACTTTTCCGAGATATATCACTTTTTCAACGGCAAAAAGTTGATTGACGAATACGTGTATTACGAGGAAGAGCAGCTGAAACAAGACACATAAGGAATACATTTAGTTCATAATAATCATGTTCAATAAGTAGGTACGAGAGTGGAGACAGTCCCACTTTATAGATAGGGCATACTCCAGGAAGATGGAGTGATCATCTGAGCGAGATGCAGTATGCAGTTATTGGTAAAGAAATTATGATTGCTCAATGAAGTGAGCAGTAAAGGCCTACGTCCAGCAGCAGATTAAGTCGTCGATGATGATGATGTAGCAAAATAGTCAATTGATAAATTTTGAGCTTTTGCGCAACTTGCGTTGACTGTAAATTGATCCATTAACCCATGTCTCGGGTAATGTCATTCTTATTGTAAAAATATATCCAATTGACATTCATCAAAGCTCAGCATCAATGGGTCCAAAATGTAACGTTGTTGGTCATTGTCAGTCAATAGAGTTTACGCAATTAAGCCGTTAATTTTCGTAAAGACATCTTTCTATGATCTTGTTTTACTTTCATTTTTTTTTCAATTTAAAGATCAGTTATTCAAGCTACTTTTATAAAAGAGTTATGATCACATTGAAAAATTGTAGCAGTAAAGTAAATTGGCCAAAAGTGGGTGTTTGCCATTGTCTAATTATAACTTTCAATGCATCCATTTTTTAGAGAAATTCCGTTAGTAAGGGCTGAGGATATCTTACAAAACGCATTTCATATAAGGCATATAACACACATTAAATTTGTTTGTGAAATCAAAATTAATATTTATAAATGCTTTGACTATAGCTTTCATATTACTGCAAGCTTTGAAATATTACGTCGTCAGTGTTTTTTCTTGCGAATGAATACTTACCCGTGAAGTCTTTCTAAGCACGATTAATAATAAATCTAGTCTTTGCTTCCTTCTGATATTATAAAAAAATCGAGGGCAAATAACGCATATTCAAGCAAAAAGATTAGTTAGGTAGGTACTTACAAAAAAGCTGAAAATTTTCTCTGTAAGACGGAAAGCTGTCCCGATATCATTGTAAGCACACCACAACCTCTTGAACATATCTGTATTACTTGCCTCTTCTTGCGGTGTAAACTTGATTGCTTTTAAGTTTTTAGCCAGAAAAACGTTTATGAATCGTATTCTAATGATAAGAAAGAGTAGTATTCCCAGAAATAAAATTGTTTCCCAATCTTCGACCGAAAGCGAAAGTGTCACAGGAACTGATATTAATAGTATATTCCCCTTTGATGAGATATTATATATAACAATTCCGATGTTCATAAAATGAATTGAAGATACAATTATAACAATAGCCAAATGAAATATAGAGAGATGCTTGTTGTAATTGTTGTCCATCCGTAAGATCCGGTCGATGTTTTGCAAGGTGAGCATCAAAGTACAGTTTTCTTTACGATAAAAGAAATTGTTTGTCATTGCCGTCACTGTGAACAGTGCGAAGGACGAGTATACTAACCCTATATTTAAAACGAATTCTATGTTAGAATCAGGATGGTACCATTTGAAAAATATTGAATGAACCGTCATGAAATAACACAAGCACAAACTATATGTTACGTAGACGATACTGTAAATTTTTTGATAGATATTCGGCGGAGACATGAATTTGTCCCTGAAGTTTATACGAGCAGCGCCTACCGCCGTTTGCGCTAAGAGAATAGGTTTGAATACTTTTATAAAACCATCGTCAATTATATCCATGTTCAGCTCCTCGAGATTAAACATGATTAGAAAATAAAATTTGATTATACTTTCTATACTGTACACGTATTGGTGCTTTGAGTGCCGTAGCGGTAATAATTACTTTAATGGGTGTAAATATCTGTTGTACACCTAAAATTATTACTATCAATTTAATTTTAAAACTGACGACCAATCATCTAATGTATTGAAAGTAACTCTTATTACATTAATTTAATGTATAAATAATCAACTATTGGACATTCTGCTACTTGTAATCAATTTTATTGATTAATCAAGTTGTCAATATTTACAGGTCCCTATATTATAGTATCTTCTTGCTCCATCCCATTCCGGTAAGTATTAAGACATAAAGTGACATTTTAAAGCCACTTCCACAATAAATCTTTAGGTTTGTAAATGGCAACTAGTTAGTAATTGCTAGCTTGTAGCCACTAAGAGTTCTTTTAATAAACCATGTTTGATCAACTTCAATAATCGGTAAGATAATATTAGGATAGCAGATTTCGTTTTTTTTGTCGCTCTCCTCATCACCATGAAGAAAATAACAACCAATACTTGAGCATAATATTTTCGTTAACGGTAACAGTTAATCTATTTTCCGTACTACATAAGTACGCAAAATAGATCAACTCAACCGTGGCATTTCATAGGTGAAATACTGTTGTACTTGGAATCCTCCGCCAAATATGATTACGAATTTATAGTTATTTTATTTGCTAGAAGGGGTTTAATTAATACATTTAGTGCTATAACGCTTAGTCGAAATATGATAGATAAAAGTTATTTTAATTGGCTAATTTTTTTTCATATTATTCAAGTAATAATGTCAATATTTATGTAAATACATATTGGATCCTCAAAAAATATTGGCAGAAACCCATCCAGTTTCATTGTCGCACATAGAATTTGCGTTGGTTAATAAAAATATCTTAAAATTATCGTAGTAATAATAAAATTAAATGTAATTACAACAAATTTTTCCGAAACAGGGTTTCACTGAAAAAATTTGCTGAACAACCATGTGTATACATATGAAGTAATAAAGTGATTTTAAAAAGAATACAAAATTAAGTCTTCAACTTCATTAGTTTTGCATTGGTTTTGCGTTTTGATATTGCTTCATTTATGATTTTTGGATACAGATTACGTCACTTTAAAAAAAAGTAATTGATTGAAAATAAACCATTGTATAGACTTATAAAATGTGTATACTTTCCCTTACACATAAAACGATACTGGAAGTACCATTCTTCTTATGGATAATTAAAACGACACTGGAACTGTCGGATTCTTCTTTATGTAAATAACATCGATTAATTTATGACGTTAATTTTCTAGAACTAAAATAATTCGGACTCGGAGCCTAAAATAATTTCAAGAGATTACCCATGGTATTTCATTTTCTATCATGTTCAATTTATGGGAAGGTAATGAGATATTTTATTTATAACCACACATTAAATAGATATTTTCGATATTTTGGATTACGTCACATAGAACAGTGGCAGGTGCTAAATAATTATTCGAAGAACACAAGGCAGCCGCACCGCTTGCACCAGTTCCCATCAGCTCTCATCAAATATGCGCGGATCAGAATTTTGAACAGCGCGCACCCAAACGCAAACGTGTCGCGGTAAGCCCTAACAACGCGTGTTTTATTGGAATTCCCGGAATTCTATTAGATATTAATAAAAGGAATAATTTAAGTCGCATGCGAGAGGTATGTACTGTGTATTTATAATCTATTCTAATATTATAAAGAGAGAGTCCGGATTTCGTAAGTTTGTTTATATGAGGAGGGTAATCTCCGGAACTACTGCACCTACTTGTAAAATTCTTTCACCATTTGAAAGGTACATTATTCCAGACGGAGATAAATTATATATTCAATCTGGGCGAAGTCGGGATGGGCCGCTAGTAATTGATGTAGAACGCAGTGTTTTAAAATTTAAAGCGAATTTTATTTGGCGCCCAGACTGGGACTTCTATTTGAAAGTAATATTTTGAATGTGTTTTAAAAATACCAGCCATAAAAAAAGTATGTAACAGTAATCTATATATCTATATATAAATGCGAAAGTCTCTCTGTCTGTCTGTTTGTCTGCCTGTCTGCTTGGTTTTCACGGCTAAACCACCAGAGCGATTTTGATAAAATTTGGTATCGAGATAGTTTGACACCAGGGGGTGAACATAGGCTATTTTATTTTTCAAAAACCTACCCCTAAAGAGATAAAAAGGGGATGAAACTTTATAGGGGAAATGCTAAACCGCTGAACCGATTAAGACGAAATTTAGTACATAGTACATAAAACCTTTTCTATTAAGAAACATCGAATTCTTTTTTTTTTCAAAAATCTACCCCTATAGGTGTGAAAAGGGGGATGAAACTTTATATGGGAAATTTTTAACCGCTGAACCGATTGAGATGTTATTTGGTACAGAGATACACCTTTTCTTAAAAAACATAGTTTTCTTTTTTATAAAAAATCTACCCCTAAAGGGGTGAAAAAGGGGATGAAACTTTATAGGGGAACTTGATAATGCTAAACCCTAACAATATGGGTATCAAATGAAATGGAATACGCAGGGGAAGGTTTCTGGACATGTGACGTCTTCATAAATCCAATATGGCGGATGTTCCATAATAGGAAATAACTTTTTCGTTCGACACCAACAATATGGGTATCAAATGAAATGGAATACGCAAGGGAAGGTCTCTAGACATGCGACGTCATCATAAATCCAATATCGGGGATGTTCCATAATAAGAAATAAGATTTTCGTTCAACACCAACAATATGGGTATCAAATGAAATGTAATACGCAGAGGAAGGTTTCTATGTATGTCATAATAAATCCAATATGGTGGATGTTCCATAATAGGAAATAACTTTCTGTTCAATACCAACAATATGGGTATCAAATGAAATGGAATACGTATGGGAAGGTTTTTGTATATGTGACGTCATCATAAATCCAATATGGCGGATGTTCCATAATAGAAAATAACTTTTTGTTCAACATCAACAATGTGGGTATTAAATGAAATGAAATACGCAAGGGAAGGTTTCTGGACATGTGACATCATGATAAATCCAATATGGCTGATGTTCCATAATAAGAAATAACTTTTTTGTTCAATACCAACAATATGTTGGTATTGAACAAAAAAGGTTGTTTTTTTTTTAAGAATTTTAACAATAATAAAAATAAATCTTACCTAATCTAACTTTCTTTTTAAGTTTTACTCTATAATCCACCAAAGAAGAAAGGTGTATCACTCTTCATATGTAATACTAAATAGGAACTCTAATTTTTTCATTAAAAATTACGCATTTTTGTCTGTTTATATTATCGTTTTATTTTGTCACGAACTTTCTCAAAAGGGCGCCGTTCCAGTCCTTTGTCTAGAGCGCCAGGAATTCTCGCGCCGGCGCTGCCCTGCACTCTCGCAGTGCCATAACAGTGCAGACTACATGTGCTGTCGTCCTTCTTGGGGTTGCATGGATAGACGACCAGAGCCCTCGCTCCGTTTTGCCGTGAGCCCGAAAGCCCCCTAAGTCGCCTATTATAGCACCTTACAGTGAGTTACACTCCAAGCCAATTTAAAACAAAATATCTAAATTAATCTGACCGGGAATCGAATCCAGGGCCTTGGTTTGGAAGGGAAGGCGCCGTTAACGAAATTGTTACTTCAGATCGCAACGTTACGGTCGTGAGTGTTGAATAATATGTGGATTGAAATATACGTCACGCTACAATGGTCGAGAAATTCAGAGTAGTTACACACGTCTCGCCCAGGAATACTCTGGTTAAAATTAATAACCAAAATTTAAGGCGGCCGTTAGACGCTAGGTTTGTTGTCAGATAAACCGCAGTCCAACCAAGTCCGATGCTTTGCATTAACGCGTAAATTAGGCCTGCATTATGTTATTTATTTATTTCTGCTTGCATTTATTTTAAGTTCTTATATTACCCCGTTACGGATACAGCGTGAGGATATGTATGTATGTACACTAAGCAAACGATCTTGTAAAATTCATTCATTCAGACTTCAAAAAAAGGACGAGGTTATTTGTTTGTCTGTACGTATTTTTTTTTGTATGTTCACTGATAATTACGTCAATTGTGGACAGATTTCGAAAAATATTTTTTTAGTCCCATTTAAATTTCACAGATATTGGAGCTTGGACTTCGAAAATACACCAATTAACGCTAACTGCTTATAAGCTTTATTTATATTGATGACTCTCATGTATGTCATTGCGCTCCAGAATTACAAAAGAAGTTAATTGTGGACCTACCAAGATATTTATTTAGGTCGAGGATACTCAAAAGGGAGAAAAAAAATTAAACCGACTTCAAAAAACTAACTATTCAAAATTCAAGTACAAAAATGACTAATAATACGATACAAATACCTATACAATTAAATTTGACAGTTATTGAAGTCGGTGCCAAATCAATGCGCAGCAACAGTTTGGTTTGACTACATATCTGTCAAATTTAATTATAAGCTTAAGTATTTATATCTTATTTATAAAAATATTTTTGTACTTCAATTTTGATTTGTAAAGGATTGTTATTTTGTACTTGTCAGTGATTTTTTTTGAATTCGGTTTTTTTGCTTGATGTTTTCACGAGCGGCTAATGGCTGTCTACCTAACAATAAACAACGCTTAAAGAATTGATTGGGTAACCGAATTCGAGAATATGTCGGTATTATGCCTAAACTTCAAAGAAGATTCGCTAGAGTGACAGCACTCTGTCTTTGCTACAACAGAAAAAACGCTCAACGCTGCGCTAGATTTTCATTTCGGCCATGTTTTTATTTTATAACTAAGTAGCTTTTGCCCGCAACTTCAACCGCGCGGTGGCGACTTACTACAAAGAGGATAGCACGTACCGACTTTCATTGTGATCGGTCAAACGGTTAGTTATAAAACGGACAATGATTAGACAGTCATACTATAAAATAAACTATTTCGTTGAAGACAAAACAATAGGTTGGAAATAATCTTCTATGCACATACATGGCTTTCAGAACAGTCTATTTAAAATTGAATGTTTTGTACACGTACACCTTTTGAAAGATGATGTTGAAAAAATTATACCCGACAGAGTTTCTTGTCAGTTCTTCTCAGTGTCCAGGGGCTGCAGTCCCGACATAGCGATTATTTTCGTAAACTACCGATCGATAAAAATAACGAAAAAAATCGCTTGCCATAAAGATAAGCACGAACACTTTGCGAGCTGTCAAATTTGATCGTAAAAACATTATCAGCAGTCGTTAAGTTGACAGATTCGATATGATTTTAATCACAATCGATAGTTTTAATGTAGACTTTCAAAAATCGTTAAAAATTAATCGATATGACTTATCAACCGAAATCGGTCGTAAGCGGTTCCTATTTATGTCGAGACTGCAGGAGCAAGTTTTCTTTTCCAACCGAACTATGGTAGATTTGACGTTTAAAAACATCATGTAATTGGGTTTATTTTAATAAATTGATTTGACTGACTTAGTTTAAAATGGACGTGAACGTGTCCGTCACAGTCACGTCATGTAGTGTTTGTACTTTTACTTTAGTGTTTATTAAAATAAAATATGAATATGAAATAATGATATGAGTTGAACCCTGCCTCGCTACATAGTGAAGTCCATTTCTATACATTTTTCATTGCTTAAATTACTTTCAAAACCTTTTCAGTAATGTTTCAACACAACCCATTTTGGGCTCAATCGATGTTACAGACAGACTAACATCGATTTATATTCATATGTATTTAAGAAAATGTATTTAGTACATCGCATCGATGTATTAACAATAAATTCCTGTTTTAATCTACTTGTAATTTGCATTTAGTTGCTTGCTAACAACTTTTCCGGACATCCGATTACCAGAACGACACTGAAACCTATTTTAAAATATAATACCCTTTTATTTTTGGAAAATTCCGCGAGTGGCTCTAGGGAGAGAAAGCTAATTTCAATTTCATTTAGTTCTGGCTCGATTCCATGCACCAGGCAAAGAGTAAACGTCACTTGACCTAAAGTATAGATGTGCCACATCATAGAAAAGTACTTGTAGTTAGTTATACTTATTGGCATTGAATAGCAGTCTAACAAATATGAGTAAATAAAGAAATTATTAATCATCCAACAAGTACAGGATACAGATAATGGTAGTTCTATCACTTCCGAAGTATTAAAACTGTAGAGGTATATGTGATTTAGGATCTAATGACATAATTATATGTGACAAAGATTATTCCTTCTACTAGTGAACGAATAAAATTAATAAATAATATACAAAAATAAAATAAAAGTAATTTCTTTTTTATGCTTGTATAAGGCATAAGGTAATGTTTTTTTGAAAGTTTAATATGCACGTGTGCGTGATAGTTGGAGAGAAAATGCATGGAACTCTATACATGTGCGTATTTGTGTTTGAGAGACATTACTGCTTATAATCATGTTTAATATATGATATAATACATTTAATATTATGTGTGCGGTACAGCTCTAGACACGACCACTGCGCATGCTAGGCCTTTTATAATTTTCGGCAGGATAGCAAACGTGCCGAGAACTGTGCCGACATTGACCGCGATCCGCGGCGCCGATCAACAATGTTATACAAATAGGATAGGCTAAATAACTTTAACGTCCGTTAGTCTTCGGGATGGTGGAAGTTGGAGGTGGTTTCCGGCGCCATAGCCACAAAACGGAAGATATACTCACTTCTCACCTACCTTATAAAGTAACAATATAATACAATACAATTAACTGCTAATTTCAATCGGCGAACACATAACAACACGACAGAACTTCTTTTTGCTACAAATCAGTTTACAGGGATTTACAAATAATTTTCTAATACTTTTTCTCCCTTTTTTGTCATAAAGCTGCTGGCGCCTATTTTAGACTTCTCCAGTACAACATTCAATTTACGCAGACCAAATTACCCACATACAAAAAAAACAGACTAAACTAGCACTGAACGCGCCAACCAGCGCCATCTCCCGGTATCGTGAGACAACAGGAACAATATTAGTTAATAATACGTTTTATTCCTAACATTATGTAAAAGGAGAGTGAATGAAAGGGCAAAAGATGGTGGCTGTCTTGTGTAAATATATAAACGTAAATAGCTATAGTAGTATGTATTTAATTTTTAAACTACGCAGAGTACACGTCAATTGATAAAATGTTATAGTGCCTAACTTATTATTTTCGTATCTCCACAATTAGTTAATCTATGCTCAGTAAGTGCAGAGAGTAGGGACCGCGGAACTCTCCGGAGCGTTTGGGTTCCGTAGGCAGGCAGATTACACCCTGTCTGAGCCCCAATACGCAATTCCATTCGTTGCAAGAGGATTTCGCATATTTATCGGAGCCACTGCTCGACAGTTGCTATAAAACTGCTATCGCTCAGTATTGTTTTAAGTGTTTATTTATTTAGTATAGTTTAAAATGTATGATTTTGTTTACACATAATATGGAAAGAAGGTCCCCACCATGGTAGGTGGATATCAAATTGAAAAGATTAAGGTGATGATTTCAAAAGTATAACACGAGGACAGAAATGTAATGTAGATCAATATTTTTCGTAATTCGTTATTAAAAAAAATTATGCAAAAATGTGCTTAAATATTTTTAATGGATTAATATTTTGAATTTATAGTCGGAGCGGCAGGCCTCCGACTTTATTTTATCAGCAAGTTTTTGTTAAATATGTAGTCAGGTATTAACTTTTCATCTTAAATATATTTATTTACGATTTATTTTCTTTGTCGACGCAGCAGAAACCCGCACATAGATACCCATTCCCCTGGGAAACAGACTGAATCTTCATGTGAAGTATTTACCCAGTACTAAATTAAAGCAATGCAGGTGGTAGTATCTTGTTGTGCAGGGTCTTTCCGGATCGCTACCACCATCTCATTCTCTGATTCTTTTGCCAAATAGAAATGCTTGTGTTCCGGTATGGAGGTTAGACAACCGGTGACATTTCTGGCATAAGAGGCACAACATCTTAGTTCTCAGGGTTGCCAGCGCAACTATAATTTAAAGTACTTTCTAGCCCTGATAGTGGACTGAGCCACGTACTCTCAGGTGGATTGTTTGTTCGTTTGTCTTGCTAGTAATTTTAAAAAAGGAAAGGAAGGAAGAAGCAAGGCGAAAGCTTTTGATCATCACTTACATCACATATAGAATACTACTTATAGTAAGAATATTTATATCAAGAGCTAAAAAATAACAGTGAAATACGTGACGAGTATTCAAATATTGACGTTGCTTCGTCAAATATCATGGAGTATTCATCCTATAGAGAGGAAATCTCACTTAGAAAAATAAGTGAGATTTCCTCTCCATAGGTGCTTTGAAATCAATTTACGTCTAAACACTGCTGCAGTTACTGCGCTCTGATTGGTTGTTTACACGCACACTATTCCAAGACCTAAACGTGCGTATGAATAGACTGAGTTAAGGTAATAGAGGTAGCACCGGCGAAAGCGAGATGCATAGATACACGCCATTAAGCACGTCAATTGAATGTCCGGTTTAACTTGACCTGTGATAAAATTTAAACTTTTTACATTACAAAGATTTTCACAATGTCTAAATAAATAAAATTATTGCTAAACTTGTGAACGAATCTAAATTATGACATCCACCGTGTTAGGCATCAAGGCCCTCCCCTGTTACAAGATGCTGGGGTGGTTCATATTATTTGCCTTATTCAAGACTTGATTACTTCCTCTAAAGGTGATAATACACCTTTAAAATGGAAATATTTTAAATTTAGTGTAGGTAATGACAAAATTTGTCATTAGATGGCACTTTTTAATAATAACTACTATAACGACATATTGGTGTATTTCTATCTCGTGGGCTATAGTACATAGATTTTTACACAAATGCATATTAGAGAATAAAGTATTAAGATATTATACAGATGTAGGAAAAATTAATAAGTTGTAAATTTAATGTAAGTAAGTATGTATGTTTGTGGTGCAGTAAATATGAATATGGCCTATAATGCAGCTACACTGAAACTAAAACAAGAGTGGGTAATGCATTTGGGTATGTGTGCGCGTTTGTTTATAATAGCTATGAAGATAAAGGTTTCACCTAGAGATACTTTATAGAAATAAAAGTATCGATATTTTTATATGGTACCTATCAAATGAATCGATAAAAGGAACGAAACAAATTTATCGCTACCATTAGGTATCCATGTCAGTATCGATTAGTTTTTGTAGATTTGCAATTTGGTAAAGCCATTTATTTTATACATTTTCGATAACGGTTAATATCAATAACAGTTTTATATCTAGACTTAGGCCCGATTTCACCTAAGTCCCTTAATATTTAGGGAACCCCTAAAACCGCTAAGGTAAACCAGTTCGGTAAGTATTAGGGGACTTTTGAGATCAAGCATTACTCTTCATTATTTGAGAAACGAAATTTTAGTAAAATTACATGCGCTACGATGACTTAACTTTTACTAACGTAGGTTAGTGAAAGTTTAGTTAAGTTAGTTAATTAGTAAAATAGTTGGTTAGTGAAATAGTTAATTAGTGAAGTACGAGTTACACCTACTAGACCGGTTTTATGTTTTTACAATGTGTTATGATGTCTCTTCACTGTATGGACCGTCATTATTTCTTCTATTCGATGCAATCGGTAAGTGCTCGCCCGGCAAACGGCCTTTTTTATTGATAGTTCTAGTAAATGTTTCAGTTTATTGTGCTTAATCAATTTCTAAGCGTTATTATTATACAAGTTTAAAATCAGACTCTTGTATACGGTCCACTAACACAAAGGCAATAATTTTAAAAATTGATGTGACTAAACATTGTTGCGAAGTTTGAAAGTTGAAGTTGCGAAATTTTTTGAACAGCGTCAATCAAAGGCAAAGGTCGCAAAAACTCGACCTAGTAATATTAACTGTCAAGTGTGTATGCTTCCTTACCGTAACCATCTCATTAGAACTTGATTAGAGACGCCACAATACGATAACAAGGCGGCGTTACGGCCAGAAACTTCTGATTATCTCGTTTGCGCAGGGGGTAACTTTTTAAACAGATGTATCTGTGGATTTGCTATATCAGAAAATACCGCCGCGAGCTGTTGAAATTGGAGTCGTGAATTTATTTATAATTGAGAGATTCGCGGAAATTGTGATTCTCCCTTTAAGATTTATAAGGTGGTCGCTGTACAGATCATCCGATGACAATGCCAACTCAGTACATGAAATAATCATAAAACACACAGACAATATACGTACATATAAAAGATATCTACATAAGTACTTTTTTATTTAGAATAGATACAGCGTAAAAGTGAACGAAAACCAAACATTGACGCTACCGTTTCTAATTTTTTGTTACCATCATCATCCGCAACCCGCTGCACTTCTCTATTTGCATACCATTCAACATTGTTCTGCGCTGTTCTCATCCAATTACCTCCCGCAGTCTTAACGACATAATTTTCCATAAAGCTGGTGATTGGCAAAGCTTCTATATACCGCTCTCGAGTTGTATCATCCATTCCATCTACGATATGCTGAATCTGCTCGCTTCCAGTTAAGTATTGCAATTCTTCGAGCGATGTCAGTCACACCTATTCTTTTTCCTATTCTATTAAATATATTATTATTGAGCGATATACTCAATATAGCTCTCTCTATTACTCGTTGTCTTACTTGCAGGTCATGTACGTTTTGTTAGGTGTAGGTGATGGCTTCCGCAGTGTACGTCATGGTAGGTAACTTATGCGTTGGTTGAAGTCTTCGCTTCCAATAATTTTCTTAACACTACCCAACCGAGTTGGATTCTCCGAGGTATTTTTTTTCTTGAGCAGTGTCAGTTCAATGTCAATAAATAGTCGAGGTAACACTTTTGATATTACAATTTTGGAGCGATTTTGCTACTGACAAATTATTATACACCACTATATGTAATGATAAACAAATTATTATCATTACCTATGGTGGTTCTAAGGATTTCATCATTAATATGATCAATAATAGATCATCCATTAGAATGATATCATTGGCAAATTTTACGTGTGATATCATTCCCACGATGACGTCGAATCTGTTATATTCGTTGATGATGTAGATGGGCCGATATTTTTTTTTTTGCCTCATTGCTGTCTCTGAATTTCTGGCAAAAATTACTTGGAAAATATTCCTACGTCTTGGTCTAAACTAATATTAAAAAGAAGTAAAGTTTGTAAGTTTGTATGTAGGAGGTAATCTCCGAAATTATTTATTCGATTCAAAATTTTTTTTACCGGTATCTGACTGAATCCTCAGGGTGGATAAAGGCTGTATGTTATCCTGTTTTCCACGCGGACAAAGTCATGAGTAACAGTTAGTCTTATACATAAATATTCTATGTATCATGAAGCTAATGTCTATCTCTGATATATTTTATTAACTCTTAACAATATTTCGATATTTTTCTTTACTTTTCTGGTAGTCCAAGAGACCGCACTTTCAATTGTTTAATTGGACAATTTATTTACTATTATTTGAGTTTTAATTTGATTTTATAGTACATAAAGACACCTCACGCTGTATCCCTAACGGGGTAGTCAGAGAGGACGGAGCGCCAAGCGTCGCGGTCCTTACATACTACTTTCGCATCTTCGAACCTCATCATTCTCTTCACACATTTTCGCCTAGATATGCGAATGCTTTTGACATTTCCGTCAGCTAGCAATTTATCTCGCTATTTGATCTTCATAAGTCAGCCTTGGTCTTCCTTTATATAGTAACTCTTGTTTATAAAAGCACGTGGCTCAGCATGGATTTATAGTATTTAAATTGTTATCTATCTCTTTTAGTTATTAAGACGATAATAAAAAAAAAATGTTACCAATCGAACAGTACAAAAAAATAGTTGATCAATCCAGTTAATAACCATATAACTAGCACTTTAGTCACGACTTTTTTACATAAATTAATATAGGTACAAGTAACGTTTTTCGTTAAGTGTTATAATATTTGTAAGGAATTGTGTGCTCAGCGGAATACCAATTATATAAAAAATTGATTTGGGGTAGTAAGAGACGGTGAGTGCCAAGAATCGCTGTCATCACATACTCCTTTCGCCACCTCAAATCCTCTCGATGCAGCGTGAGGTATGTCCGGGTCGTTACTACGCTAATCTTATGGTCAAGATGCGCTTCTTAGATCTTAGGCTTGATGTTGTAAATGTCGATGAGCCTCGATTAACTTAGTATTACTGTCAGTAAACTATTTGCTCGTTTGCCTTCAACATAAGTATGAAAAACAAATGTTTATTGGTGTAAGTCATTTGTAAACTCGATTAAAAAGAACCCAAATAAAATTTAAAAGTACGTAAATATATGCGTTTAATGAAAGTACTTATTACATTTTCAGAGCCAAGTTGTAATCAAAGTGCAAACCAGTGACCGTCTCTACTCGTAACCGTGGAGTTATTAGTCTTTATTATCTACGTAGCTAACTCTATGGTTACTTAAGTCGTTTGTTACGTTTCTTCACCCATTTATAGCTTACGACTTTGAGGTGATGACGTTACCGCAGGTGCAAGTGTCAGCAAAGAAGATTTGGGTGCTTATCAGAAAAATTACGAAAAATAGTGAAAAAGAAGACTATGATGGAACAGGAATAAAAAATGGTTTGGGGGATTAAAGATATTATCATTATCTATCTATTGTAGTAAAAATGATTTTAAAGAATTCTACTAATTCATTCTAATAATTCTTTACAATTTCGGAAATTATACTGCATTTTAATGTAAAACAGGGCTTTTTTCGAATTTTTTTGTGGAGATTTTATTTTTCAATCGTGTTTCTATTTTTAATGATTTTAAGATAAACTGTTAATTGTAAATGGCGAACTTACCCCCACTAAGTCCCAGTATTTGAATTCAAAAACCAATACTTAACTCTTTTCTTAAGTGTATTTCGAATATTTTTCACAGTGGTGTTTACAATTAATAAATCTATATTTCAGTTAGTTCAAGAATAAAGGTATATTGTGTACATATGTACATATAATTTAAATAAATAAATAAATGGATATCACTTTTAGCGTTTTGTGTATTTAACCAATACAACCTTAAAAATCATTTTTCAAATATCGTGATGTGTAAATTTTTTTAAACTTATCAGTTTTAAATTATCGGATCGGTAACGAGCTTTCGTCCTAACACAGATGTATTGTATTTGGTGATATACGAAGAACTTTTAAAATCGTTAAAAATAATTACAAAATTTAGATGCTATTTATCGACATAAAAATATTTTGGTCAATAGCAAAATGTTAGCATAACGTGGGCGTTCAAGCAAAAAGGGTCTAGTTGTCGGCATTTAGTTTCCAAGATATACGCAGTTTTGTAAAGTTGGGTGAAGAAATGGCATTTCGCGATTTTAATTCATTGTTAATTAATGCTCAATGACTTTATATGAAGTTCCTAAGTAGTGTTAGTTCCACATTAATTTTAATCACACAAAGTACCCACGTATGATATTTTGTACCATTTTAGTAACAAGAACGAGGGTAGAATGGATTTCCTGCGTGTAGTGGGGCTGAATAAAAGCCTGATTTTGGTGTTGTAAGAGTTCAGTTGTTGAGAAGCCATCGAATAGTCAAGTACATAATAGTTCAAAGTCAAAGTCAAAGTCAAATCAATTTATTAAAGTAAACCCAATTACAAGGTATTTTTGAACGTCAAATCTACTTTAGTTCGGTTCAAATAGAAAACGTGGACACTGAGAAGAACCGACAAGAAACTTAGTCAGGTATAATTTTTTCAACTTCATTTTACAAAAGGTTTATTAAAATACAATATTTTCATTAAGCCAGTAAACGCATGTGCAGAGAACATCATTTCCAGACTATTGTTTTATCTTCAATGAAATCGTTTATTTTATAGTATGATTGTCTAGTCCAGCCTTTCCCAAAGTGGGCGATAACGCCACCTTGTGGGCGCTGCAGGTCTAAAGGGGGGCGGTAAGAGACCCAGAAAAAAAATGGGGGCGTTGTGTAGAGGCCTGGGGGGTAATTTGTAATTTCATTTAACTAGGAGGCATCTTAGACAACGACTGCATGAGCTCTCGACTCTCAACTACAACTTGTGAACATCAACTAATATTAATTAAAAGATTGCTCAAACTCGGTTCGATATTTCTCTCCGCGTAGTTCATATATCTGTCCTGTTTTATTGAATATACAAAATAAAAATCATATCAATCGGTCGTTCCGTTTCGAAATGAAAGTAGACACAAACAAACAAATAAAAAGGCAACAGACACACTTTCGCATTTTAATAGTTATTAGTACTCTCAGATAGGTAATTTTCGTAGATAAGCTGGTTCATAGAATACTTGTTCTGACTTGTTGAGTACGATTGAGCGTCGAATGAGATAAACGAGTTTATGCATGTTCGTTTTATTCCTGTCGGTGCGTGCTGCTTATGCAATCCTATATAAACAACGTAATATTTATTTTATTTTCATTTGCGGTTGCGCGCGCAATAGGTGAGCAGTACTTAAGCTCAACACTTACTTACGTATTTCTCAAAACAAAACAATGTCGGAAGTAAAAAAGAAGAGACGGCAATACTGTGCGGAATATATTAAATTCGGATTCATTGAAAATCCGACAAACCCATCGTCGCCTTTGTGTCTTCTATGTCTAAAAACATTTTCGAAGCAATGAAGCCTTCAAGACTGCAAGTTCATTTGAATAAAATGCATCCAGATAAGAAAGACAAGAATGTAGCATATTTTCAAGACCTAGAGAAGAAGCATAATACTCAGCCAAGTGTAGCAAAACTATTTACGGCGGCTGCTAAGCAAGATGACGAAGGACTTCGAGCTTCGTACAATATCTCTTTGTTAATTGCTCAAAAAGGCAAACCACATAACATCGGAGAAGAGTTAATTTTGCCAGCAATAAAGGAAGTAATAACTACTGTGCTTCATAAACCAGCCGCAGACATTATCCGAAAAATTCCTTTGAGTAATAATTCTGTGCAAAGACGAATTGATGAAATGGCTGAAAACATTGAAGGATCATTGTGTGATCACCTGAGGACAAGTCAAATCTCAATTCAGCTCGATGAGTCCACTTTACCAACTAAGGAAGCATTGTTGCTGTCTTACGTGAGGTTTATTAAAGATGAGAAAATATGTGAAGAACTATTCTTTGCTAGAAATTTAGAGACCGATACAAAAGGCGAAACCATATTCAATACATTGGAAAAGTTTTGTGATGAAAAAGAGATTCCCTTGAAAAATATTATATCAGTTGCTACGTATGGCGCTCCGGCTATGACAGGGTGCCATAAAGGCTTCATAGCGTACTCAAAAAATAAAATTCCAGATGTCCTTGCTGTACATTGCGTTATTCATAGACAACATTTGGTTGCTAGAAACTTAAGTGAACGACTATTACAATCACTGCAATATGTCATCAAAGCAGTCAATAAAATCCGCAACAGCTCTTTGAATGATAGATTATTTCATCAGCTTTGTGTTACTAATGACGAGGATTTCAACCGTTTTTGTTTCATACTGAAGTTCGTTGGCTATCAAGAGGCAATTGTCTGACTCGATTTTACAACCTGTTTGACTCTGTTATAGAGTTCTTGGAAACTAAAGATACAGAATTGCACAACAAGCTCATTACATCAAAGAATGAAATAGCTTACATGACAGACCTGTATAAATTGTTCAACGACATGAATCTCCAACTGCAAGGCGATGAACTAAATTTAATTAAAACAAAAAACGTCGTTGCTGCTTTCGCAGCCAAACTGCTTCTACACAAAAAGAATATGGGCAGACGTGAGTTTCACAATTTTCCGAATTTATCAGTATCATGCAGTAACGACGAATTGTTTGCCTACTGCCAACATTTGGAAAACCTCCACATTGACTTCACCGAACGATACCAGGACATTTTGAACTTGGAAATACCAGACTGGGTGTTGGATCCGTTTTCAAATGTCAACACAGCAATGTCACCTCAGCTGGAAGAAGAACTTATAGAATTGACAACAAACGAGGAAATAAAAATCAAGTTCAAAAATGGTTACCAAGAATTTTGGCTACAAAAACCGATCCCGCAATTGTACCCTGGATTGTGGTCAATCGTTCAGCGATTCTTGATAGCATTCCCATCGTCATATTTGTGTGAACGTGGATTTAGTGCTGTGGCAACACTGCTTACTAAAAAGAGAAATCGTTTGCATGTTACCAAACGTGGCGACTTGCGACTGTTCTTGAGTAAATTGGAACCTGATATCAACAAACTTATTAAACAGCATCAGATTCATCCTTCACATTATTTTTTATATAAGGATCGATTATATTTGTTTTATTTTGAATAAAAGATACTCTGTTTGAATACTATAAAGTTGCGTTTCAATAATCATTCTCATTGGCATGTGTAGCCCGTAAGAGTTAACTTGAGACCTGAGCGCCGTTGTGTATTACCTACTGCGCTCAGGTTTCAAGTTAACTCTTGCGGGTTATAGTAAAAGTCTCGTTTGGAATTAATGTTTAATCTCCGCTAATATAGCTCACAATAATTAATTAATTTAATTTTAAGTTATAGTGGTTTTTCAGTAGGTGAAAAAATGGGGGCGCTAAAAAATAATTTATTCTCAAAGTGGGCAGTAGACAAATAAGTTTGGGAACTCCTGGTCTAGTCAATGTACCGTTTTATAACCAATCTAAATTTATTCTCTGTTAATTAAGTAATTTCTCGAGGAACTTTATTATAAAAACGAACGCAGTTACCTGAAAATGAAACATTTGACTTATGTAATTTAAATTTTGGAATAACCTTGGAAAAAAAGTTGTGATGAAGAATTGATAGTGTGTTCATAGTGATCAGTGCTGCCGTTACATTTCATATTTTACTGTAGAAACAAACAAGTAGAAGTGTTTTTTTTCAATCAAACTTTAAAAATGTTTTTTCTCAAATCAAACTTTTTCAGTTTCAACTTTAAGTGTCTGATAAAAAAATATATGCCGGTTTTTGAATATTTTTTAATCCTTATTATCAACTGACTATTCTAAATTACGAATCTAGTCTCAACTCAATACCCCACTACTGGATCCTTTTTGCTTGGACGACCCCACATATCATTAAAAATGTACTTAAAAATAATTTTGAAATTTGCTATAACCAATGGTAAGAGCTGTAAAATTATCGAAGCTATTAATTTTAAATTGTGTATGATATAATTCCGATAGCAAATTTATAGTGGGAACTATGAAACTAATAAGTTGTTTCGAATCCTCCTTGTTTATGTAATAATAGCGGTAAGAGTAACTATTATCTTTAAAGATAGTAACGAATAAGTTGCAATTTAAATTACTAATGTCTGATTTTGCCAACGCTTTCTAACGTGTCACTTAACCTATGTCACTAACACGTGTCACTAAATTAACCTTACCTTATTATGTGTCGATTAGAATAAGATAATTTCTAAGTCGTTTCTTAAATAATACTCGTAGAGAGACCTCTAGCGTTTGGTGAAACGTATAGAGCGTTAGAGAACCCCTGTGTCTTGGCGCTCATGTTGGTGAAATCAAGTCGAGCTAGCTAATTAGTTGTAATTTGTTTTATTAATTCTGTTGCTCACTTGTGTACTTCTCAATCTATATTATTATAAAATAGTAACAGAGTATTTGCACTTTTGCAGTCGAAACTTAGGGACCCTGGGGTCCTGAAGACCATCGACTAGTTTCTGATATGTGTAAGCGTCTGGTCGGGCTTCGGAAGACCGTTGGGCTGGCAGCTTCTTCCGCCAACGAATCAGTTTGGCTATTCAAAGAGCTAATGCCAGTGCTGGGCACCCTAAGCAATGACAGCTTTCTAAGCGGATACTTTGAGGCAGTATATTATTTAAGATAAT
Source organism: Zeuzera pyrina (assembly GCA_907165235.1). Taxonomy (NCBI): domain Eukaryota; kingdom Metazoa; phylum Arthropoda; class Insecta; order Lepidoptera; family Cossidae; genus Zeuzera; species Zeuzera pyrina. The sequence continues at coordinate 1,383,332 of OU015622.1, forward strand.
GTTTTGTTTAAAGTTAAGATTAATTAACGTTTAGATATGTACGTATGCGCTTGATCGATTGTAATAAATTTTGTATCAGAGTTGTTTACGAAATAAGTTACTATTGATATAAATATTCTGAAACAAATATTCTCAGAATATTTGTCTTTGTTCGAACGTACTTTTCAGTGAGGAATGGAAGCTATACCTACCCTACCGTAATGAAAGAACTACAAGTAAAGTTCGGAACAGAAAGAAACCAGTCAAATGCCAGTCGAACTTCCGCAATTAATGTTCTGTACTGTCAGTTGTTATTAACCGCAACACAAAGTTTATGGTAGCGCTATGATTTCATATTAAAGGTAACAACGCAATCATGACAATTTTCCTTTAATCTGCATCTTATTTTCAATAATTGTGATTCATATCAGAATTTTTTAACGATACTCTTGAAAATAAATAATTGCCTTGGTAACTTTTAAACGTTTTTTCGAAATTAATTGAAAAAAAGGTATTATCATGATACTTACCTATCTTTTTCATATCCTACACGATCATATTACAAACAGCTTCTTAAATCTGTCTAGAAGGCTCGTTTTCAAAATTTATTCGTCAAAATTAGAACTCACTTTTAGTCCAAGTGCTTAATCGCGACAACATAGTAGTTTACACAATATTTTACATGCCTTGTACTAATACAATCAAAAATTGGTCGCGTGTATTTTTTTTAATTTTTTTATACCACAAAAGTTGCAAATTAGCATACGGCCCGCCTGATGATAAGCAATTTTTTAAATTTTTGGGTACAGGAAGTGCGAGAGGACTCGTAGTCGAGTTCAATAACCTAACTTTCCCCTTCTTTTCGATATTCAATTTCTGTCTCTCCTACATTTAAACGTATGTATGAAAATAAATAAATACTGTTGCAACACTGAGTAGCTGAGTGTGTATCCGGCACGAGCACTATAACGGCGGGGTTATTTACCTAAAAATTTGCAGACAGTTACAGCCACGCGATCACAGCGCGACCGGTGACTAATTGTAATAATGCATATCACGTTGGCCTATTTATTTGCCTGAAAGTACACAAGACCAGACGACATCATGTTGCCATGTAGTATAGTCTTTTACAATGATATAATGATTATTATCGGCAGAAGATTGTATTTTTTAATCACGTCTTGTTAAAAGGCACTTTTACTGTTTATCCTTAGGATTCTTTCACATCATATATCTATATATATATATATATAAATCTGTGGCGTCTAGTCCCGCCACAATATGGTTTATGATTGTCTATGACGCGCAGTTTTTTTGTTCTCTCGCTCACTTTTCCGCACACGCCCGTCCTACTATGTTGTATTTTATGTATATTGTATGTTTTACTAAGTTTCTGTGATATGATCAGTTTCTTTTATACTAAACAACTAAAAGTGCTACTTTATCATCTGTATCGTTTTATTGATAATCGTGTTGATAATACACACATCAAAAAAGTCTAAGCAACACGCATCATTTACAGAAACTGCATGTTTTATTAATTGATACTTTATTTTATTCTTAGAAAGGTAGATTGGTATACAATCTTTTTTGCTCTCAGAAACATATACTGGCTGATTTTAAAAATAGAACCTTTTCGGTTGTGTTTTGTTTTCATTAAAATAAAAGCTAATCATGTTTTCCCGATTTGATGTGTTTTCGTTGCTTGATAAATTTGGTATTTAACGCAGTTTTATCATTTTGAGATATACGGTTTTTGAAAAAATTTAGTGATGAGTCATTTTTTATTGACTCATGATTTACTGCTGATGAAATGCAGAGAGCTGTAGGAATGCTACAAGCGGGAAGAAATCAGTCCCAGGTGTCTCGGCATTTTGGTGTCAATAAGAGCGTGATTTGTCGTCTTTGGTAGCGTTACGTCAATACAGGGGATCCTGCCGAGCAGCACCCAGGACGTGGAAGGAGTACAACTGCTAGACAGGACCGATACATACAACTGACTGCAAGACGTCAGCCGATGTTAACCGCCCGGGAGATAGGTTTAAAGCTACAATTCTCAAGCGGTGTTGTTGTTAGCCACCAAACCGTGAGAAATAGGCTGCATGAATACGGCCTATGAGCACGACGCCCAATTAGGTGCCCACTTATACGCCATGGGAATCGCGCTCTTCGAAACGAATGGTGTAGGGAACACTTGACATGGACCCAGGAGCAATGGGATAAAATTTGATTTTGTGATGAGTCCCGGTTTGGATTTAGGCCTGATACGAGAAAGGTAAGAGTGTATCGTCGTCCCGGAAATGCTGAACGGCTGAGATTCGTCCAGGAAGTGCACAATTTTAGAGTGACGAGTCACGTTAAAATTTCCTCGAGAGGACATATTTTGTTTGAAGTTTATTAATATTTTAAAATTGTCATTGTAAAACAAAAAGTAAGATGTTATTGTTTCGCATTATTTTGGATTGAAAAATTTACTAACAAATTTAGCGTACCTATGCTAAATTAAAGAAGATATGATATGAAATAAGATTATGCCTATGTTCTATAATAAGCTAAATACATATAATATAATAAAGCACATTAGCCCATCTTTTGTTATCTTGTAAAGCTGGCATCAGGTATGATTTCGAAACAAATATTTTTTTAATAAGTAGGTACTTTACACAGGTCCTATGAATCTAATTATCTACATGAATATTAATAGGTAGCCCCAAAAGCATCCGTAGTGGTGTTGCAGGTTGGAGTGGGGAATAGGTGTTTATATCACGGCATTTTGGACACTCGTAAAGGAGATTCGTTCTAGGCTCATATTATTTATTATTCTTATGTTTTTTTTCTAACAAAGCTTGTATGTAAAATTTATAAATCTATCTATGTTCCTTGTAGAAGTTTTAAACTTTAGTAGAAATTTACTAATTTACTAAAATTTAGTAGGAAATATAATATTTAATCTACATATATTGGTTTTGGCTGAATATTCGAACTGAAAGTACCTCTCGAGACGAAGTGAGTTCGATTTCTCTTTGCATATTGGTCAAGCGAGGAGTCCACTTATGACCTCTGAATCTTGAAAGTGCAGACACTAATGCATTTGTGATTGCATAGCCGTTGTGCGAACGAGAGAATTTGGCTCAATACGAATATATTATTAAGGATTAAAAAACAGTTAAAACCATACCCGGAACGTATTGGCATACAGGATTCTGCAGCAATTTCTGACAAAGCAGAAGTTTAAAAATTGATCCCTGGTCATTTATTTATTTATCATTCTTATTTTTGATTTTTGTTACCAACTCAAGTCTGGGCTAGATTTTAGATTTTTCTTGCCAGATACAGACATACACAAAGTAATACTACAAGGGTTTCGTTTTTGCTATTTTGTCTACGGAACCCTAAAATGCCGTAAAGTTCAAGTCGTACTTACTGTCAGTTAACACTGCCGGCCTGGTCCGCTTGAGGCCTGGCCCATACCTCCGAATCAAAAGCCATTATTAAGCACGCAGGTGCGGATTAACTATGATGAACTAAGCCGAGATCTTCCATACGAGAGATCTTTCAGTTGAAGGACCATCTGAGAGGGCTTTCAGCGCTCGCACCAATGCGACCATTGACGTAAAAGCCATTAGAGCTAGTAGCAAAGAGGAGGCTCTTTTAGTTGATTCCAGTCGAACATTCTTAAAAAAAAAAAACGTACCATCGATTGTCATTGATCGTATCAATGAAAGCCTGACGTATGGAGAGCTTCCTTCTCACGTTTACTCACGTGTTGTGTTCCAAGCAATTTTTATTTAATTTTTATTTCGATTTATTGAAATTATGAGTTTCTAAGTTTATTTACGTATGAAACGCGATTCTACCCTGCTTTTTATTTCTCAAAGACTGGTTCCTACACACTAACAATACAATCCGACATTGGTGCGGTAAAATTATATAATTCATAATTACATCACGCTCCTATAATAGACTAGGTGACACTAATATTACGAGGCATAGTTCGGTTGCATGTACGTGCGGGTTGCTTTGTATACAGAGTTAATTGAAAAATACTAATAACCTCTTAGTGCAAAATTCCTGTCATCATATCTAATAACTTTTGTTCTACGACTTTTTTCAAAACTTAATACGTTCGTCAAAAAATATTTGTTAATATTTGTTGTACTGCCTGAAACGTACCTAATTACTATGTGTACGCATTCCGATGGTACAGTGCAAGCGTACCGGGCCTCAGCGCCGCACTGTGCGTGTGCCGCTTTAGCGACTGGGTAGAGCGGTAGAGTAGGTGCCAGTTTCAGAAATATTTAATGTATTTTTATTTTTGTTTGAAAGAAAACACTTGTGAATTTTTAAAAGTCGTAGAACCAAAGTTATTGGGGATACTGTTTAGTATAAAATACTAAGAGGTTATTAGTATTTTTAAATTAACCCTGTATACAGGTCGAGGCATAGTTTTGCCGGCCTCACTATATTATTCGTGACAGCATTGTATTTCTTTTTTATTTGGTCTGAGTTTCACAATTTTAGAACGCAAACTATACATTTTGGTGGTAATAAAAATTAGCAATCAACCTTTACTGAGTACTTTTAACCTGTTTTTAATTACGGCGCCCGCTGCGTTGATAGAAAACATCGAAAATTTAATGTCTGTCAGAGGCGATAAAATTAAAAAGTAATAAAAATGCAAACGAACTAAGTTACGACCGGAATGCGGTGAGGCGATCGTCGTAAAATCCGCGGATAACTTTGATAAGAACCCTTCCCTCGCATTATTTCTTTTTTTGCCACTGGTCAAGATAAATTCCGATGATAATATTTGGCATATATATAATTTAAATTTGAATATATAGCCTCCAATACTTAAAAGTTTTTTACCTCTAAAATTATTGCCTACTAGCTGACCCAACAGATGCTGTCCTGTCCAATTTTCAATAAATTGGTCCGAATCTTCGGACTTTCCTTTGTAATTACGCCGCATTTTTTTTACCTTTTTTAGGAATACCCAAAACAAAAAAGAATTACGCATACCTTTTGTTTCAATTTCAAACAAAGGCTTGTGCCCACAAGCGCCAATCTGGACACTGCATCCACGCTCCATGCGTTTTGGAAAGCACGTCTTTTCGGAAAACATATTACCGTCGGATGAACTGTCAATTTTCTTTTCATTAGATCTTATTATGTCAGACGCTTACTAACTTTTCTTATCTTCGATATTATTATTTTACTAATATTTTCCATCGCTTTAGATCTCTTCACTTTACTCTTTTTTATTGCTTTTTCTTTCTTTGCTTTTGTTCCATATTCATCATCGGAAACGTGTAACTTTTTATTATTCCGAGTTTGTTTATTTTCTTTCTGTTGAAGATAGGAAGCTAATTCAGTCTCTTGTTCCTTAGTAAAGGGCTGTTCAAATCTACCCAATTTGTTATCTGTAAATTTATTATATTTTGAATAGACTTATGTTTCTCCAATTACACACTATGGTCCACAAAGTTTGGTATTAGGCCAATTATAAGTTACATTGCATACATACACCGTTAGAACATATGTATTATTATAAACCAAAGCAAACTAGTTCAATCAGAAATCGTTAACTTTACATCAGAACACAAGAAAATAAACGTATCTTGCTTAAAATGTGCACTTGCGGTCAATGGCGTCGAGTACATTGACCGAAAGCGAGAACGTGGAGATCTATCGCTTGACATAACTCATTTTTAGGTGGCGTTATTAACCGACTTCAAAAAAAAGGAGGAGATTCTGTGTTCGTCTGCATGAATTTTTTTAAATTCTTTTTATGTATGTTCACCGATAACTTCGTCAATTGTGGACCGATTTCGAAACTTTTGTTTTGATTGAAAACCATATTTCCGAGGTGGTCCCATTTAAATTTCACCGGTATTGAAGTTCGGACTTCGAAGATACACCAAATAACAGCAAGCATCAAGAACTGGTTATAACCATTACCATGATTCCACTGTATGTGGTTGCGTTTCAGAATTAAAAAAATCTCAATTGTAGACCTGCCCTAGATATTTATTTAGGCCAAAGTCACTTTAAAATTTTGGTTTTAAAATTAAAAAGGTGAACCGTGGTACCTGCGAGGTCCGTCTTGCCTTCCATTCCCCTTTTTTATTTGTATTGTTATAAGTAATTGTTGTTTTGTTTTGTTGTTGAATGAGTGATGAAAGACTGACGAAGAAAATGTATAGAGCGAAAGTAAGTGGTAAAAGAAGCCAAGGAAGACCAAGGCTGACTTATGAAGATCAAATAGCTAGAGTGTTAGCCGACGGAAATGTCAAAAGCACTCGCATACCTCGGCGAAAATGTGTGAGGAGAGTGATGAGATTTGAGGAAGCGAAAGAAATATGTAAGTATCGCGACGCTTGGCGCTCCGTCCTCTCTGACTACCCCGTTGGGGATACAGCGTCAAGATATGTATGTATGTAAAAAATGTAAGACCTTTCAAATTATTTCTTTAAACTTTTATAAACGCATAATATACGATGTTTGACAAATAATCTCATGGTTGCCCTTTCTGACTACCCCGTTAGGGATACCGTGTGAGGATATGTATATATGTAATTGTTGTTTTTATAATATGGAAAAACCTAGTAATATTACCTCTTAAATTTGATATAATTATAATTAGTTTACAAGAGGACACATGCAAAATGTGTAGAACAAGTGAATGAAATTGTGTATCTGCGGAGTGCGATGGAAGATGTGAGTTGGATGTGGAGAGACAGGTAGCAGCTGGCAATAAAATGAACGGTGGTCTGTTCGCATTAGTAGGCAGTGTGAATATATCGAACACAGTTTGTTGTTTGCTCAACTTGGCCATCCACAATGCGGTGTTGGTTCCAACTTTATTGTACGGTAGTGAGGCCTGGATAGATATGCCCGAAATCGAGTGAAAGTATGATAAATGCGATTTCTTAGAAATATGTGCGGTGTTACCCTTGCGGATAGGATAAGCAATGAAGAGACACGCAGTATGACAGGGTTGCACGACAGTGTTATTATAAAAATGAACAAAGGAATGCTAATATAGTTCGGGCACACAGAAAGAATGAGTGATGCAAGACTGACAAAGAAAATCTACAGAGCGAAATCGAGTGGTAAAAAAAGCCAAGGAAGATCAAGGCTGACTTATGAAGATCAAATAGCCAGTGTTAGCCGACGGAAATGTCAAAAGCACTCGCATACCTAGGCGAAAATGTGTGAGGAGAATGATGAGATTTGAGGAAGTGAAAGAAGTATATAATGACCGCGACGTTTGGCGCTCCGTTTTCTCTGACTACTCCGTTGGAGATACAGCGTGAAGATATGTATGTATGTATGTGCGGCACGCTTATTACGTAAGTTGCAGTCAGCATACAACAGCCAATATCGCGCGATATCTGCTGTCAAAACGAGAACTTGTGTAATTTTTATAGTGGCACTAAATCTATCGCGAAAAGTGCATTTTACGGTCATAGAATAATAGATACGCAATCGTCATACATGATACCAATTTTTTATTACAATTAGGCACCGGTCGCGCAGTGATCGCGTGGCTGTCGCTATCTGCAAATTTTTAGATAATAACCCCGCCGATTTATCTAAGGCAGACAGCTAACGTTTATTGAGTATCGTCGAAGCTGTCTGCTTTAGCCTAAGCGACTCAATTTATACAAAGTATAAATCAGAGGAAAGGGAAAGAGCCCGATATTGTTAGCTTTGAAAATACCAACTGTGTGCTGTTCCGTGCAGTTGGTCGGGACATGTCAGTGCAGTGTTGTCCCATACATCATTAGGTGTCAGTTATATTTTATGAGGCGGCTGAACGCGGCCGACACTGCCCAATTTCGCGCTCCAACGCTCGCTGTGTGTCTGGATATTACACTAGTAAAGGTGATGGCTGATTTAGACTGTATCGCGTCGGATGTAAAAGCTATTTGATTTGCCTGGAACAATAACTGTCGTTTTTATCGAGGCTCCGTCCTACTTGACTACCCCGTTGGGGATATATTGTGAGCATATGTATGTATTGTGTGTTTGTGTGCGTACGCGCGCTTGCGTGTGTGTCCGTGTGTGTGCGTGTTTGCGCGCGTTTCTGTGTGTGTATGTATGTACGTCCGTCCGCCTATGCTGTTGCATCGATCTAAACGATTTGTACCTCGAATTTTAAACATTTCAGGCAACATACATAAAGTTTAGATGAAAAATATAACGATATGTAAGACCTAGGTTTCATAGATTTCCAGAAATACATACATAAATTCATATGCTCACGCTGTATCCCTTACAGAGTAGACAAAGAGGACGGAGCGCCAAGTATCGTGATCCTTACATACTTCTTTCACCTCCTCAAAGTCAAATCAATTTATTCAAGTGAATCCAATAGCAAGGTATTTTAGAACGTCAAATGTACGTCAGTTCAGTACGAAAAGAAAACCTGGACACTGAGAAGAACTGATATGGAACTCAGTGAGATATTAAATCAAGTCTCATCAAAGATGGAGAGTGAGTGAGAGGAGAATGGTGACTCATCATTATAGGTACGAGTGCTTTTGACATTCCCGTCAGTTAATACTCTCGCTATTTGATCTTCATCAGTCAGCCTTGGTCTTCCTTGGCATCTGCTACCTTTCACTTATGGTCTGTAGATTTTCTACAGAAATCAAAAAATTCAAGAAAACGTATACCTAGAACCCTCTAAGTGTGAGTCGATCTCGCACTTGATTGATGTTTTTGTAATATTTTCTCTCCCCGCTACAATTCTACGGTGTACAAAACCATCTTCGAATTGTTGGAGAGTCCGATGTGTGTATTAGACCTGAGACTGCATTAAGGATGTTATTTGATTGGTTCAGAAATATAGAAAGAATGGTCTTTCTACATTGTTATGTCAGTAACGCAACGTATAATGCTTTTACATTTGTTCTCTCGATAACGAATGCCAATCACAGATTGGTTATGAGTTATGACTGTGTTGTAAAGAATGGCAAACGATGACTAGCTCAAGACTCAAATCCAAGCGCGCATAAACTTATACAGAATAGCTTGACTTCACTTCCCACACAGCTTCGCAACAGGAGCCATCGCAGGCAGTATGTGACTTCGGCGAAGTCAACCCAGCGACAGTAGCGACATCTGGCTCGGTTACAACATAATATGTGTTTTATACTTGTAAATGTTAGCTTCAAAACAATTTTAATCTCGTCGATTAGCCATTTGTGATGATTTTGTTACATTTCAATAACAAGAATGGTGACAAAATATATTGCCTACGTATTAATGAGGCGGCATGTAAGAATTTGTTTTAGTCATTGTAAAATAGTTTAAAATTGCTGCCAAATGGTTGTACAGTGTAACCGAATGGAGATAGAGATATTTTAAATTTAACCGTCGCTATGTACTGTCTGATTGAAAATAATAGTCTAGGGCAATCAGAATTAGTAACATCTTTAGTTGGATCCGCGAACTATACGAAATAAAGCAGACAACTGATTATACCTTTTCCTAATATTAATGTTAATTTATTATAATTACTAGGGGCCAGTTCGTCTTCACCAGGGTTGAATACATAACATATAGCCTGTGTCCGTCTGGAATGATGTACTTTTCAAATTTTGAAAGAATTTTTCAAAAAGATGCAGTAGTTCCGGTGATTACCCTCTATACACATAAAGAAGCTTACAAAATCTGGTATCTCTCTTTATAATATTATGGTGTAATATACAGATAGTATATGTTAGTATGTTATGTATGTTAGTATGTTATTGTTAATATTTGTGATTAACTGTTATAAATTATAATCATAATCGTTAACGCATGACAACACTAGTATTTTGCAGGTGTTGCTGCTTAATAATAATATTATGGTGTCTTTGAATGTCAATAAATAAATCAGAGAAATACACGAGCTAGTGAAAGCACGTCTTTTCATTATATCTCAAGACATCCTACGTTTCCACCCAAGTCGACATCTTACAAGAACGAAAAGCTTTCGTGTAGAATAATTCTAATTAATTACTAGTCGCATAATTATTGTATTGTACAATGTGTACAATATATCTCTATTGTACACATGTGTTATATTAACTATTACAAAGAAATAAAGTACAAAGGCGAGCTTATCTCTGCAAGAGATCTCTTCCAGCCAACCTACACCTACTTACAAGTACAACCTATTACGCTACAAAACGATCCAGGTCCTGGATTCAACTCATGCTTAACTATTTTCACTACAAAATTTTCATCCAATCTTTATAAGCTCTGAGTTTTCTGTACATTACCTTTTATTCTTCATAAAAGTTTTGATACATGTCAGGACAGCTTTGAAGTGAGATCTATGTCTGTACATGACAATCATAACTTGTACACAACACACGTTTTATAATACGGCTGGCATTTCAACAAGTTCAACCTTTATTTGCATATTATTCCTTTATTACTCTCTCAGAATTCATATGCTAATGTTAACGGCAAAATTTTCGATCCCTGCGGAACCCTTCGGGCAGAGCACTCCGATGTGACCCTAAAGATTTCGACATGTTTTATGTGTGTTACATCGTGTTTTCATTTGAATATGTCTCTGTACAGTGTAGAATTTCAAACTAATTCAAATAAAGGTTATTACAATAATTTTTTAAAGTGGAATCTACCGCTGGGAAAATACATCTAACATAGAACTGCTGTAAACTTTCCAAGGACATTTTATAAGTTGGTTCGCATTATTCAGATTGTTCTCTGTTCTTTTAAATTAAACTATAGAGAAAACAAATAGACCAGGGTCGATAATTTTATAAACCAAAAAAAATAATAGTAGATTCAAACCCATTGGAAAAGGAAGAGAATATAACAAAAATGATAGGAAAAATAATTTACGGGCGTTTTGAGGTCGGGAAGTGGAAGGGGTGAGTCTTTAAGGGTAGAAACCGGTTTATCTCGATTTCCGGCAGAACTACAAGTCCTATGGAAAAAAGTTTCAGCGTGAAGTTGTAGGTAATAAAAAGATCTACAACATTTGTATTTACACTTTTTTCACATAACCTCAAACTTTATGTGAAAAAATCAAATATCCGAGTTTTTGGTTTTTTATTTTTATCTTTTACAAACAATTTTTTTTCTCACGAAACAGTGAAAACTTACCTTTTTATGTCCCAAACACACTGCAATTTTTTTGATTTAAAGTATTTATTTTTTCACCTTATTTTGAGTTAATATCGAAAAAGCACCCTAATTTTCAATCGAAAATTCTCGCGTCAAAATATCTGCTTTTTTAAAAAAGTCGGTGGGCTTTTTGTTCGTTGAAATATCTACTTTCTGATAATGTAAAAAAAAATATACATTACTATGATAAACGTTCTCAGAAAATGCAAAGAAAGGAAAAACTTTTTACCATTTTCAAAGGCTTCAGCCCTGGTCTAAAATGTTCAAACAGTATATGATGGTTTGTTTTTTCAGTATTACCTACATTGAATGAAATAAGAGACTACTTATGGAATACTGTCTCTTTTCTCACATGATTTATTGTTTATGGTTTATGTGTTATAACAATGATTCAGTTGTGATTTAAATTTTTACGACAATTAATGAAGTGCTCAGTGTATTCATACCACATACATGTGATGATTAGTGGACTGAGTCCCATGAAAGTTTTTTTTTCTTTCTTCATGGCATGGCGCACAGATTAGTCAATTTCACGTATTGTATTAATAAGTAGAATCGTTATCGTAAAACTCCTTCAGTAAAGTGATAGTAGACTTTACTGAACTTTTATAGGACTATTTGGAAGAGCGCGAGAACTTCTGCTACACATGTTTATTTAAATCTTCTCCATTGTTTTCACTTACACAGAACTTTAAAACACAATATACTATCACTGTTGTACTTTAAAACTCCTAAAAATGTAAAAAATCGAAAATCGAAATAAAATGACAACCTCATTTCACCCGTTCTCGCCAAAAAGTCCCATAGAATGAGTAATCGATTGAATTCTTTGTTGGGATGATTGTTTTTGTTACTGGCACGTTTTAAAAATAAAATAATTAAAATGTAAGCTCTAAGGTGTTGTGGCTCTTCTACCAAGAAGAAGATTGGCAGACTTCGGCAGTTTTGGGACCCAGACAAATACAATACATCGCATACACGAATGAAACTTATACGTATCGACAGAGCAAATAATTAATAATAAATTCGTAAATGGGATCTAATTTCTAAAAGCTGTTGTCCTTTTTGGCGATGATAATATAAGGTATTAAATTATCACAATTATTTATGAACTATGTGGACAGCGGAGTCCTATTCGGTGTGTTGCAATAGATTTATTTTTCTTGATATTGATATCTATTAGAACGTACAATATCATGGATTCGTGATCATTTTAATTACCTATATATCTACTACAATTCCTCTTATAGAATTTCTCCTATAGAAAAGTTACATAGGAATTGCAACATTTTTAACAGTGTTTTCACCTAATGTAACCAATTTTTGTCTCGTTTATTGTTAACTGGTAACTATGGTAGTAAAAGTGATAGAGAATATGTGTGTCGTCACGCGAATCGTTTTTGGTATTAGTACTAGAGGTCACCCTGTGGTCGAAATTCGACCGTAAATATAAACTTATAATATAAACTCTTTGGCGACAGTCTACTCTGTGCGATTGTTTGATTCAAGGAGGTTATATTTCACAAACTATTACGAATTTGACATTGACAATCTTTTTGACATTGGCAGTAGGAACGTAAACAATGAACGTTTTATTTAATTTAATGTACTTATTTGTAACACATATTACACAAAAATTTTAGCTTTCTCCAAATAAACTTTAAGTATACCAAGTTTCACACTCATCCGTCCACGCATTTTTTTTAAAAAGGGAACCGAAGTTTTCGCTTCAGGTATTAATATACAAGGTTATTATGAAAGGGGGTATAAATCCGTCAGGATTTCAACATGTCAAAATTGGCTGCTACATTGCAGATATAAAAATTACGGAATACGTTTATTTAGTGGTCCATTCAAAAAGTTGTAATATAAAAAAATGTACAACCGTATCGTTATGCCTTACATTGTTTGCTAGCGACGTAAAAACGCTGATATTAGGGTTGCTTCGCCTTTTTTTTTCAATTTTGAGGTATTACCTAGTACTATTGACTTTTGGCGAAGTTGTAGAATACAAATATTACTTTGTCATGGGTACTTTAATACCCCTTCGCGTTTACACATCTTTTCGAAATAATCTTGTATAGATTGCAGTAACATCCAGTACAGTTCTGAGATTCTTGATCAAAAACATTGCTAGGGCTACGTATTATTTACGCTTAATTATAACAATATTTGTTTATCGTAAGTAATTAAACTAGTTTTATTCGATTCCGGACTTTCATATACGTAATTTTTTACAAATTAATTCCATACGTATTTATGTTTAAAACGATATAAATTTGTCAATTGAATGGCTTTCGGTTTATTTTTAAACAATTGGGTCTAGTCTCGTCATTCATACTTTCCACACTAAAACACAACTTTGCAAGCACTGCTTTTGATAACAGGAATAGCTTTTTTAATTCTAATAAAGCCTACTTTCTCGAATGGATGTGTAACAGATATAAGAAGGGAAGATTGACTTATTTGAGCATTATTTTGTTTGCGTGTTTTACCTACAGTGAGGTTAGTTTGATGGTTGTAATGATTAATTCATATTTACTAAATATCATTAATGTGAAAGTCTGTCTGTCTGTAACGTTTAAACCGAAAGACCGATATTGATTGGCACGGAGATAGTTTGACACCAGTGGACTTACATAGACCTTTTTAATTAAAAAGTCATAGGCTACTTTTTAACTACCTCTAAGAGGTGAAAAGGGGATAAAACTTTGTACAGAAATGTTAAGCCATTGAACCGACTATGATAAAAGATACAGAGATTGTGCAGGAGACTGATTAGGCTAATATAAAAAAAATACCTCTAACCCGGGAAAGCCAGGGAAAAACTTCCCACACGGAGGAAGTCGCGGATACAACTGGTGTTTAATAAAATTTAAAGAAAAACATTTGTCAATATCGAGACAGTGGTTAATTAGCCTCGTGTCAAAAATTCATATTAACGGTAGCTTCTACCGGTAACAGTTTCCTCATTATTCTAACTGCTTTTGAATAATTAAATGTATAGACGCATTAAACTAGGCAGATTATTTCGTATTATTTTCTGGGCGCGCGCAGTAACGTTAAAACCATTACATGGATGGCCGCGTCGCTGGGAAACTTTGTTGTTCACTCGCATGGCAGATACTCGTTTTGCATGATAAAATAATACAGAAGTTTAAGTACATTTCTATCTAATCGTGTCTTGGCTTGATTCTACTTAGCTTTTGTTAGACCGAAAAAATATTAGAGAACGCACTATTAGTTAAGTACATCCATTAGTGTGTTCTCCAATTTTTTTCTGCATTTCATGACCTCGACTGTACAACTAAACATATTTAAAATTAATACTTTTCACTTTAAATTTGGTATTTCCGAATTAAATAACATGTGCTCTAAATTAATAGTTTTCACAATAAAATTATGTCACATAAATATTTATCATATATTTTATCCACTTACTATGTAAACTTTAAAATAAATAGTATTCTCATTAAAATTTTTGTTTTTGACTTCATTCCGTCAATCCTCGGCATGGATCCCCGGTCTTTTAAAGATAAGATTAAATGTAAAAGTGACAGAACTTTTTAATTAGCAATTTCTTTTATTATAACATATATAGCTACATGTTTTTATTTATACATTTCATGGACTTATATAATTATTATTATGGTTAAAAAATTAAAAAATACCAGGTAATTTTATCTTTAATCTTTACTACACATGTAATAAACAATAATGTCAACAATATCCTAATAATTGAGTTTAAAAATTCATTCTCTGATTCAATACAAAGTACTAGAGTTAAAATGAGCTTTCTCGTTATTATCAGGTCCATTACTAAATGAAGCGTTAACTTTTAATCCAGCAATCGTATTTACCGGTCGTTGTTTAATCTCCATATTGGATTGGATTACAAATAAAACGGTGTGATTGGTCGAAATTTGTCGCGTTTACCCTATTTACGTAAGAGCTTTATTAACTTAATCAGTTTATTATTTAAAATTAACGCGAGAGCATTTTATTTATACATACTTATATCGATACACTGTACTTAAATATGCACGTAGTCTGTTTTAATCCAGTTTGCTGAAAAGGTAAATAAGGTTTTTTTTCTCATATATTTTTTATAATTTTATGCTTATCCTTATTTATGTACATTACATAGATATACGTATAATATATTATGTTTATGTGATTAAGTCTGTATATACATTAAAACGTACATATTTTTACATATTTATTTAGTAGGTATACGTTTCATTATAGTTAGTAAATACAAACATTGTTCATCTTTCTTACATACTGTCACTCTTGAGGTCTGCTTAAAGAAATTTTTACTGCAAATAAGCTATACCCTTGCTCAAATTCTGTAAGTGTAACTTTCTTTTTGTGTATGTTGTGTGTGCAACAAATATATAAATGAAAAAAAAAGAAGTAAAAATAAATAAGATTTTAACTCAGAAATCTTCATTTACTGAAATAAGAAGTAAATTTTTCAATAACTTTTCTTTCATATTAATTGTGTCTCGCAGTTTCACCAAAATGATAGTTTTGCTGTATAAAAATAGCCTAGATCGCTCTCTGTAAAGTCCGTTTCGGAGATTATTTCGGATAAACACCTAGATTGTCAGGCAAATATTTATGAAACGCGTTTTGGTTTTCTTAACGTGCATACATAACGTGCGTACATACATACGTACATACATGACGACCTCCGTGGCGCAACGGCTTAGCGCGTTGGAAAGTAAACGGGGGTAGCGGGTTCGATTCCCGCCCCGTGTCAGGGTGTTTATGTATAATATGTATTTATTTACAAAAGAAAAATATATAAGTAGTAAATCAGTTGTCTAGTACCCATAACACAAGCGCTGTGCTGCTTACTTTGGGACTAGATGGCGCTGTGTAAAAATATCTGAGTATATTATTATTATTATACATATCTTCACGCTGTATCATTAACGGGGTAGTCAGAGAGGACGTACTGCCAAGCGTCGCGGTCTTTACATATTTTTTTCGCTTTCTCAAATCTCATCAGCACACCTTTTTACCTAGGTATGCGAGTGCTTTTGGCTTTTCCGTCTGCTGACACTCTGGCTATTTGATCTTCATAAGACAGATAAAATAAGCAATGAAGTAATACGTAGTATGACAGGGTGGGACGACAGTGTCATTGTAAAAATGAAGAAAGGAATGCTTAGATGGTTCGGGCACATGGAAAGAATGAGTGATGAAAGACTGACGCAGAAAATCTACGGAGCGAAAGTGAGTGGTAAAAGAAGCCGAGGAAGACCAAGGCTGACTTAACGTGCATATAAGCCGAAAAAAGCGTTTTTCGTAATCAGGAACATATTATTTATTTATAGTGATATACGTTGCTTTATTTTGATTCGTTTATTTTAACACTTGCTTTATTCAAAAAGATTTAACGGGATAGTTTACTGATTCGGCAAATTGGATTGCATCGAACTATACATACAAACGTACACACTTAAATAATTTTACGGTATTTTCAATTTTTCTTGTTTATAGACACGTGGTTCTCGTCTCAACGAAGCCTTCCAGAGATGACAGCTAAGTAGCACTATCAGCTACAGCTAAAAATTACATGTGATGTCTTGGATTTTATAAAAAGTGTAATGGAATTAACCGGAAAACTTACACATCCTAACTTAATTAATAATCAATTTTACAAGTAAGATTTAATAAAAGCTAATCCGTCATTATATTAGGTACCTATATATAAAAATGAATATTTGCATATATGTATTCGCTAAACTTTAACACCTTTGATGATCACCAGGAAAGTTGGCACGTGTACCAAGTCTTGCCAGAAATATTGTTACAAAAAAAACATCGTTTTTTTTCTATTACAAAAACGTTTATTTCTGCATTGTGCATTAGTTTATACATTATTGTAATAGCATTATTAACCGACTTCAAAAAAAGAAAGACGTTTCAATGCAGTTGTATTTTTTGTTTTTTTTTTATGTTTGTTATGAAAATGAGAAATTACTTTGAATATTCATATTATAAGAATGACAAGTTCCAAATTCAAATGTAATATTATTGTTTATTTTTATTGTAACACTATTTATAGCCAAACTGTATATTTTCATGATGAATGTTGTTATGCTATCTCCTTTGTTTTAAATTGCCATCACGTGGATGAAGTCACGAGCAAAAGCTAGTTTGTTATAAATTAATTTTTTAAATAGTATTTTTGTATATGACGTCACCGAGTAAAACGGGTGAGGTACAAACGGACGGACGCCGATGCAATTTCTTACGTGTTCTTTTTTCAAATTTTCTAATGGAGATCTGAAAAGGCGGAGGGTAATTTGTAACGTGAAAACTAGCTGTGGATGCAACGGTTACACATCCTGCGTGGCACATGCCGGCATGTATTTGCCGCGTTGCTACAAGTCAAGTGGTCGCTCTCAGCCAGTTGCAACGCCGTGACTGCATTCCGCTACTAATATTTTCGGATGTGTTTAAAATCACTATAAATTAGTAATAGTAACTATAACTTGGCTATTATATCTATAAAAAATATAATTCCTTGCAATAAAATATTTCGTTAAAAATTTAGTAGAAAAAAAAATATATACCGTAACCTAGATGCGTTTAAAAGTACTTTAAAATTGGTGAAAATGACCACAAAAATGCTACTTTCTCTACTCTCTACAATAAATAATAGTTTCCTGTAATAAAATGAAATATAACATAATCCTATAACATAAATGTAGGCTATAATCATTTAACATAACATAACATAACATCACGGCAAATACTTCACGCTGTATCCCCAACGGGGTAGTCAGAGAGGACGGAGCGCCAGGAGTCGCGGTCCTTACACACCTCTTTCGCTTCCTCAAATCTCATCATTCTCCTCACACATTTTCGCCTAGGTATGCGAGTGCTTTTGACATTTCCGTCTGCTAACACTCTGGCTATTTGATCTTCATAAGTCAGCCTTGGTCTTCCTTGGCTTCTTTTACCACTCACTTTCGCTCTGTATATTTTCTTCGTCAGTCTTTCATCACTCATTCTTTCCATGTGCCCGAACCATCTAAGCATTCCTTTCTTCATTTTTACAATAACACTGTTGTGCGACCCTGTCATACTGCGTATCTCATCATTGCTTATCCTGTCAGCAAGCGTGACACCGCACATATTTCTGAGAGACCGCATCTCCACAGCATTTAACATACTTTCACTCGATTTTTGGCATATCCACGCCTCACTACCGTACAATAATTTGAAATAATATAACTAATTTCACAGTTTGTATATATATTTTGTTGTAATTCTAACAATAACATTGCTCATACTTAAGCATCTGCTCATATTAGTGATATGATTAGAAGCCAACACTTGAAAGTTGAAATTGATTTTGTAGATTTTGTATGATTGAAATATAAAAAATAGTCAATTGTCATCATTGACAACTGTTTGGCTATTCTTTCTTAAAATTATTTTAAAGTCCTTTCGCCATTTTTTGGTCTAATTTCATTACCATCATTTTCCCCATATCTGGTTCTCACAGTGGTGTTTTTTTTCAGGTAGTGGACGCAGCGGCAGTCCACATATTGCTGGGTTTTTCTCATCCGGCCGGGTGTGACAGTTCTGCCATAGCAACGTCAACAAGAACGGTTACTTAGAGATTTTAGCGCTTATAGCTTATTTTTCACTGTAGTTTTTTTGTAATTTTTCGTAATATTATGTCATGATATGCTCCCGGCCCTCACATCCTCACCTTCCTCTAGCTCACATATAATTAATGAGACATCGCTAAAAAATTTAATAAAATGTGAGCAGTGTTCCGAACCTCGTTTTGTTCGTGGAAATAGGGGCTTGAAGATTCATGTCGGCAGGGTACACAAACGGTGTGACACTGCCAGCATTGCTTCAGGCCCCTCTTCCTTATCAGTGCCATCTCAGTCCAATAATTTGACTAATTCCTCAAATTCCAATCACAATCGCACACCTTTTTAGAAATATATTGGTTCGCTCAAAAACAATGTATGCTTAATAAAGCGTATTCCACGTGGCGCACGCATCAGCGTTGCCAAATCTCTTAATTTAATAATACAAAGAATATTATACCGAAATGACAAATGCGATTTGGAAGAACTGCTCGTTTTCGGTTATAGAACTTTATGTTTGGAACAAAACGATAAAGACAAAATTTCCTTAACACAAAAAATTAAACATAAGTGCTCTAACTCTTCAGTTCCGAGCATTCATGTTCGGCCCATTTATAAATCTTTTAATTCTGACAGTATTCCAAAAATAGAAACAAAAATTAGCGACAGCGATCTAAGAGGTGCCGCTCACTTGCTATTTTCCAGCGATGTTTTGGCACCGAATACGGCCGAGACTCTTTTTGCTCTCAGATCAAAGCATCCGTCTTCCTCTGTGGCTTGTTGTCTGCCAGATCCCCCATATCCAAATGATGTGTCGACTCGAGCTACGGAGGAAGATGTGCTTGCCGCAATAAATTCTTTTAAAAGCGGTTCCGCGGGAGGTCTCGATGGCTTAACGCCACAACATTATAAAGATCTGATTACAGGCTCTGTCGGTGATACCGGTAAGTTACTCTTATCTAGTTTAACAGCTCTAATAAACATTATGCTGGCTGGTAAGGTGCTCCCGGAGATAACCGACATCCTGTATGGTGCTAATTTATGTGCCCTGAAAAAAAAGACGGTGGCGTAAGGCCAATTGCCATAGGTGCAACTATACGCCGCATTGCCTCCAAAATTTGTTGCCGTCACATTCTCTCTACCGTATCAAACTATTTTTGTCCTACACAAGTAGGTTTTGGCTCAAAGAGAGGATGTGAAGCGGCAGTGCATGCGGCGCGTGCTTTCTTGACACATGATGGAGGTGAGGTACTCCTCAAAGTAGACATAAAAAATGCATTTAATTCTGTTGATAGATCCACCTTGTTGACACAGATAAAACAGCATGTTCCGGACATATATCCCTACCTCTGGCAATCTTACAGCAGTCCTTCAAAATTTATATATAAAGATAATTTATTACATTCCGAAGTTGGCTGTCAACAAGGTGATCCTCTCGGACCAGCTATTTTCAGCTTGGCTATCGATCCTGCGATTTGTAATTTAAATTCCAAATTTAATATTTGGTACCTTGACGACGGAACAATAGGAGGTAAAGCAATTACTGTTTTAGATGACCTTAAAACCCTGATTGAAAGGTTTAAAGATATTGGCTTAGAATTAAATTTTTGCAAATGTGTACTCTTTGTTTCCGATTCTGTTCCAGTTATTACAAAAAATGAAATAATTAATAAATTTAACAATCTGGCACCAAATATTTAAAGTCTTGTCAAAAGAATCGCTGTACCTCTTAGGTGCTCCCGTTTTAGATGACTCCATACCCTGCTTTATCAATGATTAAATACAAAAATTTAGCCAGTCTTCAGACAAACTTTTCAAAATTAATTCCCACATGGCTCTCCTCATTGTCCGCTTTTGCCTTTTTGTTCCAAAATTTACAATATGCTCTTCGCTGTTCTCAGCTTTTTAAATTTCAAACGCTTTTAAAATCTGTAGACAATATTCTAAAAAATACATTATCTAAAATATTAAATTGCTCCTTTGTTGATGAGAGGGTCTGGAATCAAGCCTCGCTTTCTATCTGTTATGGAGGCCTGGGCATACGCAAAATCTCGAGTGTGTCACTGCCTGCTTTTCTTTCGTCAGCCTACAGCACGGAAAACCTTTTCCTATCTGTTATTCGCCTTTCCTTAGGATCGGTTGAGGTGCCGTGCTTGGCTGATGCTCGAAATGCTTGGTTAAATGTTTGTACGAGTACTAAGCTGCCTACCTCGACCTTTTCTCAGAAACACTGGGATGAGCCTCTATGTAAAAATGTTCATTTACAACTTTTAGATTCTTGTAGTACCGAAAAAGATCGGTCTCGCCTCCTGGCTGTTTCTGAGAAGGAGTCAGGACACTGGTTGAAGATAATACCTTCAAAAAACTTAGGAACCTTAATTGACAATACCACGCTTTCTCTCATAGTATCCCTTCGTTTGGGGGCCAGGACTAACTTTCCTCACCGTTGCCGCTGTGGTGATCTCGTCGATGTACTAGGTCACCACGGTTTATCCTGTTTACGTAGTGCGGGCCGCATGTCACGACATGCTGCCTTGAATGACGTCATTCGGCGGGCTCTTGTCGCCGCTGGCGTTACTGCAGTCTTGGAGCCTGTAGGTATTGCGCGCAGCGACGGCAGGAGACTGGATGGTTTGACGCTCATTCCTTGGAAACTTGAAAGATCGCTGGTGTGGGATGCCACTTGTGTCGATACACTTGCTGTTTCCCATGTGCCGGCGACTTCCAATTCAGCAGGTGCCGCGGCCAGCACTGCCGAGAACTTGAAGCGGCGTAAGTATGCGACTCTCTCTGAAAGTTTCATATTTACGCGCTTTGCAGTCGAAACTTTGGGTCCCTGGGGCCCCGAAGCCCATCGACTGGTTTTTGATATTTGTAAGAGACTAGTCGAGGCTTCGGGAGACCGCCGGGCTGGCAGCTTCTTCCGCCAACGAATCAGTTTGGCTATTCAAAGAGGCAATGCTGCCAGTCTGCTGGGTACCTTAAGCAATGACAGCTTTCAAAGCGGCAACTTTGAGGAAGTTTATTATTTAAGATAATGTGTAGTTTTAAGTTTGTAAATATTAACATATGTATGTACTTTTTTGTTATTAATAAATGTATATATAAAAATAGCGTGTAAAATTGAAATTTGGAGTTTAAGAGAGTTATGGTTTAAAGAAATGTTATCGTGGGAAGTATTAATTTTAAATTAGGTATAAATTAAATCAGAAACAGTAAATTATTGTAGAATCTATAAATTTGAAATGTAGTAAGTTGTAATTTGAATGAATGAAGGAATGGATGATTCTGTTGCGCGATTATGTATTTCCTTAACATTTTTAACAATGTTCAACATATCAAGCGCAATACGCACATAAAGTGTAATAAAATAATGAAAGTAACTATCTAATATAGGTAATAATGATAGGACAAAAAATACAGATCTGTTTAAAAAGAAAGTCGGTATGGAAACCCGAGGTCTTGATAAATTGGCTATTTCAAAATTTTTAATTATATAAGACGAATATTTCATTTTTGGGTAACCGCATTCATTTTTATAATAAAGCTCCTCAGGAAGTTGCTCAATTAACAGAAAATAGATTTAGATTTGTTATAAAATGGACACTGATTCGACAATCGTATAACAGAATAAACGATTTCGTTGAAGACAAAACAATAGTCTGAAAATGATCTTCTCTGCACATACATTTACTGGCTTTCAGAATATTGTATTATAAACCCATTGTAAAATGACTTAATTTGTCGGTTCTTCACAGTGTGCGAATGTTCTTTTCGAACCGAACGAAGGTAGATTCAACGTTCGAAAACACTTTGTGATTAGGTTTACTTGAATAAATTGATGTGACTTTGATTTTGAATGTTTTTTAAATAAATGAACAGCGAAGACCGCCGAAAGAACGATTGCTGCACAATAACTGTTCCGTTGGTACCGTGACACTTGCCTTACAAGACTATGGTTCGAGCCCCGGTCAAAACAATTTAGGCAGCGAACTTTTCTAAATTGGCTCGCAGTCTGGGTGTTACTAGAGCTCCGCCAGTGTTAGTTGTGTGGTACCCATAGTACAAGCTTACTGCTTAGTTTGGGGTCACACAATTGTATAATGGTCTGAAATATTATTATAATATAATTTGCAGACGTTGGAGAGGTTATGACAATAAAATATTATTATTATTATTTGTTTAATCACTTTATTAGGATTGCTTCACTCACTTACAATCACTTTATTGGGAAGTTTAAGTGTCGACACACGATCCCTGTTGTGCGGAGTATAATAGCTTTTTGGACTTAGAGTGGTTGGAAGGCCCATTTTAAGTAGGGCCTCCGGCAGACTCGTCGGGATGACCCCTGCGCTGGAGAGAATAAGGGGCACAACACATTCCTCTCGCTGCTGCTATATCTGCTGGATCTTCTCGGCAAGCTGCTCATACTTCTTCATCTTCTATTCGGTGTACCCCTTGATGTTGTGCGTGTTGGGTACACTAATATCAAGCAGCCATAATTTTGTACCTAGATTTTGGTTTGAAAAATGGCGAAGGTTATATGGAATTAAAAAAAAAATAACCGTTCAATCCAAAGCCAATCTAATCCAAATAAAAACCAACAACAAACGATTCTGCGCCGAATGCTCATAGTTCCATAACGATACGTTCAGTAGTTTTCCTGTGATTGAAAGATAAAGAAAAAATAAAAAAACAAAGGAAAACAAAAATTTGGCTATCTTTCGCCCAAAATTCCAAAGTAATCAACACGTGTTTCGCCTCTCAACGAAGCATTCTCAGGACATTCCAGAGATCAGACTCGGTCAAGCTAACCAGTACCGAGTCAAGGAATGAGTGAGCAGTTGACTCATTTCTACATTCGGTGCTGGTTATAGCTAAATATTGAAAGAATTCGTCAAATGAAATGGATATCTGCAAATTAATATACCTAAGTCTATACAATGTAAAGAACACTGACTTCTCAGTGTCTAAACATTTCCGAGGTCGTTACAAATTAATTTTCTCGTCCTCGTGTGTGGACAAGAACAACATTTCAAGAGAAGTAGTACGTTGCAAACGAGACCCGCAGGTAATTGGTCGGAAAATTCAGAAGTTGCTTCCACCCGATCACGAAAGCAGGCCGACTAATTTGTTCGCAATTCTGGTTGAAATTTTGCCAAATATTTGTAATAAAATGTATGTAAGTATTTCTAAATTTATTTTCAAATATAATTTCACAATGTATTATTCAAATAAACCCTATTTGGACATTTTCGAGAGATAAATTCAACATCAGTTCACGGAACACCTCTATTATGAAGCACGGCAAGAATTTTAGTCTTTATTTTATTTAACAGCATACATTAACTTATATCATATTTTTTTCGTTTTTGTCCTTAATGTAAACAATTGTGGCCACTAATTCGATCACAAGGCGACTATGGCATTCATAACATAACTAGAGATGGGCTAGTTCGCAAATGATTGACCCAGTTGTCATACTTATTAGTTATTAATAAAACAAACATTTTTAGAATTTTTGTCCATTTGTGATTTTGTGCTTCAATAAAAATCATCAAGAATTAATAGAATAATAAACCTCATGATAAGTATAAAAATTCGTGTTTTCAAGAAACGCTTAATAATAATGAATAGGAGATTATTATTTGTACATCGTAAACAATAATATTGTTCTGTTATCAATATTCTGTATTACATTTCGAATGAATCGTGTCACTCACATATTGGTGTGAACAGATTTATGATACTTATTTGGTCTTGGAATATAGACAACCATTGGGTAATACTATATACTGCAAACTAAAACGAAATGGGCTCTTCGTCTATAACATCATTGCTTTGATTTCATGTGATGAATTCCTAAAATCTTTAGCTATTTCCTTGTAATAACAAGTACATTGTTTTTGAAGGTGAAAAACACGTGTTCAAAAGTGGTTAAAAGTGAAGATTTTTAGTTATTAAAAAGTGAAAAATAGCAAAAGTAAGTGCCAGGGAATAGTGTCCTGAAGGAAAAACCTCAAAAAAGTAAAGGGTGTGACGACAAATCGCGTTTTGCGGTTGGTCAAAAACTTGCTCGTTTTTGGGCGCTCCTGGAACCTAAAGGAAATCGGTGACCTGTTTTAAAATTAGCACAGAAGGAAGTTCAGTGCAAGGACAATTATACCTGTAAGATACAAAATTTTTGTTCTAAAAAATAAGGAGTTACAACGGAAATAACAAGGCTCTGCAAAAACTAACCTCAAGATAACTTGGTTTTCAAAATTACGGGATAGTGGAGATAGTTACAAGGTAGGAAGAGTAATAGAACATAGAGCAAAACGTCACTAGTAAGGTTAAGAAGGAAAATCATCAAAAAGTTAAAAGGGAAAAAAGTTACAGACAAAAGTTTAAAAAATTGTGTATTTGCGGTCGGCAGAAATTAAATCACTTAGAAAAGCAGTAAATAAGACATCGGGAAGACTTGGGAAGACCGGGACGATAAGAGCAGATCTAGTTAAACAATACTAAGAAAAAATTGCAGGAAAATATTAGAAAATAGATTAGTTATAAGTGACCAAAGTAGCAGACAAACTTAAGATAAAATTGTAAAGATTAGCGGTCGAACATCGGGCACGCCCTTTGTTTTTATCGTGATTTAACCTGAATTAATTAATATTTTTCAAAAATTGTAAATTGTAGTAGTAAAGATAATGTAATAACGCATAGAATTCTGAAAAAATATTTTGAAGTTTTGGATGAGATATAACAAAGTGAAAATTGAAGAAATATTCCTGCAATTTTAAGTTAAGTTGGTAAAACATATACGCGAGGTTAAGGCCCTCGCTCACACGGTGTAAACCGAATAAATTATATAAAAATTTTTAATAGGAAAATTATATAGGAAACTGTTTAACAGATAAATAAAGTATAGGGCAGCATTTAAAACATAGATAGGGTATATATTTACTTATATTTATTTTATATATAAAAATTTAAACAGTATTAAATTATAGGGTAGCGTATAAGGTATAAGCAGGTGCATATAATACTATATATATTTATATTTAATTTATATAAAAAAAATTTTTTAATAGGAAAATTATATAGGAAAACAGTTTAACAGATAAATAAAGTATAGGGCAGCATATAAAACATAGATAGGGTATATATTAGACATATTTATTTATATTATTATATATATATATATATATATATATATATATTATATAATTAGCGTAGTATACAGGATATAAATAGGTGTAGAAGTCCTGAGGACGGGATCGAGGTAGTCGGGGCAGTGACGCAATCTGAGACTGTAGCTTAAATAAAGAATAAGTAGACAAGGGCATTTTACACCCGAGTAGTTAAGTTGACTACGGCAGGCTTTATACACCTGCCGTATTGTGATATTATTAAGTAGATTAGGTCTTATTGACAATTACAGTAGTATAAGCAATTATAATTATTGTATTTTGTTTAAATTAATTGTATAGTGACGTCCTCCTTGCCTGTTTATTGACAAGCAAGGATAGATTAAGATATTAAAATTGATAGGAATAAGTAAATCGACGGATTGATTGAATCACATTTAAAACTTATACAAATATTTTAAACAATTGACGTAGCTGACAATCCTAACACAATGTTCGGAATAGGTATCAGAACACCACACAAAAAGGGTGATAGAGGTGACGAAATAGAAGCACCTAAAAATAAAGAAGTAGGGACTATTGATTTAAGTGATGAAAGTGGTAATGAGGTGACAGCAGGCAAAGTCAGAAGAAGTATAGGTGAGATTGAGGAAAAACAAAAATCCCCAGTAATAGATAGAAAGAAGGTAAATACAGGGAAACAGAGTGAACAAGCTAGGCCTAGAGTAGTGGAAAAGAGTAGCGCACTTAAAATTAAGATTGCGGCAGAAAAATCGCCAAAGGCCGAAATCACCTACAAAAGTCGGCTTAACGAGGCGAAAGCTTGCCTCACCAAGGCTAAGCTTCATTTAAATAACAGTCGCAATCTCAAAAGCGAGATAAAGAGTGAGGTGTTAGATGCGATAGAGAGGATGTATGGGTTAGTGAAAGAAGCAGAGGAAAGTAGAATGGAAAACTTGAAGAGTAAAGATGGAGAAGTAAGAATGGAGAGGAGTGAATGCAAGGGTATAAGTGAAGAGATATGGAAACAAAATAGAGAGATGATTGAAAAAATGAAAGAGCACGAAAAAATAATGAAAGAAAGTTCTGAAGAGGTGGGTAAGTATGTAGGAATAATGAAGGAAAATAGGGATAGAATGGAAGAAATGAAAGAGGAGTTAACAAAAGGAAGAGAAAGTATGGTTAAAGTTGGTATGACTTACGCGGGTGCGGCGGCAGCTAGACCTGAAGCTCCTAAGGGTGCGGGCGCGCTGCATTCGGTAATTATATCATCTGAAAAAGAAGAAGAAACGAGCGAACAAGTGTTGGAAAGAATAAGGAAGGCAGTGGATGCAAAGGAAGGATGGGTGAGCATTGAAAGAGTGAAGAAAGTGAAAGATAGGAAAGTAATAGTGGGATGTGTGACAGCGGAAGAAAGAGAGAAAGTGCAACAGAGGATTAAAAAGGCAGGAAAACACCTCACTGTAGAAGAAGTGGTGAATAAGGACCCACAGCTGATTCTCAGGGACGGGTTATTGGTGCATAAGGATGAGGAGATCATCGCGGCCCTTGAGAAACAGAATGTGGGTATCTTTCAGGGGATAGGAAAAGAGGAAAAGAGGATTGCGGTGAAGTATAGAAGAAAGGCTAGGAACCCGCTATGCGGACATGTTATAATAACAGTCTCACCTAAAATATGGAGGAGGGCGCTGGATCAGGGGAGAGTAAAGATAGATTTACAAAATATTTATGTCGAGGATCAATCCCCCTTGATCCAGTGTACTCGCTGCTTGGCCTACGGTCACCCGAAAAGGCTATGTAAAGAAAAAGGAGATTTATGTAGTCACTGTGGTGATGAACACCTTAGGAAAGATTGCCCAAGAAGGTCACAAGGGTACGAGCCCAGATGCAGCAATTGCGTCCGGGCCAGCATGGATGACCATGCCCACAACGCATTCGACAAAGAGTGTATGGTAAGGAAGAAGTGGGACATGTTGGCCCGGGCGTCAGTTGCCTATTGCTAAGGTGGATTATAGGGATCGTAAAGTAATCAAGGTGTGCCAGGCCAATCTGCAGCGGTCCCAACAAGCCACTTCAGAGCTCATAGTGGAGGCGGTAGGACGGGGAATTGACATAGCTCTGGTGCAGGAGCCTTACACTGGGTGTACGGGGTTAGTTAAGAAGTATGCTGGAGTGAGAGTAGTGCAAGGTAGGATAGGAACGGAAGGCAGAGTGAAAGCAGCTATTTTAGTATTTAATCAGAGGGTTGACATCGCTCCCAGTCCAACGCTGATGTCAGAGAATTTTGCTGTGTTAAAATTAGGTACTGGCATCGGTGGGGTGGGGGTGGTGTCAGTATACTTTGAGGGTGAAAGAGAGCTGGACCCGTACATCCAGTGGTTAGAGAAGGTAGTCGAAAGCATGGATGAGAGGAATATCTTGATAGGAGGTGATGTGAATGCCTGGAGTGTGTGGTGGGGAAGTAGGAGCACAAACACTAGAGGAGAACAAATAGCGAATTTCCTAGACACCTATGCCCTTCAGGTAGTGAACAGGGGATCCGAGCCCACTTTTGACACGGTTCGTGGTAATAAAATCTTTCAGAGCTGCATAGACCTGACGGTGTGCTCTGCTCCCATGCTCTGCGCAGTCCAGAACTGGAGGGTGGACAAACACATGATAACTTCGGATCACGGGGCAATCCTGTTTGAGATGAATATTGGAAAAAGGGTTGGGGGAAAAATTGTAACGGCCACTAGGGTATACAACACAAAGAAGTCCAAGTGGAGCCAGCTCAAAGAGGAGCTGGCCCAACTGTGGAAAGAGAGGCATATAAATGCTGACGAGGTTAATAAGATAGGAAATAAACAAGAGCTAGAAAAAATGGTTGAAAAAATTACGAATACCATAACAGAAGGATGTCATGGTTGTATACCCAAAGTGGCCGGGGGAAGGCGAGCAGGATTGCCCTGGTGGAGCGAGGAGTTGTCCACCCTCAAGAGAGATGTGCTGAGGAAGAAGAGAAGAATAAGGTGGGCAGCGCAGACGCGCAGGGCGTGGGTAGTAGAGCAATACCTAAAAGCCAAGGAATACTACTTAACGGCGGCGAGTAGGGCTCGGATCTCCAGTTGGAAGAAGTTCTGTAGTGAACAAGAAGGGGAAACAATGTGGGGCGGGATCTACAGGGTAATTCGCCGCACGAGAGAAAGGGAAGAGGATGTACCTATGGTTGTGGATGGAAAAGAGATGAATGCCGAGGAGTCAGCCAGCCTATTAGCGGAGACCTTCTACCCATTGGATGACAAAGATAGGGATAACGCGGAGCCCAAAGCGATACGATTATTGGCAGAGCGAGTGAACGGTGGAGAACATAATGGTTTATGTGATCCACCCTTCACTATGCACGAGCTGAAGTGCTCCGTGTCTAAATTCAACCCTAAAAAGGCGCCTGGGCTGGATGGCTTCACGGCGGATATATGTGGAGCGGCGATTGCCCTGGATCCTGTCATGTTTCTGGCTTTGTATAATAGGTGTCTAGCTCTCTCCTGCTTCCCCAATATATGGAAGGTGGCAGCGGTGGTCGTTCTGAGGAAGCCGGGCAGGGAGTCCTACACACAGCCAAAGTCGTACAGGCCAATCGGACTGTTGCCGGTGTTTGGGAAAATTTTAGAAAGAATGATAATAGATAGAGTAAGACTTTACACATTGCCCAAGGCCAGTCCGAACCAGTACGGCTTCACACCTAAGAGGGGGACGGAGGACTCCCTCTATGTCATGCTGCGCTATATAAGAGAGGAAATAAATAAAAAGAAATTAGTGCTTTTAATATCGCTTGACATAGAGGGGGCCTTTGATAACGCATGGTGGCCCGCGATGAGGTGTGAATTGGCGAGGACCGACTGCCCGGTAAACCTCATAAGGCTGGTGGACGACTACCTTCGCAATAGGATGGTAAGAGTTAGGTATGCAGGGGCCGACTGCACCAGGGAGACGAGAAAGGGCTGCATACAAGGTTCGATAGGGGGTCCAACCTTTTGGAATCTCTTGTTGGACCCCCTATTAAAAGAGTTAGCTAGTAGGGGTGATCGCTGCCAAGCGTTTGCGGACGACGTGGTCCTGGTGTTCTCCGGTGATAGCACTCGGGAAGTCCAGCGAAGGGCCAATGCTTCTCTCCGGCATGTCTTGGAGTGGGGCATCAAAAATAAGTTAAACTTTGGGCCACAAAAAACCAAAGCAATGGTCCTAACTAATAAACTAAAGTATGATGCGCCGCTCTTGGACATGGGCGGGGTGGGCATTGGTCTTTAGCGGGAGATTAAGGTCCTGGGGCTCATAATAGACACCAAATTGACGTTCAATGCCCATGTAGACTACGTATGTAGGAGGGCAATGAACGTCTACAAACAGGTGTCGACAGCCGCCGGGATCCACTGGGGGCTGGATCCGGCGATCATCAGGACCATATACTTGGCGGTGATCGAACCTATAATATTGTACGCAGCGTCCGCCTGGGCACCCGCATCTAACAAAGTAGGAGTAAGGAAGCGGCTGAACGGGGTACAGAGAAGCATGGCCCTTAAGATAACGAGAGCGTACAGGACGGTCTCTCTGAACTCGGCGCTGCTGCTCTCCGGGATCCTTCCCTTGGACATGAGGGTTCGCGAAGCGGCCCTCTTATATGAGACAAGGAAAGGATATTCCCGGAGTGTAGTAGGAGACCGGGTGGTGGAGAGACCGATCCAGTACTCGAAACTGCCTCACCCGGCAGAAAACATACAGTTGGAGTATCGGTGCGTGGGGGACGGTGCAGCAATGGATCAAGAAGAATCTCTAGACAGAGTAATTTATACAGATGGGAGTAAACTGGAGGGGAAGGTGGGCGCGGCGCTATCTGTCTGGGATGGCGCGGCGGAAACTGGATCTAAAAAGTTTAAACTGGACCATTGCTGCACCGTTTTCCAGGCTGAGCTCCTGGCCTTATCAGCGGCTGTGGAGAGGGTGCTTCTCTGTGGCTCGGTCAGCTGCGGAATCTACAGTGATTCGAGATCGGCGTTGGATGCGGTGGTAGGATATAGATCCCTTCACCCCCTCGTGGTCAAGACCCGGAAAAATATCATGAAGATATTAGAGGATAATCGAATTATTAAACTGTTCTGGGTCAAGGCGCACGTGGGGGTGGAGGGAAATGAGCGGGCGGACGAGCTGGCAAAGAATGCAGCCCTTAACAAAAAAACAAAACCCGATTATGATATGTGCCCGGTCTCATTCGTCAAGCGTCAAATTAGACAAATGACGATTGACGAATGGGACATGAGGTACAGAACTGAAACCACCGCCTCCACCACAAAAATTTTCTTTCCGGAAGCCGTAGGGGCTTACAAGGTAGTACGCGCAATTGGCCTGGACCCGGTATTAACACAAATTTTCACGGGGCATGGCGGGTTCTCCGAATACCTGAACCGATTCAGGTGCAAGGGGAGCCCGGCATGCCCATGTGACCCAAAATATGAAGAAACTGTGCCACACATTATCGTAGAGTGTCAGAGATTTGAAAAAGAAAGAAATGATATAGAGGCAGAATTAGATATTAAGATAGAGAGGGACAATATTAGCATAATAATGAAAGACAAAATGAAATGTAAAAAATTCATGAACTATTGCAAAAGCATAGCGTGTAGAGCCATAAAAAATAACAAAACTGAAAAAAGCAAATAAGCAATACATAAGCTACAAAACTGTGATAAATAGCGAATAAGTAAGATAGAAAAAAAAAATATATTGTGATATAGTATAAGTTAATATTAGATAATATAAAAGTATATGTTAAAATGAACATAAGAATAAAAATAAGCTTGTAAAATAAATAGAGATAAAGAAATATGTAAATAGCAATAAGCATAAGTTTATTAAAATAAGGAAACCAAAGATTAAGTATAAATAGAAGATAAGCAATAGTTCTAAGGCAATGTAAAGAATACTGTAAAATCTTGTCAATAAATAAAAAAAATAAAAATGTATAGGAAGCGATAATGGAAAGATTAAGAATACCAGGCAATGAATGGAAAGTATGAATGACCGCAATAGAGAACATGCAAGGATTAACTTATTAGAATAGTCATAATAAAAGGGCAAAAATTAGACAAAGTATGTAAGAATTACGGCTGAAATGAAGGATTACCCTAGAGAAGAAAACTGAAAGAGGAGAAAAATTTGTTTTGCAATTAAAGTCCCTAATCTAAATATGTTAGGGGAAGCAGCTAAAAAAAAATAAAAAAAAAAAAAACTAAAACGAACCGCTTGACAAATAACCTCAATTTGTACAGTGCTATGTTGGATAATATTAGTGTATTATGTGCACATTTCATAGTTTCGTGTATGTAACAGAGAAGCTGCAGTATCCAATGAACGGTGAAAATTTATCGTTTTGGTTAGTTTCTTATTTGTTTACATTAAATTAAAAAATTTAAAAATAGAATATACAATTAAACACAGGAATCAGGTAACACAGGTATTATAAGAAAATTGCATATATAGCAGTATTTATAAGTGAGAGTAAAATTATATTCCACGTCACAATAAAATCAAGTCGAGTTCGATTTAAATGCAGAGGGTTTCGCGCGATATTTCTAAATTTAATTTCTGGACATTTATAACTATAAAAATTTCCTGTATTTTTCTTGTAAGTTTTATGTACAGCTGCACACATTTTTTAAAATTTCATGTACAGTAATTTATTTATATATTTATTTATGAATAGCAATAATGTATAATCTAACTTCTAAATGTTCGCGTTACATTACACATGCATTAAATTAACGTTAACGCGATTACCTTTTATTTGACTTGACGTTTCAGCGATTGACAATAGCTTCACTCCGTGTCCGACGCAGATTTTATATTATCTATTCCCTACATTTATAATAATTATTACGGTTCCTACATAATACATTCACAGTGTTCACGTCCGTCCATCAGTGTGTGGACACTGAGTGTAGTGTGTAGTAATTTACAAATATCGGGGGTAGATGTTATAAAATCTACCTCGCGCACGGAGTGAAGCTTGCTGCGGAAATTTACTTGAGACCAGGGCCGATGCAACTCGGCTGAAACATCAAGCCAAATTAAAGGCCAAATCAACAAAAAAGATATCAGCCCAATCGGCCGTTATTATGTGATCATTCGTACATGTGGCAATTGATTTTTATTTATTAAGATAATGTCTAAGTACATCGTAGAGAATTCATCAGGATTTCATTGTGATAGATAATTTTTTTATACAATGAGAAAACATGATGACCAACTTTGTTTTGCAATAGACAGTTGGTATCACCTCAGTATGGATTCTTACTTGCGCAACTATGCTTACCCTTGACAGTTTTATTACTGTTAGATACTTGTATATAGTGTATGATAGCTAACCATCCCTACAGATAGAATAAATGACTTATTTTCAGATAACTGCAAGTTCTAGCGGCGTGGCGAGTCGTTTGTCAAGTGATGCCAAACTTTCGCTATTACCCAGCGTCCTATCGACTCAGGTATATCTAACTTACATATTATTTGCAGGTAACTCAGCGTTGAAAGTAAGTTCTATCATTCTACACTTCGCACTTCGTAATTGATGGTCTGAGCTTTTCATATTTGCCATAAGAAACTGAATGTATAATTTATAAGGAATATTTATTATGACTATGTTTTGTCCAAACTCAGACAAAATAAAAAAAAGGAAGACGTAACGGTGCGAATAAAACGAGGCTGGGTTTTTAGGTTGCTACATTGATTCCTAGTACCCCGGTTACTATAGCAATAACTCATTGATAACTTAAAACACTAAAAAAAGGTATCTTAAAATTTTGAATTGTAAAGTACGTAACTCTACTGATAATGTTATTTTATTAGTAACGTATTTTTACAAATATTTTATGAATAAATCTAATGTCTCCACATTACGGGACGGGTAGCGGCTGGTAATAAGGTGAACGGTGCTCTTTCCTCATTAGTGGGCAGTGTGAATATATCTAAAATAGTCAAAATGGCCATCCACAATGCGGTCTTGGTGCCAACTTTTATTGTACGGCAGTGAGACCTGGATATGGCTGAAATCGAGTGAAAGTATGATAAATGCAGTAGAAATTCGATTTCTTACAACTTTGTGCGGTGTCACCCTAGCGGACAGGTTAAGCAATGAAGAGATACGCAGTATGACATTGACGGGGTTGCACGACAGTGTTATTGTGAAAATAAAGAAAGGAATGCTTAGATGGTTCGGGCACATAGAAGGAATGAGTGATGAAAGACTAACGAAGAAAATCTATAGAGCGAAAGCGAGTAATAAAAGAAGCCAAGGAAGACCAAGGCTGATTTATGAAGATCACATGGCCAGAGTGTTAGCTGACGGAAGTGTGAAAAGCACCCGCATACCTAGGCGAAAATGTGTGAGTAAAATGATGAGATTTGAGGAAGCGAAAGAAGTACGTAAGAAGCGCGAAACTAGGCGCCCCGTCCTCTGACTACCCCGTTAGGGATACAGCGTGAAGATATGTATGTGTGTATTTTTATAATACGATGTTGCGTATTTTATGTAGTACCGATAGGTCTCTACAAAGTTTTATAATAACTGCCTTGGCATTGTTTACGTTATTTATTCAATATTTTTTGATACCACTTAGACACTTTGAACTTATATGAGCATTTGTGCAAATTGATGGGGAAAACGGTGCCTTTCTATCTCCAGTCTCGTAGGCTAGTTTGTCTGTGTTACTAATGCAAGTTAAATATTGTCCCGGTTACGTAAACACGTAAGTAGTACACTTTGTTTATGCACACTAATAAAACGATGAAGTGTAAACAAGATAGCATGACAATTACCATAAGGAAATTGAGATAAATATATATTGCACTGCGTCGCTATATAATGTAAAACTTAAATTGCATTTCAAACTAACAAATCGTATACCTAACTCTCTAAAACCATTGTGATTGGTCAATTTCAATTTCTTACTGCATTTTAAGCGAATCCGTGACTAATTCATAGAATATTATTATTATTCATAGAATATTAGTAATTAATGCCACAGATCAGACATTTTCGAAAAATAATACTGATGCCTAATGGGTTCAGAGAGTAAAAAAGGATTTATGTTTGTTTCTTAAATTTCATTTTTCTCGAGTCATGTACATTTAGGATCAGATTTATTTAAGTATATAGATTTATAGAACAATTTTGTTATAAATTTGAAAATGATAAAAATAATACTAGGTATTTTCATATAAAATATTTTTTATTATGCGTAATTTACTATAAAGAAAAAATATTACGACACAATGTTTAATCCATTGTTTACGTCTTGACTGATCTTTCGGAAACCTATAAAATAGACAACACTTTTCAAGATAATATCTTGTTAATGTTGTTTTCAAATAAGTATTTAATACATTTACTACTACTTGTGCTACATAACAGGATTTTTAAAAGTTTAATGAAATCCATTCTCTGAAATTATTGGGTCCTTACATATGAAATTAGCGTTTTGTCGTACTGACCACTTTGATCTGAAATATCTCCTCTTTGGTTAAGAATTCCAAATTCAAATTTATAAATTCATTTAGCTGGTACATTTGAGTTTTGAAAACAGTCATTCATTTGTTTTTTCCTCATTATTTTTTTCTTATTACCGCACAATGGAAAACATGAAATATCGGTATATTTACGAGTACGAGTTCTATCGTGGCACCAGTGCTACAGAAACAGCTCGAAGGATTAATGATGTGTACGGCGCTGTTGTCGCAAAAGAAAGCACGGTACGTTTTTGGTTTCAACGTTTTCGTTCTGGAAATTTCAACCTTCAGAACCAACCCCGTGGACGGCCGGAGACCAAAGTGGAAAATGAAGAATTAAAAGCTATTGTGGAAGCGGATCCATCACAAAGCACTTCAGAGATAGCTGCAGGCTTCGCGGTAAGTGACAAAACTGTATTAATCCACTTGAAGCAAATTGGGAAAGTAAAAAAACTTGAAAGATGGGTACCTCATGAATTGAGTGAATCGAACTTGCAAACACGCGTCGACTGCTGTGTTACTTTGCTCAACCGACACAATAATGAAGGGATTTTAAATCGAATCATTACTTGTGATGAAAAGTGGATACTGTACGATAATCGGAAGCGCTCGTTGCAATGGCTAAACCCTAAAGACCCAGCCAAATCCGGCCCTAAACGAAAATTGACTCAGAAAAAGTTACTTGTTTACTCAGAAAAAGTTGAGTGTTTGGTGGACTAGCGCCGGTGTCATTCACTACAGCTTTCTAAAATCTGGCCAAACGATTACGGCAGATATCTATTGTCAGCAACTGCAAACCATGAAGGAAGAACTAG
Source organism: Zeuzera pyrina (assembly GCA_907165235.1). Taxonomy (NCBI): domain Eukaryota; kingdom Metazoa; phylum Arthropoda; class Insecta; order Lepidoptera; family Cossidae; genus Zeuzera; species Zeuzera pyrina. The sequence continues at coordinate 1,419,578 of OU015622.1, forward strand.
CTGCTAAACAACCGAGATTGGTCAATCGCTCTAGGCCACTGCTGCTTCACGACAACGCAAGACTGTGGTCTTGCTGCACAACAAACAACCACTAAGTTAGATGAGCTACAATTGGAATGTTTGCGACATCCACCGTACTCCCCGGACCTTGCTCCAACAGATTACCATTTTTTCCGGAATTCAGACAACTTCTTACAAGGAAAAAAATTCAACTCCAATGCGGCAGTCCAAACCACCTTCAAAGAGTTTATTGGTTCTCGCCCCCATGGTTTTTTTTAGTAAAGGGATCAATGAACTACCTATGAGATGGCAAAAGTGCATAGATAACAACGGTGTATACTTTGATTAATTAAATATATTTAACAAAAAAAAAATTGACTTTATATTCCTCCCGTACAAAACGCCAATTTCATATGTAAGGACCCAATATTATATTAGACTCACTGTTATAACTTCTGATACGTTTTAAAAAATACATATATTATATCTTTCATATTTGAAAGACATTTGACATTGAAGGTTCTGTAACATTATTGTTTATATTCTTTGACCAAAGATAATATACATTGTTCTCTGTCGCACTTGGTAACTGCGGTATTATCTGTCGCATTTTTTTTTTATGATTTAATATTTTACTGATATTTTAGATTTTGGAAAAAATGGTGACACAAATGAATTAAATAAGTATACTTACGCATTATACGTGATTCCTGAACCTTTGGAAGTCTCGCTAGTATAGTTTCTGCTTGATTTCTGCAGTATCTAATAACGCAGGACGGCATTTTCATAATAATATTAGGAACGCACAAGCGAGTTGACACTGTCAAGTTGTTACAAGAATGAGCTCCAGGTTGGCTATTTAGCAAATTTTTGGGGTACCACTTTTCGAGCGCAAATAAAATGCCCTACACACCTTCCAATTTGTTGGAAAAGCTTTCCTGGGCATAGCGATCTGAGATCGATCAATGAAAGAAGCGATCATTTGATCTCAAGGAGTGAATCGATCCAGTGAATAGACGACACACACTCAAAAATCGATCAACAGGTTTTTTTAAATTTTGCATGGTATAGATAAAAGTTAGACGACTAAAAAAAGCGCTAAATCTGGCTCCGAGAGCGCTAAAGTGACGGAAGTGTACGTGTATGTGTAATTTATTAAAAAATTCCACGCTAGCTCATTATTTTATAGTTGCGTTGTTATCAATACAAATATAATGGATTTTTGGGTGTCTGCAATCAATTCACTAAATCGTTTCTCTACTCTAGATCGATCGATAAATTTTTCCATTAATCGATCTCGTATCGCCATCTCTAGGAAAGTTGTTCCAACAAATTGGAAGGTGTGTAGGGCATTTAACTCATCTACTTCTTTTGTAAATATGACATCATTGGGGTACAAAAGTGATAAGTATATTGTGTTTTAGAGTTCTGTGTAAGTGAAAAGAATGGACTAGGTCTAAATAAACATCTGTAGCTGAAGTTCTCGCGCTCTTCCAAGAAGTCCTTTATAACTATAGTAAAGCTTACTATCACTTTACTGGAGGAGTTTTATGTTAACGATTCTACTTAATAAATGCAATACGTGATATTGGTAAATGCGTTAATCTGTGCGCCATGCAATGAGAGAAAAAAAAAAACCTAGAATTTTGGTATTACATTATAAAAAGTAAAGATATATGATTATGTCAAATATATAAATAACCACATAATATAGTACACAATAATATAAAAACTATTACACGAATAATTTCAAATAAAGATACATTAATAAACAAGATAATAATACAGATTTTAGAACGATAAGTAATAAACAGATGTAAGCCTACAGTAAAACGATCAGTGACAAAATAAACGGAAACTTAACAATATTGGACAAGGTAAAGATTATTAAAGATAAGAGCTTAATATATATTAAGAGATAAGAATTAGAGAAATATATATTCACTATAACATAAGCGTGTGAGATATATATATACATATATACCTATATACAGGTCTTCAAAAATGATATTAAGGTTTAACTCAGGTTTTAACATAACTTTTTTATATAAATCAATATTTTCTTAAACATGCGCTTCATAAAAAATATGTGCCCCTTTAACTTTTCTAATTAGGAACGGAGAATTCTGAAAAAAATTGAGATAGTAGAACTTACTAGTACTTTCATTAAAGATTGGTTTCAATAAGATGAATGTTATGTAGGTTTTGAGATATGGGGTATTTTCGGTGACACGCTTAGAGACCGCAAAAATAACTGTTTCTCTGTGTCAAAAAATACAAAGTAATTTTTTCTTCACACCGCGTTCCGACTCGCACTTGGCCAGTTTTTTATTCACGATTAGATGAGATGACGGTTTCGTCTGCGCTAACTTCAGTATTTATCTGGATAAACAGTAGCCTAAATTACTCTCTGATAAATAACTTCTTCACTTGCCAATAAAAGTCCCGTCAAAATCATTTCAGCCACGGTGTTCCGTTTTATGTATTCCAATGGAACTCTATTAGTTCACTTGAATGTTATGAACAAATTACCTTTTATTTGGTTGGACATCGCTAAAGATATAAATTTTTAGGAGCAATAAAACATTTAATTCTAACCCTCGTATAATCTACATTCAAACATTCGCAATTCCAAAACGGTCGTATTAAAAAGAATTGCGGAGGAACCGATATAAAATTAAGTCAACATGTTACTCGGGAAAATTATTCATAGAAAAAGATCGCGAGGTGCGAAGTGGGAGGGGCGGATAAGGGAAGAAAGGGATAAACTGTGAAAACTGCCTTCATGAATTGGAAATGTAATTTGGCTGGGTGTGTGCGCCGCAATTGTTTCGGCGGATGTTGTGCCGATTTTAGTGATATACGCCGACGACATGTCGGCGAGTGCATCAAGATTGTATAGGCTATTTCACCAAGTGAAGTCATTGTTAATAATAAATTCTGTAGTCTAAGTTTCAAATCGTTAGTGATTTCATGTTTCAATGTCAATTTTCAAATTGAGTTCAATTTTGAAATTATACTTATTTTGATATGTTAGGTGAAAAAGAGGAGAGTATAATTTCAGCAAGCAACGGAAGTAAGTCATCGATGATACACACCATGAAGTTAGCAACGAAAGTCTATTTTCATTCATTTCAAGCGACCAGTTATTAATTTTTTGCATTTAGCTATTTATTGAAGTTACTTTTTTTTCTTTTCTTATGGCATGGCGCAAAGTTTAGCGCATTTGCCAGTGTCACGTAATAATAAGTAGAATCACAAGTAAATTAGTTTTTCTTATTGTAAAACTCCTCCAGTAAAATGATAGTAGGCTTTACTGAAGTTATTTCTTCTTGAAGTTATTTCTTCTTCTTCTGAAGTTAGGACTTCTTGGAAGAGCGCGAGAACTTCAGCTACACATGTTTATTTATACCTATTTCACTTATACAGCATTTTAAAACACAATATAGCATCACTGTTGTACTTTTAAACTCCCAATAATATAAAAAATAGAAACTAAATAAAATGACAACCTCACTTCTCCCGTTCCCGCCAAAAAGTCCCTGGAAGTTCTTTTGTTATACTTCTTTTGGCGTATTTGGAAAAACAGATCAGAGTGTAATAATTTAAGCATGTAGTGGAAGTTACGTCTTCGATGTAACCTTGATGTAACCCATAATTTGTTATTTTTTATTTTATTCATTTCAAACGGCCAGTTTTATTTTTTATATTTGACCAGTTTTACTTTTTTATATCTGGACAGTTGCTTAAAAACGTCAAAGAAGGATAGCTTCTTATGTGTGTACACTACACACATGCTTTTTTCTCTTAGGCATGGCGCACAGATTAGCAGCGTCTTTACCAGCATTTTGGTTAAAGTTCTAAATAACGTTGCTAGCTAAAATAATGATGTGAATCGCTAGAACTAAGTCGATATCGATTCAACTGAATCGATCGATGTTTTCGAACAGTTTTTATAAGTCGATGTTTTAGTGCGACGGTTTCATTAATGAGTTTATATGAAAAAAATTAAACCGATTTAAGAATAAAATTATTGAAAACTTCAGTTATTCTTTACTAATTAAAAGTCAAGTACAGAAATAACTATAAATACGATAAAAATGTCTTATATACTTCATTAAATTTGTATAATACTACAATCGGTGCCAAGTATATTAAACCAGTAAACTTTCTGTTGGTGTTTATTAGTTTGGCACCGACTTAAATAATTATCGGTTTAATTATAAAGATATTTGTATCATATTTATGAAGTTATTTTTGTACTTGAACTTTAATTATTAAAGATAATCATTGAGCAGTTTTCTGTAATTTTATTTTATAGTTGGTTTAATTGTTTTCTTAAAGTTGTTTATCTTTCCTTTCTGAGTGGCTTTGTTCTAAATAAATATCTAGATTAGGTCTACAACTAATCCTATTGTGGATGGCCATTTTGGCATATTTAGATATTTTCACACTACCTACTAATAAGGACAGAGCACCGTTAACTTTATTGCCAGCTGGTGTCCTGCTCTTGAAATCACACTCTCCAGATACAAAGTTTCATTCACTTGTTCTAGACTTTTGAATCTATACTTCTATATCAATACTAATATTATAACGACAAAAAATTCGATTGTTTGTTTGTAATGGATATATTCAACACCTACTCAACCGATTTTAAAAATTCTTTCATCTGTAGAAAGCTTTACATTATCAGAAAGTAAGGTGCTGTATTTGATTTTCAAAATAATTTCTATCCATGCGAAGTCGGGCCGGGTCGCTTGTATTAAATATAATTTCAAATCACACTTGTCTGCTTCAGAGGTAACAATTTTTTACATTCTTTATACTATTAGTACATCTGCTCTTTCACCTTCAGAACCCCCTCATACAATTTACAACGGGTAAATAAAAAGAGAATCAAATGAAACGAAAATCTTGGTAACTGCATTCCCAACTGCAATCCCATTTCGTGGAATAGCCGGCGACAATCAACTCGAGACAAACGCTCCTCCATGCAGACACATCACGCAGACGTCTACAGACAGCGATAGAGTACACATACATTACGCTATGTTATGTGATGGGAAGGGTCGCATCAGCTCTGTTATCTAATCTAGAAGAACTCACAAATGTAGGTAACATGTAATGAACTGTTTTCATGTTTCCAGTTAGTCAAGTCGTGTCCACGGACTTGTATTTTGAGTCTGCCTCACATCTTCAGTTTATCCTTAGACATTTTAAAAAGAAATCAAACATTTTTTTGTCGTGGCATATCAAATAAAAGCTTTTAAAAATATACATACATACATACATACATACATATCTTCACGCCGTATCCCCAACGAGGTAGTCAGAGAGGATGGAGCGCCAAGCGTCGCGATCCTTACATACCTCTTTCGCTTCCTCAAATCTCATCATTCTCCTCACACATTTTCGCCTAGGTATGCGACTGCTTTTGACATTTCCGTCGGCTAACACACTAGCTATTTAATCTTCATAAGTCAGCCTTGGTCATCCTTGGCCTTTAAAAATATGTAACTGTAAATTACATAACACATTACTATGTGTATCTTTTTGCGTAAAAAAGGTTCTACAGCAAAATTAGTGGTTGGCTGCTGATAACTGATATGTCAAAAAATATATTTAAACTTTAATTCTTTTTCTAACAGAATTGTAAATTCACATATATTTTAAATATTTCATGTAGCATCAACCGAGCGTACACTACGTCCTTCGTATACTAGCCGTCACGTCAGCTCAGTGTTCTCAGCCGTGTGACGTGTACGTAAAGACAAGGGGAGACACTCATAAAACACGCGTTTTATCTTGTTATTATACAACGTTGTTCTATAACACGTTTTGGACACGGGGCTTAAATTGATGTGATAATATCAAGCCATTGACTTCTTCCTATGTTTCTGACTTTTCCGTTTTCCGCACTTTTCCGATACATTTTTTACCTTCGTCTGCGTGATTGTATCTTTTATAGGGGAAATGCTTAGTGCATGGATACTGTTAAGTTTTTGATTAAAAGGAGGCGAAATAATATATCGATAACGTGTAGGGCTGCCAGAAACAAATATCGAAAAGAAGATAATCTATACTTAAGGTTTTGTACCTTTAATAAAAAATTGTAATATAATAATTAAAAATTAAAAACCATTCATGCGTCCGTATGTGTATCTGTTCGTCAGCCATCAGCCACAGTCGTTTTTTTCACAAACTGCACTGTACGAATATAAAATTTAGCATAATATCGATACGTCTTTTTAGGTTTATTTTGCATTAGTACTAACATTTCAAAATCAGGTGACTGACATTATTTCAAAAACGCATGCAAATTTATTGGTTGATCCGTTTGAAAGTTACAATGCTACAGACCAACATACAGAGATACAGATAGAACGAACTCTTTTCTATCAGGGGTTTCAAATCGATACAAAAGTACTTCTTGTAGGTATTAAAAAATATATGTAGGTATAATCCATGTTCATTTTCGATACATTAAACCAGGTACGTTCCCATTTAAGTTCTCTAGAGATTGCGAGACTGTCTGACTGTTGAAGATAAAAATGCGGTAAAAGTATACACCGCGGTCGAATACTGTGTGACAAAATAAGCGGCACACACTAGGTTGATAATTTTTTTTTATTATACATACTGTATATGAATATTGAGAAAATTTATTGATCATTTATACATCGACTTTTTCCTTCAAGCGATTAAGTTCTGACATCTTTAAGGTTGTGTAGTTTAAAAATAAAAATTGAAACCCTATGAATTTATTTATGTGTCCATCTGTTTTGTAACAGTTGATTTTGTCAGAAACTATTTAAAGTACAAAGTTGAAATTCGGGATAATTAAACATCTTATTAACCCACATATGTTGAACTCACAGTAGAATTAAAGAAACGTTTAAATTATTTTAATTCTTCTTGTGTTTTCCAACTCGGATTTAACCATTTCCAAATCTACTGGAACTAAAATTTTAAGATGGAGGTAACTAAATATATAACAAAAATCTCGAGAAATTAAGTTCAGACTTCCCGTTTTATAAATTTTGTACCTCATTCTTGGTGCGTGAGTCGAACTCACGCTTCACGAATTTTTAATGTACGGCAAAACTTGTTAAAAATTTTTAAGCTTAAAAGAAAAAAATGCTTTTTATTACTTAAATCCAGGGAGAATAAAAAATACGATTACTAGACAAATAATTTTGCACTGCAGTGTAAATATATTGGAAGTATGCATCCGAGTCTAGATAATTCTATTTTTAATTAAAGTTCAAGTTACCGTGAAAAAGTCCGGGATGTAAATGAGCTTCTTCTTAGTCCCGTAAGAAGAATATGTACTAACCAAATCAGCTGTGTCTAAAGGTAAATACTGATCAAGTTTGATCAATATTCTAATTTAATTTCGCGGTTGGTTGTTTAAGTTTTCGTTTTATGATTTCTGATAAATTTCACAGATTTTTTTTTTTTAAACCAACATTCGTACGTCTTTTCTTGGAGTAGCTACACCGTCATCTCACACATCTCAAGGAATTTTTGAATTGAAAACTTCTTTAGGCGCATTTTTGCTCTTTCTGAACAGTAAACGAATCACGCTCGGTCCGGTAACGCCGAATCGGGTATTGGCTATGTGCACGACAGTAGCGCCGCCTAGTATGCGCAACTATTCGGAATTATATCAAATAATGACATACAAATGTTTTATTGTTATCTATACTACTATATAAATCTCTAGCGTCTGTCTGTAATTATAATTTTACTATCAAATTTTGTGATAGATAGCCATTTTAAGACTCACTGACTTCGATTCTACCATTTTTAAATTTTTTGTTTGTCTGTCTGTCTGCCTGTATGTATGTCCTTTTATAACTGAAGAACGCCTTGACCGATCTTAATGAAAATCGTTACGTAGTAAGAATATGTAATTGTGCTCATGTAGGCTACTCATTTCTTTAGAAAATCTACCCCTAAAGGGGCGAAAAGGGGGATGAAACTTTGTATGAGAAATGGTAAACCGCTGAACCGATTATGATGAAATTTGGCAGGGAGATAGTTTGACATCACAAAACGGAGACAGACGTAGGCTTGACGTAGACTTTTTCAAAAACAAACCTAATCCGGGATAGCCGCAAAAAAATTTCCGCGCAGACGAAGTCGCGGGTACAGCTAGTCTAATAAATAAAGTAATTAAAAGATACATAAAAAGACGACAAATAGTGTTTTTAGAGGAACTTCTTAAAAACACTACTTAGAAAAATTGATATTATTATAAAAATTAATTTTGAAAGTACAAAACACAATATATATGTATCTAACCTCAAACTGTGAAGAAAGGAAATAAATTAGTTTTAGGACAACATGGAAGAAATGTTGAAAAGTTACGAAATAATGGCTATAGTTATTTAATACGAGTCCATATCACTGGTCAAACATCGGTGACACTAACACCCTATAAAACAAGTTGAAGCACACTTTATTTAGTATTTTACGGTAGGCAAAGTACTTTAATTAACATTATAATTTATTTATTACAGATCAATAATTCTCGTATCCCGAATTGTTGCAGATTTCTGCCAAGGCATGCGTTGCGATCGCGCTACTAAACCCCCACCATGCACTTAGCACATAGCGAATATTTGGCTCCTGTCTATTTTAAAATAAGAATATCATACCGTACACGTTTTCACCTCTATCGTGTGGTCATAAGTGCGCACCGAATTTTTTGAAGTGAAAACTTGCGCCTTGCACTCTTTCTGAAACGAGTGAACGAAACTCTTACACGAAACTGAATCGTCACGCTCGGATCGGTGACGCTGAATCGGGTGTACTCGGCTCTAGTCGACATCAAGAGCGCTCATATCTATGTATATTTTAAAATGGGATACATATAATGGAGCAATAGAATTAGTAATTCTGGCTACAACTCGCGATATTTAAAATTAATAGTATTGTCTATAAATTCGCTACTATTGATACAAATTACATCTACTTCATCATTAATAGTCTCGGCAATAAAAATATGGTGAACTTCAAAATTAACAGTTTTTACAATAAAATTTTGGTACAGACTTTAATCAAGTAATATTTGGGAGGCAACTCGTGAGGACTGTGAGGATGTTTCACATTAGGTAAAATTTTTAATATCTTTTTTGTAAAATTATGCAAAATGACGATATATTTATAACACAAGGCATTCACTATAAGTATTCATGATTTAAAGCTACGCTTCACAAGTTTAAATTTTTAGGATATTAATTTTGTAATTTCTAAATGAACACTTTTTGGTTAAGGTTAGGTATTTTTATCAAAACACGCGAGCCATGTGAGCGAAGCGAGCTTGCCGCGGCAGCGGCCGGCGACACGCCAGTTCAGAATCTGCTCTATAATAACACACACATGAACTTATTAACTTACACTTATAAGTATAAACTTTCGTAATTTCTCCTCTTACCAGAATGTCAGATATTTCTTTTCCCATCTCCCTACACCCCCTTAATCTTCTCTTACGCAGGAAGTACACTAAAGCGTTTCCCAGATACAGATGTAACGACAGGTTTCATATCATTCTTATTTTTTATCACTGTTATTGCACCTTAAATCGGAGCGAGTAAAGTGGGCTTGAGAATTCGAACCACTTCAGAAAGTTCTTGCCATACCCTTCATGTTCGATTTCTTGTGATTAGCCTATAATCACCAAGAAAAGCATAGAATACTAATATACCAGCGTAAAGAAAGGGCATAAATATTGAAATGGAGCCACGTCATTGTATGAAGGACAGCTTGTCAATGTCAAGTTTATTCGTTTACTTTTTAGATAATTTTATTTTATCGCACAATATAATATTTTAAATGATTGCTTATATTTTTTTATTGGCTTTTTAATTATTTAATAGCGTCTACAAATTTTTTAAAGATAACAAATTTTTATTGAGGGAGTAACATTTAAAAGTATAGCAATTAATAGCAATTTTGTCCACATTTTCACCAATTTTGACGACAGTTTAAATGTATCCCTTTTAAAATTCGAATATTATAATAAGTTTTCACTTCTGTCGTGTGTCAAATGTCAAAAGCACTCGCATACCTAGGCGAAAATGTGTGAGGAGAATGATGAGATTTGAGGAAACGAAAGAGGTGTGTAAGGACCGCGACTCCTGGCGCTCCGTCCTTTCTGACTACCCCGTTGGGGATACAGCGTGAAGATATGTTATGCTATGTTATGTTTACTAATAGCTGTAACCTTACGTGTTATTTATTATTTTAAAGATTAAAACCATAGAAATTGCTATAAATGTAACATATTTGATAAACAATTCAACGAGCAAGCAAGTAAGATGGGTGTAGCGATCCGGATGACCCCACACTAGGTCCTACCACAGAGATATCGGATCGTAAAACGTAGAAAAATCAATTACAATCCAAATTAACCATTTTAATCATCATACTACTATACTACATCATACTAAAATATCTAAAACGGGAAATTAACGCGATTACCTTTTATTTTGGCTTGACGTTTCGACCGAGTTGCATCGGCCGTGGTCTCAAGCAAACTGACGCAGCAAGTTTCACTCCGTGTCCGAGGTAGATATTGTCTCATATAACCCCTATATTGGTAAATAGCAATCGCTGGATTGAGTTTTATCGCCCGCAAGTCCTTTCTACTGATCGCTACTTTTATCCAAGAGTAGTGCGTGATGCGATTGAAATCAAGAGACATAAAAATTTTAATCGTGAAAACTGAAACAATTTATCGACTTTGTGTAATCTGTAAGTGTTGCAAAGGTGTCCTAAAAACTATTTTCTAATATTGAGGGTAGATGATAAAACTTCTACCTCGGGCACGGAGTGAAACTTATAGCAACAGTATGCTTGAGACCACGGCCGATGCAACTCGGTCGATACGTCATGCCAAAAAAAAATTAAACTGCCTTCAAAAAAAACACTGAAAAGTACAAAATAACTATCCTTTACTATTCAAAACTCAAGTACTATAAAAATAACTTTATAAGTACGATACACATACCTATATAATTAAATTTGTCAGTAACCGAAGTCGGTATCAAGCCTACCAAACTAATAAACTTTTTGTTGTTGCACATTGATTGGGCACCGACTTTAATAACTCTCAAATTGACATTTATGTCTCAAAGTGACATTTATATTTTATTACTATATTACAAAATGGCACTATGCTAGAGAAAATAAACAATGAAATTATATTCAAAAATATATGCGAATGATGATCATGTTTGTGAACAACAGGAACAAGTTAACTGGACTCTTGCCTTTTGAACTTTCGTAGAAGAACACGGAAACAGGAGGAGGCCTGACATGTGCACTGCAGAGTCTTCAGGTCTCTTGTCTTATGTATACTCGTGTGCTGCATGTCTTTCTGCTTCAGCTTTTAATTTTTTTAAAGGAACTTGAAGAGCCGTATTCGGCTCTTGAAAGAGCCGCATACAGCTCGACGCCGCGGTTTGCCGACCCCTGGCCTAGACAATCATTGCAACAACAAAGCAAATATGAAACAACCCGACTCAAATTGAAATCAACATGTGGCAACATACAAATACGTAATTGAGTCGATATTTCAGGCATTTGACGGTACATTTACATGGATTTATGTTACCTAATGATTTTTGAATCATATATCTTGTTTAGGGTTACGATTAAAAAAAAATTGTATTAATCAGACAGCTATAAAATAATACTGAAAGGGAAGCCTGATTTTCTTGCCGGTTGTTCTCTATAAAGGTTTTTCTGAGCTGGTGGTAGATTTTCCTTTAAAAATGGTATATAACTGGGGCTACTTGAGTAAATGACTTTGAATATGAATTGAAACAAATTAATAATCGAGACGTCCACCATATTAGATTTCTGATGACGTCACGAAATTTTGTTTCTTACACTGCAGTTGCGTTTAGAAATGCCCCAGTTTAAGTATATTAATTCCTTAATGCATTCAAAGCCAATTTTTACTGTCATATTACCATTTTTGGGTTTACGAAGTTTCCACATTCTCAAAGTGACGGGTTACGAGACATCTCAGGATCCCTTGACGTCACGAGACTTCGAGCTTCAAAATAAAACTAGAATCGCGAGGTATTTTTGGCGAGATGTATTAATAAAACCATCGTTTTACTATAAATCAAAATTTATTGAATTAATTGAACTTAAATTACAATATACATAAAATTAATTAAATTCTATACTTTTCCTATGCTTTAATTTCATAATAACGGATTCATTTTCAAGTCAAATTAATTTATTCAAGTAAACCCAATTACAAGGTATCTTCGAACGTCAAATGTACTTTAGTTCGGTTCAAATAAAAAACCTGGACACTGAGAAGAACCGACAAGAAACTCAGTCAGGTATCATTTTTTCAACTTCATTTTACAAAAGGTTTATTAAAATGCAATATTTTCATTGAGCCAGTAAATACATGTGCAGAGAAGATCATTTCCAGACTATTGTTTTATCTTCAATGATATCGTTTCTTTTATAGTATATTAATGTAGGTACTTTTTAAAACCAATCTAAATTTATTTACATAAAAATAAAGCAGACTCGCTGGTAAAATAATCGTACTAATAAATAAATATCGCATTACGCTATCTAGTTATTAACTCATTACTCATTAGTCAGAATTCTCATAAGTGATTAATTTATCGGTAATAAAATTTGGATTTAATATGCTAATAAAATTGAAAATAAACTTATTAAAATAATATTTTGCCAAGCATGTCTATAATCCGAGCTAAAAGTCTCGAAACACGAGATATTACAATTTAAAATTGTCCTAAGACTATGGGACGTCCCGAAACTCAAAATTGAACTACACGCAAACCGGCGGGGGTTATTACCTTGTGGGGGTGTAGATATGGTTATCTAACTACACCCCACACATAAAAAGAAAAGGACACTTAGTTGACGAGCACAAATAACTGAGACGAACACTTCACAGAGTCAACAATATATTTTCGAGGAACACTATTTACAGTCACAATTACAGTAACATACAAGCGACACACAGATACTACAATAATACCGAAATAACAACAAATATCTAGGAATATAAACAAGGCGAATAAAATTAGTACGATTTTTCATAAATTATATTAAATTATTTTAATATATGGAATTTATATTTGCGTATGTTTGTGTGTATATATAATAATGTAGTACCTATTAATAAAAAGTACATACATATGTAAATATTTACAAACTTAAAACTACACATTATCTTAAATAATAAACTTCCTCAAAGTTGCCGCTTAGAAAGCTGTCATTTCTCAAGGTACCTAGCAGACTGGCAGCATTGCCTCTTTGAATAGCCAAACTGATTCGTTGGCGGAAGAAGCTGCCAGCCCGGCGGTCTCCCGAAGCCTCGACCAGTCTCTTACAAATATCAGAAACCAGTCGATGGGCTTCGGGGCCCCAGGGACCCAAAGATTCGACTGCAAAGGGCGCAAATATGAAACTCTCAGAGAGAGTCGCATACTAACGCCGCTTCAAGTTCTCGGCAGTGCTGGCCGCGGCACCTGCTGACTTGGAAGTCGCCGGCACATGGGAAACAGCAAGTGTATCGACACAAGTGGCATCCCACACCAGCGATCTTCCAAGTTTCCAAGGATCACCACAGCGGCAACGGTGAAGAAGGTTAGTTCTGGCCCCCAGACAAAGGGATACTATGAGAGAAAGCGTGGTATTGTCGATTAAGGTTCCTAAGTTTTTTGAAGGTATTACCTTCAACCAGTGTCCTGACTCCTTCTCAGAAACAGCTAGGAGGCGAGACCGATCTTTTTTGGTACTACAAGAATCTAAAAGTTGTAAATGAACATTTTTGCATAGAGGCTCATCCCAGTGTTTTTGAGAAAAGGTCGAGGTAGGCAGGTTAGTACTCGGACAAACACTTAACCAAGCATTTCGAGCATCAGTCAAGCACGGCACCTCAACCGATCCTAAGGAAGGGCGAATAACAGATAGGAAAAGGTTTTCCGTGCTGTAGGCTGACGAAAGAAAAGCTGGCAGTGACACACTCGAGATTTTGCGTATGCCCAGGCCTCCATAACAGATGGGAAGCGAGGCTTGATTCCAGACCCTGTCATCAACAAAGGAGCAATTTAATATTTTAGATAATGTATTTTTTAGAATATTGTCTACAGATTTTAAAAGCGTTTGAAATTTAAAAAGCTGAGAACAACGAAGAGCATATGTAAGTTTTGGAACGAAAAGGCAAAAGCGGACAATGAGGAGAGCCATGTGGGAATTAATTTTGAAAAGTTTGTCTGAAGACTGGCTAAATTTTTGTATTTGATCATTGATAAAGCAGGGTATGGAGTCATCTAAAACGGGAGCACCTAGGAGGTACAGCGATTCTTTTGACAAGACTTTAATACCTGGTGCCAGATTGTTAAATTTATTAATTATTTCATTTTTTGTAATAGTTGGAACAGAATCGGAAATAAAGAGTTCACATTTAGAAAAATTTAATTCTAAGCCAATATCTTTAAACTTTTGAAATAGGGTTTTAAGGTCTTTTAAAACAGTAATTGCTTTACCTCCTATTGTTCCGTGGTCAAGATACCAAATATTAAATTTGGAATTTAAATTACAAATCGCAGGATGGATAGCCAGACTCAAAATAGCTGGTCCGAGAGGATCACCTTGTTGACAGCCAACTTCGGAATGTAATAAATTATCTTTATATATAAATTTTGAAGGACTGCTGTAAGATTGCCAGAGGTAGGGATATATGTCCGGAACATGCTGTTTTATCTGTGTCAACAAGGTGGATCTATCAACAGAATTAAATGCATTTTTTATGTCTACTTTGAGGAGTACCTCACCTCCATCGTGTGTCAAGAAAGCACGCGCCGCATGCACTGCCGCTTCACATCCTCTCTTTGAGCCAAAACCTACTTGTGTAGGACAAAAATATTTTGATACGGTAGAGAGAATGTGACGGCAACAAATTTTGGAGGCAATGCGGCGTATAGTTGCACCTACGGCAATTGGTCTAACGCCACCGTCTTTTTTTTTCAGGGCACATAAATTAGCACCATACAGGATGTCGGTTATCTCCGGGAGCACCTTACCAGCCAGCATAATGTTTATTAGAGCTGTTAAACTAGATAAGAGTAACTTACCGGTATCACCGACAGAGCCTGTAATCAGATCTTTATAATGTTGTGGCGTTAAGCCATCGAGACCTCCCGCGGAACCGCTTTTAAAAGAATTTATTGCGGCAAGCACATCTTCCTCCGTAGCTCGAGTCGACACATCATTTGGATGTGGGGGATCTGGCAGACAACAAGCCACAGAGGAAGAGGGATGCTTTGATCTGAGAGCAAAAAGAGTCTCGGCCGTATTCGGTGCCAAAACATCGCTGGAAAATAGCAAGTGAGCGGCACCTCTTAGATCGCCGTCGCTAATTTTTGTTTCTATTTTTGGAATACTGTCAGAATTGAAAGATTTATAAATGGGCCGAACATGAATGCTCGGAACTGAAGAGTTAGAGCACTTATGTTTAATTTTTTGTGTTAAGGAAATTTTGTCTTTATCGTTTTGTTCCAAACATAATGTTCTATAACCGAAAATGAGCAGTTCTTCCCAATCGCATTTGTCATTTCGGTTTAATATTCTTTGTATTATTAAATTAAGAGATTTGGCAACGCTGATGCGTGCGCCACGTGGAATACGCTTTATTAAGCATACATTGTTTTTGAGCGAACCAATATATTTCCAAAAAGGTGTGCGATTGTGATTGGAATTTGAGGAATTAGTCAAATTGTTGGACTGAGATGGCACTGAAAAGGAAGTGGGGCCTGAAGCAATGCCGGCAGTGTCACACCGTTTGTGTACCCTGCCGACATGAATCTTCAAGCCCCTATTTCCACGAAAAAAACGAGGTTGGGAACACTGCTCACATTTTATTAAATTTTCCAACGATGTGTCATTAATTATAATATGTGAGCTAGAGGAAGGTGAGGATGTGAGGGCCGGGAGTATATCACGACATAATATTACGAAAAATTACAAAAAAACTACAGTGAAAAATAAGCTATAAGCGCTAAAATCTCTAAGCAACCGTTCTTGTTCACGTTGCTATGGCAGAACTGTCACATCCGGCCGGATGAGAAAAACCCAGCAATATGTGGACTGCAGCTGCGTCCACGACCTGAAACAAAAACACCACTGTGAGAACCAGATATGGGGAAAATGATGGTAATGAAATTTGACCAAAAAAAGGCGAAAGGACTTTAAAATAATTTTAAGAAAGAAGAGCCAAACAGTTGTCAATGATGACTTTGACTTTTTTCTATAAATTCAAGTATTAAGTATAATAATTAGTATTGTTGTAATATAAATAGTTACATAAAATATAAATAAAATGTAAGTATATATGTATGTAGTGTAGTGTGGTGTGGTAAGTATGTGGCCTACAACCTAAAAATTTGCAGACAGCGACAGCCACGCGATCACTGCGCGACCGGTGATTAATTGTAATAAAAAAATGGTATCATGTATAACGATTGCGTATCTATTATTGTATGACCGTAAAATGCACTTTTTACGGTAGATTTACCGCTACTTTACAAATTACATTACACAAATTCTCGTTTTGACAGCAGATATCGCGCGAAATTGGCTGTCGCATGCTGTCTGCAAGTTACGTAATAAGCGTGTGGATTATCATGATTCCAAATCAAATAAGACCATGAGACGCTTTTACTCTTTAGGGGTAAAAATGTAGTATAATCCGTTTTAATACAATTTTCCAAAACGATAAACAATTTTTTGTTTTTTTTTAAATGAAGCTGTTGTTACAAAATAAAATAAAACATATGTGAAATTAAATTGCAAAATGTCTTATAGTTAATTAATTTATTTATGCATTAATTGAATTTTATTTATTTCAATATATCTTGTTTTGAAGAAAATGAAACAAAAAAGTTTTTGGCTGATTACATAGAAACGGACTTTCGTTCCTACTTTCCTTTTTGCTTTACTACGAGTAAAAGAATAATAATTCAAAGAATATTAAAACGCGTATTTAACCCTTTCATTCGACAAGAATTTTAACCCTTAATCACTGGTTATGGACGATGGACGATGTTTACGCAAGTTATTAGCTAATTAATTCGGTAGCTTGGCGTATTACAGTTGTTCGTGAACGAGTGACCTAACTGAGCGGGTTCCATATAGCGACCTAACTGAGCTGGTTCCACATAGCGACGTAACCGAACTTGTTTACATCCGCTAGGTTATTAACTAAAAACTTGCAGGTAGTGATAGCCCTCACTTTAGCCCGGCTTTTAAATTTATCATTGCTCTAAAGTTACTGTAACAACTGCAGTAGATAACATCAATTTTGACACTCGCCGCGCGACTATAACGTTATAGTCAATGATAAATTTAAAAGCCGGGCTAAAGTGAGGGCTTTCAACTGAAAACTTCGTAAAAGTCTGTTGTATGCGATTGAGTGGAATAAAAATAGTAAATAGAATAGTATATAATAGTATTAGTATAAAATAGTAGTAATTGTTATTTTTATTACGGTTAAAAGATTGAAAAAACGAAATAATTTACGATGTCAACTTGAAGGACACTACACAATTATGAAACATACGATTACTATGTATCTTTTTAACCGACTTTAAAAGAGAAAGAGGTTCTCAATTCGTCTGTATGTTGTTTTTTTTGTATGTTTGTTACCTCACAACTCCGTCATTTATGAACCGATTTCGAAAATTCTTTTTTCATTTGGTAGGTTATGCTTCAGAGGTGGTCCCATTTAAATTTCACCGATATTGGAGCTTGGACTTCGAAGATACACTAGATAACACGAACTGGTTATAACATTTATTTATATTGGCGATTCTCTTGTATATCGTTGCGCTCCGGAATTAGAATGAAGTTAATTGCAGACCTGCCCTAGATATTTATTTAGGCCAAAGTCACTTCAAAATTTTAGTTTTGAAATTAAAAAGGTGGACCGTGGTACCTGCAAGGCCACTCAAAAGGGGGAAATAAAAATTTTTTATTAAAAAAAATTGAACCGCCTTCAAAAAAACACTGAAAAGTTTAAAATAACTATCCTTTACTAATCAAAACTGAAGTAGAATTAAAATAACTTTATAAATACGACTTTATAAAACATACCTATATCATTAAATTTGACAGTTATTGAAGTCGGTGCCAAATCAATGTGCAACAACATAAAGTCTATTAGTTTGGTGGGCTTGGCACCGATTTCAGTAACTGTCAAATTTAATTATATGGGTATGTGTATCGTATTTAATCGTATAATAAGTTAGAAGTAAGAAGAAGAAGTAAGTAAGTAGTAGTAGAAGTAAGGAAGTATTAAGTAAGAAGTAAGATTATCGTATAAAAAGTTAGAGCCCTTCTCCAAAGTAGTTCTGTATATATCGTTTATAAACAGACATTTCCTATTGTATGAATTAAGAACCTACTCGCTTGCTTGGCTCCTTTGGCGCTCCTTAACAAAGATTGTAATAGAGCGTCCGAACAATCGATCTACTGTTGTTAGTCGAACTCGATGCTTTTTAGAAGAAATGTCTCTGCAACAGTGATGCATTTTTACTATTTTTATAGTCAGGAAGGTAAGTGAAATAATGAGTAAGATCCTTTAAATTGTTTTTCGATACTTAGTGAAAGACTTAACTAAGTGATCGATCTAGTTCATTATGTTCAGTGAGCAAGGACGAGTGAATTAGATAAGAGAAAAATCATGATCAATTCTATGGCGTATAGCTCACAGTGTAATGTTTTTTGGAGTTTAATACGATTACCAAACATCCCTACAGATGATCACCCACTGGATTTGTGATCTAGTCTTATTTATATACGACGTAGAGCATAGGTTACGACTAGAGGATTTCGAAGTTATTTAGCGTTGAATGTGAGTGTAACTCGCACATATAGGTTCCTCACATACATACATATCCTTCGGGACCCGCCCCGGCTTCGGTAAGCTAGACTATTTTTTTTTGAAAATAAAATACAACCCTTGTTACTCGCTGATAATGTATCTTTTTATAGTTTAAAGTATTTTTAAAATCTGTTGAGTAATTTTTGAATTTATCCACTGCATACAAAGAAACAAAATTTACCTCTTCATAATATTAGCATTGATTAGTTAGTTTACTAGCGTAAAATATTAGTATAGATACAAATATACAATATTATTTATAAAATAATAAACTAAACTTAATTTCTGCAGATCTATATTAAGACTTAGCATTTTTCCTGCAAATTTTAAACAAGACTTATGTTTCTTGCACTTGTAAAAATTCAAGGCCAAAGCAAACAGGCCATCTGATAGTAAGTGAACTAACCCTTGCACAATATCTAGGCTAGAAAGCACTTCGCATTACAGATTTCAGATTTCAAATCAATTGGAAAATCTGTGGACTAAGATGTTGTATGACCTCTCATGTCAGAAATTTCGTCGGCGGTCCTACCCTCCACACTGGAATTCTTGCTCATTGCTCTCAACGCACATTGCTCTTCGAGGGGAGGATTAGCGAGTAAGATAGATCCCATATCCCACCAATTGTTCCGGAAACAAGAAGAGAAGCGGGGGAGGAAGAATGGACAAATTAAGTCTAAGTATAAATTTTATACTTTCGCGTTGCATTATAAAATATCTAAAAAATTGATTCAAGGATCAAAACCTCATTTTTCACATTCGGTTAAACGTATGATCACTGAGTGCTGAAAATTATTTACAAATATCGGGGGTAGTTAAAAAAACTTCTACGGAATTCTTCTTCGGACACGGAATGAAACTTGCTACGATAGTTGGCTTGAGACCACGGCCGATGAAACTCGGTCGAAACGTCAAGCCAAAATAAAAGGTAATCGCGTCAATTTCCCGAGTTTAAGTATTCTTGAACTCTCTTATTGTCTCTTTTTTTAGTCTTCTTTTGAATATTATTAAACATAAACTAGTGCGACATAGTCGGTTAACAAGTTATATCACTGTGCCAAATTACTTTTATTTCTTTTCGTTTGTTATTATTCTCGTTTTTTCTTTTAATGACTGAATCCTAACAGATCACATTAGTGATAAGTCGTATCGCCAATGTACGAAAATTCCGTATCAAGCGATGCAGTAACCGTGCTGCATAATCGTGAACGTTTTCAGCAAGTTTTAGAGACCCATTCATCGGTTACCTGGCTAAGCTAGGTCCACGCCGGTGCCTATGGTATAACTCCATAATCAGCCATTCCTATGCAAATTCGCTCGTTGTAGCAACTATGGCTTTATACAAAAGAATTTTGTCTTGTTAATGACAAAATATTCGATACTTAATGCGACAGAGGAATTATGACGAAAATTTCGACAAATGAGATATAACATTTTTATTTTTTTCTTATCATCACTATTTCTATTTACATAGTTCATGCTCGACATTATCACATTCTCTATTTATTAGACGGTAGTTATATAGGTACTTATTTTGGTGCGTTATGTGATTAATCGATACAAATACGACCTATAGTACCCAAGAAAATGCAGACAGCGACAGCCACGTGGTCACAGCGCGACCGATGACTAATTGTAATAAAAAATTGGTATCATGTATGATGATTGCGTGGCTATTATTCTGTAACCATAAAATGCACTTTTCGCGGTAGATTTAGTGCCACTATACAAATTACATTACACAAATTCTCGTTTTGACAGCAGATATCGCGCGATATTGGCTGTTGCATACTGACTGCAACTTACATAATAAGCGTGCGGGTAATGTGGATTATGTGGCTGTTATCCATTAAAACTCCTGCGGTGGCTATCCTTGGGGCGTTGTCGAGGAGCTTCAGGATCTCCCACGAAACGCATCGAAGCCCCTCTCACGCTGTGCTTAAGCATTTCCCGAGGGAGCAGTGATGCAACTCCCATTTTCACCGTTATAGTATCTTCTATGTGACAGCACGGACCACATGTGCTGTCGTTCTTCTCGGGATATCATTAAATAGAAGAGCTCTCATTCCAATCAGCCGCGAAACTGAAGACTACTTTGGACTACGGGGGAACCTCATAGCCTCATTCCCTGAGCTACAAGGTCATCCAACAATCGGGTATAATATTGTTGTTGTAAGTTAAAGAAATATAAATAGATATATAAATGAACTAACTACCCGCTCCGGCTTCGCACGGGTAGAATTTTTTTGAAAATAAACTACAGCCTCTGTCACTCGCTAATAATGTAGCTTGCTATCAGTGAAATAATTTTTGAAATCGGTTGAGTAGTTTTTGACATTTATCCATTACATACAAACAAGCAAAGGTTACCTCTTTATAATATTAAGTATAGATGTAGATAAATATCTATTTCTACCAAATAATTACCATTTTTTTATATGAAATGCTTTTGATTTTTCTTAATAAAACAAATACTTCAGGTAACTACACCAATGTTGTGACCTAAACTAAGTCAGAGAATATTTAGAAAAAAAGGCTGGCTCCCCCCTCTTGCGTAAAGGAATTGCCTACTCTCGGCCAGATACGCAGGGTTGCTGCGTTAGGTGTAAGATGCGAACATCTCATTTAGTTATACATTTATTACATAGTAATAAAAAACAATGCACGCGGATAAGTTTTTTATGTTTGCTACATTTAATTTTTTGTAGTTATGTTGAAGAATTATAACTCTGGATTTGAATAACTAAAATTATCTAGGTATCTAAGGAGTTTAGAATACGTTCGTTTATGTGATTTAGACATTTTTGTATTTCCAATGATGTGAAGAACGAATTAAAGACAAACGTAAGCGGTCACATGTTGCGTCGTGTGCGACCCTGACTGGCGCTGCAGTAATTACCCCATATTCACCCAAAATGTTGCCGTCTAAGTACTAGCAAAAAATAGGTACAAATGATCAGGGGCTCTACACCTGCCACCTTTGGTACTCTTTTACGCAGCGCTCGTTTCACACATTAAGAGTACAATACAACAACGCCTTTAGAGGAATGATGGGCCTGCCCTGGAGGTGTGGTGCGTCTGGCATGTTTGCCGAGAATAGGGTGAACGACTTCTTCGCGGTAATGAGGAACGCGAGAGCGTCTTTTGAGGAGCGTGCTAGTGCGTCTCTGAACAAAATAATTAGGAATATTTACGACAGTTTTTATATTTTCGATGAACATTTTAATGTGATAATTTATAATTTGTTTTGACGTGTTAAATTCACAAGATGTGATAAAACTATACTACATTAAGTACCTGTGTGACATAATTTTAATTTATTTTTGACATAATGTTATTTTTATTAATGTTATTGGTTATTGCTATTATTATTTACATACTGCAACTATTACTGTATTGTATTGTTATATAGCATATTGTATTATAATATAAGTATCTCTGGGTATAAGCCTGAAATAAAAAAAAAAAAAAAAAAAAAAAATGAAGGCCGATTTCCGCTCCGCGCCTGACTGAATTGCCTACTCTTGGCAGTATGCGTAGGGTTGTTGTATGTAGGAGTGTAAGATGTGGATTAGTTATAATATATGTATATGTAAATATATAATAATATAAAAAAATGCACGCAGATACGTTTTTCATGTTTGTTTAATATAATTACTCGTAGTTATGTTGAAGAACGGTTATTATAGATCCGAATAATTGTTATTTAGATATCCAAATATATTACGGTTTGTTCGTTTGTGTAATGTAGACATTTTTGTATTCGTGACGATATGACGAACGAATTGAAAACCAAACGAAAACGGCATTTATTTATAGCAATATTTTGAAAACGTGGTCTAATTCGATGACCATAACACGAGTTTGACAGTACTCGATGTTTGGAACGGCGGCCACTATACAAGTAAGTGAATTTCCCCCTTTTATGCAGCCACTTGACTCGGCTACAGAAGGTTTATCCTCTGATTACACTCGGAGAAAGTTGCAAGTATCCGATGAGCCCCCGGGTGAAGCCGATAGATGAGAATTGTTTAAAAAGTTCACTTAGAAGTGTCAACGAAAGCGTCTGGTTGGGTGTTCTGTATTTATTCTTATTTTGTTTTCTTGTTTGATATTGTCCGTTGGCTCGATTTTAGCGTATCTTCATTTCAAGCCTATGGTCCCAGCAAGCCTGATCGATCCCCCGGGTAGCTCAAGTTGGTCAAACTGTTCTAAATTGTTGTGAAATCTGAATATTATTTGTTAATTTCCCAGTTCTTTGTGTGGTACTCTCAAGACAAATGTTTAGATCGAAGTCGCACAATTGGTAAAAATATTTGAAAATTTTTAGTACAATTTGGTTCACGATGCTAGAACTACATTTTGTGCGGAATTGGCTAATGAACATATCATATGAAAGCACGGAAGATTTGTTGTCGTCGTAGAAAACATACATATATACAATAGCCGTAGAGTTACTCCTTAATGATTATGAATATAATATCACAATTTTGGTTAATATATACAATATATTATGTAATATTCAGTTGTGCATTTTGTTATGGAAAGCTTGCATTACGTTCATGCCATTTCTTTGAGAAAAACATTCTTATAGGACCTCATTTGGTGTAGTTAATTAGTTTCTTACATCATAAATAATATAATAGATGAGCCTAATTTTCACTGTCTGTACAAAGCTGTACCTAACTATAGTAATTGCTAATCCTCCACAATACAGGCTATGCCTAGTGTGGGGACTACAGCTAAACCTTATTATTAAAATAAGGCAAAAATTGTAAATCTATTTGGCAAATAAATACATTTATTATTATATTTTTTAAAACAATTTCGAATACATTTACACAAATAGAGTTATTGGGTTTAAAACTTTAGTAACGTGGACAGTGGAGATAAGCTATAGGAAGATGGCGTTACAGCAGTGACGTCATGAATTCCGAGTGTCATTGCACAGCTCTAGGAATGACAGAGGCGAAAGTTATACCCACTCTTTGTTTCCACTACTTGAATTCAAACATGAATAATTCCTAATTTTTCTTTCTATTTCGGGTATTTTTTTTAGTTTTGTTTGTGATTACTATATTTATCCTTAAATGTACATAGCCTACTGGCTGAAATATTTATTCATTTATATAAAGATGATCTGCTGATTACTCACTTAAAAACGAAGAATATATCGTACTAACATAGTTTAACATAACATAGGTTTGATCCATAAACTTAGTGTATACTGTACTGGCGTATAGACGAACACAAAGCTCGCTGACGCGTGACGATTTTTAATTAGTCAATGTCACCTATGAAATGAATCCCTTGATTATTTTTACTGTGTTATTGGCGGAAACAGCGGGATCGCCACAAAAGAACAATAATAATAATCCTTGATTATTGTGATATGTAACAGAACACGTAACCATTATTGAAAAATACAGTACTTTGAAATAAAACAGGAATAACACAAAATAATAAGATAAGTCAATAGCGTGACGACTTGTGACGACCTGTCATTCAAAAAGGGGTAATAGCGTGTCGTTTGCTTTCCCTTTCCTACTCGGGCCACTACTATAAAAGATTATATGACGACCTCCGTAGCGCAACGGTTAAGCGCGTCGGAAAGTAAACAGTGGTTGTGGGTTCGATTCCCGCCCCGAGTCTGGGTGTCTGTATTATATGTATTTATTTACAAAAGAAAAGTATATAAGTAGTATATCATTTGTCTAGTACTCATAACACAAGCGCTCTGCTGTTTACTTTGGGACTAGATGGCGCTATGTGAAATGTCTGAGAATATTATTATTATTATATTTTCACTTACACTCTTTGTACGTCTATACGCCAGTAAATACTAAGTTTATGATTTGATCTCAGTTTTGTCTTATACGAATCAATGACGTAAAAAAAAATTAATCACGCCTAACAAGGTAGTACATCTCAATCTAAACTATAAGCAGGGATTATTATATCTATCTACATGTATAATCTGTAATTAATTAATATAAGCTATATTACAAAGAGGTAAAATTTCTGTTTGGATTTACGAGGTAATCTCCGAAACTACTCAGCCGATTTCAAAAATTCTTTACCCATATTTGGAATGAATTTTCAAGGTGGACATGGGTTGTATATTATTATATATTATCCCTTATTACAAAAATATAGAATTACTTTATTTACATTAACAAAAAGTACATACATATGTTAATATTTACAAACTTAAAACTACACATTATCTTAAACAATAAACTTCCTCAAAGTTGCCGCTTAGAAAGCTGTCATTGCTCAAGGTACCCAGCAGACTGGCAGCATTGCCTCTTTGAATAGTCAAATTCAATCCCTTTAAATTCCACGTAGGTGAAAACGCGTGGCGCAGTTAGTATTATAAAAAATATGTCCATTTTATATATCTCTTAACTCAATGTTCGTAATAGAATTATTGTTAAGAAAAAATACTGGCTAAAAGCGTTAAAATTTCGGTGCAATTTTACGCAAAGTAATTATTATTGAATAATTAGAAATTAAAAATAATATTTAAACATTGTGTCCAAAACACACATGATTTAATTTTTTGTTTTTCATTTCTGGGTCTTGGGTTACGGAACTCTAAAAATCTAAGTATATTCTAGTTTCTTGCGACAAATCTGGTCTGATTGATTATAATTTAATGCATTTTTTTTTCATATTTTTGTGTTTGTATTGCACTACTTCAGTTTAATCTGAATCTAAAAGTAAAAAGTTTTGACTCGTGTAATACGAACGCTTCGTCTCCTTTGCAACCTCGGCACGTACTTGCCTGCAATTCGTCGCAAACCAAAAATTGTCGAAACACTGACAACACTGCATCCAGTGCCAAGACAGTTCATTAGGAACTACGCTTGTGTTACAAACTTTTTGTACTTACGTAGTATAAACGTTAAGAGTATACTGTTGCAAGAAAATTTAATATTATGTCTGGTATTTTTTGGATTATATTTCATAGATTGAAAAATAGAGCCTTTGTAATATTACTTATGAGTTCGCCTGCTAAGAAGTAAATTTTTCTTAAAAAGTAAATGATATAAAAGCTTAAAATTTAGCTTAGTGATACATAGGTTAATATTTACAAATTTAAAACTACACATTATTTTAAATAATAGACTTCCTCAAAGTTGCCGCTTCGAAAGCTGTCATTGCTTAAGGCACCTAGCAGACTGGCAGCATTGTTCTTTGAATAGCCAAACTGATTCGTTGGCGGAAGAAGCTGCCAGCCCGGGGGTCTCCCAAAGCCTCGACTAGTCTCTTACAAATATCAGAAACCAGTCGATGGGCTTCGGGGCCCCAGGGACCCAAAGTTTCGACTGCAACTGTGTAAATATGAAACTCTCAGAGAGAGTCGCATACTTACGCCGCTTCAAGTTCTCGGCAGTGCTAGCCGCGGCACCTGCTGACTTGGAAGTCGCCGGCACATAGGAAACAGCAAGTGTATCGACACAAGTGGCATCCCACACCAACGATCTTCCAAGTTTCCAAGGAATGAGCGCCAAACCATCCGGTCTCCTGCCGTCTCTGCGCGCAATACCTACAGGCTCTAAGACAGACTGCAGGAACGCCAGCGGCGACAAGAGCTCGCCGAACGTCATTCAAGGCAACATGTCGTGACATGCGGCCCGCACTACGTAAACAGGATAAACCGTGGTGACCTAGTACATCGACGAGATCACCATAGCGGCAACGATGAGGAAGGTTAGTACTGGCCCCCAGACGAAGGGATACCATGAGAGAAAGTGTGGTATTGTCAATTAAGGGTCCAAAGTTTTTTGAAGGTATTACCTCCAACCAGTATCCTGACTCCTTCTCAGAAACAGCTTGAAGGCGACACCGATCTTTTTCGGTACTACAGGAATCCAAAAGTTGTAAATGAACATTTTTGCATAGAGGCTCATCCCAGTGTTTCTGAGAAAAGGTCAAGGTAGGCAGGTTAGTACTCGGACAAACACTTAATCAAGCATTTCGAGCTTAGTGATACATCCTTTTGCGATGCATTTAAAAATGTTATATAATTTTTAGAAACAGCAATAGAAATGCTATTAAAAAATTTAATCCACTACAATGAAATGTTAACACTTCATTAAAAAAACAATAGCTTGAAGAAATATAACGTCACTGTAAAATGATTGTTGGCTAAAAAAAATTGAAACAATTTGAAATAATTATTTACGGAGGTACATACATATCCTTACGCTGTGTCCCTAAAGGGCTAGTCAGAGAGGACGGAGTGCCAAGCGTCATCGTCGAAATAATTATGTATACTTTTTAAATATATCTAACTCCATACATGATATTTTCCAAAATAATTTTTCCTCTCGTTCTGACATCTGCCGTGGTTTATATGAAATGATTAATGTTAATGTTAACAATAAATTTATATTGGAAACCATTAAATTAAACTGCAAGTGACAGAAGTTCGAAATAGCTTTGTAGTGGAAACAATTAGTTTTAAATAAAAATAGTCGTTGTTTGAATTATTTACTTTGTTGCTAGTTCATATATTTCCCTATCATTTTGTCTCACGTGTTTTGCATAGTTTTAAAATATTCTTAATGGAAATAATGACAGAGCAAATTGGCTACACACTCGAATTTAATTTGACTACTCATTACCTTCTTTGTCTCCGAAACTATTAGAATTCTTGAAATATAAATATAAAGCCTTTCCGAAAGTGTATAGAAGTATAACGAAAATCTTACGTTACATACTTGAACTTAATTTGACTATATACTCATTCCTTTCTTTGTCTCCGAAACTATTTAAATTCTTGAAATAGAAATATTATAACGCCTTTCCCAAAGTATGTAGAAGTATAACGAAAATCTTACGTTACATATGTGTCCAGATGTCACATTTAGAACCATGCTGCCTGATGTTATAAATATGAATGTGCGTCTGTCTGTCTGTTACGATTTCACGGCTAAGCCGATGGGCCGATTTTGATGAAATTTAGATTAAGCCGTAGTGAAGGAAGGAAGGAAGGAAGGAGGAAGAAGGCTACTTTTTATAAATCAACGCGGACGAAGTGGCATGCAATGGTTAGTCTACTATAAAAATCGTACAGAATGCTCTGCGTGTGAGATGAATTCACTCAATGTATACATTCTTTCATCGGGAGAAATCTCTACGACAAACCTTAATTAGCAGATTCTTTTTTTAAAAAGACAGCTTTGCGGCAAACTTTGTTTACTGATTAATAACGATTGCTATTAAATATCAAATGTATAAGAACAACTTGTATTTAACTTGTTTTTAAGCTACAATGACATCATAAATATTATAGGCATTGTAATAAACATAAGGTCAAAATTCAAATATTTACAATAGTCACTTCAATGGAATCAAATAATAAGCCATGACGGGGCGGCAATAATCTATTATTGGAAAGTCACACAGTGGCAATCACAGCTGGAGTATGGGTGGACAAATGGTTTTAGTACCTTTTCCGTCAAAGACTACGGAATAATGCAGATGGGACATTGGAAGGCTGCGTTCTGAATGTCGACGAGTCATGAGAAATGAGTATTTGAATGTGTTACTATATTTATTCACAGGTCCATGTCACGTTTATACTTTAAGGCCAATTACGTATTTCATCCCGACGTTTCGACCGGATTGCACCTATCGTGGTCTTGCTCGTTTGCCTCTCTTTTATAAAATAAAAAATTAAAATGTCTTGCTTTGTCTAGCTGTGTTTGGATCAGCAATTCTTAAGATCCTTAAGACCTTCAACCTTTAATATTTTGATTAGGTATTGTTGCTAGAAATATATCTGTAGCAAAACATATAAAAATAACCAAAAATATATCTAGTTAAATCCACTTATTATTCTTTTATGTCAAGGATTAATTAATTTTACTTATTAGTTTTGTGTTCGAATGTATATTATGTCCCGTCTACGTAATAATCTATGTTATTAGGCCGTTTGGTCATCTATTTGCATTGGAAATTCATAATAATGTTATTACAGACTTCGACAATCGGCGTCCTTTGATTGTTGCTCTGTAATTGTGTTTGTGACAGCCCCGCGGACCAACGGACCGTCCTATTGATTTTTGCCATTAAACAATACCTTTTAGTTGAAACAGGGATTGTTTATTAAATTATTGCCACTTCGATAGTAAACGTTCGGAGAGGTCACGCGACGGTAACTTCAATTTTATTATCACTAGATTACTGTCGTTACATCATGTAGGTGTGTAATTTTGAGATGCGATTGAAAGTACTTTGAAATTGATAAAAGTAATAATGAGAGTTATATTAATCGCTATTACAATATAATGCCCAACAGTAAAATACGCAGTAACATTTTCTTTTTAAATATAGCTCTTGACTCTTGACTTGCAGGCTTCTGCTCGCAATTAGGCCGCTTGTTTGCGGCCCTTTGTGCGAGGGGCTGGATATTTGTTATTGTAGCCAACCCACTACACTGATGAACCTTGTTAAGTTCACCAGGTTGCCGCATGCGTTGGACATGATTTCTGGGTCATTCAGATATTCTGCCCTTTCCTTGGCCACACTCCCGCACTCGAGTAACAGATGTGAGGCTGTCTCTTCTTTTTCCATACATCCTCTGCACAGTGGGCTATCAGTCAGCCCTAGGACAAAAAGGTGCTTGTTTAGTGAGCAGTGTCCTGTTATTATACCTGTGAGGGCTCTAATGTTGGACCGGCTTTGTGCTATGAAGCGACGTGAAAGTCGTTTGTCAATGTCTGGCAATGCTTGTTTTGCTTGCCTACATGTATCTATATTTTTCCAATATTCCTTGTGCTGTTTGTGCGTTCTGTTTCTAATCCATGACCGCACTTGATATGTTGGTATGGGCGCTATAGGTTCGGGCCCATATATTTTCGTGTCTGATCCCCTCTTTGCCAGGAGATCTGCTTCATCGTTACCTCTAGAGTTGCTGTGTCCTTTGATCCACTGAAGGCATATTTTATTATTTTTTGATGCCTCTGTTAAGGACTCATGGCACTCTTGTAGCAACTTAGAGTTTGTTTTATAGCTATTTAAGGCTTTTAGAACAGACGCACTATCTGAGAGGATTCTGATGTTGTATCCCTCTATTCCTCTGTTTATTATTGCTTTAGCAGCCTGTATTATTCCTATGCACTCGGCTTGAAAGATGGAATTGTGTGTGCCAAGTGGTGTCGTTATGTGCATATTCAGGTCTTCGGAGAATGTACCTGCTCCTGTACCTGTCGTTGTTTTTGATCCGTCTGTGTAAATGCGGATTTCATGAATGCCCGAGCTGTCATTTTGTTCTTCATACAGTTGTATGCGATATTGTTTGTTCAACCTAAGGGCTTTTTCTTTCTTGTCTGTGGGCATTTCAAGTAGTGGTACCTCTTGAATTGCCATTTTCATTATGCGTGTATGTGCCGTGTTTGCATTGGTTTTCCAGAGGTTTATAGCTTTAAGTCTAAAATCTGTTGCTGTTGCCTCTTGTTGTATGTACATGTGTAACGGTGGAAGGTTTAGTAAGGCCTCCATCGCTGCTGTTGGAGCGGTGCGCATGCCACCTGTTATTGCTGTGCACGCTAATCTTTGTGTTTTTTGGAGCTTATTAATAGCAGTGGTTTGTAGGGTTTTTGGCCACCATACTAGTGCTGCATAGCTTATCATAGGTCTAATTACAGCCATGTAGAGCCACATTACCGTTTTAGGGCTTAGGCCCCATTTATTTCCAGCTAATCTTCTGCATTGCCAGAAGCTTAGATATGCTTTCTTTAATTTGCCTTCTAAATGTGAAGGTTGAGTTTACTGTCCAGTATTACTCCCAGGTATTTCACTTCGTTTTTCACTTTCACTTCAAGCCTCTGCATAGCATTGCAGGCAATATTTACAAAGTTGCCTGTAACGAGTATTGTCAAGTCATCTGCGTAGCCTATAGTGTACAGTAGTTGTTTATTAAGCTTCGTGATCAGGTCATTTATCACTATGTTCCATAGAAGAGGGGAAAGTACACCTCCCTGGGGGCAGCCCTTGTTAACAATGCCTCTTGTGGTTTTGGTCAGGGTAATTTGGACGGCTCTATGTTTGAGTATATTGCTGATCCAGGACCGTACTGTGGGACACACTTTGTGTCTAGTTAAGGCAACGTCGATGCTAGTAAATGTTGTTTTGTCAAAGGCACCCTCGATATCAATGAAGACGCCTAAGCATAGTAATTTATTTTCTATTGCATGTTCTATTTTGCTGACTACGTTATGTAATGCAGTTTCAGTAGATTTTCCGGCACTGTATGCGTGTTGCTGCGGATGCAGAGGTACTTCTAAGAGTACTTTGCTTCTTATTTCTCTGTCGCATAATCTTTCCAGTGTCTTCAGCAAAAATGATGTAAGACTTATTGGTCTGAAAGATTTTGGTTCAGTGTAGTCACTTCTACCCGGCTTTGGAATGAAAATGACTTTTATTTCTCTCCATGATGTAGGGGTATATTTCATTGCCAGGCATGATTGTAGTATTTTTGTTAGCCGTTTTATTATAATGTTTTCTCCCCATTGTAATAGGCCCGGAAAAATTCCATCAAGACCCGCCGACTTGTACGGGAGGAAACTATTTATCGCCCAAGATACTTTATCTTGGTTTACAATTTCTTTCGAGATTGTCCAGTCAATGATTGTTGTTTCTTCTATGTCCGTTTGTAGTCCCCAAGTGTACTCATTAGTTATGTTACACCCGGGAAAATGCGTTTGTATTAGGATCTCATTGACCTCGCTTTCATGGGTTGTTAGCGAGCCATCTGGTCTTTTTATGGTACCTATTTCTTGTAAGGGTTGAGATGACAGAACCTTCATTAAAATCGCCTGGGATAGGTCCTTTTTAATTTGACCTATCTGTTCTGCTTTGAGAGATCTTCTTGGGGTGGTCGTGACTGCGACTGCTAGGTCACACTGCAGCACCTCCGCAAAAGACCTCTCCATATTGCTCCCGGAGTTTGCCAGACGCGGCTTCTTAGACTCCTTCTCAGGGGAGAGTGTGGAGTTCTGGCGCTGTTTCTTATCAGCCTGTGTGGAGGCCTTTTAAGCATACGCCCGGGCGGCCTCCTTGCGTCTGAACCTCCGGATTTTATGTGGGGAACTGCTTGCCGCTGGAGCTGCGCCTTGGGATTTCCTATCCGTCCGCTCGGGGCCACACTCCACCACACCTGCGCGTCCGGTTGTGTTCGGTAGAGTCACCTCCTTCGAACTACTCCCTTTCGCAGCAAGGCGGGTAGAGGGCACCGACTGAGCGTGGACCGGGTCCTCCTCACTCCGTTTCCCTTTTTTGGCATTTTTTCCGAGTGACGCCTTCACCGTGGCCGCACCTGGTTTGTTATCCGTCTTGTGACGGAGCTTGCGCCTGTGCGTGCGTTTGGATCTTGGCTTCACTTCTTGCCATGGATTTCCGGTACTTGGTTCCTCGGGGGAAGCGTCAAGTTCCGACGATCTTGTCATTTCTTGTGACTCAACACGATTCGTCGAGTCACAATCTTTTGTGGGCCCGCTTCTGGGTTTCCCCTTCCACGGTCCTGAGTGTTTTTTGTATTCGGTTTTTTGCGAATCCATATAGTGTTTTTTCGTTTTCACTTTCCATAGCTCCTCACCCTCCACGGAGCCCGCAACGTTGGGGACAGTACTCTGTACTGCCAGGGCTACTAGGAAAGTAAAGCCCGCACGACACCAACGAGACCTCGCCCGAATTAAACAAGGAACCGCGAGCGTCGCCGGCTGTAGACCTCCCCAATCCGGGAGACCTGCCAATTGCCGATTAACTGTGGGTGGCCGGCCCGTGTAAGTGGATCTCCAGGCCAAAGCGGTGTGTTGGCGAGATTCGGTAACTATTTGCCGACCTCCTCTCACCTCAACCGCCAGGATCCCATTGACCCTCCGTACGGGTCCCGACGCACGGCATTCACACGTCGGTGGCTCCCCCCTCCTCCCTCCTTTCTGTTCATATTTTAGGACGGAAAGGACCGCAATGCCGAGAGCCACAATAGCATTGCCGCTGAATGGAAGGATAAAAGGATAGGGATAGGTTGTGGATAGGCCCAACCAGAGGTTCTAGTTACGCTTGTTTCATAGGGAATCAAGCCAATAACAGGCGGCAACCACAGGAAGGATTACCTCCGGTCTAGTCCCAAGTATCTCTGCGACTGTTGCGCTCCTCTTGTGACGATTCGCCAGATTGTGCACCGGACAGATACACAACCTAGGATTAGCCGTACTACATGACCAGGATGCTGTAGCACTTCTAATCCCGCCCCTTAAATATAGCTTGAAAACAAATATTAACGTTAAAAAATAATCCTGAGGTATACAATAAAAATATAATGATATAATGTACATATCGTCGTTTTGACTTCTACTTAAAATGTTTCTGATGACATAAATAATCTTGCCGATTTCGTCGCTCTATCATTATTTATGTAAATGTTTATTTTTTCTTCTTTAAACTCAGTCTGCTAATCAGAAACCTAATCTGTGCTGGCCAATTCGACGTGCTGCTGTGCGGATTCAGTGCTGATTAGCTGACTAGTCTTATCTTTGGAATATTCTGTGAAGCAAATCACATGTAGGCTTAATAACTGGAATTTTTTACAGAAGATAGCTAAAAATTACGAGAATTCTTCATGTGGAACGGATTTCTGCAAAGTAACACATGAATCTATATAAAATAAAAGGTAAAAATTATAAAGTTTATTTGCGTACCTTTTTTTTGACTTTGTAAGACATTTTTTCGAATAGTCTGGGAGTTGGCGTCTATTTGTTGTGTAGAAGACAAAGCCGCTTTCCTTGTTTAAACTTCAAACGATAAATCCATTGGTGTCCGATGCAGCTTACGTCCCGTTGTACAGATAAGCCACAACAATTTATTTCTATAAACGCAATCAAAAAACGATCGTATACCATACAGTGCTAGATTCACGACATGTTTTACCGTTGTAAAGAACTATATTTCTCGATATATGTATACACTTATTATAAGTATAGTTGGGTAAAATACCACATATATTATTTAGGTACTTTGATAGCACAAGAGTTGACAGAAAAAGTTGAACTCACCGAGCAGCCGCGACTTGCCAACTTCCAAGGGGGCTCCCGGCGAGTCCTCCACAGAGCGGTTCAGGACACTCCTCTAACCAGCACCAATTGCCTCCGAATTTAGAGTTCCGTAGACGTTATAATTAATTGTAGTCGTTTTATAGTTTCACCACGCGGAACGAGCGCTCGACATCGTTCGCCATATTTCTTCTTGTGTGCGTTGGCTACACCGTTGGTGCAAGTGAGGAAGCCAACGATCTCTGTTCTCTTTTTTTCTTATAAGTGTACATAGGAAAACGAATTGTGAATGAAATTTTGAATTTGGAATTCTTTCTGGATTTGGTGCTAAGATACAAACAGAATACTGAACAAGTATATAATATAGGTATGTATACACTTATTTTAGAGTCAATGTGTTTTGCATATTTGTTTGAGTTGTCTGAAATTTTTACAAAATCGGCTTTTTCAGATAATGAAATACACCATTCCGACAAGAGGGTCGACTTGTATTTCCACCAAATATCCCACCAAAAATGCGGGTGCTTACATACCTATGTTTTTGGTTTTATATTTAAACAATTATATTTCATTTTTATTTATATTTAAACGATTTCACTACATTTCATTAAAACAGACATTGTCTCCTGTCAACAAAGACTGTGTTTTTTCAGCTTTATGAGATTATTTAAAAATAAATAATTACTTTCATTATGAAAACTACATTTGACTCCATCTAACTTTTACAACTGAAATCGAAGTTCGGATTGTATATCAGTTTCGACCAAAACCGAGACTAAGAGTGGCTTGGACCAACTATTTAAGCTCGATTTAAGGAATTTGCTTCTCGCTTGCACCAATTATTAAATAGTTGGTACCGCCGCTGAAGAGAGTATACATATCAATATCAAAATTTGAATAAATTATAGTGTTATCAGAACACTTTAAAGAATAAAACCCCGTTGGAAAAATTGTTTATGTTGATTTTTCAAAAAGTTATACAATTGTTAGTTAAGTAATTTTTCGCTGACTTCCATTTTCACAAAAGTCTAAATAAAAGTTTAAATAATTGGCCTAAAAATTTTTTGGATCATGGAACCCTTCTTATATATATATATATACTTAACAAAATCACGAGAAAAGTTTTTAAAAATTTTATATTTTTTGTGTTGTAATTTTTTAAAGTTATAAAGTGAAATGTCGACAAAATGTTGTTAAAATAATTTTTTTAATCAAATGTTATGTTAGGTATTGTTGTTTTTGAATGTAACAATGGAAATAGGTAACGTTGAGAAAAATTTTTTTACGTCATTTGTGGATTAATTTTTTATAAACAAATAGACAATTTCAATATTAAAAAAAAAAATTTTCTCAATGTTTTGTTGTCATGGCAAAATGATGATTTTAAAAAAGTTTTCTTAAAAAATTTTTTTTTCTTTAAAATCGGTTTTTTTATATTTCCATTGTTTAAACAATTAGTTCAGAATTTATTTTTTTAAATCATAATTGAAATTTCTCAATAGGATAGAAAAAGTTTTTTGTTTTTTATTGATAATTTGATTGTTTATTAAGTTAACAATTTGTTATAAACAAATTCTGACTACCATTGTCTGTTTTTTCTAAAACTAAAAAAATCTGTTTATTCAAGTAAACCCAATTGCAAGGTATTTTTGAACGTTAAATCTACTTTAGTGAACACTGAGAAGAACTTAGTAAACTTAACTTAACATAAACAAGAAACTTAGTATATAAAAAATAAAGTATTTCTTACTGTACATGGTATGTGGTGGGGTGACTTCCAACTATATGTAGATCACCTTGAAGTCAGTGTAAAAACTGATGAACACAATTTCAACTTCGATTACAGTACAGCGTAGAACTCAAATTTTCGTTGAAATTTGCCAAAACTGGAGCTTTAGTCGGACACTATACATTACAAGCGTGTGTGTTCCATAAATAAAACGCTGAGGAAAACTGTGCTATTATAAAAAAATAATTAAAAACTTAATAAACAGCAGTAATTTTGGACATTTGTTAGAAGTATAAACAAGTAATAATAAGTAATAAGTAAAAGAAGATTATCTCACCAAGTAACATTACATGTTTATACTACCACATAAAAGCACGCACACAGCTGTAAATTTAATTTACGTAACGCTCATATACCAACACTTATGCACTTATACATACACGCACGTATAATATACGACGTCTGAAGCATAAATAAAATAAAAAAACGTAAAATTTTATGTAGTTTTCAGTAATTGGCCATAACTCGAACCGTATTATATTTTATTATTAGGTATTCTGTATTTTTTACTTGTAGACACTGTTGATTTTCTATAATATTAGTAAGTTATTTACTAAAAACCGACCAAGTCCGGTTTGGACTCGCGCTTCGAGGGTTGTTACGATTTTACCTAAAAATATGTCTCATTCAAAAACAAACTTGACTTTGCAGTTGAAACTCTCTCATATTCTCCAAACGGAAGTATGTAATGGCAAAAGAGTGTGATATAATTAGAGATTAGACATTTTTGGATTTTTTCTTTTATTGTGCTGTGAGTCCTTGTTTCTTACCAAATTTCATTGTAATAGGTTTTCGTTTGCGAACATAAGTGCCCGTATCTTTTGATTGCGTTGACTTAGAACCTTGAATTTTTTATCCTTCTAAGGGACTATAAACCTCAGTGTTTGATATAAATTTCAACTTGAAGCCTCTGTGTTTTCTTGGGATAAAGAATCTTTACTGATCGGACAATCGGACACACAGTCAACGAAGCGATCCTATAAATAAGTGTTCCATTTATTCTTTTTACGGTACATAATTATAAAAATTGTAGATGTTCCGAAATCGCAACAGATTTAGATAACACAAGTACAAGTTGAAAACTAAGTACCTGAGCCCTGTATTAAATTGTCGCACGAACAGTATCAATTGCGCGTCGGAGTCAAATAAGTTAGCTTAGAACGCGCGCGTTTGTCACGCAACATTAAGCACGATTTGTGCGTCGGCTCTCTTACTATAACGAGTGAGATGTTCTGTTAATAATACCTACGAGTATGTAATGTATAAAATAAGCGCAAAGAGTAAATGGTTAAAATAGAAAAGAAGACATAACAAATAAAGAAACAGAAATCTTTTTATCCAACTGCGATTAAATAGGAAGAAGGGTTATGGTTTTAGCAATTTAGCAACGTACGTGTATATAGTATGTATGTTGATCTGTTCCCTAAGATAGCTGAAACCGCTTAGCCTTAAGGGTTAGCTTAAGTATTCGATATAATTGTATTAGTCACAATTCACGAAGAAAATCTACAGAGCGAAAGTGAGTGGTAAAAGAAGTCAAGAAAGACCAATGCTAACTTATGAAGATCAAATAGCCAGAATGTTAGCAGACGGAAATGTCAAAAGCACTCGAATACCTAGGCGAAAATGTGCGAGGAGAAGGATGAGGTTTGAGGAAGCAAAAGAGGTGTGTAAGGACCGCGACTCCTGGCGCTCCGTCCTCTCCGACTACCCCGTTAGGGATACAGCCTGAAGATATGTTATATTATGTTTGTTACAATTACGTAAATGATCTTCTTGGTTGTTTCTTGTAAGTTCAGTACGTCAAAGTCCTGTAAACTAAATGAAATATTACAAACAGAATATAAGTGGAGAAATACATGTAAAGAAAAAAGAGGAAAAGGTGAAAAGGAAGATAAAATACATAACGACTCTGCGTTAGAGTACGAGGAGATGAAATAAATAAGGTCGAGATGGAGATAAAGAAAACAAAACTCAGTAAATAAGGTCTC
Organism: Zeuzera pyrina; assembly: GCA_907165235.1. Classification (NCBI taxonomy): domain Eukaryota; kingdom Metazoa; phylum Arthropoda; class Insecta; order Lepidoptera; family Cossidae; genus Zeuzera; species Zeuzera pyrina. Next base: position 1,457,378 of record OU015622.1, read on the forward strand.
TGGTTTTACTTTAGAAGGGTAGACGGAGAGGATTACAAAAAAAGTACTTCAGAGTCAATTACTTCAACCTAATGAAATTACGTACTGAACCAACTGAAGAAATTTATTTGATTTCATCACGATGATATCAATCTCCATCTATATACTACATAAATTCAATTAAAGTGTCTGTCTGTGATTTCGAAATAAAGGTTTTTCCTAAGCTCATGTGCTTATTTACAACAAAACTTAAACACTTTTTTTTTTTAATCTTTGTCTTGTTATTTGTTTGTTTGTTTGAGCCAATTTCCGAAACGTCTGAACCGATTTTGACGAAATTTTCATAGACAATTAGAGAACTTTTTAGAGAGTAGTCTAGATTATTTTTAATACCGGGAAAATATTAAATTTAACGCGGGTGAAACCACGAGCCAATACTTAATTTTAAAAATACACAGAAATGTGATCGAGAGAAAAATATTTTTCATATTAAACAATTAAAAAATTATGAAACTGATACTTTATGTATTTAAAAAAAACTTGTAAACAAAATTATATGATTGTAATTTCTTTAATTCATAAATAATTGTAAGAAAGAAATGAGCAGCTTTTAAATTACAATAGTTTGGAAGGTTTGGGCACATAGAAAGAATGAGTGTTAAATGGTTGATGAAGAAAATAAGTGAGAGTGAGTGATTTATGAAGTACGCCGTGGTCTTCCTCGGCTATCGATCGGCTAGTGTCAGAGTGTTAGTTGACGGAAAGAAGTCAGTCAAGTCAGTCAAGTCAGTCGGTATGACGTCATGCATTTATGTATGTATGTACAACCCGCGCAATTAAAAAATGGTATTGAAAATGGCGGCTGACTTATCGCTGTCTATACTCGCACCTGCGCGTGCTGTTAACAAAAAAAATATTCATATGAAGTTAGCCGCTAGTAATCAGCCGATATCGTGATGTCCGAGATCTTAGCAGAATCGGACGATACTGGAGAAGGTTCAAGCACACTATAACCTGTCCTGTCCTGTATATCATATTCAGATTGAATAAATTATTTTTGTATTATTTATTGATTTTTATTTATTTATTTCTAGGAGGATTTACAGAAAAACGACATCAATAGATAGAGACTTAGTGGGGAAATATTGCTGTTAACAAATAACTTTAAACGAGCATGAACTCATTATAAAGCATCATTATTTAATAAAGAATTAAACTGTTTTGTTGATGGTACAGACTTAGTCAGCAGACATTTTCCATACCATTCTATAACTGCACGGGTTGTATTAGAAGTGTTCGCATTCCTCGGCGAAAATGTGTGAGGAGGATGATGAGATTTGAGGAGGCAAAAGACATCGATGCTCGACGTTCTTTCCCCTCTGATTACCCTTTCAGGGATACAGCTTGAGGATAAGTATATACTTATAAAAAAATAAGGAGTTTTTAAATAATGTAATCGCATGTGAATCACTTCTTCCATGTAAGAGCTACGATACTACAATTGAACACATGGAAAGATAACAATGTCAAACTTATAAAACCTCTCAGCTCTCTCTTGTTTTAAAAAAATAAAACCAAATTAAAAGGAACAGAATATCTGCGCATAATAACTCATTGAACGCAGTTAGTTTCAATATTGAAAAACAAGCGCAATATCCCAAAAAGTCGTTTGAAAGCAAACGTCTGCCGTCACGTAGAGTTTGTAGACTTTGAGGTGACAATATTATACGGGCCAACACCGAAGATCCACCGCATTTATTAAAGTCAAAACCAGCAACAAAGGGATGATATTGAATTGTAAGGAAAGGAAACTCGGAGTGGTGAAGATTGGACATAATGGATAAGGCTTTTAAGGAAATTGGAAGACGTCAGAGAACAAGAAGTTAAAATGAAGAACTTTAATTTTTTTAGCGTTTTTGACTTGATTTTTGGAGATATACTAAGTGGTAAAAGTGCTTTTAAAGGTTGAAATACAAATCTTTTTGTTTTATTTTGTGGGTACAAATATATTTTTCTAAAGTTCGGAGCTCGAGTGTCACTGAGTATTCCATTGGTTCGTTGAGGTGTCCACAATACAAGTTTAGTCCTCAGTTTGGAACCTTACAATACTCTTATTTTACTATATCCTAAACTGTATTGTTCAAAGTCAAAGTTAAACCCAAGTTAAACCCAATTGCAAGATATTTTTGAACGTTAAATCTGTCTTTACTTCGAAAAGACAACATACACACTTAGAAGAACTGACATGAAACTCAGTCAGTTTTTTTAACATTAATTTACAATTGGTTTAATAAGATAGAATACATGTAATGCCACCAATTGCATAATATGCGGACAAAACAACAGGAAAGATTATTTCCATGTTATCGTTTTGTCTTTGATGAATAAGTTTCTTTTATGAAGCAATTTTGTAATCAATGTGCTTTTTATAACAAATCTAAATCTATTTTCCGATAACTAAGTAACTTCCCAAGGAACCTCATTATATAAATTAATGTAGTTATACAAAAATTAAACATTTGATTTACTTTCTTTATGGCGGATAGGGCAAACGAGCAATTTGCACGTATTTCGTACGTAATTTAAATGTTGGAATAACCAATTTATTTATAAATTCATTACTAATTTCTTAAACGAATTGAAAGACGGTTTTATTAAGGTTACCGCCCATTTACTACCTTGCCTCGTCGCTTGGTGTTTACCCGTTTCAACGTGTGGTTGGCAAGGCCCTAACGAGTTGATGTCTCGCGGTCAACCAGTGGACGCCGTTTGGCCGGCGAATTGTTTAGAATTTGAATTTCTCACGTGAATAACCTACAGGCGGCGCGGATAGCATAGCGGATAGCATTCACTCACTGCTTACGGAAGGCTTACGAGACGTTCTGGAATTACGAAATGAGTGTATAAGATTAGGGTGTCCAATAATATATCCTGACCACCAAGAGTATCCAAGAGGAACAGTGGTAGTTGAGGTCAATTGAAGAATGAGCTTTAATCATGAATTCTTTTATGAAAATGTATTTAAATTTCGTTGAAAAATATATCAATTATGAAATTGTTTTCATTCTAAATATAACTCTATGCGGTATCATCAAACTGTACATGTTAGATATATCTTAAAATTATGACTTTGAAAGATCAAAGAGACCACCTCAGAGTCATTTCTTTTCGGCAGCTCCTCAATTACTAATTCACTGGTTTCGACGCTGAATGGCGTAAGATCACAGTTCGTTCGGGGTCGTCGGTAGGTGACACGCACAAAGAACCTCCAACTTCTTTCATTGTAGATTAAATTCTTTACTTCCCACGTTGCCGAATTGTTCTTGTATCCTAATGAAAGCCAGCTCAAAGCTATCAATTTAAAAATAACTCAACATAAATAGTTCAATTCACGTGTCCCACTATTTCAAATAGACCATCTGATGAGAATAGTAGGATGTTATTAGTGTTAATTTACATTGAATACATTAACTTAGTGTGCATGTGCCCACATCGCTAATTAATCGTAAGGAACTCTCGCCGCGCGGAATCTGACTCGCACTTGGCCAGTTTTTAAATGATGGTAAGATATCAGTAAATTTAGTGCAGATACTTCGATGAAATTGTGTCTTATTAATGATAATCTCTAAGTATATGTCTATTGAGTTTGTCAGCCTCCGCTTTGTCTCGTAACTCTGTTTAAATTTCTAGGTAATATTGCTTCTAATATTTTGCCTGTGACTAAGGTTGGCCTCAATGTTACTTTTTTGCATAACATGAGGATATCTTTTCCATTTTCTTTAAACTTAAGCTCTCCTCATGTAATATGTACTTAACTATTTTCTTGAAGAGACAATTACATAATCTATTAGATTGGTTGTAGGTAATATACATGGCTTGCTAACTCACATACAGATGTTATAAAAGTTAAATAAAAATGTATGAGGCATTTTTGAAAACCAAATCTACTAAACTAAAACTACAAATAATAACACGTTGCAATAGGTAATTTATATATACTTTTAGAAATCAGTGTTTGTATACTGCATGGATATATATATTACACATAGTATATGTATGGTGGTATGAACAGATTGCATATTTTATGTTTCGAAAAAATTGTTGATTTCATAATACGATTGTCTACCGGGTGATTGCAACCTAGAGGTTTAAAACACGAACACAACGAAAACGAACACAATTTACCGGCATGCTTATTATGTAACTTATAGACAGCATGCGACAGCCAATATCGCGCGATATCTTCTGTCAAAGCGAGAATTTGTGTAATGTAATTTGTAAAGTGGCGCCAAAACAACCGCGAAAAGTGCATTTTACTGTCATAGAATAATAGATATGCAATCGTCATACATGATACCAATTTTTTATAACAATTAGCCACCGGTCGCGTAGTGATCGCGTGGCTGTCGCTGTCTGTAAATTTTAGGTAATAACCTCGCGGACCAGATTTATGTGATGTTTTTCTTCTTCTAGCAATCGCCTCGCTCTTGCCTCGCAAAAACTGGATAACAATCGCCGCTAATATTCGTTTCTCCCTTCAGAGGCTTAATCTCACTGGCCGCAGATTTAATACATATTTCATTGGAATATTTCACGAGGTATTACTTCTTTTCGTGCCAGTTGTTTGTTAAATACCAGTTTATTACTTAGCGCTTTCTTTGAAAGGAAAAAGGAATTTTCGGGTTCCGCTTTAATGGTTCCGCGGACATGGAGTTTCATAAAACACTGTAATTTGATATTGTTCATATTGCTGACTGGAGCTATAAGAGGTTTTAATTATTTGACGGTTATTTACGAAACTTTTTATGCTCGACGAGAAAGAGGGGCGTTACCGGTTTCATATCTTTGTCTTTCTGTATATTTATCTGCCTGTGAGTTTGCTTGTGACAGTAATTTTTGAAAAAGTGAATGCAACTTTCAGACAATAAAAACAGCCAATCCAAGACGTTTTTAACTGAAAGCTGTGGGTGACATGATGCGTTATTGTTTGTAAGTTGTAGTTTGGAATTATGTTTTTTTATTAGAAAGTTGCAGTTTGCATGTTGTTTTTTCTCTGAAAGTTGCAATTTGCATTCTGTTGTTTTTGGAAGAAAGTTTCAGTTTCCAATAACATACATGACTACAATCTTTGATTATTTACTTGCCTAGATGGAACGTTGTGAACAATCAATATGCAAAAAACCTGCCCAAATTGCAGGTTATGTGTGCGTAACAGCGGTCTACTTATTTTCATAAAAATGACAATATGTGTGTAACTGGGGGTCACAGCATATATAGGACTATTTCCCTATTGTTGTCTGTAACTTCTAGCTACTGAAACAAACTTAAAATGAACTTTTTATACATGTATAGAATAAAGTTAAAAAACAATGTACAACTTATTTCATATGAAAATATAAATTAAAATCTCTTCTTTTGGAAATAGGTACTCTTTCTTCTTTTAAATTTTGTTGCGTGGGCTATATTGTGTGATTTATAAATATGGTGGCATCCTATTTTTAAATATTTTTTTATCTCTCGTTTGGTGATCTATATTATATTCGTCGCTGATAAAAACAAACACTGTAACAATATAAATTAATATTAGCGCTTAATGAAATAAAAATGAATTAGTAGGTACTTGTAAAAAATATGGTCAATTAGGTAACCTTAGGCTAATTTCACAATTTTCACAAATTTTTAAATACACAACTAATAAAGTCATTATTTAGCCAAATATGAAAATAAGTAATCGTTTTTCTCGATAAAACATGAATAAATTTTATGACTTGCCGATGAAAATCTATCTTTGCGTTCTCATAAGATTTATTTGATTAAATGCGACTCAATTTCACAGCATAAACCGACATAATAATTTATTATTGACAACCTCAATGACGCGTAATGTTTCAAATAACACTGAATAAGGTGAGAAGCGAGTCAACCATTTTTGGTACACTTTTTTTGAGCGTTTCCAAACACCCAACACCCAACACGAGTGAATAATCAAAGACTACAAGTAGGTATATTTGGTGGAAATCGGTTCGGATTATTTTTTGTATCGGGAATTTTCGGGGAATATTAAAATAAAATTTTATATTATAGCTTTATATTTATATAAATTTTATATTAGTAGTTACATCGAAATTTCAGTAGTTTATCAGTGAAATTCAGATAATCAAACGAGAATAATAATATTTAGTTTTCCATCAATATATCTCAGACGTACAAACATGCCGTTATAGTTTTACAATAGCGTGGATAGATTTGTGAGTTTTGGTTGTAGCGTATAAAGTTGCCTTTGGCGTGTTTTTCCTTTTGGAGAGCGAGGGGTGAGGCGAGTACGCAGGACTCGTAAACACAATTGTTGCGACTTTAAATCAAACAGTTCGCGAGAGTCATTAGGGACACGTGCGACGACTGGGGCTGTGTTGCCCGTGATAGCGTGTGTCCATTATATCAGATGAAGGGATTTGATTATTTAGCAAGCGAGATGTCAAATCTTTAAACCGAGTTTCAATAGTTTGTGCCAGCTACCCTTAATTGTGTTAACTTCTTTAAACTAGCTATTCCTAAATTCAAATTACGAAAGTCGAGAGGTTCGTTATTGGGTTTGTTTTTGTAACAAGGTCCCTCAGACATTTAATCATTAGAAAATCATACCATGAATCAAACAATATCATCAAATAGAAAACTGTAGTTTGGAAGTAATCTTTCCTGCACTTGCATTTACTAGCTGTGAGTACTGTATTTTAATAAGATATAATATAAGAAAGAAAAAGAAAAAATAATACCCGCAGAGTTTTTTTCGAATCATCTCGTGCAAGTTTTTTTCTCATTCGATGGTAGATTTGATTTTCAAAAATAACTTGTAACCAGGCTTACTTGAAGCATCTGTTATTTTATCTCTATAATACAATCTGTTGTTGAGCAGTTAATATGCATGCATAAATATTTTAGTCTATTGGTATGTCAATATACTATGAGATGGCGCTAAAATTAATATTTACAGAAAAGTTTTTTTGTCTGAAAACAAATCTAGATATACTTCGAAATAACGCATTATCTAAATAGAAATTTAACTCAAATCGTTCAAGCCGTTTCCTGGGAATAAGAATATTATATAGATAAGAACATACAAGATTTGATCAAATGAATAAGATAAATTGATTTGACTCTGATTTTGACTTTGAAAGAAGTACTTGGTCTATCCCGCGTTAATAAAATGATAAATCTGTTAAACAAATTTTTGAAATCTATAACTTTAAAACTCCTTTTTATTTATGAAAAATTCACAATCTTGGGTTCATTAGGGTTAACATGGTCGAGTTAAGTTCGAGTACCCAGTTTGTCCCCTCTCTAATTCTCGAGTGACAACAAAGATACAAATATAACATTTGCCATATATATTATTTTTATATACCAAATTTAAAGTTTGTACCGTTGCATGTCGTCTGGTTTCAGACAATAGCTTTCCCTTTTGCGTAACAAAATTAGAAATACGTCATAATGTCGTATGACAATGAAAATGCGTAACAAGAATAATGAAAGTACAAGTGAATGGACACCCCAGTGTTGTAATTATCCAACAAAGTTTGTCGCGCCTCTTAATTTATCGCTACTGATTCATATTCGGCGCTCTCACCTTCCGATGGCGAAGTTCGCGACAACGAGCAGACTTTTGGAAGTTTTGTTTCTATTGTCGCTTTGTTTGAGAAATGCAGGTAATTACGACGCGAATGTAAATACGGCTTTATTAAAACTAGCTCTAGATTCTCTTCGCGTGGCAAGATTTGCTGAATTTATATACAAACATCTTATATACAAACATACATACAGGTCGTCAATTTGTCAATCAATCATCAATATATCCTATAATTATATTTCGTCTAAACTTTTATACTTATTAAATGACGTGTTTCGCCTCTCGACGAAGCACCCTCATGAAATTCCAGTCCTATTGTCCAGCTACCCAGCTACCAAATATTTACTGGTGGCTATACCTCGTTGAGAGGAAAAACACGCGGCGATCAATAAGTTTTAAACTTTAGGCGGGAGATAACTAAAAAAAGTTCGGAAAAAAAATTAAACAGGCTTCAAAAATAAAACTATGTTTTCTGTTGTTGCACATTGATTTGACTCCAACTTCATTAAAGAACAGGTAATATTTTAAGTCGGCCCCTACTATAGTAGAGACCACACTAGTAGATAGTATCAAGTCTTATCTGTCAAATTTTATTACATACAATAGGTATTTGTATCATATTTATAAAGATATTTTTGGTTTTGTACTTGAGTTTTGATTAGTAAAGGATAGTTATTTTGTACTCTTCAGTGTTTTTTCGAAGTCGATTTAATTTTTTTCTTCTAAAGTTTTTTAGTTCTCCCTTTTGAGTGACTTTAGCCTAAATAAATATCTAGGGTAGGTCTACAATAGAATTTTTTTCTAATTCTGTAGCGAAATGAGATATAAAAGAATCGTCAATATAATAAAACTTACGAGCAGTTAGCGTCATTTGGTGTATCTTTGAAGTTCAAGCACTAATATCAGTGAAATTTAAATGGGGACCACCTTGGAGTTTGATTGAACCCAACGGAAAAATAATCATTAAAATCGAACTGCAATAGACGAAGTTATCAGCGAACATACAAAAAAAATACATGCAAACGAACACAGAATCTCCTCCTTTTTGGGAGTCATTTACAAAAAATGGAAAGCTAATGAGATTTGATTATTCTAGATTTTTTGGCAAACATTTTAAATTTAAATGAACATGTTTAAAAGTCACTAGATACGATGCTTCATTTACTTTACTTCTCAAATTATGTGACAGTATGTGTCAAGTATTAGACTGGTGATTTACTTTTCAGCAAACAACTCCAATTTTTATAAAATATCTTCAATGTACGGATAGACATTAGATTCCGCTATGGCTGTATAATATACATTCATATTACATATAGATATATGTATATATATATATATAGTAGATAATTCTATTAAACATAACATAACATATCCTCACGCTGTATCCCCAACGGGGTAGTCAGAGAGGACGGAGCGCCAGGAGTCGCGGTCCTTACACACCTCTTTCGCTTCCTCAAATTCTATTAAACGTCCTATGTTTATAGCAAAATAAGAACGGTGAACTTTATTATTCGTGATTTAGTCCGCAAATTGATACATAATTTCAACAATACACCCTTTCATTGCCTTTTCCCAATAGCTCGTTTCCCAAGTCGGAGAGCTGGCTGTTCTCACAAGTTAATTAAACTACGTAGTCAGACGTTTATTCAGAGTCATCAAACTGCGCTAATTTCGCCCAATGCCTTATTAATTTCTTGTTTAGTGCCTAATGGGCTCTTATTTTGTATAGATATTTCGTTTAGATTGCTTTTCGCGGGATATACGAAGCGATGGGGTGAACCCATTTTCGAAGAACAGAAAACGTTATACATACATCGCGCGTGCGCGAGTCAACTACAATTTTGTAATATTGTGTAATGTTTAGATTAGTACAACGTTTTCATATCTACAGCGTTGCAATTATTATAATTGCTTAAATATTGTTACTATTATATATTTAGTTCATTTACGTTGTCTATCAAAACTCGGGCCAGGGACTGGAGGATGCCATTAGTATGAAAGAGATTGAGAAAGTGATAAGAAGTTTGAAATGTGGAAAGGCTGGAATTGATGAGGTGACTGCAGAGATGATCAAGTATGGTGGTCCTAGGGTCTGGGATGCCTTCTGTGCACTCTGCAACCTTTGTTGGCAGAAGGTTCCAGAGGACTGGCGCACGTTTTTTTTTTTTTTTTGGTTTCTGAGAGGCGAAATGAAACCCCCGCGGGCTACCCAGCCGGACTCTACGCCGACTGGGGAGTGTCGGACTCGAACCGACTAAACAAAACCCCTCTTTGCTGTTAGCCCTAGTGGCTTTTACAGCGTCACAGGTCGCGTTGGGGCGAGCGCTGAAGGCGCCCTGCCAGATGGTCGACCGCCTGAGGGTTCCTCCAGCCGAGGGATGCCTCGTATGGAGGGCGGACCTCGGGCTCAAGGCGTCGCCAGGGGAGCTTTCCGCACCTGCGTGCATCTTAACGGGCTTCCTATTCGGGTGAGGGCCGGGCCTCTAGCGGACCCGGCCGGCGAGACGGCTGAGGGCCGGTTAGTGTGCCTAGTGTTCCGCGTGGCAGTTTACAATGTGGCTTAAGGCCCGCGTGTGTGCGTGTAGAGCTAAGTGATCGAGCTTCTAAACGTGAGACCCTACGGGTGTCGCGGGGGTCGTCCTCGCCTCCGCCGGTGGGGGCGGTGCGGTCGAAGTGTGTAGGTTGGCATGTTCGAGTTCGAACGTGTAATGTCGTCGTCGCTGTCGCCTAACACATGTCTAGGTCTACGATAGCGTTTGCGGACGCGGCGTTCGGGGGTGTACGATGACGCCCTGACCACTAAGGGATTCGGGTGTAAGGAGGAACGGTGAAAGAAGCGTTGGGACGCCTCTTTTAGATGTTGAGTTATAGAGGGTAATTCTAGGTCGTAGTGCAGATCTACGTTGCGCACGTAAGGAGGGGCACCGGTAGCCCTGCGCATGAACCTATTCTGAATAACTTGGAGGGAGTTGATGTGAGAGCGCGCAGCGTGAGCGAATGCTACACTGGCGTACGTCATGATAGACCTGACGCACGTCTTATATAAGGTAACTTTATGTCTGAGGGACATTTTGCTTTTAGCGCAAATGAGCATGTTGAGACGACCGAGGACGAACGCGGCGCGGTCGCGGACCGTTTTGATGTGTTGGCCGAAGGTCATGGCACTGTCAAGGGTGACTCCTAAGTATTTGACTTTCCTAGTCCAAGGGATATCCTGGCTGAAAAGTGTGATCGTTCTGAGAGTGTTAGCGCGGCGGGCGCGGCTGGTGGTCGTTCCCCTCGAGAAATACACGGCGGCGCTTTTCTCGGGGTTGACTTCGATTCTCCAAAGACGGAACCACTCGCCTAGGCTCGTGACCGCGACTTGGAGGAGTTGGGAGACTCTGAGGCGACTCCGGTCTGATGTGAACAGAGCGGTATCGTCCGCGAATAGGGCGAGCTCTACACCGGGGGTTTTGGGGACGTCGTTCGTGTAGAGCGAGTAGAGCGTGGGCGATAAAACGGAGCCCTGTGGGACGCCTGCCCTGATGGGGCGGGGAGAGGAGAGCACCCCTTCGACTCTATAGCGGAAGGAGCGGTTTGACAAAAAGTCCCGTACTATGCGTACGAGATCGTCAGGCACGCCGAGCCGGCGCAGCTTGTACACCAGCCCGGCGTGCCAGACTTTGTCGAACGCCTTCGCTACATCGAAGAAGAGGGCCCCCGTGCCTATAGTGCGACTCGGGCGGTTAAGGCCCTCCAGGATGTGTTCCGTGAGGCGGTGCACTTGTTGTATGCACGAGTGTTTGGCTCGAAAACCAAATTGCTCGTCTATGAGGAGACCGGAGGTGTCTAAGTGGGCTTTGAGACGAGCCAGAAGGACCCGTTCGTAAATTTTCCCTAGCACGCTAAGGAGACTGATTGGGCGATAGCTATTGGGGCTACTGCGGGGTTTACCCGGTTTCGGGATTCCGATGACGATCGCTTCCTTCCAGGCGGCTGGAAAGACGCGGTTCGCCATGGCGGCATTGATAATGGCTACTAAGAGCGCGAGAAGGCGCATAGAGAAAATTTTGACTACTCGGTTGGAGATGCCGTCTCTACCGGGGGCTTTTCTAGGTTTGAGAGCCTTGACAATGTCCTGAACTTCGTCAACCGTCGCGGGTCTGAGTTGGCAGGGGGCGGTCGCGGGCGGTAGGGAGCCTACTTCGCGATTGACCATGTCTAAATGATTCTGATCTACAGGCTGAGAGCTAGGTGAGCATTGGGCCTCCAGAGTGTCGGCCAAGAGTTCGGCTTTATCTACATCGTCGAAAGCTGTCTGTCCGTTCGGTTTCGTCAGGGGCGGCATTGTTTGGAACGTGTCCGATTTGAGAGATCGGGCCAACTTCCAGTAAGCCTGGTGCGTCGGCTCGATCTCACGCATGAGATCGCTCCACCTGTTATCCCTAAGTTCGGAAATTCGGTATTTGACTTCGCGTTGGAGGGCGCGTAAGTTGCGTTTATTCGTTTCTGAGGGAAACGAGTCGTAAGCGCGGGTCGCGGCGTTCTTGGCTCTGATCAGCCGACGGATGTCTCCAGGGAGCTCCCAACGGCGGTCGTTCGCCGCCGGGACCTCACGGGAGCACGAGGAGACCGATTCGCGGATGTGGGCGGTGAGCGCGTCTATCGCCGCGGTCGCGTCCTCGGCGGAACGGATAACGTCCGGTATCGCGTTAAGCCGCGGCGAATTCTCAGAGTTTAGCGTTTCGTCTAAACTCTGCCAATCCGTCACGGTTTTTGTGAGCGTCCTAGTGTCTATCATAGGTCCTAGTTTTAGTAATACCGGCCTATGGTCAGAGTCTAACTCGTGTAACGCCTCTATTGAGTGCAGCGTTAGAGCTACGTTCTTTAGAAGCGCTATGTCGAGTACGTCCGGTCTGTGTGTTGTAACTCTGGGATAGTGGGTGGGCGTCATGGGGGCGATAACGTCAAAGTTAAGGACATCGGTTAGTTCGTCTAAAGCTCTGCCATTTCGCGAGGTGGTGTGCGAATTCCAGCGACGATGTTTAGCGTTGAGGTCGCCGGCGAGTATGACAGAGTCGTCTAAATTTAGGAGGGCCTCTAGATCGCTTCTAATTAGCGCTTTACCGGGAGGGAGATAAACTGACGCGAGTGTGACAGGCGCGTGCCCCGTGAGGGCCACCCGGCACACCGACGCCTCTATGTTGGTGAGGGCGGGCGTATCGATCGGAATGCAGTGCAGGGACCTTCTGTAGTAGATAACAGTGCCGCCTTTGGGGGCGGGCACCCTATCGTTTCGCACGATGTTAAGCCCGGAGAGGCCGGGGTCGCGATTTCTAGGTTTCAAAAAGGTTTCCTGCACTAGCATTATATCTATTTGGTGGTCTCGCGTAAACTCGTGAAGCCTGTGAATCGTGAAGAAGATCGCGTTGCCTGCGGAGTCCGTCCGCGTTAAAAAATGAGATTGAGAGCCCGCGCGGTTTGATGCGCGCGGAGGGAGTTGTCTCGTGGGTGCCCGGTTTTATAACCTACGAGGGGGCGCCGTGAAGCGGCTTAGGCTGTCCAGAAGGGACGCGTGTTCGGCAAGTATGATGAGCCGTCCCATCCCGTCGCTACAGTCGCGGATTTTACGCGCGACTAATTTAATTTCGTTAAGGTTGACTTCCTTAACGAGGTCGGCGAGCATTCGGATGTCGCCGAGGAGATCGGACGCCGGCGCTGAAGGAGCCGGCGCCGCTGGACGCGTTTGAGGCGCGGGCCCCTTACGCCGCGGTTGTTGTGCTGGCGTCGGCGCTATGGTCTCTCGGGCCGGTAGAGCGCGCGCGGGCGCGGATTTAGTCGACGCTGAGGGCGCGGGTTTGTTCGGCGCTGAGGGCGCAGGTTGAGTTGGCGCGGAGGGCGCGGGTTGTGGCGGCGCAGAAGGCGCGAGTTGTGACGGCGCGGAGGGCGCGGGTTTGGCTGGCGCAGAGGGCGCGGGCCGTGTGGGTGCGGAGGTCGCGGTAGGGGCGGCCTTAGGTTGGGCTGGGTGCGCAGGGGGGCCGCGGCGTTGGCCCTGATGTGCTCCGCCGGCTCGGCGCGACTTACCCCCACGGCGGCGACGGCGCGGAGCTCTCGGGCAACCGCGATAGTTCGCGGGATGTCCGAGCTCTCCGCACAGTACGCAACCGGGAGGGTCAGACGTCTCCGGCGTGCGGGAGCACTCGGGGGTGCCGTGGTCTCCGTGGCACTTGACGCACCTAGGCCGTGCGAAGCAGTTGCGGGCCGAGTGCCCGTACAATTGGCAGCGGTGGCATTGACCCACCGTGCCGCGCTTGTGCGGGGCCTCTACGGAGAGGCCGGAAATCCTACATACGGATTTTATGTGGAAAACGGCCTTTCCCTCGGGGGAGAGGTCGAGTACGACCAACACGAGGTCGAAGGCCTCCTTCGAGCGAGGCTTGTAAAGGCGGTGGACTTCACGCGCCGGGAGGTTTTGCGACTTAAGGTCGCCGAGGATGAGCTCTTCCGGGAGCTCCTTGGGGAGGCCGCGGATGACCACGCGAAGCTGGCGCTCCTCCGGGAGCGCATAAGTGTGGAAACCTATGCGCTCCGAGCGTAGGAGCGCTGTGAGCTCTCGATGGTCAGCCGGGGTGGGGACCTGCACCTTAATGCCCTGTGCAGTGTTGCGGGCGGAAACAAATTTTATGCGGCGCGCGTCTAAGGCCCGAGAGACCCTATCCCACGACGCTTTTTCTTGTATGAACACCGGCGGCGGTGTTTTGATTTTGTCGGCCTGAGGGGCCTGGATGGCCTGTGAGGCAGGCGCTTTTTGTTCGGCCAGAGGGGCCGCGGGAGCTCCGGAGGCCTGAGGGGCCGCCTTCGTCGTTTTGGGGGGCGGGCTGGGCGTGTCGCCTTCCCTCGGGGAATTCGCCCGCTTCCTCTTGACCACTAAGCGCCAATCGGCGCTCTTAGTGGCCTCGTCCTCCGAAGAGGAGGGAAGCGCTATGTCCATTTCCTCTTCGGAGTCCGAAGCCTCCGTCGGGTCAGGGGAAGCGGGCGAATCGCTAACGGGGGCCGGCTTGGTTGGTTCGCGCGGCGGGGGCTTCGCGACTGTAGCGGCGGCGGAAACAACGGCCGAGTAAGACGCGGGGGTGGGGGCGCGGGGCGCGGGTGAGACCCGGTGGTCCCACAGGTCGCGAATATGGGAGTGTGATGACTCGAGTTGAGCCATCACGAACGCGCGGAATTGGGTGTCCGTCAGCGTGTCCATGGCGCTGGTAGAGCCGCCAAGTTGTAAGAGAGGACCTCCCTACCGGGGATAGGCAGGGAGGAGAGTGCCTACTTTGTAGCCCTGGTCGTACTGTGCCTGTCTTATTGTGCACAGATGTGTACCTAACACCTAGGTCTTATATAAACTTCACTAACTTAACACTAACACTTAGCGATACGAGTTGGCGCGGCCGCGACGCGACGCGAACACACTATTAATCACTACGCACGATGCGCAGTGAGTATAGCGGTGGCAGCGCACGCGGGCGCTCGGAGAAATCGTAACGATTCGAGTTGGCGCGGCCGCGACGCGATAACCCGGTCAGCGCTACGGGGAGCGCAGGCGCGACGCGATAACCGGTCGGCGCTACGCGGAGCGCAGGCGCAACGCGACACGACACGACACGAACGCACTAATTCGCTACGCACGATGCGCAGCGAGTAGAGCGATGGCAGCGCAACGCGGGCGCGCGGAAACGGCACTGAGCACTGAGAGGCGAGGCGAGCGAGCGAGCGACGCGTGCGTCTCGTACGGCGGCCGAGAGCAGACTGGCTGGCGCACGGCAGTCATAGTACCTCTATATAAGGGAAAGGTTCCTACCTAGACTGTGCGTGCTATAGGGCCATCAGCTTGGTCAGCTTAGCGAGTAAAGTCTATACTAAAGTATTGACTGAACGTATGAAAGGCGTTTCAGAAAGATATTTGTGGGAGGCGCAAGGTGGATTCAGGAACGGTAGGGGTTGTATGGATCAGATTTTCTCGCTTCGCGTTATCGTGGGAAGGTTTCTGGCTTTAAGTCGGAAAATTTTCTGCGCTTTTGTGGATCTAGAGAAAGCATTCGATAGAGTAGTGCGGAAGAAATTGTGGAGTCCTCTGCCTGAAAATGGCGTGGAGTTCTCCTTACTGCAGGCTGTGAGGTCATTATATCGAGATCACAGAGCCTGTGTAAGGATAGACGGTGACATGTCGCCCTGGTTTGAAGTCTGTTCTGGTGTCAGACAGGGCTGCGTGATGTCTGCCTGGCTTTTCGTGCTGTATTTGGACAGTTGCCTCCAGAGATTGAAAGGTAATATGAGTGGTATGGGATGTGGTGACACAGTCCACAATCCATCCACAATGCGGTGTTGGTGCCAACTTTGTTGTACGGTAGTGAGGCCTAGATATGCCCAAAATCGAGTGAAAGTATGTTAAATGCTGTGGAGATGCGGTCTCTCAGAAATATGTGCGGTGTCACGCTTGCTGACAGGATAAGCAATAATGAGATACGCAGTATGACAGGGTTGCACAACAGTGTTATTGTAAAAATGAAGAAAGGAATGCTTAGATGGTTCGGGCACATGAAAAGAATGAGTGATGGAAGACTGACGAAGAAAATATACAGAGCGAAAGTGAGTGGTAAAAGAAGCCAAGAAAGACCAAGGCTGACTTATGAAGATCAAATAGCCAGAGTGTTAGCAGACGGAAATGTCAAAAGCACTCGCATACCTAGGCGAAAATGTGTGAGGAGAATGATGAGATTTGAGGACGCGAAAGAGGTGTGTAAGGACCGTGACTCCTGGCGCTCCGTCCTCTCTGACTACCCCGTTGGGGATACAGCGTGAAGATATGTTATGTTATGTTATCAAAACGAGTTCAAAAATAATATATAATTTTGTGACATAAGTGCTTAAAAGTTAAGAAATGTTAACACCGAAGGGCATTGACAACTGCGACACAGTCAATAAATGACTAGTGCAGTTGTCGCTATACCCGCATATGATGTACAAAAGTGTATCAAAAAAAATGTTTATTAAAAAAAAATTAAACCGCCTTCAAAAAAAACACTGAAAAGTATAAAATAACTATCCTTTACTAATCAAAACT
This sequence comes from Zeuzera pyrina, assembly GCA_907165235.1. Lineage (NCBI taxonomy): Eukaryota > Metazoa > Arthropoda > Insecta > Lepidoptera > Cossidae > Zeuzera > Zeuzera pyrina. The sequence continues at coordinate 1,474,078 of OU015622.1, forward strand.
CAAGTACAATTAAAATAACTTATTTCTCCTTCTTGAGTATTATTTCTCCTTTTTGAGTGATCTCGACCTAAATAAATATCTAGAGCAAGTCTGCAATTAACTTCTTTCTAATTCCGGAGCGCAGCGATATACAAGAGAATTATCAATATAAATAAAGGTTATAACCAGGTCGCGTTATTTAGCGTATCTTCGAAGTCCAAGCTCCAATATCGGTGAAATTTAAATAGGACCACCTCTGAGGTATTACCTACGAAACCAAAAAAGAATTTTCGAAATCGGTTCATAAATGACGGAGTTATGGGGTAACACATATAACAAAAAACAAAAAAATGGCAACACACAGACGAATTGAGAACCTCCTCCTTTTTTTGAAGTCGGTTAATAAATAAATATTATTATTATTGTTGTTATACTATTACTCATATTGCCTGGTCTGTAGAGACGGTGGCAGAGTATTTGCTTCCCAAACTGGGGCCTTGGGTAGGAATTGGAATCCTATGAAGTCGATATAAATAACGAATTTTTCTAGTTGACTTTGAGTCTGGGTGTTACAGATAGCACTTCCGATTCATTCTATGGTAACCATAGTACAAGTCTACCTCTTAATTTGGGATCAACCTCTTAGTTTAGAATTTGCGTAAATGTTTGAGCATCATTATTACACATCTCTTCATGCTCATTCATTTCATTCATTACTCTTTCGGCGACGACAATGAATCAAGGTGAACTAAATCGCTCATTAACGCTGTTTGTAAATATTTGGGCTTAGAGCAAAGATTAACCTCTAATAAATATAGCGTTTTATATGTCACAAATTGTGAGACTGAAAGAAATATATGGCGTAAGCCTATAATAGAAAGGGATGGGAATACACATGTTTCGATTCTATCGGTGTGCTCAATGTTTTAAGACTGTTAAGTTGTTACATTTCACAGACCTATGAACAAACAAATCTTTGTTCGATAGTAATTTTAAGCTTTTGAATTTTTAACTTTACAAGTGAATGAGTGACAGAGACTATCTTAGGCGTGATTGTAGAACGCAGTATTTTAGGCTGCAAAGGCCGGTTTGACAAACATAGGTTGTCAGAGCGAGTAAGACTTTAGTGGCCACATCAATGCAATATCCATTAAGTAGTAAAGCTCTGGCTTAGAGGTAGTAAAGAAGAACTAATTAGTAACTGATGGTCAGTCCGTTACCGATACTAGTTCCTGATATGAACCCTAAGGTCCTTAGTCGACTTTTACGGCCTGGATGATATATTGTCACGTTTTATATTTTTCTTTCCCCTCCAGATTACAACAGCAGTTAGATGATTGTGATGAATTCCTAAAATATTTAGCTATTTTTCGCTCAAACTACAAAACTGCCGTCGCAACAATTCCGAACTGATTAGTTGACCGAGTCTGTTCTCTGGAATGTCTTGAGGATACTTCGTTGAGAGGCGAAATACGTGTCGATTGGTGGTTTTTGGAGTTTGAGCGGAAAATAGCTAAAAATTTCAAGAATTAATCACATGAAATGGATCTCCGCAAAGTAACACCTGAGTCCATACAATAAGTTAGACGATTTTTTTGGCACTGTAGTTGAAGCATTGGTTCCAAGTCGATGATGAATTAGCTATCTGATACATTGAAAGATTAAGCAAGAAAGGGCCCAGAAAGCAATGTTCCCAGTTATCTAATGGGAAGTAGTCCTCAAGCTATCTCCTCGAAGAATTCCATTAGTGATTACATGAAAATGTTATCAATGCCATATCCGCTTAACAAATTGTTTATTCCTAGATCTTCGAAATGAAAGCAATCACGGATTCTAAAAACCCTTTGGCGATACGCACTGAATGAATGTAACGTTTTATGACGGTACATTAAAAGTTATTTAACAGAGAATGGACTCTATTTTATAAACTTTATTTGAATGAAATTTTGGGTTTCAATCAAATCTACAAATTATATAGACTTAATTATAATTATATAAAATTTTCCTAAAATAAGTACCGCGATGTTTGGCGTTGCGTCCTCTCTGACTACTCCGTTGGGAATACAGCATGAAGATATATATGTATGTATTCCTAAAATATTAACTGACGTTCAAAAATCCGGTAATGTTTTAGGTAACGCTTGCATGGCGGACATAACAGAGCGGCTAGACAAGTGGTAAACGCCTCACACGATCGTAACGCTTGTTGGCGTTATTGCTTGTCAAAAGTATCCTTTGACTACTTTTTCGTTTGATGTAATAGAAAATTAATAAAGTTTGACTACCAATTTAAAATTCGTTACACTAGCTTACGTAATTGTCAATCTATTCTGCTAGCGTTTACGATAATTGAGCCACTTGTCTAAGCCACCCGGTTCATCAAGATCAATGGGGCGAATGACAAAATCCGCACCATCGCCAGCACACGGCGTTCACTGTTTGTCAAACTGAATCAGCCAATCTCAGACAAGATGTGTAATACGACTACGATTTCAATTGACGTTCTCACTGAACAATCGTCTGGAAATGATCTTCTCTGCACATGCACTGGCTTATTGAAAATATTGTATTTTAATAAACCTTTTGTAAAATGATGTTGAAAAAATTATACCTGACTGAGTTTCTTGACGGTTCTTCTCAGTGTCCAGGTTTTCTATTTGAACTAAAGTAGATTTGACGTTCAAAAATACCTTGTAATTGGGTTTACTTGAATAATTTGATTTGATTTTGTCTTTGACTATCGCTTGTGACGATAAATGTCTGTAAGATTTCTCAATTGTTGTAAAGTTTGAACGTTATTCGACTGCCAATTCGTTTCGTATCACCGTAATATTTTAGTTCTGATCTGGGAAAGAAAACACGATATGGAATATATCGGTTGCGTACATTCCCGCGCAAGTCGTATTGGTATATAAGGAAATTGAATGTGCGATAATGGCTAAATGTTATTCTCGTTTACTGCTTTGCTATATGTAATCCCAAGCAATTTTCACTGACAAAAAATTGTTCAAATGTGATTATGTCGTGTCTTAAAATCTTGATGCTTTGTCTGTCCAAAATGGGAAATAGCTTTCAGTTATGTCACACATAGTATAAGGCTTGAGCTTAAGCCAACGTTCCAATAAATCATGCGCAGATCAGATTCACGTGAGCCGCTCCAGTAGTAACACCATGCGAGCCGCAATTTGGGTGAGCGTGTTTAAAAATTAAACGTGCTGCGCGCTCTCGACGACGCTCCATTAGGTCTCGAACCGTGACAACGGCTCATGCCAACTCATGAGCATTGAACAGCTTGTGTAAAACAACTGAACAGTTCATGAATCCAATGACATCTATGTGCTATGTGACGTGATATATTAGATACTAAAATTCTCCTTTTTGCTTTGCTGTAGTCGGGTACTTGTAATTATTCACGATTTATTTTAAATTATTAAAACGTCTATAGTATGTGTTATTAGCTGCAATAGGCTGCCATATCATAGTGAAGTAATTACAGCCGATGTTAAAAGCGCATATCGAGCGAGTGCGTGGGCGCTGACGCAGCAAATTTGATCGCGCGGTTTCGGCTTACGGATGCGTTTAGTTATTGCACTAGGTATAGGGTGTTCTGTTTAGTTATACTTCAATCATAATTAATTTAATTAAGTACACATATTTTTGAATGATTTATTTTTTGTTTTGACTGTGTCGTGTGGTAAGTACATCGTCGTCATAACACGGGATTTTTTTTTTTAAATTTAGTCAATTTACATTCTTAATGACCTGACTAGGATCGAAAAGCCCCGATTTGAAAGGCAAATGATTTACCACCGTGGCAATTGAGTAATCAAATCCGTAGCATAGAGGTATACTAAAAATTACGGAGTATACAATTAAATAAGTTAAAATTAATGTAGGTGAATATGATAAGAGTTGCAGCAATTATATTTGTTAGAAAGTATTTGTAGTATTCTGAAAAAACTACTGTGCATATGTGTTATTTTTTTAAACAAACTTGGTTCAGAAATTTAAAAAATGGAGAAAGTTCTTTTTATGTAAAAAATATTGCTAACCGTAAAGTAAACCGTAAAATAAAGTTTATTGTGGAGATTTCTGATGCAATTACTTTTCATTCAATATGCGGCATATTTTCAGAGATCGTAAATTTTTTGAATTTTTTTGGATACTTTTGGAGATCAGGTGGAAAAACAACAATTTTGGTATTTATTTTCCTAAAACTGTTAAAAAAGCAGCTCCAATTAGTGTAACATTTATAAATTTGTACTTTCAAGAGCTGTTTGATACTCTACACGATAACCACAAAAAAAACTGACTTCAAAAAAAAAAACTGAAAAGTCTGAAATAATTTTATTTACTAGTCAAAACTTAAGTACAAAAATAACTTAATAAATACAACACAAATACCTTTATAATTAAATATGACAATAACGGAAGTAGATGCCAAGCATACTAAAATAAGACTTTGTGTTGTTGCACATTGATTTGGCACCTACTTCTAATTTAATTATATAGGTATTTGTATCGCATTTATAAAGTTATTTTTGTATTTGTTGAATTTTTTAATATATTTTTTTAATTCTCTTTTTGAGTGACCTTAGCCTAAATAAATATCTAGGGCAGGTCTGCAATTAACTATTTTTCTAATTCTGGAGCGCAATGATATACAAGAGAATCATCAGTATAAATAAACAAAGATTATAACCATAGGTGGGCACAGTTAATCCAAAAGTTAATTCGTTAATCGTTAATTCGTTAATTACAAAGTTAACTTCGTTAATCGTTAATTCGTTAATTAAAAAGTTAACTTCGATAATAGTTAAAGCGTTAAATTTTCGAAAATTTAACGCAAGTTAAAGTTAACCATCCAAAACTAATATTGCTTTTGGACTGAAACACATAGGTAAATAAGACAAAAATAAGTGGGTAGATTAACTGTAATAGATAGTGTAGATTGAACAATTAAATACACATTTATTTAGCTGTAAGATAGATAATAATAAAGTAATATGGAACTCTATCTATATCAGCCCTCGATGCGCCCGTCTTTAGATATGGGCCTACTCTCTTCCTTTTGTTTCTTTCGTTCCATGCCTGTCTATCTCTCGTCACTTTCTTTCGGCCGATAACCGTTTGCTGTCAGATGCCATCTCCCCATCTCCGAGATGGTCTACCTCTTCCGCTAGTGTTAGCGCGGGGTATCCACTCCAAAGTCTTTTTCGCCCATCGACTGCAATCCATCCTGGCAATGCGCCTTGCCCATCTCCACTACCGGCGCTCGATATCCTCTACCACGTCTCTAACTTTCGTCTTCTGTTTGATCCACACATTCCTTTTATAATGTATGAGCGTTATTCCAAACATCAGTAGCTCCATCGCCCTCAGTGTAACTCGGATTTTCTCAGCAGACCTTTTGGTACGAGTTGCTGTCTCCATTCCATACGTGAAAGTTGAAATTTTCGTTATAGGCGTTGAGGAATCTTTTTTGATTGGAGATTCAAGCTGTTTAATCCAAAGGCCGGCCATGCTTGTACGATACATTTTTCGGCTTCTGCCATTTGGTTTTCCATGCCAAGGATGTTTTTATTTCCAAAGTAATGTTCGACGGCACCTATAGGTAGCTGGTGATTTTTCGCCTCTGGGATGTTTGTCATGACCTTAGCTTTCGACTTATTAATTTTCAATCCTATTTTGACTGACTGATTTTGCAGATTGCCGATCATAGTGAGCATATCCTCACGCTATTCGCGACCAGTTTAATATTATTCGCAAACCCCAAGTTATTTAGTATCTCTTCGTCGATAATAATGTCTCTGTCACTCCAATCAAGTCCTCGGAAGATTTTCTCGAGGACAGCATTAAACGATTTCGGCGAAATTTGAACTCAGGTAACGGACAAGTTAACGGAAGTTAACAAAAGCGTTAACATTGTTTGAAGTTAACTTAAAAGTTAATCCATTAAGCAACTTGTTAACTTCGTTAATTAACGATTAACGGATTAACGAGTTAATGCCCACCTTTGGTTATAACTTAGAAGCAGTTCGCGTTATTTGGTGTATTTTAGAAATCCAAGCTCCAATACCAGTGAAATTTAAATGGACTAATCTGGAAGTATATTCTTTCAAATAAAAAAGAATTTTCAAACCGGTGCATAAATGACAGAGTTCTGAGGTAATAAACATTAAAAAAAAAACGAAAAAAGAATAAAAACCAAATTGAGAACCTCGGCGGTTAATGCCTGTCTTTAAGCCATCTTTTACTATGTTACAAATTTCAGTCGAAAAAAAAAACGGCTGTCACAGACAAGTGAATACTGACGTGATTGCATAAGTTAGTGTTTTATTTTTTTAATTTCTAAACGAAACACTAAGGATGAAAAATGCACTAAAATAGTATATAGGCTCACACCCTGTGTAACATAGCTGCCACAATGGCGGCTATGATACGCGCGCAAAGAAGCGTGAAATTGGTTTATTCGCCGATCCGATGAATAATTAATATCGAGAACGCGTCTACCGACGTGTGTGCAGATCTAGATTGAACCTATCGCATCTGCATTTATAAACCACGTGGGAAAGCTCAATGTGCATCAACAACATTGTTTGAAAGACCTTGCATTTAATCTCCTTATTACTCCATTAAAGTGAGCCTGAAAAGAGGGTATTTTTTACGGTTTTACAGCTAAAATTGCAAAACTGGAAACGGTTTTCTTTTATTACCTGTCTTTAAGTCACAGGTGATTTCGTCTACTAAACGCAACAACGGTATAACTCGAAATTTCAGATTTTTTAAATTGTAATTTTATCCAATTTTGAACATTAACCGTGCAAAAATGACAACCTGCAAGGTACCTATTACAGTACCTCTGTTTTAGGTAGAGTTGGTATTATGTGTCATTATATGTTTTTCGGTGCACCAGACTGTTAGAAGAAGATCTCTCTGAATCATCTCTTGTCAAGTTATGCCATTTTTGTATTCAGTAGACTACTTATTCTGCCATCTTTACACCTATTGAACTGAAATATATTTTTTGAAGTTATTTTGTCGAAGGTATCATTGAAGAGCTCTTTAAGATGAAACTAATTTTTATTTTTCATATTTTGATGAAGCAGAGTGGCAGTATAAAGGGCTAAACATCTGCTTGCTTCTCCGAAGTTTTTAGCAACGTTAGGAATTTGCTGGGTTTCCCGAAAGAGCTGGAATGACAGAAGTATTGTCAATTTTTGCTGCACAAAACAGGTGCACTGAATGTCAAATTGTGAGACTTGCACGGGAAGACAAGTATTGGGGTTCATTTTAATATTTTTATTATTAAATTTTATATATTTTGAATTGACTAAAATTATGAATAAAATTATATTTCTGAATTCTGCATAGGTAACGTGCAGTACAAAGTAAAAATCAAGAGGAGAGATGGAAGAATGAATACAGTTATGGAAATATATTTATTTTGTAGTCTGCATAAAAAATAATTTTTAATTTTTTTATTTTATTTATTACGGTTCATCTAAACGCACTGGTTCCCAAACTTATTTTGTCTACTGAGTCGAGAGCTCATGCAGTCGTTGTCTAAGATGCCTCCTAGCTAAATGAAATTACAAATCACCCCCCAGGCCTCTACACAACGCCCCCATTTTTTTTCTGGGTCTCTTACCGCCCCCCTTTAGGCCTGCAGCGCCCACAAGGGGGCGTTATCGCCCACTTTGGGAATGGCTGATCTAAAGGTTTCACATACTATCATATATATATATATATATATTAAAATATATAAAATAACTTTATTGATAACAAAAAAGTACATACATACATTTACAAACTTAAAACTACACGTTATCTTAAATAATAGATTTCCTCAAAGTTGCCGCTTAGAAAGCTGTCATAAAAATATATTATATCTAAGACAGACACGTGTATTAATTAATTTTTTTTTACGAAAATACTAAAACAAACAAACGAAAATTATGATATCCGCAAAGATTTAAACTATGTTGCAGATATCAAAGCCCTTTCTGAACGAAATATACTTATATTATAACAAGAGGAGAGACGGGAAAATGAACACAGTTATGGAAATTTAATTATTTTATAGTCTACACAATAAAATACTGAACTTTTGGGGTGGAAATACAGGGTTGTAAAGCAATGCGACTGATTTATGGGATGGAGTTCATCCAAGCAAAAGTTGAATATTTAAATGAAGATATATCTCAGTATGAATGGTATCTACGCAGACGAAGTCACAGAAAAATTTTTGTTACAATCTTCATAAGTATGTTAATTAATTTAAATAAATAAATAATCGGTTCAAGCCCTAAACTGTCGTGGGCTTGTATAACGGATGTTAAATAACGAAGTGGGGAAGCTCTCACTAACATCCAGAATATAAGCTCATTTAGAAGAATTTGTTTAGTAATTGATCCGAACATATTCCGGAAACTCAATGTGTAAGGTAGATACACCTCCGTGCCGCAACAGCTAAGAGCGTGAAAGTAAACGGAGGTTGTGGGTTCGATTTCTGCCCTGAGTCTGGGTGTTTATGTATAATACGTATTTATTTACAAAAGAAACAATATATAAGTAGTATATCAGTTGTCTAGTACCCATAACACAAGCGCTGTGCTGCTTACTTTGAGACTAGATGGCACTGTGTGAATGTCTGAGAATATTATTATTATATTATTATAGATACCCTAACACCGCATCAACCGGACAGCCATTTGTACCTTAAATTTATACTAAAGTGAAAAACATTCGGTAATAAGTAATAAAGTATTATCGCTAAGAAGTCCTGCGGATAGAAATGAAGTGATATCAAGCGCCATTAAAAGCCTGCTTTTAGCCAAGTAATCGAAAACCGGGTGTCTTTTTTCCCAAGCCGTGACGGGCCCACGGGGCCGGTTAATTAAACGAAACGCTGTCGAGCGGCTAAAAATCATCCGGTGACATTTTCATATCCAAACTTGAAAGCATTTGAGAGCGGTTTCAACAGAATATGAACCAGTATTTATTAAATATTCCTTAACATTTTTTTTAACAAGTATTGATAAGAAGATATTTTAAATCTAATATTAACAAAAAAATTCAAAAATGTAATATGATATCTTGAATATTGTGAAGTAAATTGTCAGGAACCAATGTGTAACTTAAACAATATTTTATAAAATAAACCGCATTGCGAAAAACACGTACTGAGAATAACCTTAGTGGGAAATATAAATATTTATCAATTAATTTAAGCATAATTTGTCAACTCATATCAATACCTTTGTCAATATATATGTTCACTTGCATAAGCGCCTAAATTACAATCCTAAATTACAATGATGGAAATTACTTAAGTTTCTGTACCTAAAAAGAAAAATAGATCCCTTATGAGATAACTGATGAGATGAGTCCATTCATGTGTTTGTCTGTCCCTGTTAGTTTTCTCAAAATCCGTGTGATATACAAATTCAAAACTTTATATAACATGCACTTGTTAACATTTTAAATTATTCACGTAGAATAATAAAATAAAAATGAGGTACTCGAATTCGCCTTTGATCATTCTCCTCAAATCTTTAGAACCAACGGACTTAAAATTTCAAAATATGCAATGAATAATATGCATAAAGCCTAACCTAAAGCTTATAGAAAAACCATAACTGAAGTCCTAGGTTTTATCGATATCGATAATAAGATCGATTTGAAGTTTATCACTTCACGGAACTCGTACACATTGATAAATTTTTAATTATGTAAATAAATAGATTTTGTTACACGATGTATTCATGCATTCATTCATCCCAGTATTTACAATTTCAAGTGGCGAGACAATATATTCAATTAATATAAATGTTAATGCGTAAAGTTTCCGGCGGATCTTCTTGTTGTGTTTGTTTAAGCTCCCTTTTATCAATTAATATTTCAAATTAAGATTTCTTCTTCTGCTTATATTTTAAGATTATTATTACCGATTGTATTATATTCCGTAGAAATGAAGAATCAATGTAGTAACAGTATGTGAACGACAGGATGAAAAGCGGTGAAATTGGATTTACAAAAATTATCCATGTATTTGGTTTGTGAGCGATCGCGATACAGATATTCAAGAGAACACTTTTGATACGATTACAGTAGATTTGATTGTTACAATTCGAACGCGAAAAAGCAGTAAAATTTTTACGCTGAATAATAAATCACCACGAGGGACGCACTTTGAACAACTGAACTAGAATATACTGCTTTCTATCTAGACTTTGTGTAACGCCGCAAAAACGTCCTTTGCGTTTCGTTTTCCTCAAAAAAATTTATTATAGATAGCACAGTGATGCGTAACACATCCATGACTTTCGCGACATAATATAATTAGATATCCTTAGATCAAAAACTTGTGAAGGAAGACGCTCCCCGTGCACCCAATTATAAAGCTTTAAATAAGAGTTAATTAACACCAATGTGTGCGGAATGTTGTCACCATTGTATGTCACGAGGTCTTACAAAAAGTGTTGTTTAAAATTAGATAATGCTTAAACTACGTTCTCAATTACTCTTGTTGCCTTTATATTATTTGCCTACGAGTAGGTCGATTTTACCTCGGTTTATATATAAAAGTCTTTGCTCAGGTCACCTATTATAATGAATTATCACTGGGCACAATAGCATGAGACCTGAATCCTGTGAAGTAATTGTATTAAAAAGTTTTTATGGCTAGTAATTTATGTCAAAAACTAGGTAATTTATACATTTTAATATTTTTATTTTTTATTTAATGTTCCAATGCGCTCAAATTTATGGCTTATTTGTACTGGAAAGGTTTAGTAAGTAGATTGCGCAATTTTCCACTTAAATAGCGTGAAAAGAAATTTATTGAAATTCACGCTATAAATTATATACAAGGTGTTACAAAAGTACCCTATACTACCGAAAGGGGGTTGACGTACCCATGAAACTGAACAACTTTCCCCAAGGAACATGGGTCGAAATATGAAAAAAAATTTTGGTACTCTCATACAAAATGAACGCTCAGCTGATGAAATTAGTATGAGAGGACCAACATTTTTTTTCATATTTCGACCTATGTTCCTTGGGGAAAGTTGTTCAGTTCCATGGGTACGCCAGCCCCCTTTCGGTAGTGTAGGGTACTTTTGTAACACCTTGTATAAATTACCTATGTCAAAAACTAAAACCTATATCCTATTTTTTCATTTTTGTCTTTAATGTAAACAAATGTGGCGACTGTGACATTTATAAAATAACTAATGGGCCAGGTCGCAAATGATTAATTCAGTTGTCATACTTATTAGTTAAAAATAATAAATACTATAGACAATACGCACCGATTATATGGTCTCAAACTAGGGCATTCCCTGTGCTATGATTACCAGACGACGACTAGTAGAGGCGTTCTTAGTACACCCAGACCCAAGACAATCTAGAGAAATTCGTTTTCTAAATTGACCCGACCGGAAATCGAACCCGGAACCTTCCGCGCTTAGGTGCAACACCTAAATTACTGCGCCATCGAGGTCGTCAGGTATTATTGGGTAGTTATTGGTAAAACAAACGTTTTTAGAATTTGTGTCCGTTTGCGTGTTTGTGCTTCAATAAAAGCCACCAAGAATTAAAATGTCATGACAAGTGTAAACATTTTTATTTTTAAAGAACACTTAAAAATTAAGAATAGCAGATTATTGTAGCTGGCACGTCGCAAACAATAATATTCTTCTGCTACTATTCTCTCTTAAATTTCGAATGAATTCTGTCGCTCATACATCAGAGTGAACTGATTTATGATAATTTGATCTAGGAAGTAGGAACATAGACAGCCTATAGGTAACACTATAAATTAAAAACGAAACATGTGACAAATAATCTCAATTTTTTCAATGCTATATTGGATAATATTAGTGTTATATGTGCATATTTCAAAGTTTTGTGTATATAACGGAAAACCAGTGTTATTAGAGTGCTACGAGTAATACATCGAATCAGCGAATGGTGAAAATTTAGCGAAATTTTGGTTAGTTTCTTGTTGGTTTACATGCAAATCAATAATGAAAAAATAGGGTATACATTTTGACACTTTACCTGAATTTACCTTTGAAACTTTGAATAGAAACTAGAACGGTTATTAACTAGAATTATTCAGATATTAACTATTTTTTTGCAGTTTCAAACATCGTCATTCTCTTTGCAATTTTACGAGTCATATAATATTTTGGCATTTAGGTATTACATTTTTTATATTTATTTCATATTCCCGTCAGCTAAGTCTAAGCTTCTACCATAATATCTATAATTTCTTTTATGCGTTCTTCACTCATTCTCTCTATATGCCCAAATCATTTGAGTTTCTCATGAAGTAAATGATATATTACGTATCTCTTCATTATGCTTATTGCTGTCATATCACATATTTTTCTGATAGATCACATTTCCACGGCGATAAAGCATATTTCTTTGAATGATCGCTTTCTCCATCTTTCTTATTTTCATACTAATATATTTGAACCACATTAGTATTATCTCGTGTGTGCTATAAAGTGTAAAATGAATGAAAATATATTAGAAAATAAGTTAAAATTACTTTTAGAGTTAATACCGGCGCTTTTCGTGTCCAGTTTAACTGAATTTCGGACACTAAAGTCCGTAACTATAGTTCTAAGGTTTCCTTTCATAGACCGCACACCGCTCTTTGTAATTTATTGCGCTATATTAAGCTGGTTAAATTAAATTTTGGAAATTCTGTCGCATTTTATAGTCTTTGCATTGAGGCGCTTATTGTTAGTAAGAAGTTTTAGTGGTAATTGGGGGTTTTGGCGTTGAAAGCATTCTACTTTTAACCATCGAAGGTAAAGTAATGTAACAACTTTAACGCTGTTGTATGTTATCTGCAGTGTTGCAACTTTTAACTGATAAGCCTATTTGTGTGCAGTTATTTTGTTTGATAGTTTCCGAGAATGTTCTTTGCTATCATTGGTGGAAATTGTTGCTGATTTTTTTTTGTTGAGTTTATTTTTAGATTAATATGGATTGTAATTTGTAAAAGTTGTAAAAATAATATATATAAAAAAATAATATTATATATTATAAAAAAATAATATTATAAACACTGGTCTGTTGGCGCTGTCGTAGTATATTTGCCTTTCAAGTCGTCGATTTCCAGTTAAGTCGATTTGGAAAAACGAACTTTTAAAATGGTTTTGGAGTCTGGGTTTCACTGGGTGCTCCCCCAATTCGTTGTGTGGAACCCGTAGTACATCTAGTCCTTCGGGACCACACAAATGGTTTAATTATCTGGAGCATTTGTTATTATTTATTTATTTAATTTGAATTAAACGAAATGTACAATAAAACAGAATACAAAAAGGAACATTTAATAAACACAAACAGACTGGTTGTTAAATAAATTCAGTGTCAAATGATAATGTTAATCCGTCACACGCAATGTGACGACATTGTGTCCCACGGGGTTTATGGAGGAACACACACGAGCGTGTGAAACGCCTCTTTTTATTACAGTACTGGCTGTACTCGCTCACGCGTTGCTGTGACTCAGTAAGTATATTAAATACATAAAAACACGCCCGCATCCAGATGCAACGTTATCTCAAAATTTCGAAGTGATCGCAGAATATCGAAGAAGAGATTTAAGATTTCATATATGCTTTAAAATAACTACCAAGTAAGTTCGAAGTTAAGCAATTTATACAAATACACACATATTTTAACACTATACCTATCGTTAACATAGCAGAAAGGGTAAATGTAATAAGAACTCGTAATTTTTATTTGTTTTATTTTCTGTGCCGTTATCTATATGTAAATAAATACGTTTGTATACGACCAACATATAATTAGATTTCTGTTTAACTTTATCAGGAAAAGATAATATAATAATATATATATTAATATTAATATATAATAAGAATAAATATAAATAAATAATTAATAATTACATAACAGATTCTACGAAGTTCCGCATGTTTAGCTAGAATGGTTTGTATGTGTCCGCACGCTTCATGCCACGCACACAATGGCAATATTTAGGGTAATTATGGGTGAATACTGTAGCGCCAGTCGGGGTCGCACGCGGCACAAATACGTAACTGCTTCTGTCTTTAATTCGTTCGTCACATCCTTACAAATACGAAAATGTTTAAATTGCATAAACGAACGAATTGTAATATTGTTGAATACCTAAATAATTTTAGTTATTTGAAACCATGGTTATCATGATTCAACATAAGTATAATAAATTAAATTTAACTAATATGAAAAACGTATCTGTGTGTTACGGTGACATTGTCTGAATGCGAACATAGAGATGGCAGCAAATGTACTGCGTGACAGAAAGGTCTAAGTCCATGCACCTTACATTTTTACAATGATGACATACTCTTAAATTTCTCTTCAGGCCAACTTCTAACTATGTAACATCACTTATAAGTTCTTAATTACATGTTTAAAGAAAAAAAAAATATACTACATTTATATCGTCACGCTATCTCCCTAAAGTAGTAGTTAGAGAGGATGGAGTGACAAGCATTGCGGTTCTTTCGTACTTCTTTGGCATTTTCAAATCTCTTATTTTTTCACATCTAGTCGCCAAATATGCGAGTACTTTTGACATTTCTCTCGGCTCTGGAATTATTTAAAGTTACGAAACTAACAATATTAAAAGGAATGCTCTTCCAAAACGCTTATCTGTGCATAACAAATCAGAGGAATTCATGGAAAAAGGGGTGCGAGGTGACACGTGTCGTCCGTCCCTGATTGGTCACATCACGCGTGTCCGATTGTGCTCACCCCACCCCGGCAACATGCTTCACACGTCTAATTAGATATGAATAAGCCGATTAGCTGAATGATGCGCTTTTATTACATGAATTTTTAAATGAATAGATAAATGGATTATTTGATTTTTTGTAATTTTCGTATTTAAGTAAAAAACGTGCGTGAAAGAAGAATGTCAACTGAAAGGATTGAATATGAATGTTAACAAAATTAAAGTTCTGTTTTTTGAAAGAAAGAAGATTGATTGAAGAAAGAAGATGCATTGACGAAGTGTGAAACATGGGTAAATGTTAAATGTCTAGAATAAGTAACTAAAATTGTATATCTGGGGAGTGCATTTTGTGAGGATCGAAGATGTGAGTTGAATGTGACGAGACGGGTAGCAGCTGGCAATAAAGTAAACGGTGCTTTGGCTTCATCAATAGGCAGTGTGAATTATATCTAATTAAGCCAAAATTACTGTCCACAATGCGGTGTTGATGTCGAATTTATTGTATGGTATTTAAAGGAAAAGGTGTCATTGTCAGGATACAGCAAAAAATATATTTGAAAACATTAAATTGTACTGATTTATAGTACATAAAGTATATTACAGCATTTAATAGTAGAGTAAGAGTATAATCTATTATTTTGTATTTACTTTTTAATTTTTAATCGATTTCTAAAAACGGAAATAGTTTTCAATTCGAATGAATTTTTTTGTGCATGTTACGCGATATCTTCGTCATTTTTGCATCGATTTTGATGATGATCCAATTAGTTATTGTCCGTTTCAAAATAGGAAAAAGCATAATTGTAAACCTATGAATCTAGGTATTTATCTACAACAAGGCCACTTTAAAAAAAACTTTTCAAGAAAAAAACTATATCCATTTCAAAATAAAAACACTGAAAAGTACAAAATATTACACTTTACTAATAAAAACTCAAGTACCAAAATAACCTTATAAATACGATACACATAATTATATAATCAAATTTGACATTTACCGACGTCGGTGTCAAATCTACCAAACTTTATTAGTAGACTTTCTGTTGCTATTTATTGGTTTGCCAACAACTTCAATAACTGTAAAATTTAATTATATAGGTATTTGTATCGTGTTTATAAAGCTATTTTTGTACATGAGGTTTAATTATTAATTGTTTTGTAATTTGCAGTGTCTTTATTTTTAATTCGGTTTATTTAAAAAAAAGTTATTTTTTTTATAAATTTGGTATAAGTATTTTATTTATTTATTATTATATATTTTTTATACACGTCATTGTAGGCAATTATATTTTTTATGACTATACAAAGGCATATATCGTCATTATTTCCAATTTTAAAGTGGTTTTTAAGTGAATACATCCCGTTACGACTGTTTGAGAAAGAATTTTCTTAGTAAATACCGCTAAATCCTATTTTGACAAGAAAAATGAAGATGAAAAAACAGCCAATCAATCCGTCGTCGTAGGGCTAACCGGGTCGGCTGGGTCCGCGGAAGGGTCAACTTATTTACGAATTGATAAACTTTTCGATAGTTGACAATGCGCTCCAGTTGATTATGGGAACGTGGCCAATATTTTGAGACCTATCTTTCACTACATTTTTTTTACTTGTTAGGTTAAATTAATTTGCCAGTCACAATAGAAAATAATTACAGAAATTTTAATCTTTATTATAATGATGTGGTTGGTTTTTTATAAAATGTTATGGAAGTTTAATTTAAAAAAATTAATGAGACATTGGCTTCAGATAATCATGCCTTTGTTATTAATTTTAAATATCGATAAAAGTAATATAGCGACGACTGAAATATCCACATAATACAGAAGCATTTATTAGCGTATGTATAAAAGTTCTAGCAAAAACACTAATGTTCCAGTTACAATCGTCTTTTATTTACACGCCATTATTGCAGGAAATAATTTAAACGCACAAAGCACTGCTAGAAAAAAAAACCCTAAAAAAAAGTTATTTTTACGCTGGTGGTCTTGGAGAAAAAGAAAAGTAATGTGTCAATACCTTATCATTGTTTGCCATAGCCAAGGCGACCAAGGGATATTGATTTTGATTGATTTACCAATAGGAATGGATATAGGTGATGATCTGGGAATCTGTGATTACGTGTTGGTGATGGTTGTTATTAATAGGTAGGTTGGTAATGAAAGAGATTGTCATCATCAGTGGCACGAAGGCAGAGAAACCATTCCGGGTCAGTGGCTCTTTATCGGTGGGTACTATCGCTGGCCGCGATAATGGCTCTGGTCGGCTTTGCAAGGTAGTACGAGGGAGTACCGCGTCCGAGGTCCTTAGCTCGCCTGATACAAGTGAGTAGCGTGCCACTATAAGGTTTGTCAGTCTCTATAAGGTCTCGAGGTAGAGATCTGTCGATTGCTGGTGAATTTCGCGCAAAGCATCATTTTTCTACACCACACCGATTGCTCATTGTTCATTGTTGGTGTCTCTGTCACACACTGTTCTCGTATCATTTATTTTTTTATTTACGTCACTAATGCACCATCTTGACAATACGTCTCCAAATCACCATTTGTAATCTCAAATAAATAACGATTACTAGAATTATATATCGGTAAGATGCAATTTCGTTGCATTTTGATTTTCTGTCCACATAGAATGAACAATAGCGTGAATATAAAATATATTTATGTTCATATAAAAAGCTATTTACAGTACGTAAATGCATCGCTGCCTCTTGTATCGCCAGATATCTTTTAGGGGCCAGCATATGTTGGTGGATGAGTCTTCAAACATAAAGGCTCCCTCAGCTCCCTTGAGAGCAACCTTTTGATACTGCTAATGAAATTCGTGACCTTACTTGTCCCATAAACGTACAATTTAGCAGATTTTTGTTTTTTTTTATAGTTGTATCTACTAAAGTTTTACTGTACTTCATGACATCGATATAGACATAAATTAAAAATTTAAAAAACCCTGACTTAAAAATACCTTTCAAAAAATGTACCTATTGGTTCTTTAAGTTTATAATAAGTTGTAATTTAAATAGTAGTAGTAACATATCCAAGCATCGTTGCATCGTGCCACCACTAAGTAAATAAAGTAAAATTAAAATATTAAATAAAGTAAATTAGTATAATTTTTGGGTCCCTGGGGCCCCGAAGCCCATCGACTGTTTTCTGATATTTGTAAGAGACTGGTCGAGGCTTCGGGAGACCGCCGGGCCGGCAGCTTCTTCCGCCAACGAATCAGTTTGACTATTCAAAGAGGCAATGCTGCCAGTCTGCTGGGTACCTTGAGCAATGACAGCTTTCTAAGCGGCAACTTTGAGGAAGTTTATTATTTAAGATAATGTGTAGTTTTAAGTTTGTAAATATTAACATATGTATGTACTTTTTATTAATAAAGCTTATATTCAATAAGTAAAATTAAAAATTAAAAGGTCACATATAAAGACCATTTCATGCCTACTTTATTATTTTCAGTTGTATTAGGTTTTTACTTTATTTGGCAAAAGGTAATTGTAAAAATAATTACAATTTATAATTTTGTTTGCCTACAAAATGTTTTTACATTAAATGTTGCCCAATACTGCCCGACGCTCGGATATTACTAAATTTATCTATTAAATATCAATAATCTATTTATAATATGTAAAAGACAATAGTGGCTCAGTAACTCCATGTCAACCTACAATCCAATGACTTGATCTAAGAACTTGAAGTATTAAACAGGCCTACATAAAATGTGAATAATTTCTTTTTTTAAAATTTTTTACATAAGAGGGGGCAAACGAGCAAGCGGGTCACCTCACCTGGTGCTCTCACTCACCGAACGAAACACAACAGGATGCAATAGATGCTGTTATTTCACGCCGATATTCTGTGAGAGGGCGGTATTTCACCGGGCGAGCCGGTCCAGTCCATTTAGTATTTAGTATAGGTTTTCCAAGAATCGCTTCATAATGTTTATTGTGAAGGGGTTTCTGAAAATTTATTTCTTAAGTCGTAGAAAAGTGTCAATGTCAGTACAGAAAAAAAAACGATCTTCATAAACTGTAAAAATTTATTGAATAAACAATTAACATAAAATTGACCAATTTTATGTTTCGTAGGCGATGAAGGGATTTGTAATTTTTGAGTCCGGTTTTCACTAGCTCTATTCAAAGTCAAAGTCAAAGTCAAATCAATTTATTCAAGTAAACCCAAATGCAAGGTATTTTTGAACGTCAAATCTACTTTAGCTCGGTTCGAAAAGAAAACCTGGATATTTAGAAGAACCGATAGAAACTCAGTCAGATATAAATCTAACCTAATTTAATAAATTATTTATATATATAATGAACTAGTGGATCTGACGGACGTCCTGTCCTGCCTTAATGTTGGCATAAAAAAAAAATTCCTGCAACTCAATTGCAACGCCACCTACCGGATCCAATTGTGAATCTAAATCATCCAGGGACTCATTCAAACACACAAAAGTTTTTATCAAAATCGGTCCAGCCGTGAAGGAGGAGTTCAGTGACACACACGTACAGCATAATTATATATATACATATATAATGAATAAAGAATTTAGAGAGATGACGATATAAAATCGGTAATTGAATTACTTATACCTACTTACTTCGGAATCGAAGAAAACCACAATCTACCACACTCTCCATCATTATCGTAAGACAAAGCTTTATAAAATAGAAATGACAGAGTTAAATATTTCTCAATACGTTCTAGAGTTTGTTTTCGTTAATTTTCATGTTTGAATTTCATCGTACGTTCGTGCGGTTCCTCTATCGGGTTATCGCACCTCAAAGCGTAGACGTATATATGTTCACACGTTTCTACGCGTTTAATGTATATGTACTGTACTACGGTAAAATTACTTTGACTTTGGTTTATATGTAGGTATGTGTGCATTTATTCAAATTTTAAATGAACGCAAGTTTGGTCCTGGGTCCTAATTATGTATAAATTGACCACTTGAGACGAATTTTTGCAAAGTAATATTATATTCAAAGTTAAATAAAATATTCATGAAATATTTTCTTATTGAATGGTACCGTCACAATTTTGAATATAATTAATATTAAATTAACACAGATGAAGAATAATTGTGGTAATTCATCAAAAACATTCCGACAATTTAAATTTAAATGATCAAAATTTTGAAAAACATGTGTCAATCTCAAGCGAAATTGTTTCACAAGATTACTTACACAAGTAGTTTCGCGAATGTCAAATCTAATTCTGTAGTGATTGACAGTTTAATTAAAACGAATATCGGCTTACCCCGATATCTATAATAGATCTAAATACAACTCTAGATTTATATAATATCTATTAAGGGGATGTGAGATCAGTATAAACTATAAAGTAACACAAACAATCAAGACAGAAAGGGGAGAATATTTTGTACGCGATGATTTATTAATAACAGCGTTTGACTCTATTGAATACATATTACATACATGTAACATATACGTATACATATGTATACCATTACATACAATTCCATTTCTATTTAATTTAGGTTATTACATTAGCACTTCACAGGCTCATTAATGGCAAATCAGAATCAGTGACATCATGTTTCTAATATATCCACTATGGGAGTTTTCTTAGAAAAAGTTAAATCTCTTGTTCACTGACTCTTGGCTTGGCTTGCACAATCTATTTAAACTCGATTTAGGGGACTGACATCTCACTTGCACCAACTATTAAAAGGTTGGTGCATGCAAGAAGCGACCATTATACTAGTAAAAGTAACTACTTTGACTATACTTGTTAGTGAATTTATACTGTTAATTTTGAAATACAAACTATGATTAGTCGCGACTATTAACGATTACTTCTATCTTAGAGCGCATGGCGGGGATCAGAATTAAACTATCTAACGGCTGTCCCAAATTTCACGCAATATCTGAATTTCGCGCCAAATGGCGCGAAATTCAAATACAGGTTCAAATACAATCATACAAATGTACGGTAAAGTGTTTCCAATGAAAAAAAAAGATATCATGACAGCTGAGACTGTTCAGTTCAGTTCACGAAAAAACAGCGCCTGTTTATTGTTAAAACTTTAAAATATTGAAGATGTGGCATCAACCGTTCGTAATTTTCGTACAAAATATGGTCGGAATATTGATTTAACGTAATCAACTGTGAGGATTATTTGACAAATTCAGTTAGAGCCATTATAATTTTTTTGGAATTTTTTGAAGTCTAAGTTTTATGCCAACAACTCAATGTCCACCCTAGCCTTGAAGGAGAAAATCGAGCGCTACATCAACAAAATTCAGCCGCATTTATGCAAAACAGTCATAATAATTTCTACAAAAGAGTACGTATGTGCTGGCAAAGCCATGGGGACAGTTTACCCTATAGATATGCTATTTGTTAGTGATAACTATTCGTTCTTCTAGTATGTTGACTTGGATGGAAACGTAGGATGACGAGATATAATTAAAAGACGTGCTTTCGCTAACTCGTGAATTTCTCAACTAACCTATTTTTTGACATTAAAAAATACCACGTTATTATGAAAGTAGCAACACTTTCAAAAAAAACAGTGTTGCCATTTGTTAACGACTATGATTAGAACGATTAAATGAGAATATTGATAATAGCTAACATTAGGAAACAATAAAAAAATTACAATTTTGATAAAAACTTGTATTATCGATCAAAATTACTTCTCGCGTGAATTTTGGAACGCCCATTATAACTGCATCGATCCGATTGCACTGTACGCGACTGCAGTACGTGAAATACGTGGCTACTTTATACACTAATATTTAACGGCTATTTAACAATTGAGAAAAAATATTTAATACGAAGGCTGAAGCCAGAATGTTCTACATACGCCCTATGAACAAGTAAACAAACATTTTACATCACTCTTTTTGTTGAAATCTCATCAACGATCGAAATTTCATTCTGTTTCCACGAGTCGCAAAAAACGAAAAGACATCAAGAGGCAACCCTATGCTCACATGATTGCACCTTTACAATGGCCAATTTGTCACTTTTAGTGACGGGAAAAACTAAAAAAGTGTCAATTGGGCCTCTCGCCGCCGTTCTATTGTGCGACACGCTCACGGAAGTAAGTATTTAAATTTCCATTAGCACTGTGAATCGGTCTGCGGATAGTAATTGGTTCAGCCCTATTGCTTTATAGTCGTCAACTGCGAGATACCACCAAGTGATTTTCAACTTGAAACAATGACAAAGTTCATCTTATTATCTTCTTAAGTGCTCATGGTTATGTAAAGTTCATTTTTTGTCACCTGTTCCAAAATTGAAAAAAATAACCACATGAAATCTATGTATCTTTTCTTGAAAGCTATTTGACGAAAATTTAGAACATTTATAATAAATTGTAATTGAATTTAACTTTTGCTTGTTAGTTTTGAATTTTAAATAAAGAAATAAAAGAATTTTTATCTAATTAAAGTTCTTTAAACGATGAATTAGAACATGTAAATACATTTTACGCAATACAATTCATGCAATTTGCGTTATCATTTTAGGAGCAAGTTACAGGTATATTTAAAAAAAGGGACAGTATTGCTATTGTTGTTGTTGCAACTTATTCGTTAATTCCTAAAGTAAGACTGGGTTGGAATTAAATTTGAAAGAATTATGAATATTAATTAGCTAGGAATAATGCAAGTTATTGGGATTGACTCTTTCTTCCTTCATGGCATGGCGGCTAGATTAGCGCATTTGCCAATGTCACGTATGAATAAGCAGAATCCGAAGTACATTTTTTCTTATTGTAAAACTCCTCCAGTGATGTAATAGTAGGCTTTACTGAAGTTTTAAAGGACTTCTTGGAAGAACGCGAGAGCTTCAGCTACACATGTTTATTTAGATCTACTCTATTCTTTCCACTTACACGGAACTTTAAAACACAATATACTATCACTGTTGTACTTTAAAACTCTTAAACATATAAAAAAATAGAAAATCTACATAAAATGCCAACCTCACTTCATCCGTTCCCGCCAAAAAATCCTTATTGGGATTGCACTAACGTAAGATACATCTTTTCAGGGTTACGTAGCTTAAATTCAAAAAGTCTTCCATTTGCACGATAAGTCAAGACCCTTTATCTCAAGAACGGGTAAAGATATTAAGTTGAAATTTATAAAAAACACTGAGATCTATGGTTCCTTGGAGGTATAAAAATCAATTTTTTAAATCAACGCAATCAAAAGATACGGTCATATATGTCTCCTGGAGGTGAACGAAATTCAAGCGTCTGAGACGCAATCTAAAGATGCGGCCTTTTATGTACTTATTTGAACGAACACCTACAGGGTACTTCCCGTTAACCTAGAATCATGAAATTTGGTAAAAAGTAACTCACGCCCAATAAAAGGGAAAATCCAGAAACCACAAATTGGCAATTATATCATAATTTTTTGCCATTACAAACTTACATTTGCGGTTGGAGAGTGTGGAAGAACGTGTTTCCCTACTGCAAAGTTAAGTTTGTTTTTGGATCCGACTTATCCTATATTTTTTTGGTAAATATTGGTATAATATGGTGGTATGAAATCCTCGGCACGCGAATCCGACTCGCGCTTGGCTGGTTTTTTATGTAAAAAGAAAGATCCAAGACGAGCTTTGTTTCGTGGTTGATAATAAATTACACTAATTATGTGAATTGCATACGGCCGGTTTTTGACAGGTGGCTAGGTTTTCATGGTCGGGGGTGTTGTCGTTTGAGCGCCAAATCTAATATATAAAAATAAATGTTACTAAATGTTGTTAAATTTACAGATAGCGCAGTGCACAAGGTCATGATTTGCTGTGTCAGAGTAATATTTGGCACAACTGTTATACCATTCATCCTACTGCGATCAAATTTGTTATAGAGACAGCTTAAATTCTAAGGAAGGACACGGCTGTTTAAAAAAAAATGCGGAAGACGAAGTCGCGCTCATCAGCTAGTATGAAGTAAAACATCCAGAAGAAAAGTTGTAGATCATTGTATAATCTACAAAAAAGTTCATTATAACTTTTTGTAAGACTTGCGGTCGAAGAGATAAGAGCCATTTGTGCTTATTTCCAATGATATTACAAACAATAGTTACTGCGTGAAAATGTTTTTTTCTCGTCTTAGTAGAAGCGAATAGATTTTACTTAGTACCGTAAGATCAAGAGCAGTTAAAACTATGGATTTCATAATCTACAATAAAATTCGATCGACTGTTTAATCCACTGTCCTAATATCAAATGGAAATAGTGAACGGATTAGTAAAACCTAGATTAATGTCTTACACAGGGTAATATTATTCGTTTCGTTTACAGTTCGTTGATTCTTTTTAAGATTTTTTGTCAATATTCGATAATTTAATCTGCTTGAAATCGATTAACTGCCATTAATCTTACGAAATAATCGAAGACAGAAGATTAAACTCTCTTCCTTCGTTCAAAGTACCATTGATCTTACGGGTCTAAGACAGACTGTATTTTACAGTGGCGTACAGTGTTATGAATAACACTTTAAACATGCAGAATTGCTACGACCAAGTTATGGCCGGGCGAACGGTTAAACGATATATATTGAACGATTATAAGTTGCTCATTTTTACTATCACCATTACGAAATGAGGTTTTGCGAAGTCCCCCAGCACATCACAATCTGACCAATTCTGCAATCGATCGATGACATAAACTCTTATGTGAACATAGCAGCCATTCCGGTAATAACCCCCAACAATCGTGTAGCTACATGAACAATTAATTTTTCAGTATTAACAGAGAGCGCGGCCCGTGACAGCCGCAGATAAATGTGACGTCACATGTCAAATTAGTTACGGTTGCGTTCGTTCATTTTCCTTTTTTAATTTTGAATGTCGAACTATTGTCAATTGGGACTGAACACGATTATTCTTCTGCGTGACCTTCGTCTGACAAATAATACACAGTATATATAGTAATAATACACAGTTGTTCATAGACCTTGGATGAACACCATCAACGTAATAATCAACTATATTAAACTATTAATTTATGAATAGTGATAGTATAGTAGCCAGGCTAAAATAGCAACAATGATGATGCTGATGTTATAAGCTGATACTCTTTATTCCTTTAATCTTTCTTCATCTCACTAGAGGTTTTTCTAAACCAGTTACAACACTTTCGTAACCCAGTTTAGGGAACCAGATTGAAAATCAGATATACATTGAGAATTTGATTGGAAGTCGGCTTGGAAACTGTACCACCTTCTTTCTCTTCTTCGTTTTCGTTCTTCGTGAAAGCAGCGACTTTCCCTGTTCCCTCGCTACGTACCCAACTTCACAGTGGTTGGGAAGTGCTAGACATAACCAATCATAATCATAACCATTTGGCTAATTAGCCAAACCAAGACTCACTACGTTAATTTTCTACTATTACTACGTAACATTTTTTCCTTTGTGATTACCTATTCTTCGCGATTTAATATACCCGTTTTACTCAATTTATACTTGTTTCTCATGTTCCACAGTGAAGCTAGACTTAAATCTTTGAAAACATCTTGTACTATGTTGTATGACTTAAAATTTATGGCAAAATTTTTGAGAGACTTCTTTAAACTATTAGAATCTGTATTGATTTTGTTACCGCTCAAAACTTTCTGCATCATGTACACGAGGCACACTGAAAGTTTTTGAAACTGGTCACTTAGTTCCTATTTTAGAAAACAAAATTTTTTTTCGGAAACATTTCATTTTCTGTGAATATCATTTGTTCCTTCAATGCGATGTCATTTTGAAAATTATATCTTTGCACTAAAATGCATTTATACCGGAAAATTTTAGCTCTATGATTTCGAGCACTGGCAAAGAGATGGATTGCCTCTTTATTCTGCAAAGCAGTCAGGACACAAAATAAAGAAATAGAAAATGAAAGAATAATACTGCAGTTTGGTAATATAATATTTGTTTTGTTTGCTTAGTGTTTTAGAAAAATTATAAGAAAAAACGATAGAGTTTTTGATAATTTCAAACGTGGATGTAATGACATTCCTTATACAGACTAAAACTTACGCCCCGAGATTACTTTTTGTTTCCAAAAATTAAGGAATCACTTAGAGATTTAACGTTCACGGGTCTGCAAGTGGCGGTGACTGGGGAATTGACATCTAAAGAAGATTAGATCAATCGCTTTTTTAAATTAGTAAAATAAAATAAAAATCAGGACAATATTAAGAATAATAATTCCTAAAAGAAGTGTTTAGTAAGAAGCATGGTAACAAGTCATATTGAACTAATGATATGATGAAACTTTATTATTTTGAACTGACTTCCGCCAGGTTCAGCTGACGAGTATCGAATCGGAGGTGGTTAGACGATCGTGTTTTATGGAATGTCCTGAGGATGTTTCGTTAAGAGGCGAAGTGTGTTGATTAATAAAAAAGCAAAAGTTACGCCTGCGCGACTGTGCGTGTCAGAAGCGTTACGATTAAAACGTGTTATTTAACTGTGGAGTGCATTATTGGAAACTTATTTCACGGCACAGATCGTTAA
Source organism: Zeuzera pyrina (assembly GCA_907165235.1). NCBI lineage: Eukaryota > Metazoa > Arthropoda > Insecta > Lepidoptera > Cossidae > Zeuzera > Zeuzera pyrina. The sequence goes on from OU015622.1 coordinate 1,500,315, forward strand.
TTATCTATTTCTTTAGATGGAGATGCTATCAACAAGGGTTTGCCCGACGAACGGAACCATTTATGACTTTAAGTAAATTGCTTCAACTTCATATATTGAACGGGTTTCTTAGCTTTATTGGCTATTATTATAAGCCTTTGAAATACACTAAAGAAACATCACGTAATTATGTAATGTTTATTGTATAGTGTATTATGTATGTAATCTTAATTGTATAAATTAAATGCTGCATACAAAAAAATCGTAGGTATTGGTTTATGTTCATGTAGTTATTGTTAAAAAAATTATTAAAAAGGAAAAAAAAGAAAAAAAAATGTTAAATTTCATTACATTCTAGGAACTTTCATTGTGACCTTAGTATTTTTACCTGTAGTGTACATATTTCGGTAGTTGCATGCAAAGTTTGCTATAAAAAATCCAAGTTCGCGTCCGGGCTAGAGTTGTGCACGCAAAATGGAAAACTTCGCCCCCTTTAAGCAATAATGCAAATATGTACTACGGTACATAGATCAAAGGATATATTCCCACAGAGGGCATACTTTTAATATATTATCCATTATGGGTTCAACAGAAAAAACAATTTGGAACACTTAATATCTCTATACTATTGCAAAATTCTAATAAAGTTGTATTTGCATATCGAAGAGATTTTTAGGATTCCGTACCCAAAATACCTTAACAATCCTACCAGTTTTTGTAATATCTTGATTTCCTCTTCTTCACAGATTTATGGCGATGAGTATTAATCATAATAAATACGCCACATACCAGTCATTTGCAGTGAGATTCACTTTTGAATTTGCGGTGAGATTGTCAATTGTGAACTGGTATTGTCTCAAGTCGGCGGCGAGAGTCGTATTTCGTCGTACTAGTCGTAAATGAACTTTTTGATGTTTCGCTAAATATAACAGTCTAATCTAAATAAAACAAGTTTAATTTAACGTAATTATCTCAGAAGAAATTAAAATACACTATTATGAAGTATCGACTGAGATGTTTACTATTAAAACAATCCCTAACAAACTCGATCAGTTCACTTCGCACCTAGTATGTTTCGTTCAGAGAATTCCATTTGAAGGCCAAGTGAGTTCCAATGTGAAGTGGGGTGAATTGTCGAGCGAGTCTCGCTTGGACGATTCGAGTTTATACAGATTTGCATGGCTGATCTCAATCAAGTGCATTCCCTGTGCTATGAGAACCATACGACGACCACTACAGTCGTCTCTCAGTACAACCAGACCCGCAACAATCTAGAAGTTTGTTTTCTAAATTGATCCGACCAGGTTTCAAACCCGAAACCTTCCGCAGTCGAATGCAACACCTAAACCACTGCGCCATGGAGTTCGTCAATGCAAATTGACGCAAATTCAAATTGATTGCAAAATATATTACATAAAATTATTCTTTGGCGTATGCTTTTTAAAAACGAGACGAGTTTGGAGGTGAGCCGCACACCGGCAGCCGATGTAATTTAATTCTATGAGTGGTCTGCGAGTACTCGTACGTTGAATCGTAATAAGCAAACTTTGGAACAAGTTTGATAAGCTTTTGGGGCAATTATATTATAGTAAAAGCTTTGCAGATAGCTCTCTGAGGTATGTGGATGCAACTTTTTTAATGTTTTATAACTATTATAACATATCCATCAATTTTGGCTTAAGGTTCATTTCTAAATATCTTGATGCCATTTCTCATTAGGAGGAGCGAAGTAACAAAATGCAACATTAATAACAACACCGTTAAAGGTAACAAGTGCAATTATATATTGAGAGATTGCTATCATACAAGTTTTTAGCGATAAGCCCCATACCAGAGATGCCAACTTGAGATTTATTGTTTACCGTCCAGACTGTGTGATCTACCAATCAGAATTTTTTCAAGTCTTCAAAACACAGAATTAAGTCAATATATTTTTACGAAGTATGTATTTTGCGGAAAAATAAGCAATGAAGAGATAGGAGGAAGGGTTAGACGATGGCGTTAATGTAAAAATGCAAAAAGGAATGTTTAGATAGTTCGAACACGAATAATGAATGAGTGAAGACCGATTGACGAAGTAATTACACAGAGCGAAAGTGAGTAGTAGAAGAATCAAAGGAAGACCAAGGCCGACTATGAGGATCTAATAGCCAGTGTTAGAAAACTTTCACGCACCTTGACGAAAGCGTGCGAGACGAATGGTGAGATTTGAGGAGGTAAAAGAAGTATATTAGGGATCGCGGTGCTTAGTAATCTATTTTCTCAGACTACTCCGTTAAGGATACATCATACATAAGCAATTAGGCATTTTATAAACGTCATAGAAAACCTTCTGTGCGTGAATCGATGTCAGACTTGATCAATCTCAATCTTCTAAATTGTCTTTAAATCTAAGTATCACTGAAAGCTTCCACATTTCGTTATAAAGTGCCTATAACTTACTGCTTAGTTTGGATTTACACAATCGGTGTAGGTAATTGCCTAATGTAGGTTATAATTATGTTTTTTCACTCCGTGATTTCTTACAAAATCGTATGTGTAAAAAATAACCGCACATTCTTTTATAATATTACACAAGTGGGCAACTGTTTTCACGCTTGTCAGACACAGTCAGATACTAATGCCGGTTTAAAAGCAGGTTTTTTCTTAAGAAACCTTTATAACAATGAAAACAACTATCAAGCGATTCGCGATGTCCCCCAGGTAGCCAATTAGTGATCCCCACGCGTCTCGCGTAACGAGCTGTCAAACTTTTTGTCGGAGCACCCTTTGTTTGGCGGCCGGACACCCGCGCAATGGTGGAACTGGCATATTTTGATTTTTTTTACGATTGAAAAACAAGCGACAAAATATGTTGTATTTATTTTATCAAGTTAGTAACGAGCACTTAAAAGAAGGCTTATATTTAAACATATTATAACAACGCTTAGATGGTTCGGGCACATGGAAAGAATGAGTGATGAAAGACTGACGAAGAAAATATACAGAGCGAAAGTGAGTGGTAAAAGAAGCCAAGGAAGACCAAGGCTGACTTATGAAGATCAAATAGCCAGAGTGTTAGCAGACGGAAATGTCAAAAGCACTCGCATACTTAGGCGAAAATGTGTGAGGAGAATAAGATTTGAGGAAGCGAAAGAGGTGTGTAAGGACCGTGACTCCTGGCGCTCCGTCCTCTCTGGCTACCCCGTTGGGGATACAGCGTGAAGATATGTTATATTATAACATTTTTTTTTTATTTATCTCATATTTTAATAATTCTTTTTTTCTGTATGTTTTCTCATTTTCATTTACTTTTTGCTTTTTATCTATTGTTAATGTTTCTTTTATCTTCAATCTATAGTTTATTGTAATATTGGGATAGATGAACTATTTCTGTACCGGTCGGTTAGTTCGTTAATTTATTTTTAAATTTATTTACTGTCTTAATATAAACTTTTAAACTTTCGCGTTGTATTATATAATATCTAAAAATGGGATATTACTCAATTACCTTTTATTCTGGCTTGACGTTTCGAACGACTTGCATAGGCCGTGTTCTCAAGCGAACTAAAATAAAAAGTAATCGCGTTAATTTCCCGTTTTTTAGATATTTTATTGTCTTAATAACTCATAACAATATTCATGAATCCGTGCTAAGCAATGTACTTTCATGAACAGGAATTGTTACAAAATCGAAAATAACCTTAAAGAATAGCAAAATCTTCCTTAGATAACTGAAACTGCTTTGTCTCCTGGATAACCATAAAGTGAGGAAAAATATGGGAATATTGTTAAAATACAATATGATACGTGCATGAAATGAATACGTTATCCATTTCTAAATTTCTAAACGACATTTCTAAAAGTTAACGTTATCTATGTAAATACTAGATTAAGTGTTCGGAACAAATGCTATGTTTCACTCAACTGAGGCTCCGGGGACTACACTTAACTCACACAGAGTATCAGTCGAAATTCTCCAATTAGCGCCATCTAGTAAAACTAGACTCAAACTGTCAAGTAATCTTCATATATTACAACAAAACTACGAGAAAATGTTATTACTTGAATAATAACAATAAATACATACATACATACATATCTTCACGCCGTATCCCTAACGGGGTAGTTAGAGAGGACGGACCGCCAAGCGTCGCGGTCCTTACATACTTCTTTCGCTTCCTCAATTCTCATCGTTCACCTCACACATTGTCGCCTAGGTATGCGAGTGCTTTTGACATTTCCGTTGGCTAACACTGTAGCTATTTGATCTTCATAACTCACAGCCTTGGTGTCTACCTCGGTGTACATATAAGATAAAATAAGATAAAAAGGTTTTATAATAAGCCCTTGGTGGATATTTTCAAGTTTCATGGAAAGACAAACATTTAGCAGATTATAACTTCAAACAGCCTGTCCCGTACTACTGAGTGAAGCAAATAAAATGAAACAAAGCGTCAATGCTGTGCTGTTTTCTAACGAAATGGCGACTTGTAATTTAGTCTACTAAAGACCGCCGGGCCGGCAGCTTCTTCCGCCAACGAATCAGTTTGACTATTCAAAGAGGCAATGCTGCCAGTCTGCTGGGTACCTTGAGCAATGACAGCTTTCTAAGCGGCAACATTGAGGAAGTTTATTATTTAAGATAATGTGTAGTTTTAAGTTTGTAAATATTAACATATGTATGTACTTTTTATTAACCATAACTATAAATAAATATAAAGTCTACTAAATTATATCTTATAATGTGTGCCGTATGTACAGGTGAGTCAGCTTATCTGATTTGTCTCACCGTTGCTGCTCGGAGACGGTGTCTGGAGTTTAAAGTTTATGGTTCTATGTATATTTTTCTTTCTCTTCAAGATAAGCATGGAAGTTACAATTCACAGTTGTGAAGGGTGAATACTCGTAGTCTATCAACTAGACTCAGCAGGTGATCAGCCTGTCATTGACATGGCCAAATCAATTATTTTTTGTTCTTTATAACGATAAATAGCATTTATAACAATATTTCCATAATTTGTAAATGCTTTTGCTTTCCTGTTTTTTTAGATATGGCGCAAAGTTACATGTTAAATAATTTTAAAAATAAATTAATTTTTAAATAGTTTTGTAATCTCGATGTTATTCAGAGCTTCCCCAGTTCATTGTGTGTCATCCACAGTACAAGATTAGTGCTTTTTTTTTGGTTGAAATCGTACAATTGGTGCTTGCAATTGTCTGGAGGATTTATTCGACTATATTATTTATTATGACGTTAGTTCATTTGTCGGTAATATTCGTAGTTACACAGTTCAATCGATTTTGGCAAATTGAATTCTGCGAAGTCCGTTGTCCGTGTAGAATGAAATTTTCAAACAAATGTCGAGCCAACGAACCGGAGTGCTTGTTTGATGTATGATCGAAATACTTTATGATGAGTTTGACATAGGTACAAACATACAATAAACAATATAAGATATAACCTAGGACATTCGTGATAATACAATACGATGAAAGCACTACTTCTCATATTTCCAGAAATCAAGTTTCCTATTTATAGAACTAGGCATGTGTCTGACTTGAAATTGACCAATCTATATAAACAGAATTAACGAAAGTTAATTTCCTGTACACTTACTTTCAGTTATTTCTTAAATTAATCCCGTTATCAAAAGCACTTGTATACCTAGGCGAAAGTGTGTGAGAAGAATGATGAGATTTAAGGAAGTGAAAGATGTAGGCAAAGTCTGCGATGTTTGGTGCTCCGATATTTCCGACCACTTCATTAGGTATACAGTACGAGGATATGTATGTATGTATTAATTCCGTTTACAAAGATATTTAAGGACAACAGTTCATAACGCGTTAACACAAAGATACGGTACATACTACGTCGGTCATAGCGCGCTAACGCAACGATACGGACTACATTACGTCTCAGTCTAACGTAACGATACGGTTCACACTACATACTACAGTACAAGTAAGCATACAGTATTCTATCTTCATACAAACGCTCGCGCTCACAAAAGACGTGCTCGAAATCTCGATATTTCTCGGCATACAACAGTCGCGAGTGCGCCGCGGTTGTCGGGCGGTATGAGACGCTCCCGCGCATTTACTGACTAAATATTATGTCAATCAAGTTTACGAGCATAATGTTCAGTGTATGGGTAATTGAATACATCTATATCGAAGCCGGAAATATTTCTCTGTTGCTAATTTGTAGGAAATATATTATCATAATGATCTAGTTAATTTATTGCTGATTTTTAATTATACTGCACACAAAATGCATTTTTTTGTCCTTTTCCACCATACTAACTCACAAACTTTTGAAACTAGATATAAAATACTAGTAAAATTATATAAATATAAACGTATTAAATTTGCAATAATATAAAATGAAAAGATAATATGACAATTTAATATAGTACCTATTATCAAATACGTAACCCAAGAAAAACATTCAGTCCAAATCGGTAGCTCTATTGCGTGTTTACGTACCGAACGACCGTAGGTAATTATCTCTAGGACACTGCCGAGATATGCTTACTTGTACTGTGTTACATACTGCGGCTCTAGACAAGTGGCAAGCGTTTCGTACAACCGAAACGCTTGCTGGCGTTATTACGCGTCAAAAGTGCCCATTGGCGACTTTCACACGACTTTACTCTTCGTTTGATATATAAGAAAGCTAATAACGTTCGACTACCAATTTAAAATTCGTTACGCTAGATTACGTGGTATCTGTGATTCTATTCTATTCTACTAGCGTTTACGACAATCGAACCACTTGTCTAGGCTTCCTGGTTACGCTAATGCAACATTACGGTCCATGTACTACGTCCCTGTCATAGCGCACTAACGCGACGATACGGAGTACACTACGTCTCAGTCATAGGGCGCTAACGTAACGATACGGTTCACACTACATCAGCCGCTTTTCTAATTTTCCGTTGAACGTTTTTATCGCCAGGTTTTTTCCGTCCACGGTACAATGGGGAAGCAAAATGTATGCAGTTGTACGGAGACGCTTTTATATTTCTGTGCACAATAACGACATGCCGTGGACGTTTTTTATCGCCGACATAATAGGGAAACTTTTTGCTTACCTGTTGTATTTCGGACGGTAAAAACGTGACGATAAAAACGCGCAACGATAAATTATAGAAGCGCCCATTCTGGTCATAGTACGCTAATACAAAATTACGGTCCATATACTACGCCCCTGTAGCGTACTAACGCAACGATACAGTTCGCACTACATCCCGGTCATAGAGCGATAACGCAACATTACAGTCCATACTACGTCCCTGTCATAGTGTGTTAACGCAACGATGTGGTCCACACTACGTATTAATGTGTTTTATCGCTCATTACGTACGGTCTATTTTCATTTACTGTGGTCCACACTACGTATTAATGTGTTTTATCGCTCATTACGTAAGGTCTATTTTCATTTACTGTGGTCCACACTACGTATTAATGTGTTTTATCGCTCATTACGTAAGGTCTATTTTCATTTGCTATTTGCATTGGCATTTGCAACTTATACCATCACTATATATTTTTAATTTATTGGAATTATTAGAAAATATAACTCAAAATAAAAATAGTTGATATGGATTCTCTTACACTTATATTACTGCTAATTACATGAAGTATGTGATCTTTTGTTCAGATATGTTTTCTTCTCAGGCTTGAGGAAATAAATCCGACTTTTTCGTCTTCTTTATTATATAAAAAAAATCTTAGTTAATTCGCGACGGCGCGTATCGCGAGTGTCGCGTCTCGTAATTTATTGCTGCACAATTTTCGCGAAGGGAAAAAGGAACGCTAATCTAAACATGGATTTACGAGTCTTTGCTTTAAGAGTAAAGTTTTGCTTTCGATATGAAGGGATATTGCAGAAGGAATTCACTGAAGTTAACTTCTTTCCACTTGTGGAAGTAAAAAATTGTGTTCATATGGCTGTCTGTATGTATGGATGTGTGTGTATTAACATTTTTTGTAGGATTATCGGTGACGAGAGTAGGCCCCATAATTACCTAAACCACAATTTTACAGGAGGCAAATAACGAAAACAAAATATACTGTGCGGTATGCTAATGATATATAATTTTGGCCAAGTGACGATTCAGTCGAGGACTTAAAAACAGACAATACAAACATTGAGCAAGACCAACACAAATTGGTTAGTATTCTACATGAAAATAAATATATTGTGTTAATTACAGCAACTTAAATTGCAGCATAATTATTTTTAGTTATAAGTATATATTTTACTAGTTAATTTTGATACGTAGCAAATTTTTTTAATTTTTTTAATATTGACATATAATTTCAATTGCAATGTCATACAGTTTATGTATAATAAATTTAAAAGATTTGTCTAATTTATTATTTTTATTATTCGTGTTTGTAACGCCATGCATGAGGCGGAACACAGAGGCTCTTATAGTATATTGTAACACTAACACAAACATATTATTTGTTCCTGTGTCTCATAAAATGATTAAATAATTAAAAAAAATGAATATCTCTGTTAGCACGAGAGAAACACGCTTGTGGTAATTAGAATTACTTTTTTGGTCCAAGTTGCCAGCGTATGGTGTTTGTACAATGCATAATTTACCCCGTTTAATGGGTAATTTTTATTAACTAGTTAGGAAGTTTATTCGCAGGTAGACGGGAGAAAAAATATTAGCACATACTTTCTTTGAGCTTATGGTTTCTTGTTTGTTCTACTATTTTCTAAGAGTAAAATTTATTTTTCTTTTGTATACAAATTTTACCGCCTCTTGGAAGATGCTTAGATGATAGCATGCTTTAGCATTCAATGTGTTTTATATAAAACGCCATTACTTCAGTAAGAGCAGCATATTAATTGTAAAATAATACAAATTTAAAATGTAGAGTCAATAAACAGAGCAGTAATCATCTCAACCCTTCGTAATAAGTTTAGTGACGCGAAACAACCGGCCGATGGCAGGGTGACCATACAATCGGACCCCAAGGGATGAGTCACCCTTCCTGAGGTCACCCGTGGGACGTCAGATGGAAAAAATGCAAGGGCTTATAAAGAAAACTGCAAACATTATTAAATTTATGGAGTGAAGTCTGAAAACAGTTTTCATCTTCTAGTATATTTCATTTTTTTGTATGTTGCGTTTCTTTCATTCTTTTTTTCGCTACATATCGTCTTTCGTTATACTTTAAGGTGTCCTTATTCTACGACTAAAAGGTGCCTATTTTACCACATCTGTTCAAAACTATAGGTTTTTTTATGGCGGAAGAGGCAAGCGAGTCACGCGACGGAAAATGAGCACCGACGCCCATGGACACCCGCAACGTCCGGAGAATCACTGCTGCGTTGCCGGCCTTTAGGGAGTCACGGGTGCGTTACTGGTATATTAAATTTCGGAAATCGATAAAATTTCTGGCATAAGAGGCACAAAATATTAGTTAACTGAGTTGCCAATTCAAAATCTAAAGCGCTTTCGTAGTTTTGATAGCATAAATGTCCAAAGGCCTCGGTCCAATGACTTTCAAATGGGCTGTTTGTTCCTTCGTCTTCTCTATATTATAAAAAATACTATTAGCATTATACATACATACATACATATGTAAATAATGGCAGTCAGGAGTGTTACAGCTTCAAGAGACCAAGGAACCACACTTTAACGTAATATTTCTCAATACACTTACAGCTGATATCGTGGCAAAAGCATAAAGTGACTGGTTGCAAAACAACCGACTACACACTTGTTGCAAGTTCTATTTTGTAGCCAACCTACGACCTGCATGAGTAGTAAAGCAGCTGAGCAGCTGAACTTCTAATTTTTTTTCTATCTCCCAGATTAGTATGAATAGTATGATACTGTATGAATACACTTGTTACAAGTTCCACTTTTTCTGCGACCTGCACGAGTAGTTCAGCAGCTGAACAGAATTTAGAAACCTGAATTTTGGCATAGTCACATAACCAAAAATCGTGGTGAAAATTTTCTGAAACTGGAAATCAGTTAAATAAGTGTCATCATTTTTTTGAGGAACGACCACAAATTCTGTTTGAGATTTATTGGGTGTATACGAAATTAACTGGATACGAGACTGTGCCATACCAATAGGTAGTTGCTTTGAAAGATCACTAAAAACCCTACGTGTCGTAAACAGAGATTATACGGCGATCACATAAAAGTTCAAACAAAATTCAAGGAAGCTTAAAACAAACTGAATTGGCGCTTAACTCCACGGCAGCGTTCAGCATAAGACGACGTCCGGAATTCACCGAACCTAAGGGTCTGAAATCCAAGTTTCGAATATCCGATTTGAATACAGGAGCATCCACGTTTGCATAATCCGTGTGGCGCTGTAACTAGCATTCGGAACGTAAGCAGTAGTTGACGTATCCATTGCGCGCTAGATTTCCTACTTAAATGTCTTCTGTGTATTTGTAGTATTCGTAACTTATTGTATTTTCATCAGACTGTATACATATTACGTACGTCTTCTTCTCATAAACAAAATAGATCATATTGTCGAGAGGGTATGCCAGAGGTAGGCTTATTGTTACAGCGTTTAAGACACTTGACTTCTTTGTGGTGACATGATAAAAATTTCAAAACATTACGCAATCCTCTGTCTTTCGGTGAGCCTAGATTACGTGTGGTTTTTGACCATTCTTGCGCCGTGTTCATCTGTATCATCTTTGATACATGACGTAGAGACGCGAGGTCTAGATAATGGACTATCTTTAAATGTGGGTAGCAGCATTCTTAATTTTTTAAGCCTTCTTAATTTTTAAGTTTCTCGTTGGCTCTTCACAATGCAAAAAACGCAGTAAATCTTCCAATTAAAATTAATAAACAAAATTAATAAATTTGACTTCAAAAAATACATTGCCTCAAGATTCACTTGTTTTTATTACTCATATTTTAAATTTAGGGAACACCATTTGGCGATAATTCTATACATTCTTACAAGCTTCGTACATTCTTAATGGTTCTAATGGTATATATGATGGCTTCCCTGCCGCTTATTCAGAAAACATTTCAATTTTCAATTTAGAATAAGTTGTTTTTGGTATCCTTGGTCGGATATCAAAATATTTTACTTGGCGTAATTATAGACATCCAGCAATGTAGAAACATGTAAAGATATTTCCGAATTGTTGTAGAGGTAACAGTATAACGTTTTCGATGAATTATTTTGCAACTAAGATCTTACTGAGACGTCGATAGGTACAGTTTTAACGGATTAGCAATTTATAAATAGTAAATAAGTCTATTTGTATTGCTTTCGGTATCACGATATTTTAAGCTTGTTTGGATTATTTAGCAACTTACTTTTAGTAGAAAACGATAATTGTTCTGGATTTATAAAATTATGAATAAGATTACCATTTATTTTTAAAATTTATCCATCTTTTAGAATGAATAGGCTTACCCAATAAACCCAATTGATAATCAGGTTTAGTAATTAAAACACAAGTGTGAAAAAATATTTGAAATAGAATGGAAAATATAAGAGTTATTCGTATTTAAACTGAAGTAGTGGGAGCAGGGTGGCGACGTTCTGTCTATCACACTTAGCGCTGGACAATGATACTGCGAGTTTATGACGTCATAGTTCTGTAAGGTCATCTTCATCTAACTCTCTCCCATTCTGTCCCCGCTACTGATATTTAAATTCAAAAATTTCTATTTTCTTGATCAATTTCAAGCAGTGTTTTCACAATTGTTTTATGCTATTTAATTATTATAGTACAAGGTATGGAATATACCAGTATTAAAAGCATTCAGCTACCTGATGCAATTGTTTTATCAAATCTAACATTGTCATAATATTTACTTCATTGAAGTTACATAATATTAAGTGACTTTAAGAACATAATGAATTGTATATCAAAAAGAACATAAATATACTGCACCTCAAATTTTTCCATGGCTTTCCCGGGTTAGAGGTAGTTTTTTGAGACAAAAAAGTAGCCTAACTTTGCCTCCGAGCACATGCTATCTATGAACAAAATTAAATCACAATTGCTTCAGCGATTTAACATTTCGCATACAAAGTTTCATCCTTCTTTTCACTCCCTTATGAGTGGATTTTCGATAAAAAAGTCTTTGTTTTTTTGATAAAAAAGACTGTACCAAATATCATAACCGGTTCAGTGGATTTTTGATAAAAAAGTAGCCAATGTCTTTTTGGTAAAATAGTCTCTGTACCAATATCATCATCGGTTCATTTGTTCAGAATTTCCAATACGAAGTTTCATCCCCTTTTGACGTTTATTTTTTTTTGTAGGTTTTTGATAAAAAAGTAGCCTGTGTCCGTCCCCTGATGTCAAACTATCTCTATGCCAAATTTCATCAAAATCAGTACAGCGATTTAGCCGTGAAAACCTAACAAACAGACAAACGGACAGCGTTTGTAATATTAGTATTGATTGAAGAGAGAAATAGTCTGTAAATTGATTCTTCTTGTATGTAAAAATTATTCTCCTTATTCTAAGTTTGGTAAGATTTAGTACCTATCAAAGTTTATGTTTATTATTCGCAGTGTTATTGACTTAAATATTTGATTTGCTTCAAGTCCTTATTTTTTCGGGGTGGATAGGCACCACGGTGTAATAAAATCACATATTAAGCTATTTCTAGTATTCAATATTTTATCTAACTTACAGGTACAGGTGTGTCCATCAAACTATAAGTGAATTTAGAAAAAAATGTTTTTTAAATTGACCTAGCCGGTAACGTAAAGGAGTATCACCTAATCTCCACACTAATGAGTTATTCGAATCTCTTCACATAGTTCTTCCATATTCATTACCCATCATAATTCTTGATTGTGTCTTACGAGGGAGTGGAGAGCGGTAATCATCAAAGTTATATTCGGGACAATCAACCACCGCACAATATTTGCATATGCCCCGCGGCTCGACGAGATGACACCACACAAACAACCCAGACAACCTCGCTTACTCTAACTTTGATTTACAAATTGTCACGCCACTATTTTGGAGACGGCGTTATTTGAGTTTGTTTCCTTTACAATATACTATTTTTTTTCGATAACCTGGTCTGCATTAGTGTATTAATCCCGGTTCCAAGGAAACCTGTGTTTATCCCGTTCAAAATGGCATTCTACTTATTAACTAGTTATTTCTATATTTATATTACGAAAGTCGAGTGGGTCGTTTTTGGACAACTGCGTTCGTTTGTAATAAGATATAAAAATAATAAGTTGTAGTTTGAATTATTAATTCTGTTCCTGATAAAATAATTTCTTAAATATTCAATAAACAAATTAATTTTCAGCTGGATTTATAAACACACATAGGTCTCTTTAATAATCTCTTTAATTTAACGATTCCTTTGTAAAAAATATTGTCCCTCATCCTGTAAAGCGCACAATAAATTCTCGTCTCGTCCCGCGCCGTCCCGTCCAATTACACGTGAACACAGATAATAAAAAGAACCGCCCAGACGTGCGTCATGCTTGTTTCTTTCAGTTCCACACTAGGCGATTATTACGGCCAAATGACCGTCTTAAGACTTCAGCCGATGGTGCAAACAACAGGCGACAATGAATGGATTGGTTTGATAATTGTTTTTTTATTTCATATATCTGTACATATGCTGTCTTCGTGTAATTCGACTTGGAGCAACTTTATAAAGAAACACAAAAAGTTAAATGGTGATAATAGAAAAAATATTACCAAAAAGTCGAGTGAAACTAAGTTCAAAATGAAGCGAAACATTCTAATGTATGTGTCTAGAGTTGCTCGTATCTAATAGCGGGCTTCTTGGAATCAGCTAATCACAGAACAGGCAAAAAAAAAGCCAAAACGCAGACATCATTTTCTTAGGGTTCTGCAATAACTTCGGACAAATAAGAAGTTAAAAAAAAATTGGGACCGAAGAATATTGAGTATACCTAATTTCTAGATTTGAGTTAGCAACTTAGTTCTTTGTTACATTTCAGCTCGAGCAGACATACACGAAGAAAATATAAGAGTTTGGTTTTAGCGATTTTGGACGCGGATTCCTAAAAATCTACTAAAAGCATGTTGGAGAAGCATTAATATAGAGTTCCATAAATATTTCGGACAAAAAAAAAATCAATATAGGTTCAAAATACCTCTTCTCTTATTTAGTATTTTGATTTGAATTTCCGGTTCAAGGTTCCATACATGTCTCAGCCTCAACACAGTAAGTGTTAAGATGATGTACTTAACACTGATTGCGATTTACAGAGAAAAAGAGAGAGAAAGATACAAACATACATGATGAAGTTATAACAGTTTCGTTTTTGGCACTAATCGATTTAAAATGTGATTTTATCCGCTTATCACTTAAATTTGCATCTCACCCGAAGACAAAGAGAAGGCAAGCAGGAGGGCTGTGTATTGCCATCGTTATGGGAACTCATCTCCCGATATAGAAAATTGATAACAGAACCTTTTTAGTTCGGAAAATGTTATATTTAGTTAAAGAAACTTTTGGATATCATCACGCTTGATAAAGAACGACACATTTTTGATTTTTCTTAAACAAACTTGCAGAAATTGTAAATTGTAACGGTTTGGATGATAATAATCTATCGTATTATCTCTTCTGTTTGTAGTAATAATTATTTTAATTATTTCGCTTTTATTTTCAAACAAATAGTTTCCGGCCACTTTGACCGTGTGCAAAACAAATTATTCAATTAGATTTTAATTTTTTTTACATTGACTTTATCACGTCTTTAGAAGTGCAAACTATTATTTATTGTAATTGTTTTTATTGTCGAAAACTATTTTTAACCGACTTCAAAAAAAAGAGGTTCTCAATTCGTCTGTATGTTGTTTTTTTTTGTTTTTTTTTTGTATGTTGTTACGTCATAACTCCGTCATTTATGAACCGATTTCGAAAATTCTTTTTATGTTTAGTAGTTAATACTTCAGCGGTGGTCTCATTTTAATTTCACCGATATTGGAGCTTGGACTTCGAAGATACACTAAATAACGTGACCTGGTTATAAACTTTATTTATATTGATGATTCTCTTGTATATCGTTGCGCTCCGGAATTAGAATGAAGTTAATTGCAGACCTGCCTTAGATATTTATTTAGGTCAAGATCACTCAAAAGGGAGAAATAAAAAAAAATTATTAAAAAAAATTAAACCGCCTTCAAAAAAAACACTGAAAAGTATAAAATGACTATCCTTTACTAATCAAAACCCAAGTACAATTAAAATAACTTTATAAATACGATACACATACCGATATAATTAAATTTGACAGTTATTGAAGTCGGTGCCAAATCAATATGCAACAACAGAAAGTCTATTAGTTTGGTAGGCTTGGCACCGACTTCAGTAATTGTCATAACATAACATAAACATAACATAACTTCACGCTGTATCCCCAACGGGGTAGCCAGAGAGGACGGAGCGCCAGGAGTCGCGGTCCTTACACACCTCTTTCGCTTCCTCAAATCTCATCATTCTCCTCACATATTTTCGCCTAGGTATGCGAGTGCTTTTGACATTTCCGTCTGCTAACACTCTGGCTATTTGATCTTCATAAGTCAGCCTTGGTCTTCCTTGGCTTCTTTTACCACTCACTTTCGCTCTGTATATTTTCTTCGTCAGTCTTTCATCACTCATTCTTTCCATGTGCCCGAACCATCTAAACATTCCTTTCTTCATTTTTACAATAACACTGTTGTGCAACCCTGTCATACTGCGTATCTCGTCATTGCTTATCCTGTCCGCAAGCGTGACACCGCACATATTTCTGAGAGACCGCATCTCCACAGCATTTATCATACTTTCACTCGATTTCGGGCATATCCAGGCCTCACTGCCGTACAACAAAGTTGGCACCAACACCGCATTGTGGATGGCCATTTTAGCAGTGTTAGATATATTCACACTACCCACTAATGCGGACAGAGCACCGTTCACTTTATTGCCAGCTGCTACCCGTCTCTCCACATCCAACTCACATCTTCCATCCCTCGAAAACGCACTCCCCAGGTACACAATTTCATTCACCTGTTCTAGACATTTTCCATTTACACTAATCACACATTTCGTTTGTACCGCTTCTCTTTCAAACACCAGAACCTTAGTTTTGTTCACATTCATTTTCAATCCCTTTACTTCACAATCTTCTTTCATACACGTGACTAGTGTCTGCAACTTTGCTTCTGATGGTGCTATTAGCACAGCATCGTCAGCGTACAATAGGCAGTTTACCATTGTGTCACCACATCCCATACCACTCATATTACCTTTCAATCTCTGGAGGCAACTGTCCAAATACAGCACGAATAGCCAGGCAGACATCACGCAGCCCTGTCTGACACCAGAACAGACTTCAAACCAGGGCGACATGTCACCGTCTATCCTTACACAGGCTCTGTGGTCTCGATATAATGACCTCACAGCCTGCAGTAAGGAGCTCTCCACGCCATATTCAGGCAGAAGACTCCACAATTTCTTCCGCACTACTCTATCGAATGCTTTCTCTAGATCCACGAAAGCGCAGAAAACTTTCTGACCTAAAGCCAGAAACCTTCCCACGATAACGCGAAGCGAGAAAATCTGATCCATACAACCCCTACCGTTCCTGAATCCACCTTGCGCCTCCCACAAATATTTTTCTGAAACGCCTTTCATACGTTCAGTCAATACTTTAGTATAGACTTTACTCGCTAAGCTGACCAAGCTGATGGCCCTATAGCACGCACAGTCTAGGTAGGAACCTTTCCCTTTATATAGAGGTACTATGACTGCCGTGCGCCAGTCCTCTGGAACCTCCCGCTTCTGCCAACAAAGGTTGCAGAGTGCACAGAAGGCATCCCAGACCCTAGGACCACCATACTTGATCATCTCAGCAGTCACCTCATCAATTCCCGCAGCCTTTCCACATTTCAAACTTCTTATCACTTTCTCAATCTCTTTCATACTAATGGCATCCTCCAGTCCCTGGCCTGAGTGTGGCAATTCATTAGAATCGCTCTCAGTATCAGAGACGGAGTCGCCACTCTCATACAGTTCTCCATAGTATTCACTCCATCGCTGCAGAACATCCTTTTTATTTGTAAGCAGGTTGTTTTCTTTCGAACGCACTTTATTCATTCTGCAAGGTGCCGGACCACTTCGGATTTTACGTACTTCTTTCCAAAATAATTTGGAATTTTCCTCGAAGTTGTCCGACATCTTGTTTTCATCTAACACCCTACACCTTTCACGCTTCTCTTTCACTAGTGCCTTCGTTTCTGCTTTCTGCAGCTTATACCTGTCTTTCATCAAATTTTTCATACCACAGTCATTAGTAGCAAGGTAGTCTCGCCATGCTTTCTTTTTCTTATACACAGCCACTTTCACCTCATCATCCCACCACACATCACGCTTTTTGCCGTTCCCAATCTTATTCATTCCACACACTTCTTTCGCAGCCTCAACCATACTATCTCTAAGGTTCTACCAGCATTCTTCAACATCCTCGCTCATCACTTTCAATCTATCATCAAGCTTACTGGATAATACCCTTTCATATTCATTCCTGGTGGTCGCATCCTGCAGTTTCCAGTTTTTAATTCGGCTAACCGCTGCAGGTTTGGACACTACGCGATGTCGCCATGCTGGGAACAGACCCCTTATTCTGGTTATCACCAGAAAGTGGTCTGTCCCGAGATCGGCTCCTCTATACGCTTTTGTGTCCATTACCTGCTTCTTAAGTCTGCTATCCACCAGGAATAAATCAATCATACTTCTCGCACCCTTTCTTTCCCACGTGTACTGATGGATCCAATTTGTGCCCAAACATGGTATTAGTCACAAAAAGATCCTTTTCCATACACAGTCCTAGCACAATCTTACCAGCATCATTTACTCTCTTATCTCCATATTTGCCTAGGACAGACTCAAATCCTGTTCGAGCTGTCCCGACCCATCCATTCATGTCTCCACACACAACAATTCTTTCGTTCTCTTCAACCGTCGCTAGAACTTCTCTAACATTTTCCCAGAACTGCTCTAGTTCAGCCAAACCGACAGAGGACACTGGGGCATATACTGCCAAAACAAAAATTCTTGTCAACCCAATCTTGAGGCGTACCCAGAGCAGTCTGGGATTTATACATTCATACTCAGTCATACAATTAACCATACGAGAGGACAGTAAAACGCCTACCCCTTGACATCCCCTATCTCCTTGTGGTACCCCTGACCACAAAGCGATGCCTCCTCCGGGCAAGTCGGCAAGTTCACTGCCGCCTCGCTTGGTTTCACTCAAACATAGCACATCCAATCTTTTCTCTTCCATAATATCAATCACTTCATTCATCTTCTCCTCAATCCCACCTCTCACATTCCACGCAGCTACTCTGCACTCCTCCCTCCACTTCCCGCCGCTAGGTGCACAGCGTGTTGGGTGGCGGTCCCCAACGCCGAACTGCACTCTGCACACACCAGCGGGGACAGACAGATTAGTAAAGGATAGTCATTTTATACTTTTCAGTGTTTTTTTTGAAGGCGGTTTAATTTTTTTATTAAAAATTTTATAATCTCATCACAATTTTCAAGTCAGTATAAATATTGTTATGACAATAGTAATATTTTATAGTTGGTTCTACAAATATAATAGCGCTTTTAAAAGCATTTCATTGAAATATCTATTACATTACTATAGATATTAATGTGGAAACTATTATTTATTCAATTTTTTATTATCTAAAATTAATTTATGATCTCATAATTTACATGTCAGCATATATTGCTATGACGACAGTAATATTTTTATAGTTGGTTTCATAAATTTTATAGTGCTTTCAAATGCATTCATTGAAATATTTATTACGTATTATGTTATATGATACCACATGTTATATGATACCGTAGTATTATATAACGAGAGCAAGCAGTCGAAGCAACGTTACACTGAAAGCAATTCCATTATGTACTACGCAATCTAACTTAGAAGACTTAACTTAGTGTTTACATCCAACTTAGATATCCTAGACTGACAGCATTTGCACTTTACGGATATATCTGATTAACCCTTCGTGGGTCGCGTGGTGTTACAAAACTATTTTTATTGAAACAAAGGGCTTTGAAAATTTTAGAATAGTCATCAGTCGCCTTTTTATCTTTTTTTCGAAAATGGCGGTTTTGTTAAAACCTATATAAATCGATTGGGTACACTTAAACGAAGAAAAAATTACTGAGTTCACGATATCTTAAAGTATCACGTTACAGAGTTGCAAAAAAGACTTCAAAACCATGTAAATATTATTCATTGTTTTTACTTATTAATGAAGCGTCTTCAGGAAATTCCAATGCTTAGACTCTGTGAACTACCCAGCACCGAGCGGAAAACCCACTTCATTACAAAATATTTCTTAAAGGCTTTGTTATTGATTACAAAACAGTTTCAACTGATGTGAATTCAATTGCACACTATTTTGCAAATATTAAACTTGATATAAGCGGTTACTGCACGAATGCGAAATATTGAACCTCTACAACTACCTACAAAATTATTATACTTAAGGTTTGAGAAACTTTATTCTTAGAAGAATTACATTCACTTACATGAGAGCATTATAATACATAAAAAAGAAATATAACATTGGGTGAACGTATAAAATAAACGCAGTTCTCTTTTCTTTTTTTTGAGTAGAAATGGTGAAATTTCAATATGAATTTCAGTTATTTAGTTATTAGCGATTATTATAAAATATAATGTGTAGGTAGACTCGTATATATACATATACATATTTATGTAAATATATGTATTTTAAGGTACACGAATGACGTATTCTTCATATCTTTAAATAATTGTATGAATTATCTTGACTAGCTGTGAAAAACCCAAAAAATCATTATATTACTGCAAAACAAAACAAATAAATGACATAAATAAATAAATAAACATACGCGATCAGGAAAAGGTTAAAATGCGTTTAGCTCTTAAATGATGAGCAGCTCAAACATAGAAACTTACTCGATCTCCTCAGTTTAAGTTTCCAAAACTGATACAATTTCAACGATTGTGAGTTTGTTTATGACTTTTTAAGGTTTTTTAAGATATAAGTCTACTCTGATTTTAGTCAAGCGGTCGTGTACAATGTAGTCAAATGGAGGTAGTCAGAGACAGCTTCATTCTAACCGCCGCCAAGTTAGAAGTAGTCTAGTTAGTAGGGATTGGGAAGTCTCGACATTTTTAAAGTCTCGGGACTCGAGGCAGCTCAGGCTCAAAGTCCCGGGACATCCCGGGACTCTTGTTTACTATTAGTATTATTACAAATATGAATATTATTCATATATTTCTCGACTCAAGTTTCGGCTTAAAAGTCCCGGGACACGAGAAGTGTGAAGTTGGCTAAAGTCCCGGGACTTCGAGACCCGAGACGTATAGTGCGATCAGAATTAGTTATATCTTTAGCTGGATCTGCGAGTGGTCTTTGTTTAGGTATAGTCAAAGTTATGAAAATGATTGGTTCGTCGTAGACTTAATGAAAAAAGAATTTTATATAGGAATATATAAATAATTTTGGAAGTGCTGTTTCATGTATATGGGGTGTCCAAAAGTCAAGAAATTTAAGCGATGCAATTTATGGATGGCCTCTAAGTGTAAGATATGTACAACTCGTGAGAGTTTAAATGAATCCAAACAAGAGGATTAGTCTTAGCAATGTTTTTTTAACTAACATAGTGTGTGTTACAATACATATTAGGATTAAGTATTACGACAATGCAACTACTGAACGCTGCCGAGGGGCGCTGATCACGCGTGAGAAATAACTTCTGCAGTTGACAAAAAGATTTTAATTATTGATAATATTAAAGTGTTTTAGGGTTCCAAACGATATAATCGTAGTGACGTTGCGCGTAGTGATATAGCATAGAATTTTAGTGAGATTCACCTATATACTGATTGGGAATATGATTACCAGACTCAAAAAAGAGATTTCCTGACCTAATTCTTGACTTTTTGGTAAATAGTGATATTTTGTTTTAATCTTGCAGGTATACAGAAGCAGTAAGATTTTCTTACATATTTTATTTACAGCTTTTTCTTTTTTTTCCATTTTTATTTTCTGTTTCAAACTTTTCAATAAATGTTGACGTTTAATTTTCCCTGTTTCCCTGACAGACGGTGAAACTTCAAGACATACTAGGCCATGGTTACACTGATCGGGAAGGACTTCAGAATCGGTAATACATATATTGTACAGATTCAGGTTTTACTTTGAGGATTTTTTTTTATGAAAGAGGGGGCAAATGAGCAAGCAAGTCACCTGATGGAAAGTGATTACCGTCGTCCATGGACACCAGCAACATCCGGGAAGTCACGGGTGTGTTGCCCGCCTTTAGGGAAAGGATAGAAAGGAGGGAGAGGGGGAGAAAGCCAACAGTACTCTTACTCGCCGAACGAAACAACAACAATCGATGCTTTTATTTCACGCCGATATTCTGTGAGAGGGTGGTATTTCACCGGGTGAGCCGGACCTATTCGTGCTGTAATGCAGCATGTTACAAAGAGATAAACTTTGTTTGTTTGTATGTAATGGATATACTCAAAAACTACTCAACGGAGTTCAAAAATGTTTCACCTATAGACGCTACATTGTCAGCGAGTAACAGGGGGCATATTTTATTTTAAAAAATTTCTACCCGTGCTTGTTCTTATTCGTTCTTAGTACCGACTTTTTCTAAACTGCTAGCAGATTCAAGTTTAAAATTACTTTGCAATATTAGTCAAATAATTTTTTTTGAATTATGAACGTGAAAATGCAATACGTTTCAACGTATGCTTAAACGCCAATGGTAAGCCACTTCATTTAATGTCGTTGGAAATTATAAATTGGCGTTATTCGTTGCGCTTTTTGAACAGTTTGCTTCGTGCTCTGAATAACTAAATACGAGTAACTACAAACGGTTATTAGTAGGCGGCGCACGTAGTTTTTGCACCGGTTAACCGTTTATGATTGAGTTGATAACGAAAATACGGAAAATTGGTTAATTTATACGCGACTACGACACAGCCGACAATTTTAGGGATCCGTAGTTAAAATATCCAAAACAAAGACAGACCTGACTTTGTTTGATAATGCAGAAGAAACACTGAACTGAACACACTTACCCTGAACGCGGCGATCTGTGTAAAAATACATATATGTCGGTGCAAATAATAAAAGGCATTCATTAGTACACTAAAGCAATGCGCGCCTTCCAATTTGAAAGGAACGCACGCT
Source organism: Zeuzera pyrina (assembly GCA_907165235.1). Classification (NCBI taxonomy): domain Eukaryota; kingdom Metazoa; phylum Arthropoda; class Insecta; order Lepidoptera; family Cossidae; genus Zeuzera; species Zeuzera pyrina. Next base: position 1,522,516 of record OU015622.1, read on the forward strand.
AACGAAACGTTCGGGGCGGATGCAGCCAGTGCGTGAGACTATGACATCCGGTGCACTAGTATTTTTTTTTTTTGTTTGCTATTATTACATGTTACCTACCTAATTATTGTTACTAAAAGTGTTCTGTCGTTTGCAGATTAGTAGCAGGTTCGTAGTTCAGTAGTTCGCCTCTGTCTTTTTTGACTATATTATACTTTCTATAGACGATATCATTCATTGACCCTAAAACTAAGCTTTTAGACACAACGCGAGCCACGTAACGAACAGGAGAAGCACCTAGTGAGAGTTCTTTTTAGTAATGTAGGAGAAATTTGAACACAAGTCCCTGGGGTCATGTATGATTTTTACACACTAAAACTCTTAGACGCAATAAGCAGTGTTCGTCTATCTTTTACAATCACTATACGCAGATATAGGTTTCGACGTGTAAGTCGAGCGAGTGCTTCGTCCACGGTGAGAGTTTTTTGTTTTGTTGCTGTCAGCAAAATTTTTTCACGTAGGTACGAAAGAATTAAGTATATTTTCTTTGCTCACATAATGATTGCGCTGGTGCAGATTTCGACACTAGGATTTGTGATTATTGCAAATAATTTAAGTCCATTTTATATTTGTCCATTGTTCTTAAAGATTCTCACAAAAGTTAAGGTTAATTTAACGTAGTTTATATAGTTTTCCATATTTGAGATACCTATTCCATTATTAGATACCTTTATGTTGATATGGTTTTTGAGAAATACAGCATTTATAATTAATAAATATAATACGAGACTGTTACTATGTAAAATGTAAATATACGATTGTTTATAATTACGATTAAAAGTTTTTGATTTTTAATATTTGTTATATTTATGCCTAAAAAATAAAGCAGTATTCCATATTTGGTTACTTTCCCTCTACGGATTCCGCACAAGGTTCTACCCAGGCTAGCGACCCGATCAGCAAAAATGTCAGGTTGTTAGCCCGTTGTATATACAAGTTCCTTCGAGCCCTGCCCTGTCCTTTTGCCGACTTTTATAAGCTGCACGAGAGATAAGCAAAAAAATATAGGCAAAAAAAAACCTACACGATTTTTGAACCTCGTTCGACACACACTTTACTATGCATGTAATATCGGCATGTTTGCGTTATAAAGTGGCTTGTTAACGAATCGTGATATAAATCAAACAAAATGGCGTTGATTGCGTTATGTTCGCCGTGTCTCGCATGCAGTGTTTGTGGTCGCTAACTATTTCATACGCAATGGTCATATTGTAATGAATATGACTCATTTGTATAATTTTCATTCGCGAAAGTGGTAATTATATGGAGTTTTCTAGGGTTCTGTTGGAAAAATAACAAAAGAGGAAGTTGTTCCAGTATCGTCATGTCCGACTGTCTGTCCATCTGTTTCTGGTTCGTCTGATTGTCAGAAGGGAGATAAGTTAGGGCCGATTCATCACTGTTACTGACCTGAAAGACTTGAATTGGTAAATCAAAATAAGAAACGATAAACAAAAAATTAAATAATGAATGTTTTGAACGTTATTTCATTTTAATTTATCTTTTATTTTGTCTCAGACTGGTACGGGGGTTTCTGCCTATCCTATAAGATATCGATATTTATAGAAAAGCATTAAAAATATCCATACCGATAGGAAATTGAATTAAAAGAAGATTTAAACAAGAATAAAACAGATTGAGTTGCTCACATAATATTAGTATTTATCTACAAAGATACATTTCTAATGAGGTAGTTAGAGAGGAGCGCATAGCATCGAGGTATGTAACCTCCTTCGTCTCCTCAAATCTCATCATTCTCCTCAAACACACTCGTTGAAGTATGCGAGTATTTTGACATTTTCTAATGCCACTCTGGCTGTTTCATTTTCATAAGTCTGCCTTGATCTTCCTTGGCTCATGCTACTATTCACTTTCGCTCCGTGAATGTTCTTCGTCAATCTTTCATCACTCATTCTTTTTATGTGCCCGAATTACCTAAACATTCTTTCTTTCATTTTTACAATAACACTGTCATCCAACTTTGTCATAGTCATATCACAGATTAATTAGTTTACTAACGTAAAGTCATATCTAATATTTCTTCATTGCTTCTTTTGTCCGCAAGAGTGTCATTGCATATACTTATAAAAGATAGCATTTACACAGCATTTATCTTAGCATTACTCGATTTCGGACATATGTAGGCCTGACTATCGTACAAAAAAGTCGGCATTATCATCGTATTGTGGATGACCATTTTGGCAGATTTAGATATGTTGGCAGTATCGTTCATCACTCATTCTTTCTATGTGTCAGAAGGATCTAAACATTCTTTTATTTATTTTGGCAATAAAAGTGTCATCTAAACTTCTTACATGCGTGTCTTTTCATTGGTTATTTAATAGACTTTAATGTGTATTCAATAGAACTTAGCGATTTGCATTAAATTTAATAAAAAAATTGAAAGAAATTAGAAATTTAAGTACATCGACAATACCGCAGAAAAAACTAAATAAATAATAGTTGCACCACAGATTAATTAGGGGCTGCACTGCACTTTCACATAGGTTTTTTTCAAGCGTGAAATTCGAAACTTATCGGATTATTAATGCCGTAATATCCGGTATATCGATATCTCATATAATCTATTTTAGATAATTATCTTGGCCGATTTTTATAAATATTCAACATAAGTTGTATGACTGCGAACAAAAAATTGTTGTAAAAAGATTGCGATATGTAATGCCTAACAATAAATTGAAGGAGCATCTTATACACTCAGATTACGAAACAATTGAGAAAATATTGTTCCCTAAACCAGTCGGGAACGAAACCAAGGACCCTCGTATTAGAAGCTAATTATCACTAACCACGGCACCGACTGGCCTGTACTCAATCTTTTAATTCTAAGAATATCAAGCTTATTAAGCTCCTAGCCGGAGATCATAAATCCTTGATATCGACTAATAAAATTAGTTGGAAAATTTTCTATTGAAATAAAATATCTGACACGTAATTACTAGAATTATAAAGGTCAAATCTTATCTGCAAGTACATACTATGCCAGGCACGTTACAAACAGTAGTTTTCTCATCTACCATCATGCACCGTAACAAAAAAAACATATGTGGTCGGGGGACCAAGTCAGGAACGAAGTTCTTTAGTTACAGCTTCCATTCCTCAAAAAGTAATTGCAATATTAAGACTCACGACAAACTCACGAATGATTTTGAAACAAAAACAAAAAATTTGCACCGCGTGACGCGCAGTTCCCACCCCACGTAACGCTTTTTCATTACGTGACAATTTTAACCAACTCAGACCTCCCACAAGCCACGTTAAAGAACTTCGTTCTAAAAAGTTACAGTAACGTTTTATGTTCAGACACAGTACCGTTTTGATACTGTATCCATTGCAACATTCTCTGCTTCTACGTTAAAACATTCAAATCTATGGTATTACGCAAACTGAACCGACACGCGCCTGTCATACAAACATTCCGACCATGCTAGCCCACGCTGGCCCGTGTCTATGCGGACTGATTCGGATACTTATACTCAGTAAATGTGATTACATCTACGAATAGATAACATATGCGTGTAATTATATTTTAATTTCAGTTCTGGTAGAAGATCTGCCATCCGTCGTCTTTAAATATGAATTGATTTTAAGGGTTGTAAACGTCTGGTTGGAACAGTCAAGCGAGATAACCACGAAAGACACTTCACGAGTTGAACGTTCGAAGACAAACAACTATGCAGACGGGGGTAACTTGGATGCAATCCATTTAATTAATATCAATTTACCAGTTAAAATGGCGCTGGACTGTTACTACTAAAATTTAAAACATTTTTGTAGAAAATTGTGCCTTATTGCCGTTTTTATTCATTACACGAAAATATTAATACATATTGTTGGTGAATCTATTCCTTATCAGGTAACTTCTGAACGACTTGACGGATTAAAGTCATTTTCTCACAATTCACAAGACAATCACAAGAACGAAAACGGACGGAACTATTGCTCTAAGAGAATGTCGGTTTCTCATTGACCTAGTTTCTATTTACTAGAACTACTTGTTCAGAATTGTTTTCTATCTAAACACAATTAGTTACTATTTTGGATATATCATTTTTTTTAATAATTCCGTAAAATTAAAATTACACCTTGGTCTCAGAAGTTGGTGTTGATGAAAACAAAGTTTTGTTTCAATGTACTGCCATTACAAGTAGTAGAACGTAGGTAGTTCTTTATTAAAAATTTGTTGTTTTTCAGGGTGTATGGTTTTTCTGGTTATATCTGTTATGCGTTGTATTTACGAGTATCTCACGCTTATTGTCTAAGGAAATGGAAATCAGGGAGCACCCGATCACTTTGTATCAATTGCATGAATGTTAAGTCATCCATTCATTATGTATCCGTGTACAACGTTACATAACCTCAGTCAATGTATCAAACTACTGACCACCATTACGATGACGTTACTAAAATACTGTATTTTTTTATTCATTTATTTACATTAGAAAATACAGTTCACAGATTAAGAACCATTAACAATTAAAATCAATTATACGGTAAATTTTATTTTCTTGAGAGAAATACAGAAAACAACGATTTTTTTTGTCCGATTAGAAACTGCACGCGCGTAAGAAGTTATACTTCTTTGACGTTATTTGGCAAAACTGGCCGCATATAAAAAACAAAATTGGCCGCATATAAAAAATAAAACTGGGCGCTTGAAACAAATGAAATAAAAAATAATAAATTGGGTTACATCGTTGACTTAACTTCCGAGTTTTTGGCGGGAACGGGAGATGTGAATTTGGCATTTTATTTTTTTCTAGTTTATGCGTTTTTGGGAGTTTTAAGGTACAAAAGTGCTAGTATATTGTGCGTTAAGGTTCTGTGCAAGTGCTGACCATTGAAAAGTTTGAATAAATATGTGCAACTGAAGATCTTGCGTTTTCCCAAGAAGTCCTATTTAACCCCAGTAAAGTCTATTATCTCTTTACACAAAACGTCATCATCATCAGAAAACTTCAAAAATAATTGAAAATGTTGTAAACATCTGAAAATTTACATTAGATTTTGACTCTAAATTTCTGTGGTCCGTTGGCGCTGTGGCTCTGCTTTCTAAGCGAAACCCTGGATCACAGATTAATTAGTTTACTACCGTAAACCAGGATATTATTTCCAGTTAGACCAGTTAAGGAAATGAATTTTTCTAAATTCGTTTGTAGTCTTGATGTTACTGCGAGCTTCTCAGTTTGTTGTGTGTTACTCATAGTATAAGCCTAGTGCTTAGTTTGGCATCACTATTAGGGTTGCCAATATTTTTGTTGGGCTTAAAGAATATTAACTTTTTCAAGGTAAGAAAATAGAGTACAACGTGAAAAATAAAGTATTACTTTATTGGGCTTGCTACTTTTATCAGTAAAGAGATATGTATTTTTTTTGCTACTTTGAAAAATTGTTTGCCACTTTAGTGATTTGAAATAACACTGATGTTTTAAGTAGCGTTCAAAAACGAAATCAGTGCTCATGTCACTTATCGATATGATTCGTATACTTTTACACGCTAAAATCAGTGAACACTGTTATTTGTTTTAGTAAACTGCAAAATAAAACCTTAACTATCAAAATTAATAAAGTATAAAGTACGTTCGTACACAATAACGTATAATACTTTATTATAAGATACGGGTGGCAACCCTAGTCACAATAGCTTTGTAATAATTACTAGGGTATTTATTATTAGTGTTAAATCTTAAGTAGAATCTATTGCTATTGTGAAATCTTAAGTGGACGTTATCCACAGACAGCAAGGAAGGCCCTGCCTTCCGTGGAATTCCTGAGTTGTCATTACGTAACATACATCGATATACAGACAATATATTCACACTGTATCCCTTAGGCCGTAGGCAGTGAGTAAAGAGACAAAACATTGTGGTTCTAACATCTTTCGCCTCTGCAAATCATTTCATTCTCAAACATTGTTTTTCAATCTTCAAGTTATACACGTATACCAGTTTCCATATTCATATTTGTCCATTTTCCTTGTATATTTTCTTTAGTGTCTGCTATTATTCCTTTCAACTCTATAGATTATTTTCTAAGACTGCAATACTGCGTTGCGTCTCAATTACGCAGATGATTATTTTTGATTTTCTAACTTACATTGCCAAAATTTCTATCAAATAAATACATTGTACTTTTATATGGAGTCTGAAATATCTACAGTTACAGTGCATGATAGATAAGGATAGATTTATAGAGTAGAGCAAAGGTGGAAAGGAATAGAGTGATCGTAGAGTCGCCATTGCACGAGTGAATGCACCGTTTGTACAGTTTGCAGATAAAGTACGAATTATTTTTATCAATTTTTTTTGAAGAGATTCAGTTGTTCTAGATGAGTGACACTATTCTCAATATTACGTGCTGTATTATGTATGGGTACATATATATTAATATTTATTAAAAGCTATTCTTTCATCACTAACAATTGAATTAATTAAAGACTGAATTGTGTGAATTAACAAATCTTTGATGCAATATTTAATATTCAAGTTTTTTTAAAATCTTTGCAATGATAGTTTCGATGTTAGGTATGCGATCGTATTATACTTGATAACTAATATTTAGAAAATGGTGTTTCATGATAAAAAAAATAATGACGTATTGGTAATATTTATTGGAGAAGATCTCACTAATATATAATTGATACTTGAAGACGGGCTCGTTTCCTCAACTCGACGACTATTGTGCCTATTTTGCGTTTGGATGGAGAAAAATGACGCTACTCCTGCCATCCCAGCTCCTCCAGGAAGTCCAGCACCTTGTTAATGTTGGTGACGACTTCGGGGAGCGATCTTGGCGTCCCAAGATGTTTTGCTCGGTAAGCTGCCACTCTGCTGCACTCCAGTAAGACATGAGCGGCTGGTTCATCTGTCTCTAGACACCCCCTGCAAAGAGGACTGTTAGTAACACCAATATTAAAAAGATGTTTGTTATAAGGACCATGACCTTTTAGAGCACCCGTAATGGTACGGAGCTTTAGTCTCGTTAAAACTAGTAGGTATCGTGCCAGCCGTGTGTTTACCTTAGGTAGCGCCTGTTTGGCTTGCCTACATTCATGGGTGCTCGTCCAAAGCATGTTCCATCTAGCCTTCGCTTGTTCACAAACTCTCATCAGTAGTTGGTGACACTCATATATTAGACTTGATACAACAGTGTTACTTTTCAAGGCTTGTAACACTGCCATACTGTCAGAGAGTATCCGAATAGGAAAACCCTTCACCTCTCTGATTGAAATTGCCTTTGCCGCTAGGATAATGCCTACACATTCCGCTTGAAATACTGTATTGTATGCTCCAAGCGGCATGTATTCTTGGATGCTTAAGTCATCCGAGAAAACACTAGCTCCAGTGCCTGTCTCCGTTTTGGAGCCATCAGTGTAGATTTGGAGTTCCCTGCTAGAGGTAGCCCCTTTCTCATCATGAAGCTGTATTTTACATTTCTTATCAAAATTATGAATTATCGGAATTCTATCATTTACAGCCCCTACCAATGGCTGTTCCTCAATTATCATATTGAGAATAGCGGCTCAACAATACATATCTTAACGTATCCCTAACGGGGTAGTCAGATGTATGCACGTATGTTTCTTTGATTATACCCTCCTCGAGGAGATAAGAAAAAAGAGGATTATATTCTTCACTTTTAACTTTCAGAAGGTTTAAAAAATTTATGTTTTTTTTACTGTTTAACAAATCGTGTTTTCATGCCAAAACTTTTATATTGTGTAAAGTCAGCAAATTTGGAGGCTGTAATTTGTGAGATAGACATCGATAGAGAATACAAGAACAACTTTAAATTTCAATTGTCTTTAAAAACTTTTTTGCTGATGCTACAGGCTCACACGTGTGGCACAAACGAGCCGGCCTTATAATGAATAGCCGTCGCCTGCCGCCATATTTCAGGGAATTAACAAATGACCTGCTGTCATTGTACGCGCGGCGCACAATTTTTCTGCGCACCGTACAACGGCTTGATGTAGATGCGGTTGGTAGCTGTGTGCACTAGGTGGCGCTAGGTTGGCTAAATTAATGATGAGGTTAAACCTATACCACGAGGTATAGTAAGGGTTAAGTAGGTCGTATATCATAGTAATTTTACAGTAAAATAATTGATTTCAGGGACCACAGAGTGGATGAATTTGGGCCCTTAAGAACAGCAAGAAAGACGTAAACAGAAACATAGAGTTTACTTTTTAACTGTGTCGATGATTATGGTTGGCTTTCCCTATACAAATTTAAATTACTTGATTATTTTTTTACGAACGAAACTTATCACATCACACGACATTTTTTTAACTGATTTAAATGTAAGTTATAAATTCGTAAGTATGCGACTCTCTGTGAGAGTTTCATGTTTACGCCCTTTGCAATCGAAACTTTGGGTCCCTGCCCCCCCCTAAGCCCATCGACTGGTCGAGGCTTTGGGAGACCGCCGGGCTGGCAGCTTCTTCCGCCAACGAATCAGTTTGGCTATTCGAAGAAGTATTGCTTCCAGTCTGCTGGGCACCTTAAGCAATGACAGCTTTTTAAGCGCCAACTTAGAGGAAGTCTATTATTTAAGATAATGTGTAGTTTTAAGTTTGTAAATATTAACGTTAGAATAGTTATAAATTTAATTTGGTAAACGTTTAGGAATAAAATTCGACATTTTGTGGCCCCCATTAAGTCGGGTGTCCTTGCCCCACATGCCCTTAAGGTAAAGACTGAACAGGTTTGACATTAATTAATGAGACTAAAATGTCAAATTGATATTTATTTCCCTTTTTAAAAAGGTAGACAATAGTTTTTGTATATACAGCGGGTGTTAAGATGATGTTTATATGAAACTAAGTGAACCTTACGGCACTTTGCAGTAGCTATTTCCTAATCATTTTCAGTAATGTGTCGAACATAACCGATAAATTAGAGTTTATCGATCGATTGATATTTGAGTTCATAAGTGATACTGGGATTAACATTGCTTTTAATATGTATACTTTAATGAAATGCAAATGTCAAAAGCATTGTACAAGATACAATTTTCTGGGGTTTGTTTATATTTATTTTTGTTCATAAAAGTAAGTTGCTCAGCACTGATTTAAAAATATAAAATATTGTGCATACATACATACATATCTTCACGCTGTATCTCTAACGAGGTAGTCAGAGAGAACGGAGAAAAAAATCGATTTTAAAATAACGACTTTTTTTGTTTCTCATTTTTGGCTCAGAGTTACCAATTTACTTCTAAACCAAGTTTTAGATCTATAGATGAAGAGTGAAGATGATGTATCGACCACGACATAACAGACAAACAGACAGACAACGATATTGTAAAATTTCCGTTTTAGTTATTTGGGCTACACAATCCTAATTAAAAAGTGAGAAATCCTAAAAAAGTAGTTTTCTCGATTTATATGTTTTAAATATTGGTCTCCTGGTGCAAATAATTGTATACGATTGTTACTGTGTCGTCTATTTGAATATTGCAGTCTAAATTACCATGAATATAAAATGATCTCGCTTTGCGTGTAGGGAATTAGTTGCGACAGTGTTCAACTATTTTATACTTTTCCTATGTTATTATTAAATTGTAACATAGATATTTATGGACAATTTTTTTGTGATAGTTTTATTAGGGTGCTCTGGACAAAAACATTTTTACAATATTTATCGATTGTCGGATTATTGAGTATTAGAGTACTTTAAACAAGTTTTATTTTTTCTATTATTAGAGCTCGTTTTATTTTATTTTCGGTGCAAATTTTTCATGTTCAGTCATGAATGGTTTATCACTGATATAAATCTTAAATAAAAAAGTATATGTACATGTCATATACGCACGTAGGAAGTTATACTTATTTGACGTTTTTAAACAAAACTGACCACATATAAAAAACAAAAGTGGCCACATATAAAAAAATAAAACTTACCCCTTGAAATGAATGAAATAAAAAAAAAATATGTGTTACATCGGCGCGCGCAACTTCGTAACAAAAATACATTCTTCTGCTTTCCAAACACGTCAAAATAAGTATAACTTCAATAAATAACGGAGGAACGGACCATCAGCATCTAATCACCAGAAAATGACCAACTTATGTATAAACACGGTATAAACCTCTTACATTTAATAGAATACAAAAGGCAACGTCCTTAATTAGTTGCAAATAGGGTACCTACATATATTGTCTAGCTCTTGCTACATTTTTTTGCAATCGCTCACTCATTTCCCATTGCTCACTCTTGTTATCTCTTTTGAAATATGTCATTTTCGCTAAAACTCCCAAATTGGAAAAATTAGTAAATAAATTTCCCGAAATATACCTAAATATTTAGGGTACCCTAAATATTTAGCGTAGGTCTGCAAGTAACTTTTTTCCAATTCTGGAACGGAACCTTACAAAAAATGGTCATTAAAATAATTAGCCGTTGAGGAGGAGCTGCTTTTGCTTTAGCTGCAGTTCATCATCAACTCTTGACTAAATTTCTATGGAACCACTTGGACATCCTTTAAAATAAAAGAAGTATCATCAAAATCGGCTTACGATTGGCACAAAAATCGGTGAACATACTTAAAAGATTCTGACCAATTGAGGACCCCCTTCCTTTTTTGAAGTCTCTTAAAAAAAGGGGTGAATATCATATTCAAACCCATCTTGACCCTTATCTCTGAAGCGTAAAGACCTGATTTTTTTTATTGATTTTAAGAAATCAGAAATTTTTTATTTTATAAATATTATGTGCGGAATTCCTTGCGCGCTTGTCATTTTCGCACTTGATCGATTTTTATTAGCAATAATTATTTAGTTAACTTAATTCGCTAACTATGTATGAACATAAGTATGTTCAGTATACATGTATATTATATAATTTTTAATATAAAATTGAAAAATTTAAAACTAAGAAAAAATTTCAATATAAGGCGAAATAAATAAAATGTTATAACTAGATATTAAGTTTGAGATTTAATGAAATAAATATTATTTTTCTTGATATTTTGTTCAGATTTCATTGCCAGGGTGGTTCCGGCTAGAGCACACCCTCATCCGACAGGTGACGCCCCGTGGGACGCAATTAGTTCCGTGCAACTGGACGCGGCCGAGGCCAACCGGACCGAACCGGTTCGACTCAACTTTATAACGGACGCTTTCACAACTAAATTGGACTGTCGATGGCGGGAGTTACTTCTACGTTTCTGTGGTGGTTCCTGTAAGTACAGCTCCTCTCAAATGGTTCAATCTCTGGTCAAAATCAAAGTCAAATCAGTTTATTCAAGTAAATTTTAGTAACAAGATATTTTAAACGTCAAATCTAACATCAGTTAGGAAAGAGAACCTGCACTGAGAAGAGCCGACAATAACGTGACTCGGGCATTATTTTGTCTACATTCTTTGCATTATATTCTATGATATGATTATGTCTCTAATACTCTTGTAAGATTTGAAACAAAATAGGTTGCCCGCGTCCACGCCTATCTCCAAAACTAGAACTCTAACAATCTTAGGAAATAAAAACGTTACCTTAAATTCGCAGAAAAAATACAATAGATTTTTAGTTCAGTTTAAAAATTTACTGTTGTGTGGGGCGCCACTGTCATGGCAATCGTTCGTGCAGCGCTATCTTCTTTATGATACCGCGCACATATATACGTAACACTAGAGAAGTAGGTATATCAAAATTATAAAGGCGCGATTATTCGAAACGAATTTCTTCGTGTCTACACAACGCGGTCGCCGCACAGCCACCGCGCGGTTTCTAAGCGGACGCCGCGAAACAGAAAAAAATATACTCTTTATATTTACATATCTTAGCTCATGTCATGCGCAAGTAACTTAATTCTGTCTGGAGTGGCCACAGAAAAATGAAATGCGAGGGTTGGATAGTTTTAGAACGCGCGGTGACCACGAACTACCGCGCGGAGGAATTCCCGGAAATTTGAATATTGTTGTCTAATGAATAGAGTATACGTTCGCCATTAATAAATAAATAATTCGCCATAAATAATGCGCCAGACGATACACACCAATCATCTGATCTCAAACAAGGGTATTTATTCCCTGTGCTATGAGAACCAGACGACGACTACTGGGGGCGTCTCCCAGTACACCCAGATTCGAGACAATCTAGGAAAGTTCATTTGCGTAACACCTAGATTAAAATGACCTCTAAACCGGTTCTTTGATAATATTCGTTTTCACCAATCTAACGGTTCCCTAGTAATGTCAGACATAGTTATGTGATGTTTTATTGTTTCCATCGTGACTATTCGTTTTCAAAAATTTATCGATAAAACAGATATTATCGTTTACTTCTAAGTTTCAGTATAAGATAATAAATTATTCTTCGTATTGTCAATTACTAACACACAAAACTGTCACATAGTGTTATGGGTTCGAAAATCTAGTTTCCAAATTTAGGTGTGGAGAATCATAGTTATCATCTTTTAAATACATAGGGGCTCCAAACATCTCGTGAAACGCAAAATCATTGTTAGCGAACCCCTGTAGATAATAACAGTAGGTGTAAATTAAGTTCATTATTTTTTTTTAAATTTGGAAAACGTACAACATAAAAACCGCCTTCGAAATAACCCTGAAAAGTACAAAATAACTATTCTTTACTAATCAAAACTCAATTTCAATAAATATTACTTTATAAATATGATACCTATATTTATATCATTAAATTTGATAGTTATTGAAGTCGGTGCCAAATCAATGTGCAATAACAGATAGATTATTAGTTCGGTAGGCTTGGCACCGACTTCAGTAACTGAAAAATGTTATTATATAGGTATGTGTATCGTATTTATAGAGTTATTTTTATTGTAAATGACTTTTGATTGGTAAAGGATAGTTATTTTGTACTTTTCACTGTTTTTTTTTAAACGGTTTAATTTTTTTTTAATTTTTTCTTTATTTCTCCTTTTTGAGTGACTTTAGCCTAAATAAATATCTAGGGCAGGTCTACAATTAAGTTCTTACTAATTCTGGAGCGCAACGATATACAAGAGAATCATCAATATAAATAACACTTATAACAAGGTATTGTTATTTGGTGTATCTTCGAAGTCCAAGCTTCAATACCGATATTTAAATGGGATAACTTTGGAAGTATACCATTTCAGACAAAAAAAAATTCGAAATCGTTTCACAATTAACAAAATTACTCGTGAACATACATAGAACAAAAACACAAACAGACGAACATAGAAATTCCTCCTTTTTTTGAAGTCCGTTAAAATTTTAAAACAATGCAGTAACATATCAGTGAAGTTTCCAATATTTACTAATATTTAATATTTATAGGAGCTATCTCAATACATTATAAGTATATTGACAACTACTAATTCAAAATTATTAATCCATAGTTTATTATTTTTGAATTAATTATCGTTTAAGTAGCAGCAATCAAATTTAAAACCTGTTGTCTGTATATCGACACTTACGAGTGGGCACAAGAAATAATGTTTGATTTCGTGAACTCACCGAGGATATTTCAAATTTATACTACCCAAAAGAAAGGGACAAACTAGTATATTGTTAACTATCTTGTAAAGAAATATCTGGGGCCTAGACAAGTGGCTCAATCGTCGTAAACGCTAGTAGTATAGAATGACAAATAGCACGTGATCTAACGAATTTTAAATTGGTAGTCAAACGTTATTAACTTTCTGTTAATTCAAACGAAAAGTAAAGTAGTGTGAGAACCGAAGCGTTCGCTTGGCTAGCCATTCTAGGGACCTATACATATGGTTCACTTGTCGAAAACGCTAGTAGAATAGTGATAGAACAGAAAGACAAATACCACGTGATCTAGCGCAAATTGGTTGTCAAAGGTTATTAACTTTCTATTCAATTAAACGAAAAGTAAAGTTGTGTCAAAACCACCGTATAAAACATAGCCAAATGGCACTTTTGACGAGCAAAACGCCAGCAAGCATTTCGATTGTACTACGAAGCGTTCGTCGCTTGGCTAGCCGCTCTGGGGGCCTAGACAAGTGACAAATACAAAATACAAATACAAATACAAAAATCTTTATTCCCATAAATTTAACAGATACAGTTTTTATTTACCCCCACAATAGGCACAGCCTGTCTCATGAGGGAAATGGAGTTACACGAAAAAATGATTACGGCAGTAAACAAGATAAACAAATTAACTAATGGAAAGAGAAATTAAAATTAAAAACATATGTTAATTAACCTAAACAATCTTATTGTGTTTGAAATGTGTGTGAGCATGTGTGGTGTATGTGCGTGTGCGTGGTGTAAGTATGTATGTGTGTGTGTGTGAGTTTTTACGAAACGGTTGCCACTTGTCTAGACACTCTAATCTCTTTTGTGACGACACGAGTTACTAACGGAGATATTTTTTCTGCAATAGATTCAAAAAAATCATGACAAAAAACGAAACAAACAAGAACAAAAATTATTGTAACTTAAAATTCTGAAATTTTGAATACGGTCAGTTTCGTTCTAAAGGTGTGGTATACTCGTACATTTCATTTATTCTGGTCCGTAGTAGACACCGTTGAAGATTTCATGTTCGGTAAAATCCACACGCATGTTTATTGTAAAGTAGAATGGTCGGTTCGCGATGAACTCTGGGATGTTTGCTGCTTCCCATTGAGGATCAGCAAACGGGTCCATTACTTTTAAAGCAATACCTGTCGACAATTTTTGTTTAAGTCAATGTTTGTATGTATTCATATGTGAGACGGAATCATATTTGACGACCTAGATGGCGCAGTGGTTTAGACGTTAACCCAAGCGCGGAAGGTCTGGGTTCGATTCCCGGTCGGGTCAAATTAGAAAATGAACTTTTCTAGATTGTCTCGGGTCTGGGTGTACTGGGAGACGCCCCCAGTAGTCGTCGTCTGGTTCTCATAGCACAGGGAATACCCCTAGTTTGAGATCAAATGATAGGTGTGTATTGTCTGGAGCAATTTTACTGGCGCATTATATGATATAACTTTGCAAGGAATAAGTTAAACTAACTTAAATAAAATAAGAAAATCATTATTGTTCTTTGTTAATCAAAATTAAAGTTTCTTTTTGTAAAAGAGGGGGCCAAGGAGTACGCGGGTCACTTGATCGAGTGTAACCAATCGCTGCCCATGGACACCCGCAACATCCGGAGAATCACGGGTTCATTGCCGGTCTTTAGGGAAATAGGGAAAAGATGGAAAGGAGGCGGAGAGGGTGATGGACCACCGACACTCTCACTCACCGAACGAAACACAACAGCAATAGATGCTGTTATTTCACGTCGATATTCTGTGAGAGGGTGGCATTTCACCGGGCGAGTCGGCCCTATTCGTGCTGCAATGCAGAATGGCTCTACCACCTTTGTACAAAATATTACGCTTTAAATGCGATACGTACAAATATCTAAGTATAAATTACCTGTTGTCGGCAACTTCGCCGCGTATTTAATAAAATAATTATATACAGCATGTTATAATTTTTTTCAAAAATGTGATAATAGGTATATTTTCGAGTTTCGTTGCGGACCTAATTATGACAAAGACGTCTGTTTTCAAATTGTACATCTACTAACCCAATTCGGGAAAATCAAGGAAAAATCTTCCGCGCGGACGAAATCGCGTGAATAGCTAGTTACAAATATATTTCCGCGCTACCAAAACAGTAAACAATTTAAACTTCAGCTTTATTATAGAAATTGACCACTTAAGATAGATTTTCGCAATTTACATACATACATATCTTCGCGCTGTATCCCTAACGGGGTAGTCAGAGTGGACGGAGCGCCGAGCGTCGCGGTCCTTACATACTTCTTTCGCTTCCTCAAATCTCATCGTTCTCCTCACACATTTACGCCTAGGTATGCGAGTGCTTTTGACATTTCCGTCGGCTAACACTCTTCCTATTTGATCTTCATAAGTCAGCCTTGGTCCTTGGCTTCTTGTACCACTCACTTTCGCTTTGTAGATTTTCTTCGTCAGTCTTTCATCACTCATTCTTTCTATGTGTAAATTGATACTTAATTCAGTAATATTGGGTGTTTATGGCTTTAATGACACTTGCCCAGATTAGCGTACCTACGAATGAGGAGCAAAATAATATGGAAGAAAGTAATGAAATAATCACCAGAGGCTTGTCGCAATATACCCATCTCTTCTACTTCTATGAAGACTTTTTGCTTAGCCTTAGTCACATGCAAATTATTTAGAGTAGAATTGTGGTTCATCTTGTAAATTGAGTTGAGATCTCTTGTGTTTTTATTTAGAAGACTATTTAAAGCAATCTGAAAGTAAATTATTGCAAACAGTCTACTATTTAGTTACAACAAAAATGTAAACACAAGAAGAAAACAACATAAAAAAACGGTCAAGTGCGAGTCGGACTCGCGTATCGAGTTTTCCATACCACACTGTAATGTATTACTGTTGTGTGCTATTGTTCAAGAACAAACTTAACTTTGCGTTTGAAAGACACATTCACCATAGTCTCCAACTAAAAATAAGTTCATAATTGAAAAAAAAATCAGGTGATGTAACTACAAATTAACGAAATTCGTTTTTTTTTTACTTGTGCTGTGAGACCTTACTTCTTGTCGAATGTCATGATTCCAAGTCAATGCGAAGAATTCTACATGTTTTGATTTACTTGTGAGTGTCAAAATATAAGAGGTAAATGGCCGTATTTTTTGGCCGCGTTGTCTTACAAGTTTGATTTTGCTACAGACCCAAGGGACCACAGACGTAATTATTTGATGTTAATTTGAACTTGAAAACTTAACGCATTTCTGAGAAGAAGAGTCTTGACAGACAAACAAACAGACAGACAGACGAACAACGACGTGATCCTGTAAGGATTCCTTATTTCCTTTTGAAGTGCGGAACCCTAAAATAGCGTTTTACTAAATACATCCGATAACATTCTTAAGTAATTCCTTGGCCGTTTTTAACTGAGCACAAATAAATTAACACAAATAAATTAGCACAAATAAATTAAAACAGCTTATAAATTGTGAATAGATTAATATGGAACTTGCACGTAATTATTTCTTTACTTTATAATAAATATTAGCCTATTATAAAAACGTAATAAAAACGATAAATTTAAAATATGCACAAATAATTTAAAAACGATACTCAAGTTATTACTGAAAAATTCATGCCGAACAACAGTCATGACGTCACTTGTATATTACATTCATACGACGAGAGTATTTTCCCCAAAAAAATACCTCACCATGTCTAAATGTTCAATGTGAATGTTGGTTGCGAATTGGCGGTATACAAAAAAGAATACTTTTTTAAGTTTATGCCATATCGTCACAACGGCATAAATCTTGTACTCGTAATAACCTTGGACCAAAAAATATAATGGAGGGAGTCATAATAGGTTGCCGCTCTTACCACCGTATGTCAAAGGAATTTTCTGTTTCTTTCTACCTCATTAAACGTAACCACGAGTAAAACAGTTACCCATAGTAACTTTGGCAACCTCGCATTGTCAGTGTAATTCGTGTCAGCGTAAGAGTCGGTCATGAAATATTTTTTTGCAAAATACTCGTAAATCTTAAGTGATTTCTCCTAGCACATTAGTACAAATCTAGAAACTCGGTCAACAAAAAAAGGACACTTTAAGGACACGCTCTTAGAGCAAATGCTCCATTATCTTACTTGATCCGAGCTTGTAACATTTACTTTTGTGGAGAATTATAAAAAATACCTTAGTAAGGTTTCACAAATTGCTATTTTCCATTTTTTATTAAGGTGTCTCTGTTCACGTCATTACAGTACTGTAAACGGCTAAGCGATGAAGTGACGTCATTATTTGATGCATGACATTTGAAATTACGTTCCGTTTTACTTAGTTAAAAGATGAAAAATTTTGAAAAAGATATGATTTTTCAATACAGTTTTCAATGAAGCACTTTTCAGGTTTTGTTAACGAATTATGAACATAATGTCACAATATAATTTGTGTGCAAGTTTCCTATTAAAACAAAATTACCTTTTCAAATATTTCGTTCCAGTCAATAGTAGTTTTAATTTTAAACAATGGTAAAACAACTTTTGTAATTTTCCATTCCATCTTTTTCATTGTTTCAGACATGAAGTCAGGATTATTTGACAATTTCTTCAGCAGCTCGGGCATACCTTTTGGATCGTTTGGAACCACTAAGCTCATTGACATACCCCAGCTATTTAATTTAATTGATATTGTCTGTGAACCGATAATACGTAATTCCTTCATCTCGTCACTAACGCTAAGTCACTTTCATTTCACATATACCTAACAAGATCACTTTTTTGTTTCAATCCGAAACACCGGTACATTACATAAGTGGAAGTATTTTTTAACAGAAGATATTTTTTATCGAGTAGGTAATTAAGTTTACAAATAAAATAGCAGAAAAAAAATTTAAATATTTAGCTGGTCTCGACTGGTTTTTTATACTTGTCAAGAGCAAATGTTTCTTAAAATGTCGGGTCCGTTATTAAGATAAATATACAGTTGGAGACACGATTTATTAATGTTGGTTTTGGTAATTAAAATTTACATTAGTATCGCTATTTCTAGTTGTGTTTTTTTGCTAGTCATATTTATTCATCAATGAGAACACTTTTTCTACAGGCGCGTTACTACCCGCCAAACATAAAATATACACACACACATACACACATATCTTCACGCTGTATCGAGGTAGTCAAAGAAGACGGAGCGCCAACCGTCGCGGTCCTTACATACTTATTTCGCTTCCTCAAATAAAATAAATATACTCTACTATTATTCGTTAATTCGAATAACACAGTAAATCAGTTAAGATTCATCTGCTGGATATAAATTACATACAGCAGATGAATCTTCGTAGCTTTTTACTATTACGCAATTGACAATGTTTTTCTAATATTAGTCAAATACCATTATTTTCTGTGCAAAATGTTTACCTTGAAATCGTTCTGTGAGTCTTCTACGTAAAAATACTCATGGGTTTTTTGCATCATGGGAATTGTAATTACCGTATTATTTATTGTACGAAATTTTTCATTTTCCGTATTTTCTATATCAAAATTAAACTCCCACGTTGGCTGAAAACGTTTGAGATTTAGTATTTTCGATATCATCTATTATGGACGCCGATAATAATGGAACCCCACTTTAGCGATATTCCAAAATTCACTAAACTTACCACTGACTTAAACATTAATTTGGGCTCTACATAAACAATGACCATTCGCGAATACAGCTAATAGCTAATACTCTTTATACATTCAGTTAAGAAAGTATCGGGAATGGATGATTTGTTTATGGTTCCAAATTCAATTTTTTGTTTTTTTTTGTTGATGTTAGATTGGCACAACTGTTTTCCATTTTGGCGCGGAGTTTGAGTTGCATCTGTTATTTAGATTAAATACAGTGCTGTTTTTAGTTATATCATTCTAGTGTATATTGCGAATTTCATAATGGACAAGAACATCGAACAAAGAGTTTGTCTTAAATTTTGCATCGCCAATGGAATTTCGTGTTCGGAGTCACTGAAAATGTTATAGAAGGCTTACGGTGAATCGACTTTATCAAAAACACGTGTTTATGAGTGGTACAAAGCGTTCAAAAGCGGTCGAGATGTAATGGAAGATTTGCCTCGCTCTGGTAGGCCATCAACCTCTGCAACTGAAGTTAATATCGCAAAAGTGAAAGAAATAGTGACTGAAAATCGTCATTCAAGTTTGAGAGAGATAGCCGCCGAACTTTTTGTGTCTCACGAGTCAATCTGTACCATTTTAAATAATCACTTGGGTATGAAACATGTTGCCGCTCGGCTAGTCCCAAAAGTCCCAACCTGAATTTTCTCCAAAAACTCAATCGCATAAGAGTCGCTGAAGAAATGAACGAACGAGTCAATTCCGATCCAACATTCATGAAATGCATTGTTACTGGTGACGAGACGTGGGTTTACGAGTTTGACATGCAAACTAGTTAACAAGCCTCGGAGTGGCGC
This sequence comes from Zeuzera pyrina, assembly GCA_907165235.1. Classification (NCBI taxonomy): domain Eukaryota; kingdom Metazoa; phylum Arthropoda; class Insecta; order Lepidoptera; family Cossidae; genus Zeuzera; species Zeuzera pyrina. The sequence continues at coordinate 1,542,531 of OU015622.1, forward strand.
CTTCCAACTGAACTGAAACCGAAAAAACCACGCCAAAGTCGATCAAAAGTCAAAGTCATGTTGACTGTTTTCTTTAACTATCGCGGTGTTGTGCACTCGGAATTCTTGCCGGAAGGTCAAACGGTAAATAAAGAATATTATTTGGGCGTTATGCGGCGTTTAAGAGAGCAAATTCGACGAAAAAGGCCAGATTTGTGGAAAGAAAATTCTTGGATTTTGCACCACGATAATGCGCCTTCGCACAAGGCCATCATTGTGAACGAATTTTTGACCAAAAACTCAACAAATACCATCGAGCAACCACCTTATTCACCAAATATGGCTCCAGCCGACTTCTTTCTTTTTCCTAAACTCAAATTACAACTTCGTGGCACCCGTTTTCATTCGGTAGAAGACATAAAGGAGAATTCGCGGCGAGCACTGAACTCGATTCCGGAAAAAGCGTTTAAAAAATGTTTTGATGATTGGATTATTCGTTGGCGTAAGTGTATCGTTTCTGAAGGAGCATACTTTGAAGGTGATAAAATAAATTTGGATGAATAACTAACATTTCGTGTATTCTTAATCTTTTCCCGGTACTTTCTTGACAGAGGAAGTAAAGTCGTATAAACTTTACAGAACATAGAATTAATATGATGAGGCTTCAAATACTGCGAATTTTATAATTCGGATTTCAGGTGCTGCTCCGATCACGGATTTATGCCCTGAACAGTACGTCTTAGAACAATTATACTACCTGGTTAACAAGTCGCTCAGTTATTAATGGTTAACAACTTACTTTCACGTACGCTGCACTAAGTAAAACGATGGAAGAATTAACGTTCACATCATTAGAATTAACCACATCCGTCACTCTGTTATAAGTTGCTGTAGATATCTAAAAATACGTAACGATTACTGTTGGATGTGAAGTAGTTCTTGCAATATTATAAGGAGTAGTTGTTGCATAATTTTTCTATACTTTCACGCTGTTCTGGAAGAGCATATAAAATGTGGTATATCTTTTCAGGAAGCTTACAATATTTGGCTAACTATTACCATGGGCTAATAATCGATGAAACATCCAATGCATTGGCTGTAGATGATGATGAGAGCAGAGAATATGAAACCGGATCACATATGTGTCACACTATGCAAAGCCTTATTGCGATCAGTACTCTTTAAGTACTTGTATCGTCAATCTAGATAAAAAAAAGATAACTCTTTCGATCCTTACATCTTTAGTTATATACAAGTTGTTTTTTAATATTTCAATGATTCATGATATGTTCTTAAGCATAAGAATAGAATCGGTGATACTATGAATATCAATTGACCCAAAATGCTGGTCTGGCTCAACTGATGTAGTATCGCCAGAAGTAAATACACATATTATAAAATATAAATAAATTCCTAAAAGTATATAAATAAATAGTTCCTCTTAATAAATAAATAGTTAATGAAAAAAATATTCAATTATACAATTACCTCACGGTTGATAAAAGAGACTGCAGTCTTAGGGTAATGATAACCAATTTTTTCAACATGTACTCCGTACACTTCTGAGGAGTTGGCGAAGAAGATCGGGTCTATGTCCTTGATATATGGTAAATACATCTTGTTCAAAACAATGAGATCAGTCCGTCGAAACATATCAAGCATTTCTTTAAACAATGAATAACAGGATTTTGTCTGTAACGAAAAAACAGAAATAATAATGAATTAAAAATCATATTTAAAAATCAACATTTATATAAGAAAATTTGATGATCGAAACGAGGGCTCAAATCTTCTACTTCGAGCTACCCCTATGAGGACAGAAGCGTATGAGTCTACGCTAGTGTAGCACGAAACTTTGAGGATGCCAAGAAGGATCGTTTAGCTCTCCCCAAGATGTATTTCAGCACAACTCTTAAGATAATTCTGATAATTTCAGAAGAAAATGTTCTTCAGAACTTATCAGAACCCCTCAACGTTATTCCGATGAAGACTAACGCGGGAGTTTTAATGTGCAAAATTCAAGCGCAAAAATTCAAATAACTCGAGCTTCTCTTCTGAGCTGCTGGACACCTTTTAAAAGATATAAAGTTTTAAATATTCAATGGTTTGCAATCCCACAAAATATGAAAATATTGTTTCCCCTGCATTGTAGATTATTTAATGAGATAAATGATAAACACCGGACACCTCTTATCATTTTAAATGTTACTTGTTTTAATTTTGTAACGTTTATACTCTATTTTTTTCAATTTTAACTTACCACTTACCACTATGAGTTAAATAGGAAATTGTTTGAAGACGAGTCTTTAACCATTGCGTCATATTCTTGTCTTTAAATAACGTACGGAACCGAAACGCGTATGCTACCTAATAGCTAGACTGGTCCACATATTTAAAATCGTTCAGCGTGCTATTAAATCATAGTCAAAGTCAAATCAACTTATTCAACGAAACCCAATTTTTTAACGTCAAATATACTTTAGTTCGGTTCGAAAAGAAAACCTGTACACTGAGAAGAATCGACAAGAAACTCAGGTAGGTATTATTTTTTCGACATCATTCTACAATGTTATTTAAAATACAATATTCGTAAAGCCAGTAAATGCATGTGTAGAGAGGATTATTGCCAGACTATTGTTTTTTCTTCAATGAAATCGCTAATTTTGTAATATTTTTTTCCAATCAGTGTGAGTTTAATAACAAGTTCAAATTCTTTTCCATTAATTGAGTAATTTCTTGAGGAAGTTTATGATAAAAACGAGACTTGATGATCTAGCAGAGCATAGAAATGACCGATACAGCTCAGAGATTAAGCAGGCTGAAGTAGCAGTAGGCTGGTGTGTCTTGAAGAACCGATAATCTCTGGGACTGACGAGTTTTAGAGTGGAGAGCACGTTTGAACACTAGTAGTTTAAGGTATATTTCAGATAGAGTCACGATCTGCTCAAGGTGCCTGGCAATCGTTGAATAACGGAAAATCAGATTCGGTGGCGCACATTGGGAGAGACCTTTGTTCAGTAGTGACCTACTGCACAGGTTGATGATGATGTTAACACAATGGGTTCTCACTGCATTTTGTGAAGGTAAATTCAAGATAGTTAATAATTCGTCCTTCAGTTGACCTTCAGCTATAGAAGCTAACTTGCATAAAGAAAGTTTAAGTAGTATTGGTGATATGACCATATTCTTCCCAATTTTGCTCATTAAAACTTCCTGAAAATAAAAAACATGTTTCAGTTAATAGCCTGATAGCGATTACTTTTATTACAATATTTTAATTAGCAGTAGATAAATAATGTTCATTGTATTTTATGGTAATTATGGAAATTTGAGTTCGGGATTTTTTGCTTTTGACTTTAATAAATAAAAATGCATTTCATAAGTAAAGGTTGTCACTCATTTATCAACCCGAGCAGCATCGCTTTCCTTTGAGTGATTGAGATTTATTATCTGGACTTTTCACACATACATATTCCTTCACTAATGAAATTGAAGTTATAATTTCTGAAGCAGTTCACTCGTAAGCATTGACCATGCTAAGTCTACTCGTTGTTTCGCTCGTCCACTCGCCGTCATCTGAACTCCAACTTTTAATTCGATAGAGTAATTTGACGTTACCAGGGTAACCGGTTCTTGAAATTTTTTAAATAGTGATGTACCCCTGTGTCTACTTCATTATTATTAGAATTATTAGTCTGTAGTATTTACCGAAGCCACCTAAACAGCACCGAATTCGGTGCTGGTTAGAGACACGTGTCGATTGGTGATTTTTAGAGTTTGAGTGGAAGATAGCTAGAGATTTTAGGAATTTATCACATCAAATGAATAGTATCAAATGAATAGTAAAAAAAATAAATGAAACATGATGTTTAATTATTATTATTCCAATTGTTAAATACATTGTGAAATGGCAAATGGATCACCAATTCAAATAAAATAAATGTAAAACAAGTCGATCGATTTAGTTGAATCAACATTTACTCAGTTCTATTACTTCACTTCATTTTAATTTTTAATTTTTCACAACACTACGAGCTGGCCACATTATTTAGTATTTTGACGCATAAGAACGTCAAATCACTCTATTGAGTTACATTAGGGTTTAGCACGCGTTCACTAAAAGTGGACGCCAAGGTGGTACTGCTCCAGTAATGAGGTGATAAATGGGTGTTGACCTTTATGGTTTAAGCGGGAAGGAATCATACACATGTATATTACAGAATTAAGCCTGCTAACTGAATGTTGCACTAAAAATGTTTGTGTGGTAGTGCCATGCTGCATTGCTGCACGAATTGGGGCGGTAAATATCACACTTATCGGCGTGAAATAACAGCATATATTGCTATTGTGTTTCATTCGGTCAGTGGAAGTGCCGGTGGCCCATCTCTTCCTCCTTTCCTTCCTTTCCCTTTTTCCCTAAAGGCCGGTAATGCAGTAGTGATTCTTCGGATGTTGCGGGTGTTCATGGGCGGCGGTGATCACTTTCCATCGGGTGACCCCCTTGCTCGTTTGACCCCACTTTTAACTTGAACTCTATGGGTGACAATTGTTATGAATTTACAACAGCCATTCGCCGCATTTAATAAATTGACTATGAACCACTAAAATTTCTATTTAAGCAACGTAGACGAATTATTTTTGTATTCGTAAAAACTTTAATACTCAGACTCGGACATTTCACACAGCGCCATCTAGTCCCAAAGTAAACAGCATAACGCTTGTGTTATGGGTTGTGGGACAACTGATATACTACTTATATACTTTACTTTTGTAAATAAATACATAGTATACATAAACACCCAGACTCGGGGCGGGAATCGAACGCGAAACCCCCATTTACTTTGCGACGAGATGTTATTACAATAAAAAATACAATAATCTTTGAATATCCCAAGTTCAGAAATCTTTGCTCGTTATATTTTTATTTCTTTTTGTTACCTAAAGGTACATCGTAAAAATTTAATCAGTTAAATAAATTGTTTTAAAGACATTTAAAAACAATTTTAAAATTTGTTTTAAAATTTCTTCATTCTTCACAATTTCTACACACTTTTTGCGCAACTCGCCATTTAAACCACTAAAATTTGATACAATACATGATATTATGCCTTGATGACACAACTGGTGGGCGGGAATCGCCTGATAGGCTAACAGTTAGCTGATATTTTTTTCGACGCGTTTAGTACTACTACGTAAAGTAAATAATCAAAGGTTAATAATAACCTATTTAATTAAAGACAATATAAATTATATATGAGATGTCTAGAATATGATGAGGAAGCGAAAGAGGTGTGTAAGGACTGCGACGCTTGGCGCTCCGTCCTCTCTGACTACCCAGTTGGGGAAACAGCGTGATTATATGTATGTATGTATGTAATATAAATATTTTGTTTAATATTAAATATTAATTTAATATTTAATTTAATATTTAATAAAATATTTAATTTAAGATAATAACCTATTTAATTTTTAGACAACCTAGTTGCCAATAAAAAGTTTGGAATTCTATGGATTCAAAAGAACGTCACATTACCTATGAATAAATAAATCTACTTTTCTAATACGTATTATTCTATTAACTGGATACAAAGTCAAATAATTCTTAGTTCAAGCTCTTTGCAAAGCTAAGATTTGACTCTCAAAAAGTGTAGTTATTAGGGTTATCATAACAATATATTTAATTCAAATAGAAAAAACTACTTTTGATAGCTTAACCGCAAGTTTCCAAGTATTTCGAGAACTTTGAAGGGATTGTGTTTGCCGTAAATGCCTTTGTGAGTTTTACTTCGATTTACTATTTACATATAACCGAAGCATTTTCATTATCCTCTTGCTAAAATATTATTTAAAAACGTTTCGAGGATATGTCCTTTAAATACAAAACAATTCTGATCTGGTATTAGTTAAAATTCTGATTGGGCAATGATGAGTCTAACTGAAGACAATAATGCAATTACTCACCGTAACTATGTTTTTGCGAAATCCATCTTTCTCTACAGCAGCAACATGAAAATTGCACCATAAGGATACAATTTGAACTGTTATAACAACACAATAACAAAAGTATTAATGCGAATTACGAAAATTGATATAATTGATAAATTTTATATGAAGAAATTGTTTGTGAATGTACATGCGATGACCGTAATATTGAAATTATTTCTTAAAATTATTGACGATCAAATTATAAAATATATATAAAAACGGCTATTTTCGAACAAAGCAGAAGAAATTAAAAAAAAAACTGCTTAAGTACGAGTCGGTTTCGCGCGAAGAGGGTTCCGTATACGTTACTATATTTTTGTTATGTATTTACCAAAATCATATAAGTCGGATTGAAAGCAACCTACATACATATTCTTCCGTATTCTCCAACTGAAAATGTAAGTATGTAATGGCAAAAAAGTATAATACGATTACAATTTCGCAATTTTCGAATTTTTCTCGTTTTTGTGCCGTGAGAACTTGTTTCTTGCCATATTTCAAGATTCGAGGTCAACGGGAAGTGTCCTATAGGTTTTTTTCGCGAACATAAATCGCCGTATCTAAAGATTGCGTTGACTTCGAAGCTTGAATTTTTTACACCTCCAAGGGACTACAGACCTCAGTGTTTGAAATAAATTTCAACTTGATACCTCTTGTTGTTTAACGGTCTTGACTAGTCGACAGACGGACACACGAATACACGTAGGTACCTAAGGCTTTTGACTTAGTTTATAGATGTGTTATGATATTAAGTAGTACAGCGATTGTCTGTAATTATCTGAAGAGCAAAATGTCTGATACTTATTAGAGACGATAAGAAAAGTTTTGTTGCACATATACGTTTTTATTTATAATGTAATAATTGTAGTTTATGATAAAATTTAATTATTAGTTTTTAAAGGCTCGATAACAATCTCGCTGAAATATTAGAATTCAAATTTAGATATGGCATTAATTAAAAACAGATGTTTTCTGGTATTGTAACTAAAATATAGTACGTTTCATAACATAACATAACATAACTTCACGCTGTATCCCCAACGGGGTAGTCAGAGAGGACGGAGCGCCAGGAGTCGCGGTCCTTACACACCTCTTTCGCTTCCTCAAATCTCATCATTCTCCTCACACATTTTCGCTTAGGTATGCGGGTGCTTTTGACATTTCCGTCTGCTAACACTGGCTATTTGATCTTCATAAGTCAGCCTTGGTCTTCCTTGGCTTCTTTTACCACTCACTTTCGCTCTTTATATTATAGTACGTTTCAATTAATTATGTGTATATATTTAGACAGAACTAACTTAATTTTACTTACCAATAAATAACGAAACTCTCATATTTATTTAAATTAGATTTACTAACAACAAATCAAAACTGTGATTTATGGTTTTTTATTATATGGTTTATTATGTAAAAATTGCGTTACGCAATGTTTATTTGCAGAACAATTTTATGTTCACTTTATAGTTTTATATACTATTGTTTATATAATAAACAGACGTTAGACGTTATTTCAGTAGTTAGACGATGTAAAGGTGAACGCCGTATTATTATTTACTTCAGACAAATAAAATAATTTTGTGATGGCAAAATAAGCACAAGGTACCAAATTTTTCAGTTAGGCAATGCAATGTGTACATCACAGTATTGTTATAATTCATGATGAACACACGAAGCACGTTCGAAGTAAATTAGTTTTTAATTCTTAACGTAATCCTCTTAACTTCTCCAGTAAAGTGATAGTAGGCTTTACTGAAGTTATAAAGGACTTCTTGGAAGAGCGCGAGAACTTCAGCTATACATGTTTATTTAGACCTACTCCATTCTTTTCACTTGTACAGAACTTTAAAACACAATATACTTTTGTACTGTAAAACTCAAAAAAATGTAAAAAATTGAGAATTCGAATAAAATGGCAACCTCATTTCTTCTGGTCCCGCCGAAAAGTCCATCATACTATATGTTGCAATTAATTATTTTTAATCATATTTTTAGCTGTAATTCGCCAACATTGAACATCAACACGTGTTTGACTTCAGAGCAAAGCATCTTTTCAACTTCAGAAAAGTTTAGACTTGGTTAGTTACCTCTTATTATTTTTCTTAAAAAAAGTTTTCTAAAATGTCACTTGGTGCAAGATGATTGAGTCTAAACTCGCATGAAGATATTTCATCGAAAAGCGAAAAATGTTTCAATGAATAAGTTCCATTTTGGCAAAATTTTCTGTATATCTTGGCAACATATTACTTCAATATCATACTTTATTTTATTGATGTCACATGACGTACTGGGTTGTATCTAGTTACACTTTTAACAAAGCCATGTACTCCGCGTTCAATAACACTTTTAAAAAAATTGTTTTTGATTATCTGATTTCTTGTCATGATGGTGTTAATACTAATTAATATCTATTACACAGAAAAGGTTGTCTATGGTCTTAGTAAAACATATTACATCAATTTAGAAAACATTTATATCAATTTTTACCGACTTCAAAAAAAGGAGAACGAATCGAAATAATTTACTTCTAGATTGGTCTTATTTAAATTTTACATGTATTGGAGCTTGGACTTCGATTGGATTCGATCAAATAACACCAAATAACGCTAACTGCTTACAAGCTTTATTTATATCGATGATTCTCTTGTATGTCATTGTGCTCCAGAATCAGAAAAGAAGTTAATTGTAGGCCTACTCTGGATATTTGTTTAGGCCAAGGTCACTCAAAACGTAGAAATAAAAAAACATAAGAAAAAAATTAAATCAACTTCAAAAAAAAATTAAAAAGTATGAAATTTACTAATCGGAACGTAAGTACAAAAAAAAATTATAAATACTATCCAAATACCTATATTATTTCTGTCAGTTATTGAAGTCGGTGCTAAATCAATGTTGAACAACAGAAAGTCTATTAGTTTCGTAGGCTTTGCACCGACTTTAGTAACTGTCAATTTTAATTATGTAAATATTTGTATCGTAATTCTAAAGATATTTTTTTACTTGAGTTTTGATTAGTAAAGGATACTTCGCGTACTTTTCAGTGTTTTTTTTTGAAGTCGGTTTAATTTTTTTTTCAATACATATTTATTGTAATACAATTCCAAAACCTTAGAATAATAACGTGTGCCTTGTCACACACTGGAAAACAGTTTCTAATAGTACACTCCACAAGTAAATACCTACTGTTAGTTCCACATTAATTTTAATCACATAAAGTACCCACGTGTGATATTTTGTAACATTTTAGTAACAAGAACGAGGGTAGAATGGATTTCCTGCGTGTAATGGGGCTGCATAAAAGCCTGATTTTGGTCTTGTAAGGGTCAGTTGTTGGGAAGCCGTCGAATAGTCAAGTGCATAATAGTTGTGATGAAGAATTGATAACGTGTTCATAGTGATCAGTGCTCCCGTTACATTTCATATTTAACACTACCTATTACATTTTAATCGAAACGCTGTTTAGAGCATATTTTTTTTATTCCACTTGTTATGTTTCGCTTGACATTAAACACTCCTAATGTTATTACTTATTCTAAGCCCAAAACTAGTGCAAATGAGAGTAATGAAGTTAAAAAAGTGCTTTTATTTATTGTAATGCGTACACCACATGGAGAGCGTGAAGATAAGCCCCCGCCCGCCTAAAGAGAGGCGATAATGTAACCTGGGTCTTCCCGCTCGCTTTGACGGCTGAATCAAATAAGTAGTCGGCAGAGAGAATAGTAATAAAATTGAACGGAGCGCCTGCCCAGATGTAGCTACGGATTTATCGCTCTACAAAGTTTGTGACACACTCAGTTGGAAACAGTTTTTCATTATTGACTATGTGTATTAAATACTAATAAATTTCGTACAAATTTTTTTGCTCCTAAATATTGCAAGTATCCATCAAAATGGCATTTTTGATAATTTATCTACTAAGGTAACTTTAAAGTAAATAAAATTACCCATTTTACCGGTAATTTTATATAAATCTGTCATTTTTGAAGATAAATCTATGAAAAATGAATTAATTATGAATAGCAACGGTTGATATTTAGTAAACCAATCAAGTATTATCTTCTTTTAGAAAATTTTGTCAGTGAATCAATTAGCATTACAAGAAGAAACAACATTGTTACAAAACGTAACCTATTCATTTCTACAGAACTAAAATATATTAGAATAGGTGGTGTAGGGCGACTTCTTGCGATAATGTTATTAATGGAATAAAAATAACGTGGGCTTAACTGAACAACTAAGTTGAAAATAACCGTCAGTTTGACATTTAAGAGTCGTTGACATAAATACTTCAGTTGGATATTTACATTTTTTTTTATTATGGAAACACCAAAATTAATATTAATCTATTATTATCCTTATTTTTAATTAACGAAACTTAACCTATTTGTCATCTGGGTGTGTGCCGCTAAGATCGGCTCCATGACACGCTTTTGACTTCAGGCAATGGTTGATGAAGATAATGCTAGCTCACAATGTTGTTAAGAAGATTACCATTCACAAATATTTTCGATCTCTCTTCGATGTGGTCTCGTTGTACCACCAGCACAAATCAGTCGTCGCCCCGCGCTCGCTTACACATTCGTCGAGCTGCATCCAATATGTTTCCTAGCATATTGTCTTTAACAGGTCCATTATACCGACGATAGATGTGGAAACCTTCGCCTCTGCTCCGCATTGCGAGAAAGAATATTTTCATCTACTTGTACTTTGAATATCTTGTTTGTTTTGCTGAAACAGCGTGGGTAATATTTGAGAAAATGTATGTATTGTTTTATTGATTTTGATATTAAATACGTTTTATTAAGATTCCATAGAGCACTAGAAATCCTTAGAAATCCTTGTGTTTAAAATGGATGTCCATACTGTGATCGTAACTCATATTGTAACTGAAATTGAATGATGAAATATTGAGAAAGACAATTTATAGAGCGAAGTTAAGGCTGTTAAAGCTGAAGATCAAATAGTGGCGAGTTTTAGCTGAGATAAAAGTCAAAATGACCCGCATAACTAGGTGAAAGTGTGTGAGGAGAATGATGAGATTTGAGAAGAAAGAAGTACGCAAGGACCGCGATGCTTGGCACTCCATTCACTGCGACTAACTCGTTAGGGATACAGCGTAGGGATATGTTTGTATATACATGTATGTATATATTAATTAAAATTAAATATTTTTTGGATTCGACCTTTAAGAGGAATAAAAAATATAAGAACAGTATTCACTTATCACATGAATATCACATTCAACGTTTATTTACTTTTAGTAACATAAAATTATTTCAAAATAAACAACTACTTTATGGTAGAGCTTATATACATAGTAACAACACATTTCAATTTTAGATAAATACAAAATGTTTGTCAACATTACTCGAGTAATCGTTCCTCGAACGTTATGTGAGCTTCGAATGTGCAATTAGTTACTACGTAAAATATTTTATTAACAAATTAATATTAGAGAACCCTTTAAAACAGTTATTGTAGACGAATTTCGTCAGGAAACCGCGTTGCCATATAATTGAATGAATATTCAAGATTCTTAATCAATGAAGGCATTACTACGGACCAGGATGGGGCGCTCAGCAGCCTGTGAAATTGGACTCGAGTAGAAGAGTACAGATATATGCTATGTTTGGTGAGTGGAAAAGAGATGTCATAACGTACAGGGCTTTTATAAATCATTTTTCCTGGCACGGTAGAGTATAAGGCTAGTTACAAACTCGCGATTTCTAAGATTATTTTCGATTTTATTCAAGGTAGTTTTTGAGATGCATTTAAAACACTTTACAATTGGTAGAAATAACAATGAAAATGTTATTTATCACTAAAAAAATATAAACCAACACATTGTAATTATAAACCATTGCAATTTCATTAAAAATATACTAACTCGAAAAAATAAAATGACGCTATAAAATAATAGCAAATCGAAAAAAAAAATTAAATTAATAAAACATATGTTTCGTACTATTTGTACTATGTTATACTATTATTTGTATTTAAGGTCTAAAAAATATTAAGTTTAATAATGTAATTATAAAATATTTATTAATACGTGTACTTGCATACTATACCTCCCACATAGATTAAGACATATGTTTGGGTCCCCATTGAACAGGCTTTGCCTAGTTTGGGGATCATAGCGCATCATAATGCAAAATTATATGAGTAAATAAATTGAATTGCATTGAATTGAATTAATTTTGAAGTTTAAACATGATTATAGACAGACGTTTTTGAATTTGGTTTTTATTTTATATGATGTATAATAGCTATGTACATATTACTACGAACAAGAAGTGGTAACAAGTGAAATGTCATTTGCTGTTCTGTTCGGAATTTCAAATAATAAGCTCAACCGAGCTCACTATACTGAGCGTGGTAGTTATGTAACTACCTCTCTATTAGCCACCACTTATCACACTAATTTGGTATGGGATAACTGGCTTAAATCTAAAATTTTCTTAACATACTACCTGAAGAAGCAAAACATGTGTCGTTTTAATTTTGGTCTGTCTTAAGTGTAAGAGTTAATTAAAAATAACTTCATAGATAGCTTTACATCACACAAAACGATTGTTTTTATTAGCGATGATTATACAAGTCATTTATTACCGTTACAACTTCTATAAGGTAATACATGGAAGCCTCTGATTTTGCTTAGAAAATGAATATTTTAACTTTTAGCATTGACGTTATACTAGAATAGTACATCAAAATAATAATCATGTCCCAACACGTTGGTAGAGCGGGGCGCGGGAACTGCCGCTTCGAAGTAAGCTCACTCAAGCTTCGTAAGTAAGAGTGAGATAGTGCTATCGTGTCGTCACTCCGAATGGGCAATACCTGCACACGACGTTTTAATTTGACTTATAATAAAATAAGTTTAATTCATTATAAACAATTTTAAATGTAAATTTTGCAGTTTTAATAATAATCTGAGCATCAATTTTATTAATTTTTTGTTATAAAAGCATTACATAGAATGCTTTAAATATGAAACTAAGTAAGATACGCTACGTTGTTTTTACTGCACAAGCGTCAGATTGAAAGTGAGCTATGTGTGTGTGTGAGTGAACATAGCGATTGTTTCGAACACTCAATCCAGTACTTATATAGATAACGTTGACTTTTAGAAATGTTTCAATCGCAAGTGCTCCGGTGGCCTAAAGTAGATAAAACGCTGAGCCGCGATTATTTCTCTTTGCGTTTAGTTAATCAATTATTCTAATGTTGTTGGCGGAGACGTGTGCACGTTTGTGCTGTCGAACGGATTTTTGCCTAACGTGATTATTGTCGTGTGTTCCTCTTGTAATTTTTACTGTAAAGTCCGCTATTAGTTTACCATTACTGTTTCTTTTATATGAATGGTCTGGGTCATTTCTTGGTAGAAAATTTTGTGCGAGATAATTGACCAAGTCTGAACGTTTCTGAGGATATTTCGTAGTAAAGCGAAGTGCATATCGAATAATAAAAATATAACAATTCGAACAACTTTATATATACTCTTTATACTTATGTTCCTAGTCTTGCCATAAATATTGTAACAAGGAAAACATTGTCTTTTTTTAACCGACTTCAAAAAAAGAAGGAGGTTCTCAATTCGTCTGTATGTTTTTTTTTTTGTATGTTTGTTACCTCATAAGTCTGTCATTTATGAACAGATTTCGAAAATTCTTTTTTCAATTGGTAGGTAATACATCAGAGGTGGTTCCATTTAAATTTCACCGATATTGGAGCTTGGACTTCAAAGATACTCTGGATAACACGACCTGGTTATAACCTTTATTTATATTGACGATTCTCTTGTAGATAGTTGCGCTCCGGAATTAGAATGAAGTTAATTGCAGACCTGCCCTAGATATTTATTTAGGTCAAGACCACTCAAAAGAGAGAAATAAAAAATTTTTATTAAAAAAAATTAAACCGACTTCAAAAACAAAACAACATAAAGTCTATTAGTTTGGTGGGCTTGGCACCGACTTCAGTAACTGTCAAATTTAATTATGTAGGTATGTGTATCGTATTTATAAAGTTATTTTAATTGTACTTGACTTTTGATTAGTAAAGGATATTTATTTTATACTTTTCAGTGTTTTTTTTTGAAGGCGGTTTAATTTTTTTTAATATAAATTTTTTTATTACATAAAACGTTCATTACTACAGTGCACGTTAGTTCATACATTAATAATAGCATTTTTAAAATATGAAGCTCATTCAAAGTGATCTCTATTGGCCTTAATACAATCCTTTAAACGTTGTGGCCAGCTATCGATTGAAACACTGCACTTTCTCCATGGGAACATTCGCCACTGCCAATCTTATGGAATATTTTAGTGACTCCAAATTATCATAGCGTTTAGAGCATGCCATACCCTCTAAACGTGACCATTAATCATAATCAAGTGAATTAAGATCACGACTTTAGAAACGTTCCTGTCCAGCCACGTTTGTGTGGATCGAGCTTTATGACCCAGTGCTGAGTCTTACTGGACCATTCTTAGTTATGAAACATTGTGTTGTTAAGAAGCTTTACTACCTTTTCAAGAATCGTATCTCGATACGCGTGTGCCGATGTTTTCATATCTTTTTCACAAAAACATGATTCAGTCACTCCTTGATAGCTAACACCCCACCAAACCATCACTGAAGTAGGATAATGCTAGCGTTGTACCCTACTAACTAATTAAATTAATTAATAGTAAAAATTTTCTCGTCTGTAAACAAAATTTTTCCGTTACCTTCCTTTGCCTACCGCCTAAGAAGTTGTTTTGATTTTAACACCCTATTCATTTTAAAATTATCGATTAAGTAATGACTAGTGTGTCTCTTGTAAGCTCCAAGACCTAAATCATCTATTAAAATACGCTACATGGTTCCGAGTGCTATATTCATTTCCCTAGGTAAAATCTTTTGCTTTCGAACAGGATTTCTTCCGATTCTTTCGTTCACTGCCTCGATCGCCTTTTTCGTACGAATGCTACGTGGACAGCCAGATCTTTTTCTGTCACAAACAGAGGACGTTTCATTATACCTATTAATAGGTCGTTACACAAACATTCGAATGATACCAAGCGGATGGACTTTCAAAAATTGAATTTGGATCCATACCTACTTTGCGTAATGCTATAATTTCTGTATTTATTTATTTATACAGCAATTCGGTTCTACTTATCACCCCACTCAATTTTAATGTCACAAGAATATTTAACAAAGATTGAGAAATGAGTAAACATTATGAATATTTATATGAGAATGACAGGTTCCAAATTCGAATGTAATATTATTGTTTTTTTTATTGTAATTGTAAGCCAAGGAAGACCAAGGCTGACTTATGAAGATCAAATAGGCAGTGTTAGCAGGCGGTAAAAAATTATGGGATCGCATACTTAAATATGCGATCTCATAATTTTTTTTATTTTTCCATTTTAAGGGACCTTTGCCTAAATAAATATCTAGGACAGGCCCACATTTAACTTCTTTTCTAATTCTAGAGCGCAATGACATACAAGGGTATAATTAATATGAATAAATAAAGGGTGCAAGCAGTTCGCGTTACTTTGTGTATCTTGGAAATCCAAGCTCCAATACCAGTGAAATTTTAACGGGAACAATCTAGAAGTACATCTTTTAAAATAAAAGAAGAATTTTCCGAATCGATTCGTAAATGACGGACTTCTGAGGTAACAAACATTAAAAAGAATACAGTTAAAAATACAGGAAGAAAAAACAAAAAAAAAATTACAACCGTATTGAGAACCTCCTCCTTTTTTGGAAGTCGGAAAAAAATAAACATTACACAGCGAAATAAAGCGAATTCTTTCTTAAAGTATGAAAACCTTAATCCTCTAGGCTATCTTTAGTCCAAATATGTAGGCAGAATGTGAATTATATACCTACAAATAATCAAATTATTAGTGATCACTTAGGTTGGAGTTTGGATATTCACAAAGCAGTACTGCACTAGTCAATGCAAAATTTAGTTATTGTTATATTTAAAAAACTAGTTATTTAGTTAGGATGTTAGCCTTAATCCTTTTGCACGTTGTTTTTTACCACACTAGTCAATGAAAAATATAGTTATTCTTATATTTAAAAAACTAATTATTTAGTTGGACGTTAGCCTTTTAGTTAATCCTTTTGCACAGTGTTTTTTATATAAAAAAATATTTACTTACAAGTAAAAATATATACTTATGCTTTTATAAATTCTAATATCAGTCAACAGTACTCCATATAAATAATAAAAATAGAGCCTTGGTGGCATCACGGGATTCCATCAATCGCATCCAATCAAACTCACGCTCTCACCTGAAAAGTAAGTAAAAAGTAAAGGAATCGCCGATAGCCCGCTGCTGGCTAATAAGTCTGCTCGCTCTTGCATGGCGTCCCGGAATTGAACCAATTCGCTCTCTTAAATTTCCCAATCGAGATTGAAATGGGATTTTTTTACAGTTTCACGCGTTCAGATGGTTGATTTTTGTCGCTGGGCAAATGGTTTGTTTGGGAATGTAGGTTAATGTAACAGCTTTACAGGGTTACGCAGCTGAAGTAGCAGAATCGGAACTTTTATGGATTCATCATGTCTCGCTGTACGTCTGTCCGTCTGTTTATAGGTATGTTGCTGATAATTCAAAACCAGAATTGGGAAAATTAAATAGTTCGAAGTATTTTGAAAAATGAAAAATGTAATTTGTACACTAGTGATGGGAAAAGAAGCAAAGGTTGATAAACAAAACGCGGGGAAGACGACATTAAAAGAGTTGCTGGTTGAGAATGGATTAGAATAGCGCGCGACCGAGACAGATGGAAGTTTTTAGACGAGACCTTTGTCGAAGGACACGCATGAAAAATTCACCGATTGGCAATGATGTTGAACGAAATTAAATTATGTATTTCAATAATGATTAGACGACACCAATAAAGGTTTATTTTATTTTATTTTAAATTATTTTCATTTAGAAGTCTACATCTTTTTTAAACCCTTACTTAATATGTGTCCGGGGTACTTTTGTTAGGATTCTTTTTTATAAGGGGTAGTTTTGGTACAGATAGAACGATAGGACCCCAGTGCTTCTATCGTAAATTACCGGCATCGATACTAGTTATCGACAATAAAAAAAAAATACATAAAAATGTTGTAGCGCCCCTAGCGGTAGTACATTGAATCTAGTGTAATGAACTAGATCCTTTATTTACTTCGTTAATTTTTTACGTAAGCAGGTAATATGACTAGGTTGGACGATAGGGTTATTGTAAAAATGCGGAAAGTAATGTTGAGATAGTTCGGGGATAGATAAAGATTGAGTGATGAAAGATTGACGTAGAAAATCTACGGAGCGAAAGTGAGCGATAGAAGCCAAGGAAGACCAAGGCTGACTTATAAAGGTCAAATAGCCAGAGTGCAAGCTAACGAAAAAGTCAAAAGTACTCGCCTACTTGGGCGAATGAGCGTGTAGAGCGTGATGAGATTTGTGGAGGCGAAAGAAGTACGTAAAGGTTGCGATGCTTAATGCTCCGTCCTCTCGAACTATTACATATACCTACGTAATAACATATTTATATATATGTCGGAAAAGACATAGGGCAATTCGTGCTCTTGCGACTCAGCTATGAGAAATAGGTACCTAATCTTACAAGAGGTGAACTACTCCATAAAATACCACGTTAAGACAAGGTTAATGTGCAAACGACAGAAAACTCTTTGCAACAATTATTACGTAGGTAATTGGAAATTTAATAATGGCAAACGATCCGTCGGAGAAATGCTATCGAACCGGCCGCCGTAGTCCAACAGACTGTCAGCGCCGGCCCCGACGTTCCGTTAGAGCGTTGTCCTTTTTAAACCGGAAGTCGCGTTTTGCATTAGTATAGTAAAATGAGTGCCTTTTATTATTTCCACCGACGTATCTAAATATATATATATATATATATGTCGGAATAGACACAGGGCAAGTCGTGCTTTTGCGGCTCAGCTATGAGAAATAGATACTTAATCTACGCAGGAGGCGAACTACTTGATAAAATACCACGTTAAGACAAAAATAATGTGCAAACGACTGAAAGCTCTAAGTAATAATTATTGAGTAGGTAATTGGAAATTTAATAATGGCAAACGATACGGCCGTAGTTTAATAGCCTGCCAGTGCGGGCCCCGACGTCCGTTAGAGCGCGTTCCTTCCAAACCGGAAGTCGCGCGTTGCCTTAGAATAGTCAAACGAGTGCCTTTTATTATTTCCACCGACGTACATATATTTATTTCTTCTAGACGTTAAATTTTGACAATATTTAAAAGTAAAGCACTTACAATTTTCTGAAACGCGCAGCGAAGGTTAATATATTTACTTCATCAAACACATTAACAAACGACAAATATTTACCCAGACATTTGTACATACGAGTTTAGTAGTTACTTAGACTTATATAAGGATATTATTTATAAAATTCCTGTAAATATCACGACAATATTAGAAAACAAAGAATAAAATGGTAGGTACAAGAATAAATATCGCTGTACAAAAACTTTTATGTAGTGTGTAAACAAAGCTAAGGAAGACCGAGGTCGAATAATACAGATCAAATATTTAGTGTTAGTTTATGGAAATGTCAATAGTATTCGCATCTCTTGGCTAAAGTGTATAAGGAGAATGATAAGGATTGAAGCCGAAGCAATTACTACACCTCTAATCTATGAAACAATAGAAAGTAAAATTTAAAAAAATCAGGGCGTGTGACTGAATTTACAAAGATAATTATAACGAAAACTTCAAGTGTTATTATACCTTCAAAAATTAATTTTGTGGCCCCAAAAATAAACATTAGCCTTATAGTATAAGACTTATACTATGTGTATTACACACAGACAAACTGTGGTATTACACAACGAAATGGGAGAGTACCCAATAACATTAAGACTTCGAGACAATTAAAAAAAAAGCTTCTTTCCTATTTAATTTGTTTTGAAATTGAGCCCAGGTCCTTCGAATTAGGAGGTGGACATAACCACGACGCCATTAGTACAGTCACTTCATAGTCATTAATGTAGAATTAATTTGTAATAAGTTTCCCCAGTCGAATTTCCAAATCTGTACTCCAACAGCTACTGTCTCTGAAACCATCACAGAACTACATAGCTATTGAAATTCAAATCGTTTCAACTCGGCCTGATAATGTAAAGTACTACGTTGCAGTGTGCCAATGGACCGAGGTTCGACTATTTACTTATAGGATTGGGCGTATCTTTTATACAGAGTCTGTAACAAAAACACTGCGACTTTCTATAAAGATTTCTGTGGCAAAAATACCTTGAAACCAGATAGACATATCTATATTATATTAATACGGGAATTGGGAATTAATACGAGATTTGGTATAGTTTAATTTTATATGAGAAGAGGTGCAGAAAGCTAAAATGTATATACCTATAACAAGATAATTATGTTACAAATAAGATAAATGAAATAAAATAAATCATTCATTGTTTACGTTCATACTCCAATATCAAACACGTAATAGTTATACTGTCAATGTCAAATATATAATAATTTATGATCAAACAGTCGCACAGAGAACAGATTGTCGCTAAAAATTTTAAAACATAAAGCCCTTATGTGAATCTCTGATAGCTTACACAATTACTGTTATTGTGCACCCTTTTCTGATACATTATCAATGATTGAGTAAATATAGAATGTACTGTTTTATTTTGCACATATTTTAGCTCGCTTTGATGCTGTGTTATTATTCAAGGCTACTAGTTCAGACAGCAACCATATTAACGTTTAGGTATACTCAGTCAGCAATTTCTTTATTATTTTCCCCCAACTTAATGCCAGTATTTACAAAACAAGTACACGACGAGTTTGAGCCAAACATTTTCCATCGAGCTGCCCAATGCAGTGCCGAAGATAAAGTAGCCATTCAAGCGAAAAGATACGTTGGAGGAATTGTCAAAGAGACGGTAAGGGGACGGAGCTAAGCTCTGAACCAATAGATTTATTGTTTAAGAATTTCGACCGGACAACGGACAAGCGTAAAAGCTGCACGGTACCTCGAACAAATAATATCCGATAGGGAAACTGCGCAGTATTTCACGTAATGATATTTAAGACCATCTCAGTCCGGCTTCATTACCGGTTAAACATAATGCAAGCTACCCCTTGATATTCGCCCTAAAATTTCGAAGTCTTTTTCATGAAAAAACATATGCCTATCGATACAATTCCTCAGTAGTAACAATTTTTCATACAAAAGTTTAAAAAACGTATCCAGGGAAAATATATTAAAGTGATAAGTGAAAGGGTTCTTAATGAAAGTTAATAACAGTTATGATTATTTTTATCAATGTTTTTAAACTTTCACGATTTGTACACATTTTGCAATACTCTTTCACGGGTCTATGTCGCGTTTATACTAGGCTAAATACCTCTGAATCCCGACGTTTATTATTTATAATATTGTAATTGTTACTCGCGATTTTCATAAAAGTGACCTTTGTCCTTCTCTGGTGTTCAAGTTATTTTCAGTAGTTTCGCTGTATATACGTAAGAGACAGTAAGAGCCACTTTTGCATGTATAATCTTAGTATAGATTGGACTTCTATAAAAGAGAAATGTATAAATAAAAAAATAAAGACATTTCTAACGACTGCGCATAGTTAGTATTCAATTAAGTAACGTCATCAATCAAAATGTTAAACGAATTTTTTTTCTTTTGAACACGGTAGAAATTATTTTTACACTCATTGTATTGTGTAAAGTAAAATGCATTAGTAAAATGTTCTATATTTAGTTTGTCAATGAAAAATTTATCATTTCTTCAACATAATATGTTACAGTGTTTATTCTCTCTTAAGGTCGTCGCTTATTTACCAAGCCCCTGCCACCGTCATTCCTCGAATGGTAGCGACTTGTTACTTGATCTTTCCATACATATATAATTATGCATTCATTTATCAACCTCGTGTCCAATGCTGTGCTCACAAGCTATCTGTATGTCGATTGTCGACGATGAGTGAACCACTGGCCAACAAACCGGCATTCACTGGCTTATAATGCGTTGGCCGTGATTAAACCGTCCACCGCGCGCCACCTTCGAGATCTTCACGTGTTCCCAAATTCTGAACAATACTTTAATCACTTTGCGCTCTCGTTGATCACGCGATGTTCACTCCTGTTCGCACCTGTTGACAACAAATTGACGCAGTAGAGAGCGTTGATCTCTAATTCATCTCAAATCAATTCATTCTAAATAACTTTGAGCCAACTACACTTGTATTATAAGAAACAGCAATTATGCATTAAATTTTTCAAAAAGTTGAAAAATTAAATTTGGAATGTCCATTTTTACAGTGGATAGTACTCGTTCACTGTTTTATAAGTCTGTGATGTCTAATTTGATTCCGTGACATAAAAAAAATTGCAAGAAGTGCAAAAAATATATCTAAACAAAGTGTAAACTTCACTTTACCTGTTCGCTCCAAAAAGTGTAAAAAACTATTAAAATCGTCACTATTCGTTCTCTAGGGAAATGATATGATTTAAGTAAGCGTGTATGCAGTCAACGACATATCAAAGTCGGTATTAAGTTACAGTTATCTTGAATAACGCCGTAACGTACAAGGGAAGACACTTTGGCCTGCATGTTGGAACCTCCTCTCGTATTTATTAAGAAGTAATTTATGAAATTAGTATCTATGAATCACTGGCTTTTTAGTCAGATCGTGGTCAAAACTATTCATTTTTTGATGTTTTTTTTTAATAATGGAAAAAGGCATCTGCAAACCTCTATAGTTTAAAAATTGTCGGTTACACTAATATGTTAGAACCTAAAAAACATACTTAAAACTTACATAAAAGAACAGGTAGCTTCCAATCCGTTATTATTTTCGTGGTATAAATAAGCGAAGCAGTATCGATACATTTTCTCCCCTAACAGCCAACTAAAAGAGCCATTTGTAAATCAAACGGCCATTACCATTAGCTACCATTTACCGACGGTCAGCCCTCATCACTAGCATTCGATGCAATGCAGCCGTATCATTTGCACTTAACGCCATTTTCATTTGCAAGTCTGAATGGATGTCGAAAATTTTTTGAAATGTACATGTAACAAGGGAGCATATTCATTCGATAGACACTATATATTACAGTATTTCTTTTAATCAATATAATTTGCATCGACCAAAATATTTTTTTCACGGTACAGTTGGTCGTTATTTTGATGCCATTGCAAAGCGGTTTGTCCGTTTGTGTAGATGTCGATTGGATAAATCGATTCGCGTGCACTTTTTTTTGAAAGCTGTAGTTTTAGAAAATCTACACATAAAAACGTGAAAACTTTGTACCCCTTTTTAAGTATATTATGCACATGGAGGAGTGTGAGATTTGGTATAGTTAAAGTTTATATTACGAGTAAGGAGGAGTGCAGGAAGCTAACATTTGTATATAATATGTGTTACAAATATATTCGCTTAAATAAAACATTCATTGTTTCCGTTCATACTGTCAGGTGTCAAATACATAGATTTACCGTCACTGACGAACACATAATAGTTTGAGGTCGAATCTCGGACCAAAAATCATAATAGACGGTGGAAGGTTCTCTGGATTGTATTAATGTGCGTGTCTAGGTAAGGGTTATAGTACACCAGTACACAGCTGAACATGAGCATTTTTTTTATTAATACCAAAACACTTAAGATTTACGAGTATTTCGCATATAATTATTTCAGTAGTGGAATGTTTTGTACATCGAGCCGGTGAAATGACAAAAAATACACCGACAGTGCAAGGTTACCAAACTTACTGTAACGTTTTACTCGTGGTTATGCTCAATGAGGTAGAGAGTCAAGAAAATTCGTTTCACACACGGTGATAAGAGCGCCACCTCTTTATGACTCCGTCAATTACTTTTAAGTCCAAGGGTTAAAAAGTCGAACTGAGTTGAGATTGTCGCCAAAGCTTGCCAAAGATTGTTGCTTGTTAAAGGTACTTACTCATTTTCTATATTAGGGCTAATTTAAATATTTAATTTAATTTTTTATTCCACCATCCGAATTCCAAAATGGGGATAAAGTAATTCATTGAAATGGGTTGCAGCTCTTTGAGTTACAAATAAGTGGTGTTTGTTAAAAAGTCGTTTTCATTATAAAGACGATTAGATATTATATTAAGATAGTACGCACTTTTCTTTTTTTTTCCTATGACCTAAAACTGTTCTGAATCTGCTTTTATTACTTGTACTATTTACTACGTCAGTCTTGAGTTTAATATTACGTCTTCGATATTACACACGAAAAAATAAGTCTCGTTCTGATTAATAACGTAATTCAGTGTGATCAATTTCGCCAGAAAATGATCTCTCCTTGATTCCTGATTTCATTCAATATTTTTTGCTTGTTCATAATGTGAGAGGAACGAAGACGTCTCTAATATGTTATGTATTTTTGTTATTATGTAATTTGTAATTTTGTGAGTCTATATACATACGTGAATTCACATAAGTTTAGTCTAGTTATATGTTATATATAAGTATAATGTATGTACAGGGTTAATTGAAAAATACTAACAACCTCTTAGTGCAAAATTCCTGTCATCACAACTTTTGTTCTACGACTTTTTTCAAAACTTAATACATTCTTCAAATAATATTTTGTTAAGTTTTGTTGTACTGTCTGAAACGTAATTACTCTGTACGTATTTCCAATGGTACAGTGCAAGTGCACCGGGCCTCAGCGCCGCGCCGCCCCAGCACACCGCGCTCTGCGTGTGTCGATTTAGCGACCGGGTAGAGTAGGTGCCATTTTCAGAAACATTTAATATATTTTTAGTTTTGTATGAAAGTTATGAATTTTTAAAAATCGTAGAACAAAAGCTATTGGGGATAATGTTAAGAACAAAATATTAATAGGTTATTAGTATTTTTAAATTAACCCTGTATAGTATACTTGTTTCATCTCCTCACATCTCATCATTCTACTCATACACTTTCGCCTAGGTATGATGCGAGTACTATTGACATTTTGACAGTCATTGTATAAGTCGGCTTTGGTTCTCCTTGGCCTCTCTACCACTCATTTCGTTCTGTTTTGTTCTGTTCTGTTGTGTTGTTCTTTTTCGTCAATGTTTCATCATTAATTCTTTTTATGTGCTAGAACAACATTACCTTACGTAATAAACCTCTTCATTCCTCATTATGTTTTAAGTTGCATATGATTAAAATCAGTAATAGTAAAGAATAGTGAACATTATTACTTTTCAATGTATGACATTGAATCTGGAATTATTAATTCTCTTGTTTATTTCTATATTTCTCATAAAATGACTTGCATATAATACAAGAATGAACACAGCCACATATTATACCATTCCCACCCGGATGCCACAAAAAGGGAATGGATAAAGTAAATTTTGAAATTTATTGGAAATCTTTTTAAATAAAATTCTATTTTAAAAGGAAAATTGTAATATAATTTGAAACAAATAAACCGATACTAATTTTGTAAATAAAATAGAAACAGAAAGATATCAAAGTGGTTGTGATGGTGTGGTGTAGTTTACAAAAATCAGATATAAATACCTTTCACCTTATAATTTACACATTATGATAAAAAAACACAAACCACTGGCTTAAATTAGATTGTATTGTCCCATACTTCACTCTTGAATGTTATCTCCAAAATTATAAGTCGACTTTATATAATTCTGCAATCAGCATCGTCATTGTAAATATAAGTTCTATAAACTCGTATGAAACTGGTGCGTCGCCTTGATTAATGTGCTCTTTATCCGATTGAAGCCATTGCTCCCCTTTATTCCCCCTTATTCTTGTCGAGGGGTCCATTTGCCTTGGAAGTTTGGGCGACATCAGTTTTCTGGTTCGAGCCTCTTTCTTTTTCACTTTGCCAACATCTTCTTTAATATTCTTAACAGATTTTACTTTTACAAAGAAATCAAATATCTTCTTTTTGAGGAGAAAAATAATCTCTTTTTACTCCATCACAACCATTCTTGTTCTCTTACTAACGACCTCGCTCTCTTTTTTTCTCATTTTTCAAATCCTGTTCTATTCTTCCGAAAAAAAAACATATTTAAATTTTTAACTTGCCAGCTCTACAATTATTTCCTCTGACAACCTCTAAGCTCTTAAAAAGAAGGTACAATAGCGAAAAAATGTTACAATATGAAAGGATAATTAAACAATTTTTTTTAATCGTACGCCACGTATCCTATTGTGTGCATGCAGCATGAGAGAGTTATTTTATTAGACGACATTATGAAGGTATTACCTATATTAATACGGCGTGTAATGAAAAGGTCGCATCGTCTTAACGACTCAAATAATTCTCTTAAATTGATGCGATTTTTTATTTTATGAATGAAATAATAATGCTTAAATTGAGATTACAATTTATTATAAACACGGAGTGAATATAAAAAGATAATTATTTTCTTTATCAATTTATATGACTTTAGGATTATTAGGATATATTAGGATATATTTTTAGTCACATTCCAACAAAATTCAATTTGTTTTCACTTCTTAACGACGCATTCTCAGGAAACTTTAACTTAGTTGCATCAAAATGGATTTTTAAAGTTAACACGTGAGTCTGTACAACAAATGAACCTTTCATTTTGTTCAAAAATTTTACAGAACCACAAGTTGATGTATGACTATCTAACACGCCCTGAGACGGTATTAAAATGGTTCTGATTGTTAAGACCATTAGCCGAATGGCGGTGGCACACTACGAAATATTTACAGGATTGGCGCTGAAGAATTGCGTAATATTAACATTAATTAAAAATTAAAAGATTATTAAAACCGAATGCCTAATAGTCTACAAAGTACATTAGCATATTAATTTGACGCGCGAAGAAATATTAATCATGAGACCGCTTATTAAGATTTTGAAGTAAAAAAAATAAGAAATAAATTTTCCTCGCGAAGTTTCCAATTTTTCGTACATTTCGATTTAAAAACTCGCCAACAATTTACATTATGAATAATAATGAATTTTTATCTGCAAATAGACCGAGGAATGCTTTTAAAGTCTCGTAAAGATTTCTTCAGATTTGTATTAAGTTTTATTTTATGTTTATTTTAAGTGTACTTTTTTATTTCGGAGCTGTAACAATGAAATCACATTAAAATTTATGAGGCTTCAGAAAGTTCTAAGACAAGATGTTTTGTTCTGTTACGAGTTAGTACTTTTTTCTAGACATAAAAGTGTTGAAATGTGTTGACTGAACTATAAAAAGCTATAAATGTTACATTCGGCACATGACCGTTTTTCTAATGCTCATTGCTTTGTGCGCGTAATGTTAACAAAACTCGTAGCTTAGTGGTACTTCGACATCTGATACGACGTTATTACCTACTGGAGGAATATTCTAAGGGGATTCCTTTTTTTAAATAGTATGCAAGATAATTATTATACTTAAGAGTCCGCTTATGCAAAGTCAAAATCAAATCAATTTATTCAAGTAAACCCAATTACAAGGTATTTTTGAACGTCAAATCTACTTTAGTTCGGTTCAAATAGAAAACCTGGACACTGAGAAGAACCGACAAGAAACTCAGTCCTGTGCTGCCCTGTGAACCTGATTCGTTTATTACTCCCCCGTACTGTGGTGATAACAATAAAGTTGATTTTCGCAGTTTGTTTTTGCACATAATTGTAATTTGCGCTAATTACATTACCGTTTAAAAACCTGGATTTAGAGATTTAAGATATTATAATTACATATCTATTTTAGTAAAATAATTTTAAAATTCTATAGAATTTCGGAGATGTAACTGGATCTTTGTGCAAAACAGGAATTTTTCTGGATTTTTATAGAGGTCTTTTTCTCCAATCATGTATCCGCGTTTAAGGATTTTAAGATAAAGAGTTGTAGTTGTATGTATCCAAATATATAACTCTCGGTTTTCTTAGATATCGAGATCCCGGTCACCAAACACACCACAGTCTGCATAGGCGGACTCTTATTTTATATTACCTATTGGTCAGGTAATCTAAGGAAATTTCTTTTTAAATACTTCAGAGAATATATTAATTGTGAGACCTCAAACTAAAGATTGGGCTTGTACTATAGAAAGGTACCGCAGCGGACTGGGAGAGCTCCTAGAAATTAAGCTCCAAATCAATTTGGAAAAGTTCCTGAATTTAACTTGTAGCGACCTGGCGTTGTTAAAATGCTGAATTGCGTTTAAGTAGAATGTAATGCAACACGAACGCGTGTCTCGTCAGGCGCTTACATACCACCGCCCTGCCATGACACTTTATTTTTGTTTATACCTAATTGTGTAAGAAGTTATAAAATGACGTGTAATTTATTTCTTTGGATTTACAATAAAAGAAGATTAATTAAACACGGAATGAACCCCAACAAACTTAACGAGAATCTAAATCGGGACACAGGCTTCAAAGGTAGAGACCCTACCTCTGTCAATGGGCCAGTCAATTCATATCGAATGTAGAGTCATTTCGAAGCAGAGGCTTCGAAACCCATTTTAAGCTGTTAGTTCTGGTTAATACTAAACAGATGTAATTTGTACAGCCCTTTTTTTGATAACACAGGAGAATCCTGTACATAGCTATCCAGCGCCCTGGGGGGCAGATTGGGTTACGTGGGGATATTACTTACTGAAACTCCTAAACCAGTGGCTCAATTGTCGTAAACACTAGTAGAATAGATTACCACTTGGTCTAGCTTAACGTATTCTAAATTGGTAGTCAAACGTTATCAACATTCGTTACTTACTATTACTTTAAATACTAATCTATGCTAATATTATAAATAGAGTGAGAGCGATTTTTGTAAAATTGTTTATATGTGGAGAGTAATCTCCGAAATAATTGCACCTATATGAATAAGTCTTTCACCATTTGAAAAATACATTATTCGTAGGCTATTTTATATTATGTATTCAACAAGTCGTGACGGGCCGATCTTATATAAAATTATACATAAAATAGTTAAGAATGAAGATGAATATCTTAGAATATATTTGTCATATATCTGTCGGATGTCATTAACATCCGGTCTTTTGTAATTACAAATACTTAGATATAAAACTTAATGCTTTAGAGAATGACGTTATATTTTTAAAATTATATCAGGTACTCCAATTTATCGGTTGACACGTCTCTTATTATTTTCAATTGAAAATCATATAAAAATATTTCCTCTGCGTCACTGACATGCTGCAATTTTTAGGGTACGCGTACATGAATACAATATGCGCTTAAATATTTATTTTAAAAATATCATTTCGAAATAAAACAATTTCATGAAATTGTTCATACGTTCCTCACATTAGAAATTTGTTATATTCAGTGTATAAATGACATTACAATAATTTTATTACATGAATTAATTCATTATAATACCATATTCTTAATATAATGCGTAAAATTTAAAAAGCTAAATATTTTGACAGATATCTAATATATTTATATATGATTTGAGGAAGCGAAAGAAGTATGTAAGAACCGCGACGCTTGGCGCTCCATCCTCTCTGACTACCCCATTAGGGATACAGCGTGAGGATATGTATGTATGTATCTAATATATTAAATTAAAAAATACGTTTACTTGTTTAAAGACGTCATGTAACAGTTACGTTACTTTTTTCAACATTAGATGCAATTCCACATGACATTTAAAAAGAAATTTTTCTACGTTATGAACTAACACTTCATATAATATTAGTGAATTTCAAAGACTGTATGTATCTGTATATATGTTCCTTTTCACTAAACAACTTGCAGCAGTATCCTTTAAATCCTTTTTAAATATAGGTGTTATTTATCTTGTAAAAGCGTTAACTGTTTAAAGCACTTGTATACATGGGTAAAAGTGTATGAGGAGAATGATGAGATTTGAGGAGGCGAAATCAGTGTGTAAGGACCGCGAAGCTTGGCGCTCCGTCCTCTCTGACTACCCCATTGGATATAAAGTGTGAAGATATTTATATTTGTATTTACTGTTTTATAAAAAAAACATTGTACAGATGTTACATATACTACAATAATTCGTTTGACAGCTGGATAAATTTCTCTTTCCAGTTGTTACATTCTTAGAATATTTTTTTGCATTCCGTAAGTGATTACGACAATATGCACGCTAGCCCTTATCCCAGTACAGTATTTTCGTTCATACGTCAGTAATGGCGGACGGAAATGACGGCTGCACCAATATCCGGTGTCGATAATAGTATAGCGAAGTGTATTTTAAATAACTTAAATATTTTGTTTCAAAAATACTCAGACGTCAACGCCAACGAAAATACAGCTTTTCCTGTATTTACTATTTCCTTATCAAAAAAGATTAGGATAAAATTATTATTTAGGGTATAACATTTTTGAGGATGCATTTAAAATGACTTTAAATATGGCAAAAACTTAAAAAATAGGGGGCTAATTGACGAAGCGTGTTCGTCGCGAACCCTGACAGCCCTTTTCAGTGTTGCAATTCCTCTCTCGTGCACACTATGCGGGACAATAATAGCGTTATCAATAAGGCGTCCCCCGAAAGCGACATACACCGGTTTGTCCCCGCTGGTATGAGCAGAGTGCAGTCCGGCGTTGGGGACCGCCTCCCAACACGCTGTGCACTTCGCGGTGAGAAGCGGAGGGAGGAGTGCAGAATAGCTGCGCGGAATGTGAGAGGTGGGATTGAACAGAAGATGAATAAAGTGATTGATATTATAGATGAAAGAAGATTGGATGTGTTGTGTTTAAGAGAAATCAAGCGAAAGGGCCGTGAACTTGCCGACTTGCCAGGAGGGGGCATCGCTTTGAGGTCAGGGGTATTACAAGAAGAAAGGGGTTGCCAAGGGGTAGGCGTCTTACTGTCCTCTCGTTTGGTTATTTGTGTAACTGAGTATAAGTGTGTAAACCGGAGACTGCTCTGGGTGCGTCTCAAGACAGGGTTGACAAGGATTTTTGTTTTGGCGATGTATGCCTTAGTGTTCTGTTTGTGGAGGGAGCTAACGCTATTTTGGGAGATTGATAGGAAAGTTTTAGTGACGGTTGAAGAGAATGAGGGAATTATAGTGTGTGGAGACATGAATGGATGGGTCGGGTCAGCTCGAACAGGATTTGAGTTTGTCCTAGGCAAGTACGGAGATAAGAGAGTGAATGATACTGTTAGAATTATGTTAAGACTGTGTATGGAAAATGTTTTTTGTTGTTGCTAATACCTTATTTAAGCACAAAAGGATTTATCTGAACAGCTGTAGTGTGAAGGATTTCATGAAAGAGAGATATAAACTGCATAAATTAAAAACGAAAGCACTAGTGAAAGAGAAGCGTGAAAGGTGTGGGTGTTAAGCGAAAACAAGGTGTCAGACAACTTTGACGCAAATTCCAAATTATTTTGGAAAGAAATACGTAAGTACCGAAGTGGTCCGACACCTTGCAGAATGAATAAAATGCGTTTGAAAGAACATTATCTGCTAACAGCCAAAAAAGATTTTCTGCAGCGATGAAGTGATTATTATAGAGAACTATATGAGAGTGAAGAATTTTGTCTCCGACACAGCGATCCTGACGAATCGCAACACTCTATTCTGGAACAAGACAAAGTCATTAGTATGAAAGAGTTTGAAAAAGTGATAGAAAGTCTAAAATATGGAAAGGCTGCGGAATATGATGAGGTGACTGCGGAGATGATCAATTCCTAGGGTCTCTGATACGTTCTATGAACTGTGCAATTTTTGCTGGCAGAAGAGAGAAGTTCCGAAAGGCTGGCGCACCGCAGTCATAGTGTTTTTCTGTAAAAGGAAGGGCTATTTAGACTCGGCGTGCTATAGGGTCATCAACTTGATCAGCTTAGCAAGTAAATTTGGTCAGCTTACCAAGGCATCGACTGAACGTATGGAAGGCATTTCTGACAGATATTTGTGGGGTGTACAAGGTGGTTTTAGGAACGGTAGTGGTTGTACGGATCACATTTTTTCGCTCCGCGGTATCGTGGGGACGTTTCTGGTCATAGGTCAGAAAGTTTTCTGTGCATTCGTGGATCTTAAAAAAGCATTCGATAGAGTAATGCGAAAGAAATTATGGAGTCTTCTGTCTGGATATGGCGTGAAGAGCCTTTTAATGCAGGCCAAGAAGTCGTTATATCTGGCCACAGAGCCTGTGTAAGGATAGATGGTTACTTGTCGCCCTGGTTCGCAGTCTATTCAGGCGCCAGACAGGGCTGCGTGATGTCTGTCTGACTATTCGTGTTATATTTGGACAGTTGTCTCCAGACAATAAAAGGTAGTATGAGTGGTATGATATGTACACTGGTAAACTGCTTTTTGTACGCTGACGATGCTGTGTTTATAGCACAATCAGAAGCGGTGTAACAGACACTAGTTACGTGCATAAAAGATGACTGTTAGATGAATTATTGAATGATTGAATGATGATGAAAATGTCTGGAACATGTGAACGAAATTGTTTAACAGAGGAGTGCTTTTTAGAGTGATGGAAGGTGTGAGTTGGCTGTGTAGAGACGGGTAGCAGCTGGCAATAAAGTGAATGGTGCTAACTCAGCCAAAATGGCCATGCACAATGCGGTGTTGGTTCTAATTTTTTGTACGGTAGTGAGGCCTAGATATGCCCGAAATCGAGTGAAAGTAAGATAACTGCAGTAGAAATTCGATTTCTTAGAAATATCTGCGGTGTCACCCTTGCGAACAAAATAAGCAATGAAGAGATACGCAGTATGACAGGGTTACACAACAGTGTTATTGTAAAAATGAAGAAAGGAATGCCTAGATGGTTCGAGCACACAGAAAGAATTAGTGATGAAAGACCGACAAATAAAATCTACAGTGCGAAAGCACGTGGTAAAAGAAACCGCGTTAGACCAAGGCTGACTTATGCAATCAAATAGCCAGAGTGTAAGCCGACGGAAATGTCAAAAGCACTCACATAACTAGTTGAAAATGTGTGAGGAGAATAATGAAATTTGTGGAAGCGAAAGAAGTATGTTAAGACGCTTGGCGTTCCGTCCTCTCTGACTACTCCGTTAGGGATACAGCGTTAAGATATGTATGTAGTTTGCAAAAACAAATACAAAATTGCTATTTACCGCTATAAAATTTTAATGCTTCATAATAAAATTTGGTCTTCATGAAGAATTATTAACTATCTTGTAATTTATTCTGTCATCTGAACAATTACATCTGCACGTGGCTTTAATAATTTTGTAACGTTAAAAGTATTATTTTCAAGTTTGTAATTTTTTGTTTGTAAATGATTAATTTATAGTGGAAATTATTCTTTTTAAATTTATAAATGCTATGAGAATACTTTAATATTTTTATAAGAAGTAGTAAATTTTTCGTGCAAACGATTAATTTGAAATGTAATAAGTTGTTGTCTGAACTACTTATTCTGTTGCTCATTTATTACATATTTTCCGAAATTCTATTTCTAAATTACCTTTTCATATGAGTATCTATGTAATTAAACGATTATTAACATGTAATAATTAATAAAACCTCTCTGCCAGCACACTTTACACCGCCGTAAGCCGTTTATACAGATCTCCCTGGACACAATGGCCAGTTAGGCTCCCGGTCGAGCAATTTACATATTGAGAGGCTCGGGCTGACCTCTGTCGGTGCAACGTGAGCAATCAATGATTCGATGATTGCTCCGATTATTGGAATCAACGTATTGATTGATAGCGTTTAGAGACATTAGATATGTACGTAGGTAGGAACCCTAGAGAAGCAAGACCGGGCATTTATTGTTCCACATACAATTTCGATAAATATCATAGACTTTATAGCCCTAGACAGCCTGCACAAGGAAGTGAGTCCAATAAAATTTAATAAAATGTATAAATATTGGTGTGTTTCCTAACAAAATGGCGGCCGATCAGTTTATCAGATAAAAGCAGTGTATTCTATGTACTTACTTATGAGTCGGCTTGATAGAGCGACGGCGAAGGCGAAGGCGGAGCCTACATACATAGTCCGAAAACTTACAACGAGCAAATATGATTTGAGATAATGATGCAATTTTTAAAGAAAGTTAAGGTTCATGTTCAACACAGTCACTTCCTTGAAAAATTTTAGGGTTCAAATCTGCATACTTTATACAAAAATATTTAAATGTGTTAAAGACTGAATATAAACGAAGCGAACACACTTAAAGTTTAAATGCGAATCTCACACTCTTTCAGAAAGGCTCACATTAAAACTTTGATCGGAGTTCTCTTTGGGTCCGAACGTTTGTGTTTGTTTTTCTTGGGATCTAAAACTATTAGCATCCCATTATTTGCTTATTTAACGCCTCCGAGCAAGTTATTTTCTAAATCCCTGAATAATATTTAGTGTTCAATATGTTCCTACTAATTTTATATTGCAAAATTATGGAACAACAGTCACGCATTATATGCAGGAATAGTACTTAATTCCAACTGATAACAGCTATATGGCTGGCAACAAACGCCGTGGGACAAATAACATTATTGCCGCACTATGTCATAAATAACATAGGGAATTAGCCACTATTAGTATACTGAAGGACTTTATTCAAATAAATGACATAATATGCATTGCGAAATTTTTTGTAAGATATCACTGGTCGAAAATAATCTGTACTGACCAAAAAACTTTTTAGGAAAAAATTAAACCGACTTCAAAAAATGGTTTATATTTCTCCTTTTTGGGTGACCTTGGTCTATGTCTACGGTAGGTCTACAATTAACTTCAAAAACATACGTAAAACAAAATAATGAAATACAATACGACAGTACTGTTTTTAGGCACATAATAATTCCTTATTCACCCTTGGGCATAGTATAAAACATATTCGAGCAAAAGCAATATTTTCCAATAAAGGTTGTTTATGTGTGGATTTGAGCAAGGTCTTTAATTTTTTAAATTTATTGCTATTTTTGATATAATAGTATAGCACCACTAGGTGCGGTATTATGATATCTTCATAATGAAATTATAAATAATAAAATTAATGTATCTTTGCATACCCAAATGTGGTTATAACCTCATGCAAATAATTCATTGAAGGTACTTATTATGATAGAAAAGAATGAGTGATGAAAGAGAGACGAAGAAAATCTACGGAGCAAAAGTGAGTAGTAAAAGAAGCCAAGGAAGACTAAGGCTGACTTATGAAGATCAAATAGCTAGAGTGTTAGCTGACGGAAAAGTCAAAAGCACTCGCATACCTAGGCGAAAATGTGTGAGGAGAATCATGAGATTTGAGAAAGCGAAAGAAGTATGTGAAGGTGTAAAATGTGCTGGCAGAGAGGTTTCTTATTAATTATTACATTTCGTTAAATTGTTCAATTACATAGATATGCATATCAAAAGGTAATTAAGAAATGGAATTTCGGAATATATGTAATAAATGAGCAACAGAATTAGTAGTTCAGACTACAACTCATTACATTTCAAATTAATCGTTTGCACGAAAAATGTACTACTTCTTATTAAAATATTAAGGTATTCTCATCTATATACTACTATATAAATCTCTAGCGTCTGTCTGTAATTTTAACTTTGCCGTCAAATTTTGTGATAGACTAGCTGAACCCGCGACTTCGTCTGCGCGGAACATTTTTTAGTGGCTGTCTCGGATTAGGTTGGATTATATGTACATGTACATAGTATGTTTAAAGATTGTTTTTGAAAAAAAGTCTACGTCTAGCCTTCGTCTGTCTCCGGTCATATACTATCTCTTTACCAAACATCATAATTGGTTCGGCGGTTTAGTATTTCCCATTCAAAGTTTCATCCACCTATTCAACCCTTTAGAGATAGGTTTTTTGATAAAAATGTAGCCTATGTCCGTTCTCAGGTGTCAAACTATATCCATGCTACATCATACTCAGTTCAGTGGTTTTGCATTTTTTCAGACGACAAAAAAATTACAATGGAAGAATTGAATATGGAATTGTATTAGAGTAAAATATGCTATTTTCATCATCATCTTACAATTTTTCAAGATAGTTAATAATTTTGCATGAAGAGCAACATTTTATTATGAAGCATTAAAGTCCGCATTAGTAGGCAGTGTGAATATATTTAACTCATCCAAAATGGCCATGCACAATGCGGTGTTGGTTCCAACTTTATTGTACGGTAGTGAGGTCTGGATATGCCCGAAATCGAGTAAAAGTAAGATAAATGCAGTAGAAATTCGATCTCTTAGAAACATCTGCAGTGTCACCCTTGCGGACAAAATAAGCAATGATGAGACGCAGTATGACAGGGTTGCACAACAGCGTTATTGTAAAAATGAAGTAAGAAATGCTGAGATGGTTAGAGCACACAGAAAGAATTTGTGATGAAAGACTGACAAATAAAATTTACAGAGCGAAAGCGAGTGGTAAAGGAAACTACGGAAGACCAAGGCTGACTTATGAAGATCAAATAGCCAGTGTGTTAGCAGACGAAAATGTCAAAAGCACTCGCATACCCAGGCGAAAATGTGTGAGGAGAAAGATGAGATTTGAGGAAGCGAAAGAAGTATGTAAGGACCGCAACGCTTGGCGCTCCGTCTTCTCTGAGTACCCCGTTAGGGATATGGCATGAAGATATGTATGTATGTAGGTACTTATTGAAGCGTGTCTTGATATGTCTAAATTATATGAATGAGAGAACTTGCACTGAAAAAATGTTTAAATGTCAAACCTTACCAATGCGCGTTGTACAGAAGAAATAACTTCTTGCATTACTGAATAATCTATTTCTAAAGTTATCTTAAGTCAGATCAATCGTAGTTATAGTCTAGTGACTCTAGAACTCCACAAAATTGCATCCAACAAAATAGAGTGGCAACGTCGGACGGATGTGCCCACAAAAGATGCATTTACATAGCAAATTGAAGGGCTACGAATGTGCTACGCCGTAGCTACTGCTACAAGCTTCGTAGCAAAACTGTAGTATGCTTTGTCATTTTATGTCTTGAGTTAGCCTTTTGACGATTACTAAATTATTACCAAAGGAGAACAGACTGAAACAGATTATTAATTGGTCATCTAAACTGTAGTTTTATAACTTATTAGTGAGACTAACGAACCATGGAAACATTGAAATTAATTAAATAAAAATAAAAATTCAATAACGAATCCGAAAAAATGATACTAAATTACTAAATTTATAAACAATATGTGGCGAAAAAGATAATAACAATATTTCATATAATTGTGATTCATTTCAAATTAAGTTACTGAGACACTTTTACTGATATCTTATTTCTAGGGTTCCACAAAAAAAAGAACGGAAACCTTATGAAATCATATTGTCGTCCGTCTGTGAAAACCTTTTCTGTCAGGAACGATTAGAGGTATCAAGTTGCAACTAATATCAACCACTAAACAAGGTTTATGGTCCCTTGTAGGTGTAAAAAATTCAGCGCTATCAAAAGATACGGCCTTTTACGACACATACTGTTGTGCTCAAAAATTTACTCATTAAAACCTATATAATGTTTTCCGTTGCCTAGAATCATAAAATTAGGTAAAAAGCAAAGTCTTACAGCAGAAGCAAAGCAAAAAATATAAAATTCTCGATTCGTAATTATACCGCATTAAAAAATTTTTTTTTGTTTTTGCACCATCGGTAAAACGGCTATATAATCGAGCAAGTGTAAGTCAGGTTTGTGCTATCCTGAACTGAATGAAAGGATACAACTTCTTTGGTGAATATATACATAACAACAATGTGGTGGTACGGAATCCTCGGTGTACGGGTCCGATTCGCACTCAGCCCTTTTGTTTAAACTTAGGGCGCCTTTGAATTAGATGCTTGAACAAACGCTGCAGTGGCGCCACTGTAGTGCGTCAGCTGCGTCTTTACAAATTTTTATACAATTTCTAGAAGCGCTACCGCGGCGCCCCTGTTGTGACACACGCGCTAGTCAATTTCAGTCTGAACTAGTGAGGAATTAACGCATTTTTTTAAAGAAAAACGATGAATTTTAAAATTTTGTTGATGATGTAAAGCACGTGTGTCGCGCCACAGTGGAATCACAGCTATGCTTCTTCAAGCGTCTAATTTGAAGGCGCCCTTACTTGTTTTAAGTCACAGGTGGACTTGATTTTAGTAATAGCCTTTTTTATAGTTTTATAATAAACTAGTTGTGGCCGGCCACGCTTTGCCGTGGCTTTAGTAATTATTATATTATTTTTCGTGAGTTGTAAGTCTTTGAAAAAAGCACTTTCAGTTTACCTGAATTTTCCAAAGTTCCTGGAAACTTTTCAAATTCTTCTGTCCATAAGAACCTTACTTGGACTATCACAAACATGTAACAAAAATTAACAAACCGACCTTTCTCAGGTTTTTCTCTTAGTAACAAATAAAATTTCGTTTCGTGATATTATCCAATTTATCAGAATAATAATAATAATTAATATTAAGTTTACACATACATACATACACGCTGTATCCCTTATTATTAATTTTATTTATTAGTTAAGTAGGTTAAATTTTAACTAATAATATATAAATTTAAATAGGACGTGGGGCCGAGTGGTGTGGGTGACCCGCCACAGGGGGTGGATCAACAGGCGCTTATAGCTCCCATTAAGTGGAGCCTTAGCCTGCCACCCCAAGACCGCAGTGCGTAGACTTCATGTCTACACCCTTCTCGAGGTGACCCTGTTTCCACTGAACATTGCGGATCTAGACTGGAGAGTCGATAAACACTCCTGAGGGTGGTGCTTCGGCGGCGCCTTCAGTACCGGGTCGGGGGCGATGAGGCTGTAGTGCCGAAAGGGCCTGGCCCGGACCGGGGAGAATTCGTCCTTTCACAGGACGGGGGGTTGTTGTCGTCACCTTACCCCTCTGCTTTCAGAGGGGAATGGTCGTCGAGCGCTTTTGCGCGTTGTCGTGTTTTTGTGTCCTCTGCGGAGGACACAAAGTCTAGGTGGAACGCGCCCGGCGGCACTAACCCTGTCGCTGGGTGGCGTGTGGAGGGTGGACAGGTACCAGCTGCCCTCCCCGGGACCCCGCGCAGTCACTTCAACGACCCCCGTGTCGGTGTTAAGGGGGTACGTCGTGGTTGCGCGGATCGACGACGGGCTTGCCTTCATTGGCCGGCCCAAGAACTTGGAAAACTTGAAACAAACCCGTGAGCCAACACGTAAAAACCTGTGGGTACCTGGGGACCCCCACAGTATGTACCCTAGCCCTCGGAATGAGCGTCACCCGGGGGTGGTCATTTAGTTCGTCTCATAACTCGTGTCCCCTAGTGGGACGATCATGACATGAACACAACCAAATCAAAAAATAAAAAAGACGTGGAACAGGTGGTTGAGGAGAAGGAGCAGGAACCGGAGGTGATTTTCATGTCCGACTCTCATAGTGGCAGTGTCGAGAGTTTGGACTCGCGCGGATCGAGGACGAGGACGAGGAGGTTTGAAACGCACTTCTTCGTGGGAGCGCATGGTCGATGAATCGTCGGATGATGAGGAGTTGACTCGGAGGCGAATGGGTTTTCCTTGGTTTCAGGACCTCTTGGAGGATAGACAGAGGAAGAGAGCTAAGGAAGCCAAGAATTTGGCTAAGAGAGGCAGGGGCCGGCCGCCGACAACTGGCCATACGTGGGCTTGGCGAAAGCCAA
The DNA here is from genome assembly GCA_907165235.1 of Zeuzera pyrina. Lineage (NCBI taxonomy): Eukaryota > Metazoa > Arthropoda > Insecta > Lepidoptera > Cossidae > Zeuzera > Zeuzera pyrina. Next base: position 1,581,094 of record OU015622.1, read on the forward strand.
GCAGGACCTTATCGACGCACAAAGGAAGGAAATGGAGCTGCGCACCGAGCAGGATATGGCGTTAATGAACAAGGAGCTCGCCAGCGCTAGAGCTTCGCGTTCTGTAGCCGCGTCATCGGCTGATGGAGGTCGCGAGGGTCGGGCGGATTATGCTGCGGACCTACAGGAGATCTTGGTGAAGGACTTGGCCGCCATCGAAAAGGTGGCCAAGGCTTCAAAAAATTTGAAGGGGCCCTATATAAAGGCCTTCAAAGATGCCGTCGCCTCCATCAAGGCGACAACCGAGGAGTTGAGTTCCCGATCCTCAACTGAGGAGACTCGGCGTTTGCGGGAGGATAACAGGCGCCTGAGAAATGAAGTAGGAGAGCTTCCTGCTCAACTAGCTGAGATTAAGGAGGAGATGTTCAGGTTTATGAACCGCCCTGGACCTTCTTCGTCTGCGGCAGCGGGGCAATCTGTGGCGCCCACACAAGAGGAGGTGACGCGAGCAATTGTCGCGCAGGTGGGCGCCATAATGAATGCCCAGTTCGAGGCCCTGGAGGATCGGCTGCTGCCGGAGAAGCGGTTTCGTCCGGCATCTCTGGCAGATAGTAGGGTGGGCGTGGAGCCGGAATTCATCGCTCCGATACCGGTACAGAGCACGATGGAGAGTGGCAAAAAGGCTGCTCCCAAGTCCAGCGTCGCGTCATCGGGGTCCGGCGTTGTTGGGAAGGGAAAGGGGGGAAAGGAGAAGGGAAGGGTTCCGGCGTTGTCTGGGGCGGGGCTACCTCCAGGGCCCCGTCCGCTGCCTCCGGCACCGGCCTCCATGGAGGAGGCCTATAGTGTTGTTGCCGCTGCCGATTTTGGAGATTTTGCTGTAGATTTTGGAGCTGCCGGGTGTCTCCAACAAGGAGAAAGCCGACGCCCTCGCAAATCGTCTGCGAGAGTGTCTGAGTCCTAAGGTCGTCCAACGAAATGTGCAGAACTGCGCGTATTGGGTCTAAATGACTCGGCGACGGCTGCTGATGTTGCCGCAGCCGTCGCTAAAATTGGAGGTGTTCCCGTTGAGGATTTAAAGGTGGGAGAGATTTGCCGCGCCCCTTCGGGGCTCGGAGCAGCCTGGGTCCGCTGCCCTGTGAAGGTAGCGAAAAAGGTGGCAGGTGCCCGACTGTTAGTCGGATGGGTCTCGGCCGGGGTGCAGCTCCTTGAGCCGAGGCCCTTGAGGTGTTATAGGTGCCTCAAGATTGGGCACGTGCGAGTCTCCTGCACGTCAGAGGTGGACCGCAGCGGACAGTGCTACCGCTGCGGTAAAGAGGGTCATAAGGTCGGCGGGTGCAATGCGGCGCCCAACTGCACGCTGTGCGCCGACAGCGGTCAGCCGGCCGGTCATCTAACGGGCGGGAAGACCTGTGCAGGGGCAAAGCCCAAAAAGGGCGAAAGGGTGGCTTCTGCCGCCGCCCGTGTGGCTCCTGCCGGGCCGAGATTGGAGGGGATGGCCACGGACTAGTGGCCTCCCCAGGTGACCAACGTCTCTGGCGTGCACTACCTCCGCCGCCGACTGTAGCGGCGGAGAGCCCACCTGAGGCTTGGGGTGGTATTGGGTGGTATGGGGTGGGGGAGTGCCACCCCTCAGATAGCCTCGAGATGGCGCGCGCGGTGTTCCCGCGCGCCTCTCACGCACTGAGGGTGGGAGTTCTGACCTCCCACCCGTAAATGAGACTAGGCTGGCGGTTTAGCGCAGGCCTTTGCCTGCCGGGGTAGCGGAATAATACGAAACTGTACCCGTTGCCCCGGTACAAAGGCTCTCGAGGAACACCGTCAGGTTTTAGTGGGTAGCCCGGCATTGCACCTCACAGCCGTGGAGTCCCACATACCACCGCCTCCCCCAGGCGGAATCGGATTGCATAAAGCATTTCCTGACGCAAAAAAAAAGGATGTAATTTAAAAAAAATTGCTTCGAACTTATGAATGAATGTTTATTTGTTCAAACAATACAAGATTGTAATGTATCAATTTATGTTATCATTCATCGGTAAGTATTTTATGATTTCAATGACTGTTATTGTAATATGACTTTTTTGTAGCCATTACGTTTTGAATGTAATCAACTCAATTAATTAATAATTACACCGTTATTATAGCATGTATTGACACTTATTATTGTATGTAAAACAGTATAAATATATTTTGATTGCAGGCGTCACATTAACGAGGGCGCCGTACTTTCATTAGTACAATTGCCCGCTGTTTCCGCGCGATAGATTTTTATTTTTATTATTATGTTTCGTACGTCTACTAATGACATTAAATACGTTACAGGTAACGAATGTAATTAATACATTCAGGAAACTCATATATTACGTTGGTTTCCTCATGTATTGTTATGTAACATATAAGTCCAGTATATAAATAAAAACGAAATACTGTTTGTTTGTAAACACATCACTTGAGCACGGCTCGACCGATTTGGCTTTGTTTTGTTGTCTTCGCAATTGTCAGGACAAGGTTTATATGAAAGAAAATTTTAGGAAAATCCGACGGAAAGGTAAAAATTTGAATGGTATTTTTTTATGAAAATGTCAGGAAAAAAATTTGGGTGTAGAAAACATTCAACATCCCATCCGGGGAAAGCCGGGGCATGTCGCTAGTGTGAAATAAAGACTAAATCTTACCACTGGGATTTCTTGAGACACATGGCTATATTTCGTTGAAGACATTAATAAGGAAATTAATAATATTACAGCGTAATTAGTATATTGACTCCTCATTAGCGTTGTTCCTCAGGAAGTTACTAAATTAACAGAGAATAAATTTAGATCGATAATAAAACGTACATTGATTAGACAATCATACAATAAAATAAACGATTTCATTGAAAATAAATCAATAGTCTGGAAATGATCTTCTCTGCACATGCATTTACTGGCTCTCTGAATATTGTATTTTAATAAACCTTTTGCAAAATGATGTTGAAAAAGTGGTACCTGACTGAGTTTCGTGTTGGTTACCGAACTAAAGTGGATTTGACGATTAAAAATACTATGTAATTGAGTTTACTTGAATATATATTTTATTTATTTATTTGAGTTCACCAACAATTGTTACACCAAGTGAAACACAGATTTAACATTAATAGTATTATGATAAGTGCACAATCACTTACAGGTAAACATAGCATGCATTTTTCATTTAACTGAAACAAGCCTTACTCGAGACACATACCTATTTAGTTAAAATAATAATTATATTGTATAGACTCAGGTGTTACTTTGCGGAAATCCATTTCATGTGATAAATTCCTGAAATCTACCTGAAAATTCCTGAAATTGCGGTCAACTAATCAGCACAGAATCTGCTGACAGAATCTGATCTCTGGAACATCCTGAGGATGCTTCGTTGAGAGGCGAAACACGTGTCGATTGGTGGTTTTTGGAGTTTGAGCGGAAAATAGCTAAAGATTTCAGGAATTTATCACATAAAATGTTAATTGAATAAAAATTAAAAAAAAAAACTTTGAAAAACTTACATGAGCTAGTGTGCCATTATATTATAGCCCATTACAGGTACATTACGTCATGTCTTTTTTATAATAATTCGTGATGATTTACTTAAATGTCACGTGAGAGTCAAAAAATATTAAAAACAAACTTTGTGACTTACTTTGTTGAATAGGTTAGATTTGACTTTCGGCTTTGTGGCAGCGCAAGCACCTACCCAGGCGTGGCCCAAGGTTCAATGTCCGGTCAGGTAAATGTAGGAAATGAACTGTTCCACAACGGCTCCTAGTCTAGGTGTTACTGGAGCTCCCCCAGAGTTCGTTGTATGGTACCGATAGTACAAGATTACTGCTTAGTTTTACTTAGTTTCACATAATTTACATGGTTTCACATAGGTTTATGTTGGTGTAGTTTTATGTTAAACAAAAAAAAAATTAAAAGAAAATAACTGAAATATTATTGTTATTTATTATTTAATATGAAGAATAACTATCTATATAATATTACCCCAGGCGAAGGTCATAGGCTACACTTTTTAAATATCAACGCGGACAAAGTCGCGGGCAATGAGTAAGAAGTAAATACTTCATTTTACCCAATTTAATACTATTGTACAATTATGAGTATCACACGACGAGCTCTCAGAAACACTCAAACTACAAGAAAATTTGGAACAGTTTTTATATTTAATTTGCCAGGAAGCCAAATATAGCCAAATTAATTCGGAACAACTAAATTCTTATGTAACAGAATTTGTAGTAATCATGTTATCGAAAGTAAATAACATATCTGGTAGTAGGGTATAGGGTATATAATAGGGTAGATGACTATTTTTTAATAACCTAATTAAAAGATGGGTTCGGTTATCATTACCAAAACTGTGAAATAATATTCAAAATGCAATGAAAAATATTAAAGTTATTATAAACTTTTGTAGTGAGAACAGGTTAATAAGTTCCGTCTCAATCACTCCTAGCGCTGTGCAATGTCTCCGCGTTATTTCAACGTCACAACTATGTAATGCTATCTTCCTCTAGCTTATCCCCTCTCTGTCCCCACTACTGAAATTCAACACCCAATAACTTGATTTCTGTCTTTCAATTTCATGTAGTTTTTTCGCAATTGTATTTAAAATTTTTAACTATTTTAATACAATGTATATATTTTAATACAATGTATTATATTAGTTTCAAGAGTAATCTAGCATATTCGGAATTCTATATAATTCTCATAGATTATAAATAACTACTGATGTCATGCCCGAGCAACAGCGATGAAGTAAATCAGATAGGCTGACGCACCTGCACGTACTACACTTTTATTATCAGATAAGCTCAGCGGCCGGCATTTCATTAGAAAACAGCACCCACACATCTACAATTTATTTGACTTTATTTGCCTCATTTCGTAATACGAGACAGGCTGCCTAGAGATATAAAGTTTTTGATAATTCCTGGGAATATATGTATGTATTGTCAAAAAATTTCAGTGCATTTTAATATAATGTTTATTTCTTGTAATTTATAGAAATTACAGAATGCAAAAAAAAAATCATTAAGGGTTTTAATACATTTATTAATGTGTAGAACATAATAACACAAATTTGTAATTTATCAGTTTCATGGCAAATATTATGCACCCCATTATTTCACCTCCCGCGACGTATCTTCCTCGTTGAAACTTAGCCACAAGATCATTAATAAAGCTACCCTAGTAATGCATATCTTCGACCTGCGTCGTGTAGGGTGTAACATGTATAAATTTTAATAAAAACGTACTTGAAGACGTCTCATAGTATTTTGTAACGCAATTTGGAAAGGGGAACAATGTACTTCATTTTGAATATACTTTTGCACTGAAATATTTTTTAGCGGTTTTTGTTTGAAAAAACAGATGCAATACTTCGACGTCTGTTTGCACGTTTTTAGGGTTCTGTATCCAAGGGATATAAACAGAACTCTATTACCTAAACCCACGCTGTCTGTCCGTTAGTTCGTTCTACATTTAAAGGACTGTACCTTTTCAACTATAATGGCCAGCTGATTGAAATTTTCCCAGAATATGTGATATTATAGTGCGTATCCCAAAAATAATAGAAAAAATTAAACCTAGAATAAAAAGCTGTTGTTAGGGTTACGTATCCAAGGCTGCCAATGGACTCCTATTACTAAGCCCACGCCGACTTCATTACCGTTTATTTTATCTTAAAATGGTTATATCTTTTGCACTATAATGCATAGCTAGTTGAAATTGTCACAAAGTGTGTTTTACTATGGCGCAAATCCTAAAAAATGATACTACAAATGAAAAATTAAAATTAAGTGGGGTGCCCATAAAAGAGACGTGTTTTTTTCAACGTTTTTAAGTTTTGTACCTCGAAAGGAAAAAATGAAACCCATATCAGGATCACTTCGTTGCTTGCGAGTTTGCGTGTCCGTCTATCTCACTGGTTCCCAAACTTATTTTATCTACTGAGTCGAGAGCTCATGCAGTCGTTGTCTAAGATGCCTCCTAGCTAAATGAAATTACAAATCACCCCCCAGGCCTCTACACAACGCCCCCATTTTTTTCTGGGTCTCTTACCGCCCCCCTTTAGGCCTGCAGCGCCCACAAGGGGGCGTTATCGCCCACTTTGGGAATGGCTGGTCTATCTGAACAGTGAAGAGACTTTATTTCTAGAAGTGACGAATAGTGCATTAGAAATCGTGATTATTACGTGACGGACAGTCTTAAGTCGCTATTGTTCGCGAGAATAATTATTCCTAGTTTTTCTAATTTCTTGTTATATTAATTTAAATATAAGTGATTTCTTCCACATTGGTCATTTTTACTTTTTTAAAACCCAATAAGGGATAACCCGTATAACAGTACGCATGAATGCGCTCACATACAAACCGCCTTCGCTAGCTTTCTATGAAGTCAGCATGCTACTATGTTTCTACTGTGGTATGTGCGATTTGCACTTGGCATTCAGCTTTAATGTACAATTCATTAATTGAATAAGAATTCTCATTATTTATTTATTTATTTATTATTATTGATGCCATTTGTACTACTGTTTGTTAAATTGACACACAAACTAAAAAAAGCAATCAGAGGCGTGTCGCAGACGCATTAAGTTAGGGTTTCATAGCAATTCATAATCAAATTCAAGATCAAAAAATACATTACGGAACATGAAAAAAGCACCCATTATTACTGAATTTATTATCACTCAAAATTATAAATCTTGGCTGCGTTTGATAAAAAGTATAAAAAATATCACTCCAGTTTAAAAGTAGAGTTCATACAGAAGTAATTCTCTCGTTTAAATGTTATCTGACTGCCCACAGATAAGACGAACGGAACCAACTTTTATCGGGACTACTACGATATTCTTCCAAGTAACTAGCATGTACTTTAGAATAAGAATTAGCTTCTACGATAAGATTGGACTTTAGTTCACCGTTTGGTTCCGTTACTTAAGTGTTGTTAAAGCTGGTATGGAAAGACAATACAATACAACACACTTTATTGCACCAATACAAAATACGCAGAGTAAAAAAGAAAAATACAGTGGAAAAAGTACAATTTAGGCGGCCTTATCACTAAAGCAATTTCTTCCAGGCAACCTCTAGGTAAAGTAAAAAAAGCATACAGAGAACATGCTGGGTGATGCGGAAATAGAAATGATTGATAAATATATATATACGTTTATTCCAAATATAACATAAATAATATGCCTTTGTTAATAACAAAAAATACATACGTTAATACTTGCATACGTTAATATGTACAAACTTAAAACTACACATTATCTTAAATTAGACTTCTATCGTTCTAAAGTTTCCGCTTAGAAAGCTGTCATTGCTTAAGGTGTCCAGGAGACTGGCAGCATTACCTCTTTGAATAGCCACACTGATTCGTTGGTGGAAGAAGCTGCCAGCCCGGCGGTCTCCTATAATATGTAATAACTAATAATGAAATGAAATGACATGAAATGAGTTCTGCGTGCTAAATTAAAAAAAAATATTGGTGCTTAAAATTACCGTAACCTTTTTTTTGGGTTACACAGGGAAATCTGCACACAGGTGCTCAGCTTCCTGGGGGAGAGACTGGGTTATTTGGGGCTTTGACACACTAAACTCCAGCGGTCTCTTGCTCGGTGCGTTGTCGAGGGGCACTGGGATCTCCTACGGAATGCACAGAAGCCCCTATTGCGCTGTGTCAAAGCACATCTCGGCGGGCAGTTACAGATCCATCGGTAAACTCGCAGTGCAATAACAGCGTGGACCACACGCGCTGCCGTCCTCTCGGGGTCACATGGATGGATGATTGGAGCCCCCACTCTGATTGGGCATGACTCCGAAAGCCCTAGACTCGTGACATTGAAAATATCGTAAAATTAAATTATAATACATTTAAAATATCCGTAGCACATTTTTAGTATGACACTTGTCACTCCTCTCTGCCTACCTCGTTAGGCATATAGCGCGAAGTTATATGTGTGTACATTCAAAACATACATATAATTCATTGAGTGGTCCGTTGGCGCAGTGGTATATGCATCTGCTTTCCAAACTAGGGTCCCGGGCTCGATCCCCGGTCAGGTCAAGTCAGGTAACGAAATTTTCTTAATTGGCTTTGAGTCTGGGTGTCACTGGGAACTCCCCCAGAGTTCGTTGTGTGGTACCCATAGTACAAGCTTACTGCTTAGTTTGGGGTCACACAATCTGTGTAATTATCTGGAGCATTATTATTATTATTATTATTCAGTAAAATACTTGTGAAATCCTCGATACTACCCTTATCAATCCGTTTTAACAGTTAAAAGCGCACAGCTCCAATAATGGTTACGATGGTGCCCGGTTATCCGGCGAAATTGAATCGTTCACGTAATGAGTCGATACAATTGCACATCGATTATGGATATCGGTTTGAAACGATTGGAAGGCTGTGCGATAGTGGATGTTAAATTTGATGAAACTTATTATTAAATAAAGCTGTCGCATTGTGGCGGTAGTGTTCGGCTAAATCATGTTTTTATAAACGAAATATACGAAAATATTTCGGGTTTTGTCTCAGTTTTGACTGAAAGTGGAACCTCTTTTTTATATACTGGCGATTCGTTTCACATTTATTAGAAACACATTTATTTAGATTTCTTATTTTTAACATTTCCACAGAACTTTAAAGCACAATATAGGTACTATTGCTTTGGTATCTTAAAACTCCTAAAACGCAAAAATACAAAATTTAAATAAGATGTTAACTTTACTACTACTGTTTCCGCCAAAAAGTCCTCCACTTTACTTTTAAGTGATTCATTGTAAATTTAAAATTCACATCAGAAAACAACCTGCCCGGATATAAGCGGAATGTACAGTCGTCTCACCAAATAGATTTGCGTTGGTCACTGTTGCGGGAGGTTTACGGACACCAAACCTACAATTTTGAGGCCACAGCTCGTGATAGCAATTATATAACTAAATCAATCACGAGCGACACAGATCCTGTCCATGGATCTCAATCTATTTACTGTGAATTGTTTGTTCTTTTGTGTTCTCATTAGCACGGTTACATACAAAAAAAATCTGTTATTTACAAGACTTGATAATCTCTTCTAAATGACATAGTGGCCGACTTAATGTCACCAGTTCTTCGTTTAGTAATAAACAAGTAACATAAGTGGCTCAAATTGTTTCCGATATTTAAAAATCTAATGCATGCCTTCGCTCATCGGGGCTAAACCTTATTAATCGCACCAAATCGTGTACGATGTCGAACTGTAGATAACTCTGAACTGTTAATGTCGTGTCGACTCGAGCCAGCGTGTCTCGCGTCCGCGACGGTGGCCAACACCTGCGGGCAAACTTTGTCCCCACAATTTAATTAGTTATGGAAATGGACTCCACCGATTCTGAGTCGCGTATTTGCAAAATATAGTTGACAACTAATTTTTTTCCGATGCCTACTGTTTCATTTATCTAAAGTCAAAAAAAATATACTGAACAAACAAAATACCACTAAATTATTGTTAGTGAACGTTACGTGCATACTAGTAGATTACCTTTTGCACGTGAATTTTGCGGAGCCAAGAGCAAAATACATGTATGTTTAAAAATGGCCTTGCCCAGGGTTCAGGCTTTCAATCAATCGATTCAACAGCTTAGCGGTTTTATAACTGGGAAAGTGAAAACTTTCGCGCTTTCGTACTTACAGTAACAAATATTTTTGTTAAAAGAATCGATTGTTCCTGACATATAGCTTTTTTCTGTGTTACAGTTTATATAGTGTTTGTAAATACGCTTTCCGTCCACCCGGCGTACTCGCGCGGATGTAAATTGTTTTCCGAGTTGTTAGTTTGTCTTCCTTGTGTTGGATTTATTATCGCGTGAATTACCCGCTTTCTCGGAAATTAGGCACCATTTTATTCACTGTCAATTACGATCATTCAAATATTTTAGTATTTGAAATTAATACTGCAGTAGATAGCTTGCTAATATAATTCTTCTGTACTGACTTACTTCATTTGCTATAGTCGTGGCTCTCGAGTATACTGTTTTGATAACGACGGAAATACTTTCAAAAGGTTCATTACTGCCGCGGGGCGAGACCAGGTTATGTGGGACTTTTACCTACAAGAACTCTGACAAGACTCTGTATATCTTCGAAGAAACGCACAAAAGCCTCCTTAGCGCTGTGGCGCAGTAACTTTTAGAAGGGAAGTCCTTTTGGTGCCCGTGCAATGTTTCCATGTTCGCAGATTCCTCCGTGGAGTCGCCTAAAGTAATATACAACCAAAGTAGCCGCTCCAATCGGTTGCGTTCATGAAGGTCTTTCCGCCTCGTATGACCGGAGGATAACACCGTAGTCTTAAGGATAACGGTCAGAGGCGTACGCTACCACAACCCCGGTATCGTCGTCTGTGAACGGGATTGGCTCCCTTCCGCTCCCGATCGGCGCCCTTCTTCTGAAACCACGGCACTAAGTAGCTTACTGTCCTCACTCGAAACACTACCTCGGTAGCTTAAAGTGAGCGTTCCCAAACGTAGAAACAATCTAAAAGGGTAACGAACGTCGCGTACGCTCCACTAGCGTCGATAGCAGATATATGTCACTCATTCGATGACAATTAGTTTAGTTAGTATATCAAAGATGGTTAAATAATTTTTTTTGTTGCTGATTTGAAACTTCTATGATTTACGAAAACAACATTGTCAAAAAAATACTCTCTGAAAGAGGTATTGCAGAGAACCCTCGTCTTAAAAACAATTAATCCCATTATAATAATCTTATGAATATTTTAAAATCTTATCTAATGCAACATAATATTATGTATGTAGGTTTAAATGATGTATCACTAGGCCAAAAAGTATACGTTAATGTCATACTGTTTCTGTGAAAATCGACAGAGACAGATGAATAGACAGACGGACACATAAGTGACCGCATAAGCGTTCTGTCTTTCTCTAATTCTCTAACTCACGAAGTAAACACTTTATTTAAAACATTTTTATGTCGTTAGTAGTACGTAATAGTTATTTGTGTTCTACTGTTCAGATTAAATAGTTATTTTCCGTCAACTGGAGTCTATGTTACGGACGCAGTATCATCTCTAACCGCGCTTAAAAATCGCTTGGGACCGCTTTGTGTTAGCTCGCAATTTGTAATGTAAATGCGGCATGTCGACAAACTGCATTACACTACCGTATACATACATGCTACATAAGTAGGTACAAGCATATGTACCCTTCACGTATCTGTCTATGTGAACTGTCATTTATTGTGTTATGTACAGGTATCACAAGCGAGGTTTTAATTCATGGAATTTTCGATAATGAATTACCTCACTGAATTTCTCGTCGGTTCCTCTCGGCACAGGTTTTCTCATAGAGAATACTTATTGTAAAAATACATTTGTTTTTGATTAAATTGCGTTTAATTTTAATTTGAATTTTGAATTAAACAATAATTTAATCTATAATAGACCTTCTGCTGTACGCAAACGTGCGCGCGCCAGCTTACAAAAAATATAAAAAAAAAGTTATTTTCGCTTGTTTTAAAAACTATAATTAATTTAAAAAAATGTATCTGTTATTTTGAAGAATTTGTTTAGATTAAACATAACATAACATAACATAACTTCACGCTGTATCCCCAACGGGGTAGCCAGAGAGGACGGAGCGCCAGGAGTCGCGGTCCTTACACACCTCTTTCGCTTCCTCAAATCTCATCATTCTCCTCACACATTTTCGCCTAGGTATGCGAGTGCTTTTGACATTTCCGTCTGCTAACACTCTGGCTATTTGATCTTCATAAGTCAGCCTTGGTCTTCCTTGGCTTCTTTTACCACTCACTTTCGCTCTGTATACTTTCATCACTCATTCTTTCCATGTGCCCGAACCATCTAAGCATTCCTTTCTTCATTTTTACAATAACACTGTTGTGCGACCCTGTCATACTGCGTATCTCATCATTGCTTATCCTGTCAGCAAGCGTGACACCGCACATATTTCTGAGAGACCGCATCTCCACAGCATTTAACATACTTTCACTCGATTTTGGGCATATCCAGGTCTCACTACCGTACAACAAAGTTGGCACCAACACCGCATTGTGGATGGCCATTTTAGCAGTGTTAGATATATTCACACTACCCACTAATGCGGACAGAGCACCATTCACTTTATTGCCAGCTGCTACCCGTCTCTCCACATCCAACTCACATCTTCCATCCCTTGAAAACGCACTCCCCAGGTACACAATTTCATTCACCTGTTCTAGACATTTTCCATTTACACAAATCACACATCTCGTTTGTACCGCTTCTCTTTCAAACACCAGAACCTTAGTTTTGTTCACATTCATTTTCAATCCTTTTACTTCACAATCTTCTTTCATGCACGTGACTAGTGTCTGCAACTCTGCTTCTGATGGTGCTATTAGCACAGCATCGTCAGCGTACAATAGGCAGTTTACCACTGTGTCACCACATCCCATACCACTCATATTACCTTTCAATCTCTGGAGGCAACTGTCCAAATACAGCACGAATAGCCAGGCAGACATCACGCAGCCCTGTCTGACACCAGAACAGACTTCAAACCAGGGCGACATGTGCCCGTCTATCCTTACACAGGCTCTGTGGTCTCTATATAATGACCTCACAGCCTGCAGTAAGGAGCCCTCCACGCCATATTCAGGCAGAAGACTCCACAATTTCTTCCGCACTACTCTATCGAATGCTTTCTCTAGATCCACGAAAGCGCAGAAAACTTTCCGACCTAAAGCCAGACACCTTCCCACGATAACGCGAAGCGAGAAAATCTGATCCATACAACCCCTACCGTTCCTGAATCCACCTTGCGCCTCCCACAAATATCTTTCTGAAACGCCTTTCATACGTTCAGTCAATACTTTAGTATAGACTTTACTCGCTAAGCTGACCAAGCTGATGGCCCTATAGCACGCACAGTCTAGGTAGGAACCTTTCCCTTTATATAGAGGTACTATGACTGCCGTGCGCCAGTCCTCTGGAACCTCCCCCTTCTGCCAACAAAGGTTGCAGAGTGCACAGAAGGCATCCCAGACCCTAGGACCACCATACTTGATCATCTCAGCAGTCACCTCATCATTTCCCGCAGCCTTTCCACATTTCAAACTTCTTATCACTTTCTCAATCTCTTTCATACTAATGGCATCCTCCAGTCTCTGGCCCGAGTGTGGCAATTCATTAGAATCGCTCTCAGTATCAGAGACGGAGTCGCCACTCTCATACAGTTCTCCAAAGTATTCACTCCATCGCTGCAAAACATCCTTTTTATTTGTAAGCAGTTTGTTTTCTTTCGAACGCACTTTATTCATTCTGCAAAGTGCCAGACCACTTCGGTACTTACGTACTTCTTTCCAAAATAATTTGGAATTTTCCTCGAAGTTGTCCGACATCTTGTTTTCATCTAACACCCTACACCTTTCACGCTTCTCTTTCACTAGTGCCTTCGTTTCTGCTTTCTGCAGCTTATACCTGTCTTTCATCAAATTTTTCATACCACAGTCATTAGTAGCAAGGTAGTCTCGCCATGCTTTCTTTTTCTTATACACAGCCACTTTCACCTCATCATCCCACCACACATCACGCTTTTTGCCGTTCCCAATCTTATTCATTCCACACACTTCTTTCGCAGCCTCAATCATACTATCTCTAAGGTTCTGCCAACATTTTTCAACATCCTCGCTCATCACTTTCAATCTATCATCAAGCTTACTAGATAATACCCTTTCATATTCATTCCTGGTGGCCGCATCCTGCAGTCTCCAGCTTTTAATCCGGCTAACCGCTGCAGGTTTGGACACTACGCGATGTCGCCATGCTGCGAACAGACCCCTTATTCTGGTTATCACCAGAAAGTGGTCCGTCCCTAGATCGGCTCCTCTATACGCTCTTGTGTCCATTACCTGCTTCTTAAGTCTGCTATCCACCAGGAATAAATCAATCATGCTTCTCGCACCCTTTCTTTCCCACGTGTACTGATGGATCCCTTTGTGTCTAAACATGGTATTAGCCACAAAAAGATCCTTTTTCATACACAGTCCTAACACAATCTTACCAGCATCATTCACTCTCTTATCTCCATATTTGCCTAGGACAGACTGAAATCCTGTTCGAGCTGTCCCGACCCATCCATTCATGTCTCCACACACAACAATTCTTTCGTTCTCTTCAACCGTCGCTAGAACTTCTCTAACATTCTCCCAGAACTGCTCTAGTTCAGCCAAACCGACAGAGGACACTGGGGCTTATACTGCCAAAACAAAAAATTTTGTCAGCCCAATCTTGAGGCGTACCCAGAGCAGTCTGGGATTTACACATTTATACTCAGTCATACAATTAACCATACGAGAGGACAGTAAAACGCCTACCCCTTGGCATCCCCTATCTCCTTGTGGTACCCCTGACCACAAAGCGATGCCTCCTCCGGGCAAGTCGGCAAGTTCACTGCCGCCTCGCTTGGTTTCACTCAAACATAGCACATCCAATCTTTTCTCTTCCATAATATCAATCACTTCATTCATCTTCTCCTCAATCCCACCTCTCACATTCCACGCAGCTACTCTGCACTCCTCCCTCCACTTCCCGCCGCTAGGTGCACAGCGTGTTGGGTGGCGGCCCCCAACGCCGAACTGCACTCTGCACACACCAGCGGGGACAGACCGGTGCACGTCGCTTTCGGGGGACGCCCTAACATAATCATTTCCGTTGTCCCGCATGGTATGCACAGAAGAGTAATTGCAGCCCTGAAAAGGGCTGGCAGGGGTCGCGACGAGCACGCTTCCTCAGTTGACCCCCTAATCCAGTTAGATTAAACTATACAGTAAATTTAAAAACATAAATCGGTCCTGTTACTCCGAAAAATTTAATCTCTGTTTTAAAAGAGGTTTCTTTGATTTTTTTTTTGTGTTACAAAAGTTAACCAATCATGTACCGCTACTGGTAAAACAAAGTCAATGAAATCAGGTTACCAAATATCATTTTCACACGTTTTGTAGTCACTTATAAAAATTGAGATCCCTGCCGTCAAAACTTCCAATGCGTCGCCTTAATATAAGATTTACTAACTTTGGATTAGGAAACAAATTAATAAAAACATAACTTCACGCTGTATCCCCAACGGGGTAGTCAGAGAGGACGGAGCGCCAGGAGTCGCGGTCCTTACACACCTCTTTCGCTTCCTCAAATCTCATCATTCTCCTCACACATTTTCGCCTAGGTATGCGAGTGCTTTTGACATTTCCGTCTGCTAACACTCTGGCTATTTGAAACAAATTAATATTTTCACATAATGCCAATTCGATCACGCTTACCTAACTATACATAAAAACATCTATTGAATTTAATTTTTGTGTTCCGTAATAACAACCACGGAACTCTTATAGTTTCGTCATGTCTTTCTTTATCTCTAGGTACAGCCGATTTATTGCAAAATATTTACACCTACTGCGCTAAATTTTGGCATAAAATCGCAAAAAACTAGAAATGAAAACAAGTTTAAGAATAAATTCGAATTTCTTTTTAATTTTTTTTTATCCGAAATGGCTAAGGAACCTTAATTAATTTGCTACTGACGCGCTCTCGACCGGTTATTTTAATCTAAAACATTGTAGTAAGCTAATTCCTGATTATATATTACAAAAACTATTGCTTGAGGATTTGATAGAATCAAGCGATTCATAATATGATTCTTTGTCGGAAGAAATATTCACACATCTACTCGTTTCATGTTATCGCAAAAATACTCGTAGTATCTAAAGATAAAATAAAAAAAGTTACATGTACAGTCACTACAGTATATTCTTGTACAGACGCATCCGTGAAATAAGTAAAAATCATTGCAGTCCGACAAGTAACGTTTCAGAAAACGTTTCAATCACGACCAGACTAAGCGGTTCCCATTTCCGCTCATAGATGTCGCTGCACCTAAATTCACAATTGTTCGACGCGCAATCACGCTTTGTCCAACCACTGTGTCGAATTTTGTATCGCTCGGCTCCTAACATCCTTCCGGCCTTTATTTCAATGGCATCAAAACGCGCTTTGTAACTATTGACTCTTCCTCGTGATCAGTATTTCTTTAGTCGACGATGCAGAAGGCAATAATGGCAGAACTTTGATTCGTAGTTGGAAACACAGTCCTATTTTCTGTTACTCGTCTTCGAATTGGTTATTTTGGTGTATCGTTTACCATTGGAATTCAATAGACGGCTTTTTCAACTGATCAAAGTCGGATTTAATTGCATTTCTTAGAACAGGAAGCTGAAAGTTTTTACTTTGATGTCAATCCCTTTTTATCTGAAGAAAAACGTATCTTTACGCGACGTTATCTATCTTACATCACTAGAGATGCCAGAAGGAACCCGATAAGACTTTATAAATTGGAATCGCTTTTGTCGCTTGGATTTTAGGTTGAAAGCAATGAACACAACACGAAGACGTGTTAAAAACTTTACCCATTTTAGTCATGAAAGCATCACAGTACGAGTAAATCTTTACTTCAACTTGAAATCTCGAATCGATTTCGCTGTTCGGAACTCGTTCACATATGCACCCAGAGTTAGGGCTATCGCTGTGCCTACATCTATTCTAGACTTACGATATCAGACGTTACAGAGGCTGATAGCCGCCGCGTTCAGTGCTACACCGCCGTCGACCCACGCAGCACGTGCTCCATACAAAATTTCCGAACGAGACCTTGCGAAAAAGTTTGCTTAAGGAAAAGAGTTGACTTGACTGTTGCACGTAACGCAACGCTGAACGCGATCGCGTCAAATCCCCTCGAATGTCATAGACATTGGACTTTATTTATGAATGTTTATTCAGTAGGCTTTAATATATTCATTATAAAAATTTTATGTAAGGATATAACATCAATCTCTAGTTGTAGTCGATGCTAACTCAATCGGTTGTGAGATTGTAGGTTTTCTGTAGATCTTTTAGTCACGTGGTTAGTAATTTGTATCCAAGTAGACTTTGTATTCGTGTTTATAGCGCATTTGTGTAATCGTTAGTTTTAAGGTGTTAACTTCGGTGTATGAAAATCAGCTGACAGCTTACTGCAGTGAAAAGGTAAGTCTCTGAAAAAAAAAACTTGCCGAGTGCGAGTTTGAATCGCCCAAAGAGGATTTCGTACGATATTTACGAAGTTAGTAACTTTTTAACGACAGAGCGCCAACGACAACTTTGTAACGACAGAGCGCTAAGCGTCGCGGTTCTTACTTTATACGTAAGATCCTTACGTATGTCCTTATGTCTGTAAGGACTGTGACGCTTGGCGCTCTGTCCTCTCTAACTACTCCATTGTGGATACAGCGTGAGGATATACGTGTAGTGTGTAATTAATGCCTAATATTTTCTCTAAAAATGTAATTAAGAACTTATAAGTGATGTTACATAGTTAGCAGTTCTTTCGCTTCCTCAAGCCTCATCATCCTTGCCACAAATTTTCGCCTAGATATGCGAGTGCTTTTGATATTTCCGACAGCTAACACTCTGGCTATTTGATGTTTGTAATTTGTAATATATTTTCTGTAAATTATGGTACGGCTTTACATTCTTCGAAATTTCTAAAATTTTAAATCTAACAGTTTCAGAGATAAAGAGGGAAACTTTCAAGTCGTTAGCGAATACCCAATTTTTATGTTGACTTATATTGGATACAGAGTCAGTTGTTTTCTTGCAGAAATCCATATCGTGTGATGAATTCTTGTAATTTTTAACTATGCTCCACTCACAATTCGGTTCGGTGTTGCAGGTTAGCTGACCGAGTCTGATCTCAGAAGTTTTGATTATCCTTCGTTAAGAGATGAAGCGTGTCGATTAGTCAGTTTGGAGTTTTGGACGGAAGTAACTAAAAATTATAGGAATTCATTACGCAATTATTTCTTTTCTCAATTCGTTTAAGATTAATATAATGATGTTAATTAATGCAACATATGTATGTATGTATGTAGGGTGAAAAGATGTATCAATATGCTAAACAAGTTTGTAAGGTACATAATTACAATCTAAGCTTTGTATCTACGAAATTATAATGTGACAGACGGACTGACGAATAAATGACCTTGTTTCGTATTGCTTTTTTAATTACGGAACCGTAAATAACAATGTAATTATAATCTTTAGCTTCCGTCCAAAATCTCTTGTTTAATCGATATGAATTTCGCCTCTCAACGACACATCCTCAGGAAATTTCAGAGAATAGACGTGGTCAGCTAAATAGCGCCGAATAGTGAATGAATCTACTCCCTGGCATTTCGCGACGATACTTCGTTGAGAGGTGAAAGACATGTCATCAAAGTATAAGTTGAATTATAGGTCAAATTATAAGGATTCATCACATGAAATTTCGAATTATTCCTAAATTTAGATTAGAAAAGTCAAGCGGGTCATTTCTGGGCAACTGTGTTCATTTTTATACTGAAATTCCTCAAGAAATTTCAGATTTTTTATTTTTAATTACTCAAATCACTGAAAAGAGACAAACTTTTTATTAAACGCAAGGAAGACCAAGACTGACTTATGAGATCAAATAGCTAGAGTGTTAGCAGACGGTAATGTCAAAAGCACTCGCATACCTAGGCGAAAATGTGTGAGGACAATGATGAGATTTGAGGAAGCGAAAGAAGTATGTAAGGACTGCGACGCTTAGCGCTCCGTCCTCTCTGAGTACCCCGTTAGTGATACAGCGTGAAGATGTATGTATTAAACGCACACTGATTGGAAAAGCATACTACAAAATTAGCGATTTTATTGAATACAAAACAATAGTCTGGGAACAATTCTCTCTGCACATGCATTTACTAGCTTTATATTATTGTATTTTAAATAACTATTTTAGAATGATGTTGAAATAATGATACCTGACTGAGTATTTTGTTCATACTTCCAGTGTCCAGGTTTTCTTTTCGTACCGAACTAAA
Source organism: Zeuzera pyrina (assembly GCA_907165235.1). Classification (NCBI taxonomy): domain Eukaryota; kingdom Metazoa; phylum Arthropoda; class Insecta; order Lepidoptera; family Cossidae; genus Zeuzera; species Zeuzera pyrina. The sequence continues at coordinate 1,600,026 of OU015622.1, forward strand.
GTAAATTTGACGTTCAAAAATACCTTGCAATTGGGTGTACCTACCTGAATAAATTGATTTGACTTTGATTTTGACTTTGAATTGGATTTCTGGAACACTTTGATCTATATATAAGAGAAGGTCCAAATATAAATAAAGAGATGTAAAGTAGTAATTTTAATATTTTTTAATGAAATGTTATTCTTTTCATTTTATTTTTTTATTTAATTGAACACAAACAAAATTACATAATAAGCAAAATTGGAAGCCGTAATCTACAAAAGGAAATGCTCGTCTCTTAAGGAGATCTCTACCAGCATATCTCTTTAAAAAGAAAATGTATTAAGGTAGTGTGTGCTTAAATTTCTCTTTCATCACTGATTACAGTGAGTATACAGTTTTTATTAATCTACCGATATAAATTTAGTAAATTTAGATTAGTAAAAATTTGAATTTGAACCACTAATTAAAGTGTAACGGGGCTTAAAATCATAATTTATTTGGCTTTTTGAACAGAACTTAACTAAACATCGCGCGCTGTGGCGCTTGCATGTCTACGGCGTAGCCGCTACGGTGTAGACAGTTAAAAATAAACAGTCCAATAAAACCTAGTCATAAAACGCTTCTGTTGCATTTTTGAGGAGCTGCTTAAGAGATATTGTTTAAATTTTCATAAATTACTTATCCATTTCTCCCCCACTTCGCACCCACTTTAAGTGAACGTATACAGTACGATAACTTCCAGCTATTTTTTTATCTACGGACTGGTTAAAAGACAAACTTTGTTCCAATCCTGCCATTTCTTGTTGGTAATAGCCCATTTCAATTGAAGGGCCACTATGTATCAGGTCTTGTTTGCCTGACACATGAGAATACATTGATATCTCGTTCGCTTGTTTAATAAAAATTACAATATTGTGTCTGCACTTTGCAAAATCTATAATAAAACTGAAATTCTTAAATAAATAGTAGGTGCATTTACTTGTAGATTCTGTAACTCTTCCTCGCGTGTTCTATCCACGAGGGTAACACCGCACATATTTCTGGGAGTTATACTGCATTCATCTCTCTCACGAAATTTCGGGCTTATCTAGGCCTCGATCATGTTTTACATTAAAAATGGTTAAATTTAAATTTTAGCACTCGCAAACCTAGGCGAAAAAGTGTGAGGAGAATAATGAAATTTGAGGAAGCGACTCACTCCGTTCTCTCTTACTACCCGTTGGGGATACAGCTTGAACATATGTACGTTTATAAAATAAATTGGTAAATTTGTGAACTTGGTTTCTTGAGATCTATAAAACAATGTTAGCATTTGTCAATACTTAACATTCGGCCATCTTGACCGAATAGATTATTATTAAGTGGCAACACCCGCAAATGATAGTGCTGCCATCTATTAATGATTATTATTGTTACATTTAATCTATACATATAACAGTAGAGACGAAGTGTTTGTACACCGAATAAATTTATCAAAACATGACTGAGGGCAATAAAAAAAGAGTAATAGAACACAAAAAAGCATTTTTATTAAATTTTTGTTTGTCTGTCTGTACGCTAATCTCATAAAGTATTGAATGGATTTCACTATTTTCACAATATATTTAGGCATTGTTTCATTAAAATCGAATGACAGCGAAAAAAGTTATCATCAATTGAAGGTTCTCCTCACAAACGGCTTGACCGATTTTGATGAATTTTAGAATGGAAATAGATAAAGCCCCAGAAAGGGACACGGGTTATTTATTATTTCCACGTGGATAAAGTCGCGGGCAACAACTAGTCATGAATATTGACAATAGTTAACACTAGAATATTATATTTTTCCTGTTTACTTTAAATAAATGTTTAAATTCTGTGTAAATTAAATTCTAAATCCAGTAGTTTTAGAAATAAGAGGGGAATGTTAATGTTGAATTCCAGAGCGGCTAGACAAGTGGCAAACGTTTCGTGCAATCGAAACGCTTGCTGGCGTTATCGCTCGTCAAAAGTGCCATTTGGCTACGTTTTATACAGCGATTTGCGTACGACTTTATTTTTCTTTCTATTTAATAGAAAGTTAATAACGTTTGACCACCAATTTAAAATTCGTTACACTAGATCACGTGGTATTTGTCATTCTATTTTACTAGCGTTTTCGACTATTATCTAGGTCACCTGTACTCCATTCTTCTTTTTCAATTTTTCTATTAATATTTTAAAGTGTTAAATCGATTGTGATAGACGGATGAATTCGACGAACGGACGCATGATTGACCTTAAAGTGGATTCGTTTTTTCTTTCAACGTAAGAAATTTAAAAAGATAATATAGAAATTACAATACATTATTATCGCACTGTGAATAAAGGTAGTCTATATATGAACTAACTCCAAGCTCATCTTGACGTATTTACATTCTCTTAATGAATATTGACATTGATTGAAATGCAAAATCCAGCGATGCATTCATTACCGCCAGAAAGCGTGGTAGGGTTTAATCGCTAAATGGATTTGTTTTTTTAAATAAAACACTAGATTTTGCCCGCAACTTCGTCCTTGTGGATTTAGAATCGCTCTGATAAACTATTTATTTTCTAAAGCTTGTTTCTAGTAATGTGTCGAACGAAACTTGTTAATTTGAATTCAATCGATCGAATGGTTTTTGAGTCTATAAGTGACGCACAGACTAACAATAATTTTCGTACATGTATATGGAAAAACATTAATTAAAGGTAAATGCTGTCATTCATAAGTCACTTCATCTCCCAATTCACCCATTCTGGGGTGGACTGAGCTACAAAAGTCAACAAAATAACACCTTTACTGAAGCAATAAATATCCACATAGGCTTAGAGAAGACAAGAGAAAGGATATCCAACTCTTTCTCTATACCTTATAATGAACCCTTTTCTGGGTGTGAAGATAAGGAGCTGTGGTCAATTCGTATATATTTTTCAGCTGGCTAGCAGCTCACAACTTCGAACCTATTTAACGCGTATTTTGCTTGTCATTGACAGATAGATAAACAAACGGACGTACATCAAGTTGTAACCAAGCGAGTTTCGTTCTTACAATTTATATAAAGACCACGAAATAAAGATTAGAGAAAACTCTCAATCTAAATGTAAATGTTAAAAGTAATTCGAAAGGCATATAAAATAAATCGTTTTAAGAATAATTTGATAATTCTGTTTTGAAACAATTGTCGTTGTCCGTTAAGTAAACGCCGGAAGCAGCAAATACTACCTAATGGATTTGTTCAAACTATTACTTTGCCCGGAGTGAAGGCTTCCCTTATTAATAATGCTTCCCAGACGTTTGCTCCATATAAAAATATTTGCTAGGCTTTTTAGGTAATTACATCTTTCGCGGTACGTACTGTTTAAATGGAAGGTGCGGTTTCTTTATGTCGATTTTTAGAGTTCCGTAACTTGATAAGAAAAACGGACTTCTTTCAGGTTCGTTTACGAGTCCGTTAATCTATCCATCGCATTTAAACTACATAGACGTAATTAATTAAAAATTTGGCTTAGTAATAAATCTATCTTATTCATTCACATAATTTTAAGTAACTAACAATACAAAAATTTTATATTAAATGAAAAGAGGGCATGTCTAAGACGGAGGACCGCGACGCTTGGCGCTCCGTCCTCTCTGGTTACCCCGTTAGGGATACAACGTGAAGATATGTATGTATGTATTAAAAAAAAAGACAAACAGAGTATTCAAACTTTCCTCGATCATTCCCCCTTTCCTTCCCGTTTCTAACAACTAAAGGTAAAAGTTTAAAAATATTACGCCTTGACTGAAGTTGACGGGTAAATTATAACGAGAGTCTTAGACTTTATAGGAACTCTAGAAATTAGTTTTACAAAACGAAATTTTTGACAAGTCGTTTTCTTCCCCATCCTCTGGATATTCCAGAGATTTGGTTCGGTCAGGTAACTAGCACTGAATGTGAATAGCACCGATTCGGTACTAGTTAATTCACCGCGTCTGATCTCTAGAATATGCTGAGGATGCTTCGTTAAGAGGCGAAACACGTGTCGAGTAGTCGAATTTGAGTAACACCGATTTAGTTCCAGTAACCTTACCGAGTCTGATCTCAGGAATATCCTGAGGATGTCTCTTTTAGAGGCGAAACATTTGTCTATTTTAAATTTTTGGGCGTAGAATAGCTAAAAAATACTAGAATTCATCACATGAAACAGATATTATTTTGGTTTACCTTTGCGAGTTACACTTGACTACCTATGTATTAAATATATATATATATATATGTTACTATTAACAGGTTAATGACATATGACAAAATATTTTGTTAAGTACGACTCGCACAGGGTTTCAAAAATTTCAATTTAAATTCTTTCAAGTTTTTTCTTTACACGAAATGAATACTGGAATAGATTGTTGTTCCAGTATACATTTTATTAAAGTAACATAAAAAGAAGATTATAATTATAATACATGAGCATTTAATACAATATAGTACATACAAAGCATTTTGGGACACACCTGGCAGCTTTATACGGGGTGCTACCTCAATAAATTTCGAAGAAGAAAACAGTTAAATCGAACGACCCGGGAGATATATATGAGGAGAAAAAATCGTATTTTACTCGGTGCTATCACCCGAACAGATAAAGATAGGATACATTACAATATATTATTGTGTTTTTGATGACTATAGGTCCAATAATATTATTACACTAGATTCAATTGCATTTTTGTTATTACATTTATTTGTGTTGCTACACGGAAGTCCATTTCTTAAATATAATTTTATATTTTTGACCAAAATTCAAACATATTAATCGAAATACGTTTCGCCTCTCAACAGAGCACTTCAAGGATGTAAGGATAAGTAAGTACGAGAGAAAATGAAACCTGCTGCGAGGCAAGTAACTTAAACCAAGTATTCCAGAAGATAATTCGTTGAGAGGCGAAACACGTATCATACATACATACATATCTTCACGTTATATCCCTAACGGGGTAGTCAGAGAAGACGGAGCGCCAAGCTTTGCGGTCCTTACATACTTCTTTCACTTCCTGAAATTTCATCATTCTCCTCACACATTTTTGCCTAGGTATACGAGTGCTTTTTACATTTCCGTCGGGAAACACTCTGGCTATTTGATCTTTTTGGGTCAGCCTTGATTTTCCTTGGTTTCTTTTACCATTCGCTTTCGCTCTGTAGATTTTCTTCGTCAGTATTTCATCACTCATTCTATGTGCCCGAACCATCTAAACATTCGTGGTGCGTGAAATTGGAACCAACTAAAATTGGTGTTGGTAATGGAAATTAATAGAGATAATTTTTATATATTATTGAATCACAACACGGTAATAATAAAATAAAAAATATGCCAGACCATACACACCAATCATCTGGTCTCAAACTGGAGCATTAGCTGTGCTATGAGAACCAGACGAAGACTAATGCTAGAGGTGTCTCCCAGTACACCCAGACCTGAGACAATCTAGGCAAGTTCGTTTCGGTATCGAACTCAGAACCTTCTGCGCATAGATTCAAGCCGTCGTTTTATTATCTTTATTTTATCATGGTGGCTTTTTACTGATTATCCTAAATACACTCAGTAATTAATGAATGCTTGACTAATAAACCAACCGTTCCGTAACTTGGAATTTTCGCGCAGTATATTTTAAAAAGTATAACATACATTTTTTATGTTATTTATTGGGATAAAAAAAATGGTGAATACGGATTGTAGGTATATTACGGTTGTACTTTAGTGGTATACATGAAACCCTTTTGTGGGCATCAATTATATATTTTTTTGTACGAATTTGGTTTTATTCCAATTATATCCTTTTTGTACATACATACACATTCTCACGCTGTATCCGTAATGGAATAGTCAGAGAGGATGGAGCGCCAAGTAACATGGTCTTTACACACTTATTTCGCCTTCTCGAATCTCATCATTCACCTCACACACTTTAGCCTAGATACGCGAGTGCTTTTCACATTTTCGTCAGCTACTTTGGCTATTTAATTTTTATAAGTCAACCTTGATCTTCCTTGGCTTCTGCTTCCACTCAGTTTTGCTCTGTATAATTGGTCGTTAGCCTTTTTCATCACTCAATCTATATATATAAAAGTTGATGTATGTATGGATGTTCCTTATGGACTCTGAAACGACTGGACCGATTTCGATGAAATTTTCAGGGAATCTTCAGATTGCTCTAGCGGGTGTTCATGTAAGGTTAGGTAGCGATCGGATCAGTAGATTTTTTTTTTGTTTTTTTTTGCAGTATCAAAATAATTATAAAAACTGTTTAATTTATTTTAACTTGAACTAACGCCCAGTGAAACGGGCCGGGTTTGCTAGTAATGAATAATTATATTCTGAATGTAATGTGGTATTAGTGTTCTAATTTATTTACTAGAATATGAAGTTTTAATGACAGCATTGAATATAATATTATTAATTAAATATATACTAAAGACATTAATTTCGTGCCACTTCTCAAAAAGGGCAGATATTCAAGGGAACAAAACTATATCATTTTAAGAAATTTTGACATACAGATGGTACAATGAAACTGGGCTAAAAGTTAGAAGTAACTGTTCGTTACGAAGTAAACACAGACAAATATTGAAACGGTTTATAATTTGTCAAATGAATGTTTAACTATGTTTAGATTTATGAATAAAGTTTAGTGTGTAGAACATCTATACAAATACATACATTTCAGAATGTAAATAAATTGAAGTCGACAAACTAGGAGCTGACGAGGGACTAACAAGTGAGCGCATACCTCCAGACCTCATCGAATTTATAGCGGTCCTTCGCATTGAATTAGTTTTTGTACGTTACAGCTGTAACCACTGCTGTCTTCCGCTAGTGACGGCTTGCCCGCAGACGAGGGGTTGGGCCACGAAGTTAACGGTTATAACGCTCAACCAACTATAAAGGCTAGTTTATCGCTTTATCCACTTTGCTTTGTGGGTTGAAAACAGTCTATTACTCTCTTAAGACGCGGAAAACACTCAATGAACTTGGACGTAGACGATTTTAAAATTAAACGTTAGTTAACAAATAAAAATGAGTGAATGTGTATTCAGAATTGTGTATGTATTTCAGTGGACTGTATTAGTTTTTGCCACTTAGGTAATATTATTAAACCCCATACATGGTCCAAGCATTGGTTTATCCCACAAATAACAATACACTTACCTTAATTTTATTGTTTTGAGATTGTGTCTGGTCACACAAGTTCGCCGCCGTTTGTCCTGGATCTTGGATGGGTTTTAGGGATAAGCACACAATACACACACAAACACACACTTGTGTAAACAATATTATTGTTTTTAACGGACTTTACGTATTTTAATTATGTATTTTCATTTAATAAGAGGCACAGATCATCGACGCCATTGAAACCGACCGACCAAAGCGAAGAGTAAAAACAGTCTCTCTTGCGCTGTCTTAACATGCGCGTACACAGATTTTGTTACGCGCAGATGGCGGCAATTTTTAAAATAAGGCTTGTTGTATTGCTGCCTGTGAAACATAACAATGCTGGGACAGAATGAGTGTATGATGTATTCGAATTTGGATACTTATCTAACTAACATTTACGTAAACGAGTATATTCTTTCAATTTTGAAGTCTATTTTTGAGACTTGTTTTTAAATCACATCATCGAGGTCATAATCATGTCATATTTATGTAAAGAACGAGAATATATCAAACAACGAAACGCATTCATGCTCTGATTAGAGATAATACTAAGGTAATTGCTGAACTTTGTCATTCATTAAATACAATTTTTGATAAGAAGTATGAGAAAATTTTAGTGATAATTATAATTTATTCCATTTACAATAAAAAATCTTTAATAATAATTCCATTCTTCGTTTAGTCAGTTTCGCGGCCACAATTAACGACAAAATTCACAATACAGTGTTTCACCCCTGGTTGGAATAGTTGGCGACCTCTGCCTAGCTAATGCCTTAATAGCGGATCTGCTGGAGTCTGTCGTTTGACATATTCATAGCTCACCAACCGTTGGCACCCACTTACCAAATTTATTGTTTTAATTAACAGCGACAGTTTGGTTTTGCAATTACGCTCGTGTAAAACAAACAAATGTTTTATTGTTACTGAAATATTTCGCTTATAATCCTGTTTTAGTATATAAATATGTGTTTATACAAATCCATAATAATTGATTCATGACAAGGTATTTTTAACGTTAAGTCTATTACTAATTCGGAAAGTTCACAAATTCAAATTTAATGTTATTAGGGTCCCGTAACCGAAACGGAAAAAACCGGCCAAGTGCCAAAAAGACGTCCGATCCAAAAACAAACTTAACTTTGCAGTTGAAAGGCACGTACTCCCATACTCTCCAACTGTAAATATAAGTTCGTAATAGTAAAAAGTATGTTATAATTACAAAATCATATTTTTTGATTTTTTTCCCTATATTGTGTTAGGATACCTTGCTTCTTGTCAAATTTCATGATTCTAGAGTAATAGGAAGTACCTTGTAGGTAAGATCGCTACGATACACTTATAGCTAGTAATTTAATTACACCCAGTTACATAACTTTGAAACTAAATAATGTTTTAATTGCAGTCTATTGGAAAATTTGAAAAATTGGAACCGTAGTCTGTGAAAGTTCCTCATAATACATAAATCCTATCCCTAACTTAGCTTTTACAACCTGCTTGGAAATAAAAAATTGGCTAGTTATTTACATGCGCATCATAAAAATTCAGTAAACAAAGCAAAAGCGATCACAAATAACACACTATCAACGCAACATCTCAACTACTTTTATTTAACTTGAACTTTAAAACAGTATTTATACGCGTAATTATTATTGTACTCTTACTCAAATACATCGTCATAAAAACATAGGAAGCAATATCAACGACTAAGAACACTTCCTTGGTTCATAACTGTTACGACAGATGTCGCTACAGAAAAGTGGGCCAACTTTTTAACAAAAATTTACAAAATTAAAATGTCATCTGACGTTAAAACTGTATTTAAAATTATATGAAGATACTAATCGCGATCGAGAAAAGTTTTAAGTGAAATAAATAATATTATAATTAACAGTATGTACAATGTACATTGTGAATCACCAAGGATAATGCCTACGTAGCGAACATTGCATGTACTACATTAACATCAATCCATTCGTATCTTGCTTCATGTCAGTGCGATAGATTGATTAATTACAGCATTTGTAAGACTGATTGATATCTCGCTTGTTTCAAACACTTTATGCACATGTAGGTACATATAGTTACATCACATGTAAAAAGATATCACTGACGAAATAAGCAATATAGAAATAGCAGAGTTGGATCATTTGAATGCTTATGGTTCGAGCACATAGAAGAAATTAGTGATGTTCGACCGACGATTAAAATCTACAGAGCGAAAATGAGTGATAGCAGAAGCCAAAGAGGTCCAAGGCTGACTTATGAAGATAAAATTTCGAAAGCATTATCTTATGAAAATGTCAAAAATGCTAGTGTACCTCGACGAAATTGTGACAGGAGAATGATCAGACTTGAGATGCTAAAAGATGCGATACTCAGCGTTATTCAACCTCTCTGACTACCGCTTGAGAATGTGTGTATATGTAAAAATATAATAATGTAATACCTCATCTTTTGGTAATTCACGATTTGTTTTGCATTAGTTATTTAAAAAAAATTGTCCGAGCGTAAGTGCTAAGACACTAAAACTTACAATTTTTCTCAGACATCATTGCTTTCCAACCGCCAATCTTAAAAAACTCAATTTATTTTGGAACTCTCTCCGTTTATATAAAAAATACTACTATAGTCCGTGAGATTTAATAGGTCGGATTTGACGTTTCTTAATTTTCATGCCGCTACAACTTTGTATCAACGATTCTGATACCTAACACAAATTCAATTACGTAAATGTTGAATAAAAAAACGTTATTTATTTTGCCCACGACTGATTGTTACACAAAACTAGTAACTGATTTTTTTTAGTTATAAACACAGATATTTCCTTATACACGTTCAAAATAATTTTCTAAATGGACGTTGTTACAATGTTATATCACGAAGCGTATTGCTCTAGTACTGCTACCATTTGGAATCGTTTCGTTACCAGACGAAATCGATAATCGATTAAAATGTCGTAATCATCGAATAATTTAAAATTGAGATATTATTATATTTTTTAAATAATTTTAGTTCTGTATTCTTTTTCTGATGAGTTTACTGACAGAAGCGTGTAATCAAATATCAAAGGACGACTGGGCTAAGGTGGTGGAGAAAACAAAAAAAATAATAAAGGAAGACTTTGAAACAGACGTCAGAATAGGCAATTTAATTGAAAATGAATTAATCATAATAGTGGGCGACGAAGAGCTCTCTACGGACATGGATTCAAGCTCAGAAAATGATTAAATATTTATTTTTCACCAATATTTTTTATTATAGTCTGCCTTTATTTATGAAGTTTCTTATACATTAGTCCCAAAAAATAAATATATCAAATTAATTTTATTCATATACTTAAATATGTTTTACTGTAACAAATACCATATCTCAACAAACGTACATACTATGTAGCTAACAAACTCATAATCATAAGTGAAATATTATGATGTTTTTATGTACATCAAACAATGATATCGTTTTTCGTTAGAATCGAAAAATAATCTAGTCATATTTGTTTGGTCCCATAACTAGTCGCAGCCATGTGACAGATGTCAAATCCGACCTCTCATGGACTATGTTCTTCTTTTCTTCAAAAAGGGCGTAAAAAGATTTTTACAGGGTCGGTAATACGTAAGTGATACTCCTAGTGTCGCAGGCGTTTATAGGTTACGGTAACCGTTGAATACCTGGCGGGTCGTATGCTTGTTTGCCACCTTCATAGTAAAAATTAAAAAAAAAAAACGAAAAACTGGTACGAAAGATGTGGCTCAAAGTTAGTAATTAATCGCTTTTGAATTCCTGGTTTAAAAAGTTAGTTAAAAGTTATATTTCACACACTTATTTGGTTTCATATACATAATTATGTATCTATATAAAACTCATGTTAGTTTGTGTTTAATTTATACTACTCCGATGACTGAGCTCAATGAGTAGTCGTGTTTGATTCATTACTGGAAAGGCTTAGAAAGTGCCAGCTGTAAGCCGACACAACATTCCTTGATCACATTGTACAACTTTAACATGTAGATCTATATTAATGTCATAAAGAGAAAAAAATTAATTGTTTGTTTGTAATGTATAACTCGGAAACTACTCAACTGATTTCTATAATTCTTTCAGCTGCAGAAAGCTACATTATCAGCAAGTAACATTAATTGTATTCTAATTTCAAAAAATGTCTACCCGTGCTAGCCGGGGCAGGTCGCTAGTGAATAACACATATATCAGCGAAATAAATGACCGCGTTACTGTGATGAGATCACAATAACGATACGTACATATTTGATATAAATAGATTGTAAAATTAGATTAATCATGTCATGTGAATGAACAGCGCTGTAGCGTTAACATTCCAAATTAAGTACCAATATACCAGGGGTGGCCAAGCTCTTTAATAGTCCGAGCCATTTTTCAAAATTTGAAATTTTTCGCGAGCCGCAATTAAATACATATTTAAAAGGTATGCAAAAAACGTATCAAAAAAATTGTACGCCACTGTTTATGTTCGTTCGCGCAGTTTTCGATGAGTCATATCATTCTTAACTTGGACGTAAATGAAATTTCTTACAACGTTGCACTTAGTCTTTCATATTTGTTGTCAGTAATTTAAAAGACATTTTGAAACACATACGGAACGATAATAATTTTTTAAAATATAATAACACAAAAATAAAAAGGGAACTCGGGTACATTTATCAGGAGCCACAAAAAACCTTCAAAGGGCCGCATGTGGCTCGCGAGCCGCAGGTTGGCCCCCCCTGCAATATACTATCGTTAAAATGTTCAGCAGTATTTATCATCATCATGAAGTGCCAAACAAAAGTACAGCAACAGAATTTCAATATGTGGTTTACGTTTAATATTATTTCTAAAAATTTAGGAATTAATATTCTTAATTAAAAAAAAAAACTACTGCTAAGCGTGATACAGTTCAGGTATTGAAATATAAATATATTATCGGTTTCAAGTAACTAACCCTTTGACTATTGTGTTATCGTATTCAAAGAAATATTTTGGTTGATCGACTATTTTTTGTATCAACCGGTTTATTGTTTCATTTATTTATTGTAACTGAAAAGAATAGGTAATAGCTAACGTATTTACAAATCCGTGCTGAGTAATGTATTATTATGAACAGAAATTATTATATTTAACTAGCTGTATTCGCGACTTCGTCCTCGCGGAAAATTTTTCCATGGATTTCTGGAATTAGGTTAAGCTACACTTACATAACAACATATCTCACGCTGTATCCCTAACGGGGTAGTCAGAGCAGCCGGAGCGCCAAGCATCGCGGTCTTTGCATACTTCTTTCGCTTGTAGGTATATACATACATATCTTCACGACGTATTCCTAACAGGGTAGTCAGAAAGGACGGAGCGCCAAGCGTCGCGGTCCTTACATACTTCTTTCGCTTCCTCAAATCTCATCATTCTCCTCACACATTTTCGCCTAGGTATGCAAGCGCATGACATTGTAGTGTATGTATATATTATAGTATTTTGTTAAATATTTATTATTAACAAAAAAGTACATACATATTCTAACGTTACTATTTAGAAACTAAAAACTACATATTATCTTAAAGAATAGACTTCCTCAAAGTTGTTGCTTAGAAAGCTGTCATTGCTTAAGGTGCCCAGCAGATTGGCAGCATTACCTCTTTGAATAGCCAAATATATATATTATATATAGGATACACTGAATATATACTGAATATGAAGTGACAATTTCCATTCAAAATTACCATTTCGATTTTTTTGATTTCTCGGCTGTTCCTTTGGGTTTTCCCTAATTATCTTTTTCCCTAAACCACCCTAGTATTGAGGCGAACTAAAGAACCAAAATATTCAAATAAAAAAAATATTATACATAAAACAAGAATATTTATAAAAAATACTTGAACAACTGAAAGTGCTTTGTCTCCTGGGCAACCACTAACGTAGGTTAAAATATCGAAATATGGTCAAAAGTTTATTTAATATATATTAGATTTATTATTAATATGATATTTATATATGATATTTATACACTTAACCATATTGTCTGAGCAATTTTGTCAAAATTTCTTGAACAATAGACACATAAACAGTTAATTGTCAAATTTTACATAAAACTTCGACAGTATACCGAGGGTTGTTGACAGCCATTTTGAAAAAGTTTCACAAAAATACTCTCACGTATAATGACATAATTGTGCGTTAACTCGATCGGTATTCACCCCTGTCTCCTCCCTCACCCCCGTATGCTAAACACACGTTATCACATGGTATTAATCATTCGGCGTGCTTACGTGTCGCTGTAGACTGATTATATTCAAATTACAGTGATATTTTATTCATGTTGGTGGCAAACGTCGGCTTCTTAGTTTCGTATTACTTATTTTTCAAACATGAGATATGTACATGTAGCACAAATTTAAAGTTGTTTGTTCAAGTAAAGCAAGCTATGAAGAGATACGTAGTATGCCAGGGTTGGACGACAGTGTTATCGTAAAAACGAAGAAGGAATGCTTAGAGGTGAGGGCACATAAATGGAACGAGTAATGAAAGAGTAATGAAGAAAATCTGCAGAGCGAAAATGAGTAGTAGCAGAAGCCAAAGAAGACTAAGACTGACTTATGAGATCAAGTGTGTTAGCTGACGCAAACATTAAAAGCACTCGTATACTTAGGCGAAAGTGTGTAAGAAGAATGATGAGATTTGAGTAGGCGAAAGAAGTATTTAAGAACCGCGACGCCTGCCGTCCCATCCTTTCGGACGACCCCGTTAGGGATACAGTGTGGGGATGTGTATGCATTTATGTATATAAAACTAATTACAAGGTGGTTTTCGCTTTGAAAAAGTTTTGAAAAAGCTGTACTGAGATTATCCGCTAAGAAATTGCAGTGGAGGTTTTCAATTCGGCTGTATGTTTTCTTTGCATGTTTGTTACGCGATTGCTCCGCCAACTATGAATTGATTTTGATGCTTTTTTTTGTTTAGTAGGTCATATTTTAGAGATAATGTCATTTAAATTTCACCGGTATTGGAGCTTGGAATTCGAAGATACACCAAATAACGAGACCTGGTTTATAACCTTTATTTATGTTGATGATTCATTCTGAATCATTCTGAATTCTGAAGCGCATTTTGCGCTTCAAGATCACTCAAAAAGGAGAATTAAGAAAAAAATTAAACCGCCACTAAAAAACACCGATAAGTACAAAATAACAATCCTTTACTAATCAAAACTCAACAATAAAAATAACTTCATAAGTACGATACACATATCTATATAATTAAAGTCAGTTACTGAAGTCGGTGCCAAATCAATGTGCTTTTGTGTTTGTGTTGGTTTTTTTCTGAAGGCGGTTTAATATTTTCTCCTAATTTTTTTTTGATATCTAACAAAGCTGACAACAGTTTTCTACGTATAAATTGTAGGTAGGTACTTGTTTTAACGACTTAAATTTATTCTATGTTAATTAGGCGACTTAGAATTTGAATTTAATAACACTGTTACCCAAAATGAATGTGAACAAAACTAAGGTTCTGGTGTTTGAAAGAGAAGCGGAACAAACGAAATGTGTGATTAGTGTAAATGGAAAATGTCTAGAACAGGTGAATGAAATTGTGTACCTGGGGAGTGCGTTTTCGAGGGATGGAAGATGTGAGTTGGATGTGGAGAGACGGGTAGCAGCTGGCAATAAAGTGAACGGTGCTCTGTCCGCATTAGTGGGTAGTGTGAATATATCTAACACTGCTGAAATGGCCATCCACAATGCGGTGTTGGTGCCAACTTTGTTGTACGGCAGTGAGGCCTGGATATGCCCGAAATCGAGTGAAAGTATGATAAATGCTGTGGAGATGCGGTCTCTCAGAAATATGTGCGGTGTCACGCTTGCGGACAGGATAAGCAATGATGAGATACGCAGTATGACAGGGTTGCACAATAGTGTTATTGTAAAAATGAAGAAAGGAATGCTTAGATGGTTCGGGCACATGGAAAGAATGAGTGATGAAAGACTGACGAAGAAAATATACAGAGCGAAAGTGAGTGGTAAAAGAAGCCAAGGAAGACCAAGGCTGACTTATGAAGATCAAATAGCCAGAGTGTTAGCAGACGGAAATGTCAAAAGCACTCGCATACCTAGGCGAAAATGTGTGAGGAGAATGATGAGATTTGAGGAAGCGAAAGAGGTGTGTAAGGACCGCGACTCCTGGCGCTCCGTCCTCTCTGACTACCCCGTTGGGGATACAGCGTGAAGTTATGTTATGTTATGTTTATGTTATGTTACCCAAAAATTATTTACTCGACCGATGTTTTTTTGGGTATAACTAAAATCTCAAAATCCCGAAAAATTGTGTACATAACAACATTAATATAAATTATTAGTATATATATATGATGTATACGTAATTACGTATTTATGGACAATTAATTTTTTAATGTAGCTACATGACATGACAGAGCATCAAATTGCATCAAAGTCACACCTTGACAATATACACCTTATAATTCATTCAAATTGAGTCAATTTCGAGTTCTTGTTTCTAGTAAACGCCTTCTTCATCGAACCAAGAAACAGAATAGTTGAAGCCATAATAAGTTGCCGCTCTTATCACTGTGTGTGAAACGAATTTCTGTGTCTCTTTCTATCCCATTGAGCGTAACCATGAGTAAAACAGTAAGCTATAGTAAACCTCGCACTGTGGATGTAATTCGTACGCTCATGACCGGCTCGACGTACAAAACATTGCATTACACACATTCCACACACTACACACATACACACACACACACACATATAAACGCAAACGCACACACATTTGCAATTCTAATACTATACTCTTTCCTTTCTCAATTACACCAAAGATAAGATGTAACTTACTTACGTAAATAGTATTTGTAGTCACAACTTGACCCAGTGTTGGACAGGCTGGTGATCTGTGATACAGGCTTCCTAGTACGGACGCGAGTCTCTCACATACTACTCTGTCTAGAAAGTACCGGGAAAAGAACAATATTACACGAAATGTTAGTTATTCATCCAAATTTATTTTATCACCTTCAAAATATGCTCCTTCAGAAACGATACACTTACGCCAACGAATAATCCAATCATCAAAAAATTTTTTAAACGCTTTTTCCGGAATTGAGTGTGCTCGCCGCGAATTCTCCTTTATGTCTTCTACCGAATGAAAACGCGTGCCACGAAGTGGTAATTTGAGTTTAGGAAAAATAAAGAAGTCGGCTGGAGCCATATCTGGTGAATAAGGTGGTTGCTCGATAGTATCTGTTGAGTTTTTAGTCAAAAATTCGTTACAATGATGGCCTTGTGCGAAGGCGCATTATCGTGGTACAAAATCCAAGAATTTTCTTTCCACAAATCTGGCCTTTTTCGTCGAATTTGCTCTCTTAAACGCCGCATAACACCCAAATAATATTCTTTATTTACCGTTTGACCTTCCGGCAAGAATTCCGAGTGTACAATACCGCGATAGTTAAAGAAAACAGTCAACATGACTTTGACTTTCGATCGACTTTGGCACGGTTTTTTCGGTTTCGGTTCAGTTGGAAGGCGCCACTCCGAAGCTTGTTGACTAGTTTGCATGTCAAACTCGTAAACTCACGTCTCGTCACCAGTAACAATGCGTTTCATGAATGTTTGGTCGGAATTGACTCGTTCTAGCATGTCCTCAGCGACTCTTATGTGATTGTGTTTTTGAAGAAAATTCAGGTCTTCTGGGACTAGCCGAGCGGCAACATGTTTCATACCCAAGTGGTTATTTAAAATGGTACGGATCGTACGGATCGACTGAGACACAGAAAGTTCGGCGGCTATCTCTCTCAAACTTGAATGAGGATTTTCAGTCACTATTTCCTTTACTTTTGCGATGTTAACTTCAGTTGCAGACGTTGATGGCTACCAGAGCGAGGCAAATCTTCCATCACATCTCGACCGCTTTTCAACGCTTTGTACCACTCATAAGCACGTGTTTTTGATGAAGTCGATTCACCGTAAGCCTTCTGTAACAGTTTCAGTGACTTCGAACATGAAATTCCATTGGCGATGCAAAATTTAAGACAAACTCTTTGTTCGATGTTCTTGTCCATTATGAAATTCGCAATATACACTAGATTGATATAACTAAAAACAGCACTGTATTAATTCTAAATAACAGATGCAACTCACACTCCGCTCCAAAATGGAAAAGTTGTGCCAATCTAACAACAACAAAAAAAACAAAAAATTGAATTTGGAACCATAAACAAATCATCCATTCCCGATACTTTCTTGATTGAATGTAGATAACTTACCACTAATAAATACACTATGATTAGATCTTTGTAATCTAAACTTCTGTGAGAGAAAATAAATAATTTTATTATTATTATTTTATTATTATTATTATTACTGAAATAATAATTATTTCTAAAATACTCGTAAATCTTAAGTTTTTGGCAAATAGTATTAACAGAAAGCAAAATATGCCATGTTCGGCTGTGTTTACTTGTACTGTGATCCTTCCCTAGTCACGCACATTAATAAAAGTCCTAAAAATCAGTCAATAAAAAAATTTACTCTCTATGAACAAAAATACTCCATCCGTTTTGATTCATGGTCGGAGCCTTCTTCTGATGATTACAAAAAGCTTTCGCGGCAGTTCTCTAATGCATCACGTATTAAATCGATTTTACTGTCAGACTACTCAGTTGACTCGAGTCTGCTTATTTCCTTGTTATTTCTCTCAGGTTCTGTTGATTGTTGACTCAATTATTTCTTTTGAATCAGTTGGATTAGATCATTTCTCTTTGGAGCCTCATCAAAGATTTTCTCTCTTAAATCGTCTCGACGCATGAAACAATCGAAAACAATCGACTTATTTTTACAATAAGTCTACTGTCTAATAAAAGTCTAATACACTCTACTGTAACATCTGGTCATTGCGCATCATGAGGTCTCCAGTTGAGAAGTCGTCTATCCAAGCAGTCATATTATATTCTACGATAAATATGATCTGCCCATTGTCATAATCTTAGTCTGTCAAAACGATAGTGTCGTATTATATTCTACGACAAATGTGATCTACACAATGTCATGATCTTAGTATGTCAAAGATAGTGTAAGAATAACGTTATCGGTAACTGTTAATAAATTCAATGAAATGTTCCAACCCTAGTGCATAAATAACAATATAATTGCTATGCACGTTTGACAAACGACTTGCGCGTTGAATGTTAGGGATGTACTATATCACACATTAATAACACGAGTGGAGGGTCCGTCGTTACTTGCTATTGTTTTTATTTTCGAAATTAATTGTCCAAAACTGACTGTTTTGTTGTTTTAATTTGGTATTTTGGCACTTTTAGATAACCTATTTGTTATCTCGTTACTAGAATCGAATCTATAGTTATTTCTCCTTCAGTTTTTAGCGTCATATAGTTAATGATGTCATGTCATCTGTTACAAGTTGTAGATCTATTTCCTCAGCTTAATTTTATTTCCAATCCGATTTTTTCGGTCAATTTTTTCAGGAAGTATTTGACATACTCAATTCTAATTAAGCGTGGTGATACATTTTGGTAATCCAATTATAATATAATAATAATAATGCTCTCAGACATTTCACACACCGCCATCTAGTCCCAAAGTAAGCTGCATAGCGCTTGTGTTATGGGTACTAGACAACTGATATACTACTTATATACTTTTCTTTTGTAAATATATACATATTATACATAAACACCCAGACTCGAGACGGGAATCGAACCCGCAACCCCCGTTTTACTTACCAACGCGCTAAGCCGTTGCGCCACGGAGGTCGTCAATGTAATGCGTAAGTTTGCCTTCAGTATGCTTTAGGTGTATAAGAAACAAAAGATTACGTAGCCCTATTCTTTTATTTCCGGGCTACATGCTTCCTTATGTTCCCTCCTATGTCACCCGCATTACTATAATAATGTAATATATAATGTACAATGTTTCAATAGTTAGTACCTTGCATTACTATAAATTTGTTGAGGTAAAAGGCGTTAGATGATTACATACAAACATACATATCGTCAATAGAATGATCAGAATTAATGTGGTCGTTGTCATTGCATACTTCTTTCGCCTTCTAATTGGTTACATCTTACATAAATAAAAATCAATTGCCACATGTATGACAGAGCATTACTTGAGAACGGTTCCACTGATTTGGCTGATTTCTTTTTTGTTGTGTTCCTAATTGTCAGGACAAGGTTTGTATGAGAGAAAATTAATGAAAAATCTACGGAAAGCGTCGAAAATTCGGATGGTACTTTTGTAAGAAAATCTCAATAACTAAAAATTTTGTATTTTGCGAGCATTTGACATTCGGGAAATATGAAGTCGAGACGGGTCGCAAGTTTTTATTTTAAATCTATTTAACTGTCATATTCACAAACATTATCTCCTTTTGGCATTGCTACAATCGGTTGAAGATAGGTACTCTCTATTGCCATAGATAAAGCAACCGACAAATATCCACACAGTTTAGATAAATAATCACCGATATCCCTTCTGCAAGATTTATTTTAGCTCCAAATACGGAGACGGTAGTCTAGTTTGCCGCTCGAGCTGGCATCGGTGACGAACGGTATCGAACCGGCGATATTTTTGATATCACGATATGATGCACATTCGGTGTTCATGGACGACTTGTTACAATATTCCGCGATTTTTTATTGAATTCGTTGGGATAAACGTACAAAGCGATACGTTTAGATTTATCCTTAAATCTTTTAAGGATTCCTTTTCACTCGACGAATAATAGAAGATACATACAAATATTTGCGTTTTATTACTAAAGAGGTGGGCAAAGGACAGAGCGCCAATCACCAAGGCTCTTACAAAATTTTTTGACTGTTGAAATCTCTTAATTTTTCTCACTCAAAATTAGCATTTTTGACATTGCTATCAAATAATACTCTGCATGGTTATTAGATCTTCACATGTCACTCTTGGTCTACCTTGGCTTCTGTTAGGACTCATTTTTGCTCTGTAAATCTTCTTCATTCTCATTATTCTTTCTACATGCCTGAAACATCTAAGCGGTCCCTTCTTCATTTTTAAAATAACACTTTCACCTAACCCTGCATTTCTTCATAGCGTATTCGTAAACGGGGATAACGTCGCATATTTGATTTACAAAATTATATAACTTTTAAGTTTCCATAGTCTAATGGCAAACGTTAAGCTTTCTGACAGCCTGTTTTTGCATCTATCTGTCCGTATATCACACCTAATTTATTGAGTTATCTTTACACTTGCCTGATGAGCTAAATGTGATACAGCCATAAATTAGTAATCTAAATCCAGAAAAGAATAAAAAATTATCGATTTTTTTATTTCTTTTATTAATGTAACTTTTACTTTGAATATGCTGTAAAATTACAAGCTACATTAAATTTTTAATGTAATACAGAATCTTATAAGCACAAGTCAAACCCCCACTTGACAAGGTGTCTTCAAAACGCATGAGTTGTTTATTGAAGCTATTCCGAAAGTAGGTTCCGTCAAACTTGTTCCTCAAGTATTACATTCTTAGTTAAATTGTTGGAATATTTTGACTACCGTCATCTGCGGTACCTAACATTATTTTCTGCGGAAAACTTGACCTAAGCACATACTCTTTAATATGATTTTAAATTAGTTGAGTCTCGTGGTTTCACTCGCGTTAAATTTGGAATTTTCCTTGTGTAAAAAGTAGCCTAGATTACTTCTGAAAAGACTTGTAGCCGCCAATGAAAGTTTCGTCAAAATCGGTTCAGCTCTTTCGAAGATTAGCCCGGACAACATACAGACAAATACACAAAAATTTAAAAAAGCATATTTGTGTTTTGGTTACGTTCAAGTAATCATATTATAAGGTTAAGAAAAAGCCTTTATTTCGAAATCACAGACAGACATTTCAATTTCATTTCTATGTATAAATAGGTATAAATGTACCTCAAGATTGTAATAGACATTTTTATTATCGCAAATAGAAGAAAGGTATGCTTAGATGGTTCGGGCCAAGGAATGAGTGACGAAAGATTGACGAAGGAATGTCAAAAACGGGAAATTAACGTGATTACTTTTTATTTTAGCTTGACATTTCGACCGAGTTGTATCGGCCATGGTGTCAAGCAAACTGTCGCAGTAAGTTTCACTCTGTGTCCGAGTTAGAAGTTTTAGGCATCTACCCCCAATATTTGTCAATAATTTACAGGATACCTACACACAACTCTCACAGTGATCACACGTTTAACCGAATGTGAAAAACGAGGTTTTATTCCTTGAAACACAGGATTCCACATCGTCGATAAATTATATTCGTTTTTTCGATTAAACTTTAGACTGAAAAGTTTAGACCGACGAAGCAAATCTGCAGAGCGAAAGTGAGTGGCAGCAGAAAATAAGGAAGACTAAGGCTGACTTACGAAGATCAAATACTGGCTATTTGATATTCTAGAGCTAGCTGGCCGAATAGTCTAAAGCATTCGCATACCTAGGCGAAAATGTGTGTGGAGAATGATGAGATTTAAGGAGGCGAAAGAAGTATGTAAGAACTGCGACGCTTGGCGCTCCGTCCTCTCTGACTACCCCGTTAGGGATACAGCGTGAGGATATGTATGTATGTATTATTATGAACCTTTATACACAGTTTACACCGGGATTGTGAAAGCTGCACACGGTATTAAAGCAAGTGTTACAACTACTTCTTCAAACTTTAAGTGGTGTCTGGTTAGGCTGACTCAAAAATCGTCTAGTCAAGGAACATGTATCATGTTTCTATCACTATTTCCTTTTGCAGATTAATGTAAGTAGTGTGACTGAGATTTAGCAGTTTTAGGCTTTTGAATATACTTTTGGGAACAACCCCTGTCGATAATATTATTATGGGAACTATTTTGACTGTTTCTTGTTGCCACATCAGCAGATGTGATATGTAATGTATATCTCTGGCACAAGAAATAAAGCATTATTTCTTCTGCCAGAGATATACATTTTTTTATTTTTTCATTGTATTTTTTTGTAATTTTTGACTCTTAGGAATTGCAATGTCTATTAGATACGTAGTTTTAATAAACTATAAATAATAGTATTAATAATAATAATTTATTATTAGTACTGTTATTATTATTATTATTCTTTCGTTTATTAAGGCGACGCATTGGAAATTTTGACGCCAGGGATCTCATTTTTTCTAAATGACTACAAAATGTATGACAGTGATATTTGGTGTACTAATTCTTTATTTACTTGACTTCATTTTTCCAGATGCGATACACGGTTGGTTAACTTTAATAACACAAAAAAATTTCTTTTAAAACAGAGATTTACATTTATCGGAGCAACGGGACCGATTTATATTTTTCAATTTTCTGTATAGTTTACTTTAAACATCAATTGACAAAATGACAGTTGGATTTTTAAAAATTAATTATAATTTTTAAAATAAACAAAAATAACTGGTTTTTCGTATTTGTCGTAAGCCAGCGCGCGCACGTTTGCATACTCGTAGAACAGGTCTATTTTATATTAATTTATCGTTTATTAATGCGTCGCCTTAAACCACCCATTCCCAAAGTGGGC
Organism: Zeuzera pyrina; assembly: GCA_907165235.1. Lineage (NCBI taxonomy): Eukaryota > Metazoa > Arthropoda > Insecta > Lepidoptera > Cossidae > Zeuzera > Zeuzera pyrina. The sequence goes on from OU015622.1 coordinate 1,622,771, forward strand.
GATAACGCCCCCCTGTGGGCGCTGCAGGCCTAAAGGGGGGCGGTAAGAGAGCCAGAAAAAAAATGGAGGCGTTGTGTAGAGGCCTGGGGGGTGATTTGTAATTTCATTTAGCTAGGAGGCATCTTAGACAACGACTGCATGAGCTCTCGACCCAGTAGACAAAATAAGTTTGGGAACCTAGACTTAATCTTAGCTCTTTTGGGAGCTGGTAGTTTTAGATGGATTGTCACGGGCCTAAGCCAAGTGATTCACCTCGTTTTTATATCTGTGTTAAAAATATCGCACAGTGGTTTTATTTTATTTGCAAAAATCTTCTTACAATTCGGCAGTTGTTCAGTACTCGATGTTCAGTTATTAATATAATTATTCTACCACCGTGCCGAAGGACCAGTAGTATGTATTATGTATGTAAGGTAATTATGAGCGCCTTGGGTAGGCGCTTTCAAAAATTGTTATTTATTCCATATATATTGCTATAACGACCCGTACCTGCACCAGTTATAATAATACTGAATAAACTAAGTAGCTACATTAACAATTAAGTAGATGTAATCGGTGCAAATACAATAAACAAATGTTTTTTTATAATGTCAGCCCAAGGAAATGTCATCGCCAGTTTTATTTTCTTGGCACCATCTATAATTCGTCTACACATATCTTTATATATATAATTTTTCTGTACATGTCTTTGTCACTGAACTCCTAAACAACTGTACCGATTTTGATGAAATTTTTCATGTGTGTTTGAGTGGGTCCCTGGATGGTTAAGAATCACAACTGGACCCGGTAAGTGGCGTTGCAATCGGGTTCTAGGACATTTATTTATTTATTTCGGGAACTCTTAAACGGTTTAGCTGATTTTGATGAAATTTTGTGGGTGTGTTTGAGTGGGTCCCTGGATGGTTTAGATTTATAATTGGACCCAGTAGGTGGCGCTGCAATCGGGTTCTAGGATATTTTTTTTTATTCCAGGAACTCCTAAACGGCTTGACCGATTTTGATAAAATTTTTGGTGTGTTAGAGTGGGTCCCTGGATGGTTTAGATCAGCCATTCCCAAAGTGGGCGATAACGCCCCCTTGTGGGCGCTGCAGGCCTAAAGGGGGGCGGTAAGAGACCCAGAAAAAAATGGGGGCGTTGTGTAGAGGCCTGGGGGGTGATTTGTAATTTCATTTAGCTAGGAGGCATCTTAGACAACGACTGCATGAGCTCTCGACTCAGTAGACAAAATAAGTTTGGGAACCAGTGGTTTAGATTGACAATTGTACCCGGTAGGTGGTGCTGCAATCGTTTTGCAATTTTTTTTATTTATTCCAGGAACTCCTAAACGGCTTCAACGAGTTTGATGAAATTTTTCATGTGTGTTTGAGTGGGTCCCTGGATGGTTAAGAATCACAACTGGACCCGGTAAGTGGCGTTGCAATCGGGTTCTAGGACATTTATTTATTTATTTCGGGAACTCTTAAACGGTTTAGCTGATTTTGATGAAATTTTGTGGGCGTGTTTGAGTGGATCCCTGGATGGTTTATTTACAATTGGACCTGGTAGGTGGAGCTGCAATCGGGTTCCAGGATTTGTTTTTCGGGCAGGACTACGTCTGTCGGGTCCGCTAGTGTGTACATACATAAAATTTTATTGTATATGTACACTAGCGACCTGCTCCGGCTTTGCACTGGTAGCAGAGCCATTTTGGATAAGATTTTTATAAAATCCGTTATTAGTGAGCGTCTACACCGCGAAAGGAGTAACTATGTTAAATTTCAAGTCAATAGGACCTATAGTTTCGGAGATCTCGTGATGAGTCAGTCAGTCAGTGAGTGGTATTTCCCTTATATAGGTATAATATAGATAGATATCAACTTTCTTCTTTCATATTGATTTATGTTATACTACTCCTACTTATTTTTATAAATACCTTCTTTGTAAAATCTTACTAACTTTCAGAATGCTGTTTTAATAACATATGTGGTTTGTAGTTACACTTGGTGGTGTTATGTAAAAAATGGCGGCCACATTAGATCAATATTTGTCACAGTAATACATGTTTAGTATGACCTGCGTAGCCACTTCCATGAAGGGAAAATATGTTAAGTACAATTAACAATAAAAACCATTGATATAAAATTACGATGTAGTATTTAATTATCTTAAGGCGACGCATTGATAAACAATAATTTAATCCAAAATAGACCTTCTGGTCTATGCAATAGTGCGCGCGCTAGCTTACGAAAAATACGAAAAAGTAGTTATTTCCGTTTATTTTAAAAACTATAATTAATTTAAAAAACCCAACTGTCATTTTGAAGAATATGTTTAGATTAAAACTATACAGAAAATTTAGGACGATAAATCGATCTCGTTACTTCTAAAAATGTAAATCTCTGTTTTAAAAGAGGTTTCTTTGATATTTTTTTTGTGTTACAAAAGTTAACCAATCGTGTATCGCAACTGACAAAATAAAGTCAATGAAATGAAGAATCAGATTACTAAATATCACTTTCATACGTTTTGAAGTCACCTAGAAAAATTGAGATCCCTGTCGTCAAAATTTTCAATGCGTCGCCTTAACTAGACCTTCATACGAAATAACATGTCAAAAAGTTAAAAACAAACTATCACTAGATTGTTTTGTCACTAACCCTAAAATTGTGTACTTTTAGTTAAGTTAATAATAATAATAATACTCGTAGTACTCCAGACAATTACACAGATTGTGTGACCCCAAACTAAGCAGTAAGCTTGTACTATGGGTACCACACAACGAACTCTGGGGGAGTTCCAGTAACACCCAGACTCCAAGCCAATTTAAAAAAGTTCGTGTCTTAAATTGACCTGATCGGGGATCGAACCCGGGACCCTAGCTTGGAAAGCAGATGCATATGCCACTGCGCCAACGGGCCAGTCAGTTGATTCTGTTGAGCTGGTTTAAAATTCAGTTTCAAAATTTGACCAACGCCTAATAAGTCGAGTTGAATAAAATATTGTTAAAAAGGAAGAAACAATGAATTCAGTAAATATTTTCAATATCATTTCCACTTTTCACGACTTTCATGAAAATGTAAAAAGTATTCACTAATGTTACTATTGTTTGTAACGCGGGCCGTTAATTATTTGGCATAATGTTTCATCCATTTTTTTTACCGTTGTAGATGGTGAGTCGCAAGCTTTTCTTGCAAGTAAATAATTAAAGTAATAAAATATATATGGAAATATATGGAAACAAGAAACTATAAGTGACACAATGTTATCAAAGCAAAAGCGTCTACCTTTGTTCAAAAATATCAAGCTTGTAGATCGATACGCGTTTGCCTCTTGACGAAGTAACCTCAGGGAATTTCCGAGATCTGATTCGGTCATCTACCCAGCACCGAATAATATTACCGAATATTATTAAGGTAATATTAGAATAATTCGGTGTTGGAAAGCTGATTGAACTTTATCAATAAACAATGGTACAGACAGACAGAAACAATGCAACGTGCCTATTCGATTAACCATGGGTTTTCTTTTTCAGGTAAGATCACCAAGCACGCCAATTCGAGGTAATATTCATTGGGATGTATAAAAACACATTAAATTTCACTTTTATAATATCACTTTTAATATATTGAATGGCCTACAATGAAATTTTACCAATACATTAACTATTTAACTATATTTTCTTTTAACTATATTTTAACTATATTTTCTAAACTTGAAAAATACAAAGACTTAGCAGTATAAAATAATAGCAGTGTAAAAATACTGTTAAAATGCAATTGCTTATAACTTTTTTTGTATAATTTCTAAATTATTATCTAAAATAAATTACAATTTTGAAAATAGATTTTATATACATTCTCTTAATCTCTCTATTCACATAGCAATGAAGTTTTTTCCAACTTGTAAATTGCGCTGCACGACCACGTCGACGCACTAAATTGCCCTGCTCTGGAGTCGAACTCGCCACCAGTTGTTAGCAACTCCCGCCGCGTCGTAAACTTTGTGCTGCAGTTTTATTGTTATCAAAAGGGTAGCGGGTATTTGCATAAAAATGTCGGTTTTCATGTAAATTCTCTTTGTATGAGTGATTTAAGAGTTAAACGCTTATAAATAGCTTATAGGTTTAATTAAAAATGATAATCGGTGGCGTATTTTTTGTGAAGTGAAACTTTTTACAGGCTTATTGGGCGATTTTTGATGAGTAAATTGGTACGAGTGCGCTTCACCGACATGCTAGTTATTTCTTTTCTTCGATGTTTGACCTCTGCTATACGTCGTGCAATGAATATTTCATAGTGATTTAGAAGTTATCTTACTATAGCGGACCAATTTCTAGTCGTTTGATAATATTTCTAGAGCGGATTTTAAAATTGAAAATTCTACAAAATTTTATAGTAATTATAATTATTATAAAATTAGATTTTTTTTTAATTTATATTAATAGCTATTAAATAATAATTTTGCATTAGTAAGTATATTTTCAAAATCCAGCACACAAATCTATAATTATAGATTAAGTCAAATTTAATGTGCTTAAAAAATAAATATATGCATTAATAAATCTAAAATTATAGATTTATGTGCTGGATTTTGAAAATATAGATACTAATGCAAAATTATTGTTCAGTAGCTCATAACATAAATATTCTCAATCCAAAATTTCTATAATATAGCCTTATATTATCGAAGTTTTAGATTGAAAAGTATGCAAAAGCCTTTTAAAATTTGCAATTCACACCTAAACATGCAAAATCGACTTTTATCTCAAATTTATAATATAGAAAAATATATAATATAGACACAATAAAATAATTTTCTACCTTATTTCATAGTTTTAAGTTTTCACTTCTGTCGGCAGTTCTCAATGGCAGTCTATTTTATTTTCTAATCCACTATTATATTAAACGAGCAATATTATATATATATTGCTTTCTTAAAAAGAGCGATTTTGATAAAATTTACAATATAGGGGTTGAGGGGGCAAGAAATCGACCTAGTTAGGTCTCGATTCTGGGAAAAATAGTTTTCTTCGTTTTTACATACCTAAAACTTCTACTCTAAACTTCTAAACTCTAAACTTTTAAACTTTTTTAATTTTGCAGCAGAGTTTACCTTCTCAATAACACAATTTGTAGCTGAGTGTAAGTGTAGGTCTACTACGCCGAAGTGCGCGGATTCGAGTCCTGCAAAGTGATAAGACCTTTTTTGTTTTTATTTCATATTTTGAAATAATATGCCTAAATTCAGTTTGCAACAAGTACCTATTAAAAACATATCACATTAATAATGTACTTATAATAAGGAAATAAAATGAAAAATAATGATAAAAACATAGACTTCATAACTTCAGACAGCCTGAAAAATGTAGATGTATGGGTGCTGTTTTCTTACGAAATGGCGACCGATCAGCTTATCTGATAATAAATGTGTGTCGTATGTACAGGTGAGTCAGGTTACCTGATTTAGCTCGCCGTTGCTGCTCGGACACGGCATCTGGCTCGCGAGTTATTATAAAGTCTAGGGTTAATAGTGACGGAGAAAAGTCTATTATTCATTTTCCTGAATAGTGAATTAAATGGTGAATTTCATGGGCTTCCTTTAATTTTAGATACAATGTTATTTAGAAGAATAGTGTCCAATTATTTTTGATTGTAGATGGTATAAAACATTTGTGTATATATACGGTGTTATCCATTATTATTATTATGGACTTATTATTTTTTTTTTAACTTTTTAATAATACAACGAAGATTCATCTCCCAGATTTAGTGGTTTTATTTTGCGCTAGTCTGGGTTTTTTGTCAAGAGCAATTTTTGCAATAGTAGGAATAATATTATACGAGCTATATTTGCGTATTATAGATTGCATTCTCAAAAATCGCCAACGAAATTTACAATATAGGGATTTCCGGAGGCGTTAAATCAATCTAGCTAGGTCTCGATTCTGGGAAAATTCGTTTTCTCTGTTTTCACACAGTAAAAACTTTTAAACTTTAAACTCTTCTAGTTTCGCAACAGAATTTAATTTCTCAAGAGAACACTGGCCAAAGCGTATGCCTACCACGCTGAAATGCGCGGGTTCGAATCCTGCGATGTGGTCAGACTTTTTTTTATAAGGCACCAAGTAAAAGTCGGTTGCTTAGGTACTTTAATATAATCTGTTAAATGAAATATTTACTTTGTACAAAACTGCTATGGTACTCTAATTTAATCATGTTACACACGTTTTTTTAAGTTAAAAATTAAACAGACTTTTGATCAAAAACACTGAAAACTATACAAAATAAATATCCTTTACTAATCAAAAAGCTACAAAAATAATTTACATTACAAAAATTATAATATCAACATTTGTGTCGTATTTACAAAATAATTTTTGTACTCAAGTTTTGATTAGTAATGATTACATTACTAGGTTACATTTACTAGGTTACATACTAAAGGTTACATTTTCTTTAAAGTTATATGCAAAGAAAAAAAAGAAAAGAAAACAATTTATTTCACTGTCTAGTATGAAGTTCAGTCACACACAGCCACAAACAAACGCAAACAAACAGTTTGTGGCTGTGAAAAAGGCAAGCATACTGCCCCAGTTCTAGGGAGCGAGGCGGTAATTTTTAAGCGCTGCCTTAAAATTAAGCTCAATACAAATCAATGTGCAACAACATAAAGTCTATTAGTTTGGTGGGCTTGGCACCGACTTCAATAACTGTCAAATTTAATTATATAGGTATGTGTAAATACGATTATTTATAAAGTTATTTTAATTGTACTTGAGTTTTGATTAGTAAAGGATACTTTTCAGTGCTTTTTTTTTGAAGGAGGTTTAATTTTTTTTATTAAAAATTTTTTATTTCTCCCTTTTGAGTGGTCTTGACCTCAATAAATATCTAGGCCAGGTCTGCAATTAACTTCATTCTAATTCCGGAACGCAACGATATACAAGAGAATCGTCAATATAAATAAAGGTTATAACCAGGTCGTTATATCTAATGTATTTTCGAATTCCAAGTTCCAATATCGGTGAAATTTAAATGGGACTACCTCTGAAGTATTACCTACCAAACGGAAAAAGAATTTTTGAAATCGGTTCATAAGTGACGGAGTTATGAGGTAACAAACACAAAAAAAAAGCAAAAAAAAACAACATACAGACTAATTGAGAACCTCCTTCTTTTTTTGAAGTCGGTTAAAAAAGAAAGAAGTCGGCTGGAACCATATCTGGTGAATAAGGTGGTGGCTCGATGGTATTTGTTGAGGTTTCGGTCAAAAATTCGTTCACAATGATGGCCTTGGGGGAAGGCGCCCAAATAATATTCTTTATTTACCGTTTGACCTTCCGGCAACAATTCCGAGTGCACAACACCGCGATAGTTAAAAAAAACAGTCAACATGACTTTGACTTTTGATCGACTTTGGCGTGGTTTTTTCGGTTTCGGTTCAGTTGGAAGGCGCCACTCCGAAGCTTGTTGACTAGTTTGCATGTTAAACTCGTAAACCAACGTCTCGTCACCAGTAACAATGCGTTTCATGAATGTTGGATCGGAATTGACTCGTTCTAGCATGTCCTCAGCGACTCTTATGCGATTGAGTTATTGGAGAAAATTCAGGTCTTTTGGGATTAGCCGAGCGGCAACATGTTTCATACCCAAGTGATTATTTAAAATGGTACGGATCGACTCGTGAGACACAGAAAGTTCGGCGGCTATCTCTCTCAAACTTGAATGAGGATTTTCAGTCACTATTTCCTTCACTTTTGCGATGTTAACTTTAGTTGCAGACGTTAATGGCCTACCAGAGCGAGGCAAATCTTCCATCACATCTCGACCGCTTTTGAACACTTTGTACCACTCATAAGCACGTGTTTTTGATAAAGTCGATTCACCGTAAGCCTTCTGAAACATTTTCAGTGACTCCGAACACGAAATTCCATTGGCCATGCAAAATTTAAGACAAACTCTTTGTTCGATGTTTTTGTCCATTATTAATTCGCAATATACACCAGAATGATATAACTAAAAACAGCACTGTGTTTAATCTAAATAACAGATGCAATTCAAATTCCGCGCCAAAATGGAAAACAGTTGTGCCAATCTAACAAAAACAAAAAAAAAACAAAAAATTGAATTTGGAACCATAAGCAAATCATCCATTCCCGATACTTTCTTGACTGAATGTATGTAAATATACATATATGAAATCGTAATCTATAAAATACATATATATATATATATATACATGTGTGATGGCAGGGAAAGTTTCTCACGCCATCAGGGTAAACTTACGTATTATACATTCTATTCCACAAATACACCAATAACCAACTAGTAATTTTTAAATATATTATATCCAAAACACAACACTAATTTCTTTCCATTTAAGATAGATATTTTTCCATATGTGACGTTGTAGTTAAAGATTTCGAAATCGAATACATATTTCCTTATAAATGAAGTCCAACCAAGTCGGTTAAACGCGAATGAAAGCTTTGAGATAGTGATGTGGAGGTTTAGAATATTTCCATTTGCTCTGTCATCGGAAAACGGTGGTTGATTTTATTTATAGCTCAGCCAAGCGAGGCTTATCGGATTTCATATAAGCATAAAAAATTTTGCTGACGAAAAATGGAAATACATTTTATTCAATATCTCCTCTCGTCATTGTTTTCTACTGAATCTGAAACATTTCTTGTCGCTGATGTCAAAGATCGAGAAAAACATAAATATAATAAATAATATAGGTAGATTTTATTCGTGAAGCTACATGTTATGCCAAAAATCATGATGGTAGTAATGGAGGAGATTAATATTGTACGTATTCCATACGGCAGGCCGTAAAAAATTTCAAATCAAAAAGTTTCTGATAAACAAAAGAATATAATAATACAGTTTTAGCGGTTATTAGACGTCGCATTTTGCATCCGTATACAACCATTTATAACTCCATTAGGAGTTGCCAAATTTAATGTTGTCTAAAAAATGAAATATATAATTTTAAATAATTTTCAGTTTTTGTAATCCAAACAAATTATGAACTTTGTTTTATTTTACAAGGTGTTTTCTACAAATATCCATTTCTAGGTCTAAAAATACAAAAAAAATAGTTGGATTTTAAATAACACTATAAAAACTATTACGCCGCCACAGAAAAAGTGCAGAAAGATAAAATATATATAGGTACAATATGTTGTGTACAAATATATTTAATTATATTAAACAAGACATTCATTGTGTTTTTTTTCTTCGTTTATGGCATGGCGCACAGTTTAGGGCATTTGCCAATGTCACGTAGGTATTCATAAGTAGAATCACAAGTATATTAGTTTTTTCTTATTGTAAAACTCCTTCAGTATAGTAGGCTTTACTGAAGTTAAAAATGACTTCTTGGAAAAGCGTGAGAACTTCAGCTACACATGTTTATTTAGACCTACTCCATTCTTCTCATTATACAGAACTTTAAAACACAATATACTATCACTATTGTAGTTTAAAATTCCCAAAAATGTAAAAAAGAAAAAATTTAAACGAAATCTCAACCTCACTTCTCCCGTTCCCGCCAAAAACTCACATTCATTGTTTACATCAAGGAGATTGCATATAAATCTCCTTGGTTTACGTTCATGCTGTCAATGTAAAACACATAATAGTTACGTCATCGTCAAATGCATAACAGTTTGTGCACAGTTTGTGGGTCCGAGCGTCAATGACTTTAGTTATTATTCTAAGGTCAAAACCATAAACTTAGTATATACTGGCGTATAGACGTACGAAGAGTGCGAGTGAGAATGTAATCTTTTATGATAGTGACACGAGTAGGAAAGGGACAGCAGACGAGACGCTTCATTGGTGACATTGTCAACTTAAATATCGTCACTTGTCAACGAGCTCTATGTTCGTCTATACGTCAGTATATACTAAGTTTATGGTCAAAACGGTCACATAGATTAGTAGATATTGTAGCAAAAGAATTTTTAACCGACTTCAAAACAAGAAGGATGTTCTCAATTCGTCTGTATGTTGTTTTTTTTTTTTGTATAACTCCGTCATTTATGAACCGATTTCGAAAATTCTTTTTTGGATTGGTAGGTAATAATTCAGAGGTGGTTACATTTAAATTTCACCGATATTGGAACTTGGAATTCGAAAATACATTAGATATAACGACCTGGTTATAACCTTTATTTATATTGACGATTCTCTTGTATATCGTTGCGTTCCGGAATTAGAATGAAGTTAATTGCAGACCTGGCCTAGATATTTATTGAGGTCAAGACCACTCAAAAGGGAGAAATAAAAAATTTTTAATAAAAAAAATTAAACCTCCTTCAAAAAAAAAGCACTGAAAAGTATCCTTTACTAATCAAAACTCAAGTACAATTAAAATAACTTTATAAATAATCGTATTTACACATACCTATATAATTAAATTTGACAGTTATTGAAGTCGGTGCCAAATCAATGTGCAACAACAGAAAGTCTAATAGTTTCGTTGGCTTGGCACCAACTTCAGTAACTGTCAAATTTAATTATATAGGTATGTGTATCGTATTTATAAAGTTATTTTAATTGTACTTGAGTTTTGATTAGTAAAGGATAGTTATTTTATACTTTTCAGTGTTTTTAAAATATTGTAACAAATAATAATTACAGTCGGATTGACTAAATGAGTTTAGAGCTGTGAATTTTGTGGTATGTCTGAGACGTGAGCTGTTTCCAAAATGCAGTGTGCGTCAAGAAAAAAGCTATTATTTTTCGATTATTTTTGCTGTCGAGTTACAATCACTGGACGAGTATGAGTATTCAAAATTTTGTTTATTTCAATTATATTTATATATTTACAGACAATATTAATGTATAATGCTTGTTGGCGTGAATAATCAATGTGAACTAACTATGGAACTATTTTTAACTCACCGATTGCTCAACAGAGGTAACAAACATAATTTTGATAATAAATATAGCATGAGATTTGGTTATTGCGATACTGTCTCCAGTTAGATAAGTATGCAAATATTTATTTCAATTATTTCTTTCTTTTGACACATGGATAACTACATAATATAGATACATAATATTTACAACAAATATACGAGAAATATCAACCCCTGTTATTCAAAAAATTAATGTCGATATCAAAGCTGTGTAACTGTCCTGAAGCAACGTAGAAGCTGTAGACGCGTGTTCTAGAGTTTTGAGTAGGTACCTGCAGGCTTTCATTATGCGTTGAGACGCGCCGACTAGATCTTGAAAAGTATGAGGATACCCTTCAAGCAGTTTTACGCAATTCAAAAGGAAAAACCAGAACACTTGTACACTCACGAGTCCATTCGTTTGTCTACTGCAATCACTTTTTTCGAAAACCTATCTGTAAATCGTACACAAAACGGCGAAAAAGCCTGTCGGCCTTCACTTAAATAAAAAATAGAACCGCAAGTATTGAAATATTTTTTACTTCTTTTATGGCGGAGGGGGCGAATAAGCAAGCCTGTCGCCTGGCAAGTGATCAACGCCGCCCGTCGACACCTGCAACGTCCGGGGAACGGTGCGTTGCCGGCCTTTAATGTATTTATTTATACATAAATACAAACATATCCTCATGCTGTATGGGAGGGAGTCTGGTGTAGTCACAGAGAACGAAAGCAACATCACGGTTTTCACATAACGTGAACACTTTAAACTTAAAATAAATACAAAAAATTAAAAAACATCCCCCAAAACAATAAGTAATTGGCGGTACCCTTTTAAAACAATAAATAATTATATTTCACTGTATTAGAAACTCATACATTAACAGTGCGGTTAACAAACTACAAATTGATTAATTATCTATAATTAAGTCGGGAATCATTAAGATTTGTCATAACCGCGAGTTATAAAGTCGAGTGATTGATTGATTTCTTTTATTTCAATAGCGGTAGGTACTTGCTAATTATTTTTTGTCCAAAGATATTAAAATTTTAATTTTAATTTAAATTTTTAAAGTTAAATTAAATGTTTAAGTAAAAGTTCAATAGCCCATTCGGAGCAACGAAACAATAGCATGGTCTCGCTTTTACTTACTTATGGCGTAACGCCACGCGTTAGAGGAGATAAAAGTACTTAACTTCCCGCGTCACGCTATACCACCGTATGGCGCCATAATCATTGGTTTAGGTACCATTTTAGCGCAATATTCAATGGAACAACTCAAAATATTTTTCATTGTATTTCGAATATTGTTTCAGAGTTTTGTTTAACAATTTAAGACAAAACTAAAATCTTTTAATTAAGTCTTTGAGAACAGCCTAAGTCAGCTAGCCCATTCCTCTTGTCAATACAATACTCGTAACTTGGTTGTGATTCATTTTCTTTTGCGACCTCACACACAGACTTCCTATTTGAAATATTTCTACCCGAATATGAGAATTGAGAGTAGCTCTCAACAACAACGTTCCTAGTTGAAATCTATGAAAGCATTTGAGACGAAAGTTGCAAAAACGTATGCACATGTCAGACAGTTTGCTCGAACGATGGAGGACCAGAATTTATCTACCTCAAAACATATTTCCAACCTGCATTATTTCGTTAGAATGCATTCCGCAAACTAGAACTTTATTTGAAGACGTTTAAGGTGTTCAATTGCTTGTGGAGATTGCTTTTCTGAGTTGTTTATTGGCGATTTATTTTGGTTAGTGCACTTTACAGTAGGAGACGGGAACTGTATGCGGAACACAAATTTTTGCAGCTCATATTTACTTCTCGGTAACTGTACGCTTAATTTAAAAGGTCAGTAGTTGTTAAAGTTGATGTTGTAAGTACCTAGGGGTACTTACAACATCAACTTAAAGGGGGTAAAGACGGGGTTTTGAAGTGATCCTTGTTTTTAAGCGTTAAGTGAAATATATCATTGTGTAATTTTAGCAGGCAAGGTAACTTGCGCATGTAAATGTTCATCATGAAGCTTACTTCATACTTACTACTTAAAGTTATGCACATTGCTGTAGCACTATGAAGTCAGTTTTTAAAAACTACAGCAAAAAAACAAAAACTTATTAATAAGTTTGTCAGAAAAGACAAATGGCAATTCGTGCTCTTGTGACTCAGCTATGAGAAGTCCGACTCAGCTATGAGTATTTTAGCCACAGGAGGCGAACTACTAAATAAAATATTATTATGTTCATACAGTATGTATGTGTCACCAGTTATAGTAAAATATACCACCACTTTATACTGTCAAAAATAGTAAGCGATTACCAAAATTAAATCCCCATTTTAGTGTGAAATTATAACCAAAAATTTTACAACTTGCTATGCTATTTAAAGCAAATAACTACAAAATAACCATTGTTGAACCCAAAAATAGTAAATGACCACCAAAAAATTAACCATATTTAAGTACAAAATCTTGTTAGTAACATCTTGTTATCCTATAAAAGTAAATTACTCTAGATACATAATTGTTTACCCAAACGTGGTAAATGAACTTTGACGTCGTTTGTTTTGTGATGTTGAAAATTTGACGACCTCCGTGGCGCAACGGCTTAGCGCGTCAGAAAGTAAACGGGGGTTGAGGGTTCGATTCCCGCCCCGAGTCTGGGTGTTTATGTATAATATGTATTTATTTACAAAAGAAAAAGTATATAAGTAGTATATCAGTATTGTCTAGTACCCATAACACAAGCGCTATGCTCCTTACTTTGGAACTAAATGGCGCTGTGTGAAATGTCTGAGTATATTATTATTATTAATAAAAAACTCCTTCAAGATTAAATTTTTCGACTTCAACCACCTCCTCAGAGTGCGGCCTCCTATTTTGATACCGTTCCATGTATAAAGCTCATTCTGATCTGACGCTTCGCCGGCCGCTGCCGCGACACCCTCGCTTCGCTTGCCCGGCTCACGCGCTATTGTAAAAATACTAACCTAACATAACCCAACCAAAAAGAGTGTACATACCTATAGAAAATTGCTCGTTAAAATTTGGTGATCATTTACTACATTTGGCTTTTTAATACTATTTAAAATGCAGTCATGACGAAAAGAGCTAGAACTGTTGTAATTTTATGTTTTCTTTTTTCGGTTCAGGTTTCATTTTTTTTGGCGTTTAGTACATTTTTTTAGGTTAAAAAGCTTAGGGTCTCATAGTTTTTTTGAGTGGTCATTATAGTTAATCCCAATAAAATACCACGTTGTCACAAAGTTAATGTGCAAACGACAGAACACTCTTAGTAACGATTATTAAGTAGGTAACAGGAAATAATTTAATAATAGCAAACGATCTGTCGAAGAAATAATAGTGAACCAGACACCGTGGTCTCACACACTATTAGCGCCGGCCCCGACATACTGTTAGCGCACGTTTCTCCCAAACTGGAAAGCTGACTGTGCCTTATGCCCAATCTACATTGGTCAAGGACAGTGGCGAGTGGCATGTGCATGTACAGTGGCGAGTGGCGAACGCCGGAACAGTGACCGTTTATACTACAGCAAGTCAAGTGACATTACTCCGTCGAAATGGACAAGCAACATCGAAAATAGATAATTTCGCACAGAATTCTTTTCATTACAATGGAACAAATAGAAGAAAAAACGTTATCTTCTTCTACGCTTATATATAAAAATAAATATATACAATTTAGACGTCATTTAGTTTACAATATTGCATGAAACACCACACGATCGTCCTGTTGCCGGTCACCTATACACTGTACTAAATTTAACTGTTTAAACTGCGCCAAGTGGCGAGTCATAAACCATGTGGGGGAAAAGTCAAAAAAAGCACGCGAGCGAGGGGCGTCACACTCAAAAAATTGAAAACGATTCTATTTGGATCAATTTGCAAGGCAGCTTGCAAGCCAAGTCGACTCGCCGCTGTCTAATCGGCTTTCACCACTGTACTTACGTACTATACTTACGTACTACTGCTACTGCTTTGCTAAACACTTGACCTACGTAAATCGGGTGTTAGTGTATTCAAATTAGTGCCTTTTATTATTTGCACCAACAAGCTCATTTTTTTATTGGATTTATTGGAGGGAACTGCCACGACAGACACAACGTCATACTTATAGTTTTCAGGGTTGCCAAGGCATTTGTAATTTGACATACTTTATTAGCATTGATATTGTAAATATCCATTGGCCTCAGTCCACTTCATTAGTTAAATTGTTTGCTCGATTGCTTCCCAGTGGCACTTTTATAAAAAAAAATTAGTGTTTGTTAAATAACTTCAAAAATCTCTCAATTCGTTAGAATCTTTTACTTGCGTATCCCGTCAGACACCACATTTATGGCCAAGCACATTAAAACGCGAATGCAAGATGCGTTTGGCCACAAATGTGGCCAAAGAGCACACGCTGAGCGCTGGAAAAAACTTGGGACGTGAGTGCGTTAGTATGTTCATTGATTTCTTCATCATTTGTGAACCGATTTCGTTGATTATTTTTTATTTGTAAGAATTGGCGGTATAGTAATTCAGTCAATATTTCATAATGGAAGTACTGTTTAAACAAAAGAACTCGTCAACGATTTATATACTTTGATGATCCTTTTTTATTGTTCAATTCAAGTTCATTGTAGACCTACTCTAAATATTTATTTATGACAAGGCCACTCAAAAAGGCCTAAAAAAATGAATAAATAACTTTTTAAGAAAAACAAAAACCGACTTCAAAATAAAATTACTGAAAACTACAAAATAATTAGACATATATACATATCTTCACGCTGTATCTCTAAAGGGTAGTCAGAGAGATCGGAGCGCCAAGTGTCGCGGTTCTTACATACTTCTTTCCCTTCCTCAAATCTCATCATTCTCTTCACATATTTTCGCCTAGGTGTGCGAGTACTTTTGACATTATATCAACATATGAAAACATTTACATCCCGTATAAATAAAAACTCGAGTACAAAAATAACTTCTATATATTATGTTCAAATATTCATGTAATTACATTTGACAGTTAAGTCGGTATCAAAAGGTGTCAAATCAATGTACAAAAGAAAGTCTACTAATTTAGTAGGCTTGACATTTACATAATTTAAAAAATACAAATACAAATTTTTTTATTACAAATGTTTTTTTATGAGGTGAATACATATCCGATAGCTTCCTGACTAGGCAAAGCTTGTATCGAGGAAGCCAAAAATTGAAAAAGGTCTCACAGCTACGATCCTCTGGCGATAGTGAAGTTTAACAAACGTTAATATGCTTGTAGCAATACAGAACAAAAAAGAAAAAATTAAAATAATATATAACCATTAGAAAAACAAAATACAATCCAGTACTACTCTAGTACATAACTGTCAAATTGGATTATGTAGACGCAGATTATATTTGTTACTAAATATAAGTATTTGTATCGTATTCATGAAATATTTTTAATTGAAATTTGATTAGTAAAAGATAATTATACTATATATCCTAGAAACATGTGCGATGTCACTCTTGCAGACAAAATAAGCAATAAAGTGATACGCAGTATGACAGGCTTACACAACAGTCTTATTGAAAAAATGAAGAAAGGAATGCTAAGATGGTTCGGGTCCATGAAAAGAATGAGTGATAATGATAAAAGACTGACGAAGAAAATCTATAGAGCGAAAGTGAGTGGTAAGAGAGGCCAAGTAAAACCAAGGCTGACTTATGAAGATCAAATAGCTAGAGTGTTAGCCGACGGAAATGTCAAAAGCACTCGCATACCTAGGCGAAAATGCGTGAGGAGAATGATGAGATTTGAGGAAGCGAAAGAAGTATGTATGGATTGCGATGCTTGGCGCTCCCGTCCTCTCTGACTACCTCGTTGAGGCTAAGGCGTGAAGATATGTATGTATGTATGTAATTATACTAATACCTTTCTAAATGTGATAGTAGTCTCTGTAAATGATTGCGAACGTCTTAAAGCAACAAATATTGGGAGCTACTGTCTCGTTCGCGTAACACCAACAATTTGTTAGCTAAGTCGTTAATACCTTAGTTAAAGAGCGCTGCAGACAGAATTATATTAAACTCTCTTGAGATAAAACTTTCTACCTAATATAAAATACGTTATATGATGTTAATGTACTTTTTGTCAGAAGTGTACAAGAAAGTTGTAACCACTTTCAATAAAAGAAATTATTCATATGTATTTTATTGACTTATGCATTATTTGGCGGAGTATAATCTTTTACGTTACGGAAAATCATCTTGTTTATTTTATTACTAGTTGTTGTCAGCGCCTTCATTTGTGTGGAGTCAGAAAAAAGGAGCCTAGTCCTTCCCCAGTTCTTAATCAATCTATCTCCAACACAAATTTGATCAAAATCGGTCCAATGGTTTAACCGTGTATAAAACTCGCCCCCCCCCCCCCATATTTCGTTGCACATACAAGTTTCATACAAAGTTTGCACTTTGTAAGAAAATTTTAAGCCTTAAACCATCTTTAGGACTTATAATAAGCCTTTCAGAGGGTATATAATGTAAAATTTAATATTTATTCCTTTTTAATGACACTTGCTACTTATTTTTTGGGCAGAGGAATTTGTAAACTGTTAATTTATCTTTTTACAAAGCAAGAAAGCTCTATGGCGAATTTTCTGTTACGATTTGTTGGTAGCCAATGATAAGAAAGGTCACTGATTACTCAAGTATACAACTCGAGCTTAGTTTATTTGCGACAACAACGTTGCATGTAAAAAAAATGCACATACAACACTGATTTACTCATAACTGCATGTTAAATTCTCAATATTTGAGTAAAATACGTTCAATATTTTTCTGCTGCACTTTTTTATTTCTCTGATTTCACACAACAACAAAAGAAAAAGAGAATGGGTTTATGTTTTGATAGACATTTATAACAATAACATTTCGCGATTTGCACTGCACGACACTGCAAGTGTCGATAGAGCTATGATCAGTGTTATTGATGAGTACATGTCACAGAACAGATGGTCTACTAATTTATAATTGGTGTATTTGATTTTCGAGGCGTAGCAAATTTAAATCGTGACGCGGCTGATAGTAACAAATATTTGGTCTTACAAATGATGATAAGAGTTTTCTACATTTTTCTTTCGCTCTCTCCCATACCATAGTGAGAGAAGAGACTTGACCGACTTATCTGCCAAACAAACCGAAGAAAGACTGAACTAAAGTAGATTTGACGTTTAAAAACACCTTGTAATTGGGTTTATTTGAATAAATTGATTTGGCTTTGACAGAAAATCCATTTAATTTGACAATTAACACAAAAGTTCGCTCCCAAATTGTCCTCACTCCTCCTCGGCTTACAAAGGCAATCATATTAATATACAGATCAACGAACCAGTCAGATTACAATTTATTAATTTATCATTTCTTTTGGACCATGTAATATGTGCGAGGGCCTTTACAATGATTTATTGTGTTACCTTTTTGCCGTCTAATATATGCTTGCGATATTAAACTACGCATACAAATTGGGAATAAATTTAACAAGTTTAAATGGTATATCATTTAGTAACGTTAGGTATTTTTGCCGTGCCTTGTTAATGTTCACATTACCGCAGTGAACATTAACGAGGCATGATTCGTACTTGGTATTTTTCAAGCACATGTTATACATACAATGTATATAGATATGTATAATACTTTACTATTCTCTCACACATCTTTTCCAGTCTGCCTTCGGCACACAGATATAAAGAAAATTTGGCTGATTGACTCACTTTGTGACCTTAGCAGTACGCATTATAAAAGAAAAAGCGAGTCCCTTCTTATTGTACCATTTTTTTCCTATTCTATCTTTTTTATGAGCATAGAGGTTTAGTCAGAAGAATAAAATGTCGAACTGGCAAGTTAGAAATTTAAAAATATTTTTTTGTAGGAATGGAATAAAATTTTAAGAACGGAAAGAGAAAAAAGGTGTTAGAGAGGAGGACGATGTTTTTTGGGGATGAAGAATAAAATTTTGAAAAAACATGAAGTATACCAAGTCAAAATCAAACCCAACAAAAATAGTAAGGATAACGAAACAAGAGCTAACACATCAGAAGACTTTGAAGGAATTGACAAAAACGAATTAATTTAATAGTTAAGCCTGGTTCATAGACTTTATTGAATTCCTGAATAAACAGCTGATTACTCAAAAATTGACAAAAGGTAAATTATTAACAATTTATTTTTCCTCCTTACCTGGATACGACTGACAATCACGTCAGAGTATTTTATGAAATAAGCAAAGAACTATAAGAAACTTGCCTTAGTGAGAAGATATCACTCACCAGTGAAATTTGAGTGTAATTGGACAATAATATCTAGCATCAGTCAGTTGATAAAGTTTTTTTTTGTTATTGTAAAGTTTAAAGGTAACTGGCATACATTTACACACTACACCTCTACTCTACACTTCTTCACATTTTTTTTTCTCTTATAAAAGTAATCCTATCAAAAACAAAACTCCCACTATAAAAAGTTCTAAGATCTCAAGTAAAACCAAGTCAATTATTTTAGTTAGTATTATTGGAAGCGGCTATTCAACAACTTTGTTATAAATTGTCATCTAATCAATTACCTATCAACATTTATAGCGACCGTGTCAATATTAAACAACTCCATTTCTATAATATATATAATGACTTGGAAATAGCACGGCAACATAATACATGTCATACATAAGTCTTAGTCACTGAAAATTCAGACTTCTAGCGTTATCCGCAACGAAGTTACAAGAGGGTCAAAAGTGCCGTGAGTCGCTTCGAGAAAAGGATGATACGGCTGTGCTCGACCTGGTGGGGTACTGCCGTGCCCCCAGATCTTGTATTTTTTAAGTATTTTATGTTTTTGATTGCAAGCAGAATATTTTATTAAAAATTTCCAATTTCTAATTAAAATTACATTTGTCCATTCTCCTTTTGTGGCATCTGTGGTATTGTATGTATGAAAAGGATGTCAATAATGTGAGAATATGACAGAACGGGGACGGTGGAATTGGACCATGTAATTAACACGCACACTCCAAAATATACGACAGGCGACACCCAGGCAACAAACACACAGGCAACCCAATAGGTGAGAGCACATCGATGCTTAACAATTAGAAGTTGTTAAGAATGTATAGAAAATTGAGAACAAAAGCGAGTTCTCTATATTCCCGAACAATAGTATTCAATGCCGCTAATTTATACAATTTCCTGCAGCAATGGCGAAAAAAATAATCTCTGTGTGAATTCCACTGGTATTGCTCCACTGAAAATTGTGACTCGTAAATTTTTTACTGCATCGTAAACCGTCAGCTAATTCACTGCTCGCGGACAAACTTTGCACCGCTTTCCACCAATCTGAAATACTATTCACAGTAAGGATTGAATGCTGTACATAATGATTTAACTTGTACAGATTGTGAAGGTAGAAACATTTTTCAAAAGAACTGGTTTTTGGAAATATTTATTTTAAACATCCATAGAAAAGCGGGATGTTATATTATGTTGGATGCCGTTGTTGGTTTCTTTGTTTTTTTTTTGTACTCTGCAGTATTGCATCTCTCGAACAAATTAACCAGTCTGCGTGCATATTTTCTTAACTAGAAGATAATTCTTTGCCATGTTTAGTGGGAATTTATCGATAGATATTCAATATTCAACTCTGAATGTCATATTATGCAAAGAATAATATGCTTGTATGCCCCATCCTTGTAGTCGTTCGATGCGGGCAGCGCAGGTTCGGTCTTTGTGGAAATCTTTGGGGGAAGCCTTTATCCAGCAGTGGACGTTTTTCGGCTGATATGATGATGATGATGATGCTTCCTCTGCCATAAAAAAAAGGAAATCTTAGAAATCATTGTAGTTAAAAACTTCAAATTTCTGTATTGTCAGTCGAAAGTCTGATGATTAGCGTCAAAATGTTATTGAAACTAGGTGCTAGTTTACTTTTACTCATTTTTGAAAATTGTCATACAAAACCTGAATTTATGTTCTGAATGTAATTATAACAACATATTTAATATATAATTAATAAAAGCGTCGGGAAGTTCTTAAAAACGGAAGAAAATACTATTATCAGAAGCATTTGTGACTAGTACTCGACAATCAGGTATTCAGACCACAAAAGGCGTAGAAGCCCGTCTATTTTTAATTTGGGAAAACTCAGAAAAGACTTAATTTAGTGACCCGCATTCGGCACAATCTGATAAAAGTGCTATAAACATTTTTCAGTTAATTTTCCTGTTCCAGTAGTCCTCTAGCTTTAGCTCTCTTGTTTGCCATTCAGAGTCTGGGACCGCTCATTAATGGTGACTTGAATATAGTCGTTTGAGCTCGACCCAGTTATCGAATGAAACGGGGCCGTCAGCATTTTTTCCGGAAAATTCTTCATAACGAAGCATTTAAACAGCTCTCATTGAAAGTGACAGCAGATTGTGTGAGGTTTGTATGCCGAAAGTGACGTAACACTTACCTGAGCATGGGAATATGAACACAATTTGCTCTGGAGAAGGTTCATTTAGTTGAAAGGAAAAATGAAGCCCTTATAAGACCACTCATGCATCTATCAAACCATCTACCCGTCTGTCTGTTTGTGACTGTCGATTTTCTCAGGAATTAAATAATATACCAACATGTTAATACTGACGAATTGCATAGTGATATATTTTTTGACCCACGTGTATGCCTAACATTGTTATATTGTATAGACAGGTGTTACTTTGCGGAAATACGTTTTTAGCCCCCGACGCATAAAGAGGGGGGTTACAAGTTCAACATGTGTGTCTGTGTCTGTGGCATCGTAATTCCTAAACTGATGACCGATTTTGATTCAGTTTTTTTTAATTTTAAAGCCGACTTAATCGACAGATATTCAAGAGTCGTTACCGCTAAGTAAATTAGTTTAGGTACAACTAGCAAATGCGCATCGATCTCGGCTTAGGGTGTACTTACCGGGTGTGAGATTGGAGACAGCAATAGATCATCTTGTTTCCATCTTTTTTAAAGTTCATTTTTTATGCAGTTTGGGTTTTTGTTTTTTTAGTTAAAGTTAATTTTTTACGTAGTCGGTTTTTTGATCTTTTAATTAACTTTTTTTATTTTACACTCTGCTAAGGATTATTTCTTTGTTAGACGGACTCTCAGCGAAGCAATATTGTCATTTCTTAGGGGGAGTTAATGTCGTGGTGATTATTA
Source organism: Zeuzera pyrina (assembly GCA_907165235.1). Lineage (NCBI taxonomy): Eukaryota > Metazoa > Arthropoda > Insecta > Lepidoptera > Cossidae > Zeuzera > Zeuzera pyrina. Next base: position 1,644,866 of record OU015622.1, read on the forward strand.
AGTAGCTTGCGGTGGTCTTAATTATTTTATTTACTATTTTATTTTATAAAATAGGGGGCAAACGAGCAAGCGGGTCACCTGATTGAAAGTGACCACCGCCGCCCATGGAGACCCGCAACATCCGGGGAATCAAGGGGGCGTTGCCGGTCTTTAGGGAAGTAGGGAAAGAAGGCAAAGCAGGGAGAGAGGGTGATGGGCCACCGGCATTCTAACTCACCGAACGAGTAGTGTGCCTAGAGTTTCAGAATAGGGCAAGCCCGACATAGGTACATGTTCTTCATTGTTTCTGCAAAAGTAAAGGGAAGATTAAAATATTATAGATTACTAATAAATCATGATTTTGGCAGAACCGGTAGACAAGAGAGGAAACAAATCGCTCCCCGCGCTATTTTTCAACAAAACAATTATTTTTATAATACTTTACTTCAGGCGTAAATAGTTTATCAGTTTTTAACATATTAGCATATCTCAATTCGTTGTTTATCAAAATTACTAACAGAAATCACTGTATTCATGTGTTTTTGTGAACTCATGTGTTTGTTAATCATCATAACCAGAACAATTCTAAATATTTTCGTCATTCGAACTTTACTTTGCGTCGGGTAAAACAGAACACAACTAAAATAATAAAGTACGTATGAAATATCAATAATTACTTAGCTGTCCCCAGACGCGACGTCGCTTGGATTTATTATTACTACCATTTATATTACAACTTCTCATAAACTTAAAGAACCAATAAGTGCATATTATTTTTTTATTTTATACGATTTTTTTGAATCGGGGGTTTTCAAATTTTTAATTTAAGTTTTCATAATGAATTCGTAAACTTTTAACTATATTACCCCCAAAATCTAAAACTTGTTAATTGGGGCATGTTTCGTCTCTCAGCGAAACATTTAAATAGCTCGAAAGAGTCTTATCTGAAAAATTGACACAAGTTTGACCTACATAAAATTTTTCGGTTCCTTCCTTAAAAAAAATTACGAAGTGCGTATCGAATCACGTACAGTGAATGGTTCCTTTATTGGAATACACAATATTCGTTTAATCATCAGCTAGTCCATGTTCATAATTTTTCTTAATGATACTGAAATACAAAGTTATTTTAGCGGTCGCTGACCGTATAATCGAAGATATCCCTTATCTTGAAAACTACAGAACATCAATCAAACCAGTTTTAATTGAAAGTCCTTTCTAAGTTCTACTTTCTTAAATTTTTTCAGAATTTTTCACTCTATGGTTGAAAATCCTCAAGGTTTTTTTACGAGTATAGAAGCTCATCAACAACTATTGACTTAAATAAAGAAGTCACTTACCCCACAGAGTTATATGCTCTGGAAGTTTTTTAAGCCTTCAGTTTCACATGAAATATAGAGTGCCACTCCGAATTTTATTATTTTCAATCCCTTACTGTACCATTGTATAGCTGTTTAAAGAATACACTTACATTCCAAATTTCATTTCCATAAAGCCAAAAGTCTCCTAGCAAAACGGTGACATACCGTAATATAGACGGGCAGATGGACGATCAGACAGAACGAAATTATAAGTTGTTGGTTTTTTATCTTTTTGCTATTTGGCTTCGGTACAAGGGTACCAAAGGGTACCAAATAAGACATCTCAATACAACAATACAATACAACTCTGTCACCGTTATTCAATAACATTCTGATTATTGAATTCTTTACTGAGTGGTAGAGCCATGCTGCATTGCAGTACGAATTGGGCAGGCTCGCCCGATGAAAAACCACCCTCTCGCAAAATATCGGCGTGAAATAACAGCATCTATTGCTTTCGTGATTCGTTCGGTGAGTGAGAGTGCCGGTGGCCCATCCCCCTCCCCCTCTTTTCTTTCCTTTACGTATTTTCCTAAAGGCCGGCAACGCACCTGTGACTCTCTGGACGTTGCGGAGGTCCATGGGAGGCGCTGGTCACTCTCTATCGAGTGACCCACTTGCTCGTTTGGCCCTCTTTTATAAAAAAAGAAGATCTTAAGTAGCTATTTAATGACGTAGCAGTTTTAAAATCTTTTCATTCAGTGAGTCTCAATTTCTCACGTAAGCAGCAGACGAATAAGTAATGTTACATTTTATGAACAAATAAAATAAATATTTTCTGTCATACGGAAAAAAATCTCCTTTGACCTACCTTAATATTAAAATTTATTGACTTGTAAATTGCCTTTCCAGCTATGATGTTGGCCAAGACATTGGCGTTGAAATGTAGGTTACAACGTTACGACGCAGCGGTGGCGAACATAAAATTTCCCTTACAAATACTTCGGTGTCATTAACCTTTATTTTTATTAGCGGGCATTCACTTAAGAGCGGTAAGTTACGGTGCCTCAAAATAGTTCGAGGTTCATAATATGTAACATGTACCTAGTAATTAGTACAAGAGAGCCTTAAAACAAAAGCTTTGTAACATGTATAAAATAAAATATTTACTTGGGTATTTGATATGATACATCATCTATATCTATACATCTGTACCTATACATCTATATCTATACATATAAATAAAATTGAAATGTCTGTCTGTGATTTCAAAAGAAAGGCTTTTTCTTTAGCTTTCATAGCTATTTGTACGTAACCAAAACCCAAACAAACATTTCTAAAATTTTTGTCTGTCTGTTCGATGGTTTGTCCGGGTTAATCTCCGAAGCGGCTGAACCGATTTTTACGGTTCTTGCAATAGCAGATAGGTTTTTCAGAGAATCATCTAGGCTACTTTTTATACTGGAAAAATACCAAAATTTAACTCGTGTGAAACCGCGAGGCACGGCTAGTATATTAATTAATATATTTAATTTGAAACAGTGCTTATTGTCAATATCGAATAATTTACATTTTTTCATAACTTCGAAAAGTGCAAATTAGGTTTTTTTTAAATATTCACAACTAGAATAAATAAATGTACGAAATTTAAGCTGGCTTCGCTCATCTATCTATGTACTTCCAAAGACGACGACGGCGCATGTAGTCCGTGCTATCACAGTAGGAACTACGTGGGTGCTTCGGCACAACGCGATAGTAGCTTCGCTGCATCCGTAGGACAGCCATACTCAGTGTGCTTCGCAGAGCCCCGATTTTGGCTCCGTCAAAATAATATCATATAAAACAAATGAAGAAATCATCAAATGTAATCAATACAATACCAAAAGAACAGCAATATCATTATAAGAACATCTCGAGTCTTGTCACATCATAATAACAGAAAATGAGATGAAAAATAAAGGAAACAACTTCATACCTCATATTAAATTCAATGAATTTCAATCATTCACAATGGTATCGATACGTTCTTTAAAATTTGTGCAAAATATCTATTTTCATTTGATTTTAATTAAACTTAGAATAAACATAAAACCAGGAATTTTTATTTTAAGGCTCCTTACATTTTTACGTGTTCTAAAAGGGTTCCAAAAAAGTTTGAGAACCGCTGCCATAAGAGACAATGGAACCCCTCGCAAAGCACCAAGGACGACCATCTCAGGAGCTTTGGTGACTAAAAGTCCCACATAACACAATCCCACTCCCGGGAGGCTTGATACCTATGTGGAGGTTTCTCTTGCGATACGGAGAAAAACATATCAACGTGCCTTTGAAGGATTCTAGTGTTCAAATATACTCTTTGAGCTTTATTAATAAACGCGGCGTAAACTTAGAACAGTTATGATAGCTTTCTGTCATAGTCTAGTCTATGAACAAAAGAACAACGGAAAGTGTATAAAAATTGTATCTAAGTTTAACTTGATTGTAATGTTTATTAGCAGCAGTTTATATTTGTAGTGAGTATTTCTTTGTAGTATTTAAGCATTTTTTGAATTACTCAACTGTATTATCAAATTAAATTTGATATAATATTCGTATTTTGCAAAAACATTGTCTTGGAATAGAAATTGTTTTTTATTAATGTAATTTACTTCTTAAATCAGTCGAAGCGAATTTCTTCCATGAAAAAAGAAAGATAAAAATAGAAAATGTACATCTCGTACCTACTTACTTGGAAAAATTTTTGCAGCAATTTTCCTTGAACATAATCCAGCCAATTCTCATCGTGGAGCGAGGCCCTGCTCTCATAAGCACGTCAGCAGCGATAAAATCTGTTCTGGTAATAACATGTCAGCTACAACGTATGTAGATATAACAGTAAACAGGCCCAATTGAATATATTGAGACTGTAAACGCTTGGAAAAGATATAGGATGTAAACAGTTTATAAGACATTTTCAGGGTTCTATGATTTAAAGGAAATATGAAACCCTTTTAACACTCAGCAATCGTCGCCTATCTGCCTCAGTTGATTTTCTCAGAAATAATGTAACACGCAAACTTGAAAATTGGAATATTAATCTACCTTGCTAAGCCACATATATTACACTACCTGCCCTGGCTTCGCACGAGTAGAATTTTTTTTTGAAATAAAATACAGCCCGTGTTACTTGTTTATAATACAGTTTTCTACAGGTGTAAAAATTTTTCAAATCGGTTGAGTAGTTCTTGATTTTATCAATTACAAACAAACAATCACATTTTTTCTTTTTGTAATATTAGAATAGATTGTTTAACATTATAATAAATAATATAATCGATAGAAAATAAAACAAAGCGAGTGAATACTAACTCAAAATAGATCTTCCTTTGACTTCGAAATTACTGGTCACAGGGTTTTAAAAACTTCAGAAAATATAAAGGTATCTATAGAATCTAGAACTAGGTCCTATATCTTGCAAATCATTTTAAAATACCTATCGCATGGAACTCTCTGTGCGCGTCTCGCATTTTTTTATTTATTTGTTACGACTAAAACATTACAATAATAAAAATAACCGGTACTCGGTAGTACATAAACTTTCTAAAAATTTTCCGACCACCGTCATTCATTTATTAATTTTACTTGTATAAAGATGACATAAACTCAATTCATGCATATGTTTGTGTGTTTGAATGTTTCGATGTGTGTATATAGTATGTTATTTTTATATAGGTGTTAAAAATATTAGTTAAAATATTATTTATGTAAATATGTATTTCAGTTCTTTTCTTTTCTTTCGATAATATTTATTAAATTGTACGCAGATATTTATAACATTATAGGGATTGCAGTGTTCATAAAAAATATTGTTTTAGTTTAAATTTAATGTTTTGACGGTAAGACAATCTTTTATTTTCTTAGATAAGTAAATCATTTATAATTGTTGGTATGTTATATTTTAAGAATTTTCAGTTGAACTATTTAACCTTCATTTTTCGGGAATCAGATTTAAAAGTCGTCTTTTCTTCTAACTAATATAAGATACAACCTTTCTTATGACAATGGAAAAACAAGCCATACAGTCTGCTAAAACAGTAAAATTAATGATGGTAAAGGATTCGCAAAATAAAAAAAAACGTGTAATTGGTTTTGAACATGAGTATTTATCAAAAATATTAAATAAATTATATTCAATGGAAAGAGTACAAAACGAAGTGACTAACCGAGTCCTAAAGTCCTGAAAATGCTCCCGAAGATGCTTCGTTGAGAAGTGAAACATGATGCGTCGAATAATAAATTTGAAATTTTTGCGTAACATAAATCAACTTACACATTTAATACCATTACCCGCAAATTCGTCGGCTTAGAACCAAAAAAAAGTTGCCTATGTCTTTCTTTATTCTAAATTTTATCAAAATCGATCCAATAGTTTAGCGTGAAAACAAAAAAAAATTATAAAAAGTTTAACCCCATTTTGTAAATAGAACTTTACAAAAATGTGAAACATGCGTCTCATTCTTTTTAATGAACAATGTTTGTACTCAAATTCACAGTCGTATTACTTTCCATAAAAAGTTTCATACAAAGTTCAACTACCCACTTTTCTTTTTTAAAATATTAACTTTCATAACTCCTTTTTTATCCGGCCAAATTTCATGATTCCATCTTTCGTAGTCGTTAAAATTTTATGAGTAGTCAGTTAGTGAAAGTGGTATTGAATCAACAAAATAATGTTTAAAAACCACCAAGAGCGCGTAGAATATCATTTACTTTGGTTTCTGTAGCAGTTTAGGACAATGCATAAGTTCAATAAAAAATTGAACCTTAAAAAAATCTAAAATACCCGTCATTTAATTTTTTGCTTTTCATGCCTGATAATTGGTTAATTTACATCTTTGTACCTAATTTAAGCTCAGTAAGTAGAAATATTACTAAAATATGAGTACGATTTACGCTATAAATATGGCTATGATATACGCATAGACAGACAGAGATAAACGGGCAAACAGAAAACGGCCATTTTGCTACGGAACCTTAAATATCCATAAAATTATTGGATTTACAGAATATCTTAGTACTGACATTTTGATAGTAAAGCAGAATGGACAACGTCACGAGACGTTACCTATTGGGTGGTTATTAAGACCGTAATCGAGATGTACAAAATTAAATTACGTACATAACGTACAAGGCTACATATACAAAACAATACGAGGACGCCAAGGATCGTTTATTAGCGCAAGTAATAAGAAAACTTGAGACGAATCTTTGCGAATTTGCATTTTATCAGCCAAAGAACACAACTTACTTCGTGGTCGGGGTTGAGCAGGATAGAACCAAGCAAAATATTACGTAATATTCGAACGCTTATGTCGTTTTTTTTTGTTGTAGTTAAATCTATAAAATACTTCTTTTAAACATTAATTATGCGTTGCTCTTTTAATTTGATTCCTAGTATTATTTTTGTCGGTTGTTCGTTTGGCATCGACTCGAAGTTTATGAAATATTAAATAGCTAGGCTTAGTAAAAAATGTTGAGGTTAATTTAATTTAATTTTTTTAAGTTTTCTCGAAGTCAGTCTTTTTTTAAAGTTTACTTTTCACAATTATAAATAATCGGGTCTATCCCGTGTTAATATTTATCTTAAGGATAATGTCTTTTTATCCCGACGTTTATGACGATAATAAAACGTGGTTACTAAGTGAGGGTGTTGTTGAGAACATTATATTACGATGACAACGCTGTCTCATCAGTTGTTCATGACCATGTTATAATAATGACGCAGTATATTTTATTATGCTTTGTCCGTGACCACGATCGGTGCAATCCTGTCGAAGTGGAGAGATAAAAATGGTATTAACTTCATATTAAATATTAACACGCTTAGAACCGATTACTTATAAATTGTAAAATTAAGTCGTGATGCTCTCATTTCTCTTTCGCTGCTAAACCAGAATGGAAATATGTAATTCTAGGTTTCACAATAATTACAAATCTATCTGAATATCTTAATATTTGGTTCCTTATTACATTATTGTTACTAACTTTCACCTACAAGCGGGCGCCTTATGATAACAATTTTCCTCCTTTTTTATCTCGAGCTTTTTTTATTATTACGGCGACAACTACCACGTGCTGTTGCGATTGGCCGATGGTTACGACGTTCTGCTTTGTTCATTGTAGACGAAATTATATGGGCTTCATTTCGTTTAGAAAATTAAATCTCTTTTTATATAAACGTGTGCATGAGACATACATAACATAGGATAATTAACTTCGCTGTTATCTATTGGATAGGGGATTCAGTGGCATTTATATGTCCCGATATAAATGCTCGAAGTTATAGATTCGAGAGAAACAATTGTGCAAACGTTTCGGGCTAAAGGGAAGCTAAGGCGAAAGGTGTTCTCGTGACCCGGAAAGTACTTCGGCAGAGTGCAATAACAATTGCGTATATGCTTTGTGCTACGTAGCATTGACAAAAGCGGTGTTCTTGTGACCGAAAAAGTACTTCGGCTCTTCATAGCTCTTCGAAATACGCCGAGGATAACCACCGCGCGATATCGAGTGGGTTGAAGCCCCAGCTAATCTAGTCTTTTCACCGAAGAACTGTAAAATATTCCTGTGAGCTGTAACTGTAACTGTGTGAGTAACTGTAAGCCATAGACATTATTAACTTAAATCAAGGCTAAGAAAGCACTTATCACACGTATGCCAAGGACTAAGATGTTCGTGCCCCTTGTGCCAATGTCACAGCAGTCTTATCCTCCACACCAGCACATAACAGCGCAAGCATTGTTGATTGGCGACAGGTTTATTGAGCAAAATGATTGTAGCGATTCTGATGAATCCCGCATAAGGTCTCTTGCTCTTTAGAGATCATTAAGACAAAATTACACCATGGGTTAATGTAATAAAGCATAATGAAATAATTACAGAATGCTGTCGCCTACGCGTGTCATAACGAGCTTATCTCTTGGCTGATTTTTTTTTATGAAAGAGGGGACAAACGAGCAAGGGTCACGCGATGGAAAGTGATCACCGTCGCCCATAGACACCCGCAACGCTCAAGGAATCACGGGTGCGTTGTCGGCCTTTAGGAAAAGGAAGGAAAGGAGGGGGAGGGGGAGGGGGAGATGGGCCATCGGCACTCTCACCCACTGAACGAAACACAACAGCAATAGATGCTGTTATTTCACGCCGGTATCCTGTGAGAGGGTGGTATTTATACCGAGCTAAAAGATACAGATGATACGTAAATTAGTACCCCAAAATCAGAAATAAAAAACGAATAATTAAATAACAGACGATTCCATTTTTAAATACTTATATATGCTAATGTATGGAGATTTGATACTAGTTTAAAATATCTTATTTCAAACTTGGTTTTGGTGGAATTAAATGTTCGCTTTTAGCAAAACTCTTGCGGAACCCTAAGGTAATACATGTCAGACACGTTCCTTGCAACTTTTTTAATAACTACGCTAATTGAATGGTTTTGAACTAAACATTGAACGTATTATAGTGACTACAAGTCGAAACCGCAGCAATGTCCTCCATGTTGTATCGAAGAGCTCGTTAATTTTATTAAAATATAAATTTTATATCCTAACGTAATTACGATGTGAACTTTGCTGTAATGAACGTCATAAAGCCCTGTAGAACTGGGCGCGGGGAGCGGGTGAAGAGTGCGGGGGCACAAGAGGCTTTCCGCTCCAGTTATCGTGCGAAAACTTTCGCCCAATCCGATTTACCTGAGTTAATTACGTTTTCTACTATTTAGGCTTAAAGTCGCCTCGTTGTAAAATGACCGACAAGGAAAAAAAAAATTAAAAATATTATCACCGTACACACCGTACAAACGTATCTTAACGCCGTATCTCTAACGGGGTAGTCAGAGAGGACGGAGCGCCAAGCGTTGTGGTCCTTACGTACTTCCCTCGCTTCCTCAAATTTCATCATTCTTCTCGCACATTTTCGGCTAGGTATGCGAGTGCTTTTGATATTTCTGTCGGCTAGCACTCTGGCTATTTGATCTTCATAAGTCAGCCTTGGTCTTCCGTGGCTTCTTTTACCACTCACACATAACCAATCTTGATGGTGTAAGTATTACGATAATATTTTTAATGTTTTTCTTTCTTTCTATCCAGAAAGTCTAAAAATTGTCGTCAATATTTTATGCGACTAAAAAGACAAAATACACGTACATCTTTTCACTATATTTTATAACGAACTGACTTCCGCGACTTCCCCGGGGTTTAATCTATGTCGATACCAAATTTCAGCGCAATCGTTTGAACGGTATGGCAGCTTATAAAATACGAATAAACATTGATTTATATAATATACTAGCTGTACCCGCGACTTCGTCTGCGCGGAAAATTTTTTCGTGGCTTTCCCGGATTAGGTTAAATTATATGTAAATATGCATAGCATGTTTAAACAATACATCGCACTTCTACTACAGACGCCATATTGAATTCTCAAAAAAACAAAAGTTCCAATTCTAAAAAAGAGAATTTTCTAAATAACAGCGTAGCTTACGTCACACGTATAAATTAGATGAATACATTAATGTTTTATATATACGTTGAAATCAGCTAAATATTTTTGCCTTTATGAGGGAACAAATAAATGCACTAAAAATATTAAATTTGTTTGTTTGCAAGTATTTATAATTCATAACAAACAAACACATACACAGTTACTTGTTAAAATCATAACTTTTTTTCGCTCTATGTGTGATGTTATTGCACCTTGATTCTCTGTCCAATCTAAATAAGAAATGGAGTGAAGTTATACTCATATACATATATACATATACACATGTAATAAAAAAACGCTTTTAGTTACTCAGGAAATACAATTCTCAACTTAAAACCAGTGATTAGATCAAATAATTTAATAATCTTTCAACGACCAATTCTCGTCAATCCTACATAACCCTACAAAATTCATGTGGGAAATATCAGAAGTTGTCGAGATCTTAGCATACAGCGGCGCATGGGTCGATTAGACCTTCGAAGACGTGTTAATTATCGAGTGTTTCAAATTCATTATAGGATCTACCTATCGCTTTGTCATCACGATGAAAATTTGATGAATTTGACACGTTCATAGTCTTCTTTTTTGGGATGGAAATGTTACCACAATGCTGTAGCAATGCCATATCTAGACAATTAAGATGTTTTAGAAATATTGTATGTTCAGTGTCTACTTATGATGTTCTTTTATTGGTGCGATAAAAAAAGAGGTACCACTTTTTTGTATTTTATATTTTTATTTATTTTGAATTCAATTAATTCACCGAAAGTAACTTTTATAATCTTAATTTACACAAGTTATTACGTTAATATTTTACGCCTATTAGTATTATTATTAGAGTATTAGTATTTGAAAACTAACTAAAAGCTAATGGTATTTGCATAATCAGCGTTCCTTACAGAAATAAAATAGTACAGTGTGCAAATTTTTTTTTGATCATCGTATGGGATGTCCCATGAAACCTCTCTAAACCATGAATTCAAAAATATATAGAATCCTAATTTGGGTTACATTTATTTTAAGACTTTTTCGAAAATACGCGTTAAAATTGCTGTCCTACACGATTTCGGTTCTCAACAAAGCTTCTTCATGGAAGTATAGAGTTCAGACTCACTTTTCTTCGAGTACAAGTTAGCTGACCGAGTTTAAACTCTAAACTTCTTCTCTCTCTAAACTTCAACTTAAACTAAACAGAAGATTCTTCGTCTTGAAGCGAAACCTACGTTGACTTTGAACATTTAGCGAAATGTAGCCAAAGATAAAATCTTAAAAAAAATCTTTTGAACAAGCTTTTAAATAAATAAAATTATTGACGTGTAGCTATCTAATTTAAAGTTGATGTCACCAACGACTTCGAAATTCTCTCGTGAGAAACACTTATCCTGGATGCTGCTGAATGAAACGAAAGCTTATAACATAAATACTATAAAAAAGTAATATCAACACTAGCAAGTAACGACGTTGTAATTCAGTTTTTCGATGTAAATCTATCTATATAAAAGACAATGTATGTACCTATGTATGTTCCTTATGGACTCCGAAACGGCTAAACCGATTTCGATTAAATTTTTAGGTAATCTTTAGATTGACCTAGCGGGTGATCCTGTAAATTTTGGTAGCGATCGGATCAGTAGAATTTTTTTTTTGTTTTTTACGCCCAGTGAAACTAATGCCCAGTGAAACGGGCCAGGTTTGCTAGTTAAATATAAATCTTGAACAAAGAATAATAATGATCACGGTACAACAACACATAGCTGAACATGACATACATTTAATTTTGTTAATACTAGTAACCAAAGATTTAAGAGTATTTTGCAAATGATTATTTTAGTGATGCAATGTTTTAATCGCCGCACCGCCGGGCCGGTCGTGAGCTGACACGAATTACACCGACAGTACGAAGTTGCCAAACTTACTATAGATAGATAACTGTTCTACTCGTGGTTACTAGTGATATGATATGCCGGATATCCGTATCCGTATCCGCGGATATCCAAGGGAGAAGAAACATCCGAATTCGTATCCGTATCCATTACTTTTTTGGCTTTTGGATCTTTTACCGATCTTTTATACCTCTTTTATACCTTATTAATTTTCAATACATAGATTAAATTCTATATAAGTCGAAACATGTCCTGTCACACAAAGCGTCAAGTGGCGTCAACTATCGTTTCAAGGCCACGCGCACCGACACCGATCGAGTAAGAAAGTTAAGATCCGTATCCGTATCCACGGATCATGACACCAAATATTCGTATGCGGATCTTTTTAATCGGATCGGATATTTTTAACGATCCGGCACATCACTAGTGGTTACACTCAAAGTGATAGAAAGACAAGAAAATTTGTTTGACATAATCATTTGACATAATAATTTAATAGCTGCAAATCATTATAACTCCCTTCATCATGATTGTTGGTCCGAGATACAGATTAACAAAACTATTCAAAATGAATTACAATGTTGTTCCTTACAGATGTCAATATATTAGATATATTTCCGCAAATTAACAACTGAGGCAATGTAAATATATAAGAATATTCAAAGCTCCCTCTATACATCTTAGAAACAATCTTGCTTCCAAGACTTCCCATTCCAATGTAAATTAATACTCACTAGCAGGCAGATTCGCTCATAATGAGCGCGATAAAACAATTCAGCCATTAAAGCCCCGCAATATATGCCTCCCTTTGCCGTGAAATATAGTTGCTAGCTTGTTTTAAAATATATGAGACGGTAAAATTAAATGTTCACACCGTGTTATTGCGAGTGCGATGTAGGCCTAATGCGTTTATAAGAAAAAAATTCCCGCTGAGTTTATTTAGGAGATCTGGCAAGTATTGCCAGAATTTTGTGTATAATTTTTATCGGTTTATATAATAACAGATATGTAGCGCATTATGTTAAATTACCTAACTTTTATTAACTATAACTTTAACCGTATTACTAAGTATAACTAGCAGCACCCGCCTGTGTCGCTGGACCTATGCTTTAACGCAAAATATCTTATATATATGCGTCTGAAAAACGTCAGCCTAATATAATGTGTATTTTAATAATTACGAGCGATACATCCTGGCTTTGCTCGGATGTGATTTATTATGATGTAAATAATAAATAAATGCGCCAGAAGATATACGTCAATCAGCTGGTCTCGGACTGGTGCATTCCCTGTGCTATGAAAACCAGACGAAGTCTGATACTAGGGGCATTCCCACTGCACCAACACAAGTACAAATTGACTCAACCGAAATCGAACTCGGAACCTTTAGCGCTTAGATACAAGTCGTAATCCACTGCATCGTCGAGGTCGTCTTACTTACATACATGCAAATCTTCACGGTGTATCGTTAATGGGGTAGTCAGAGAAGACGAAGCGCCAAGCTTCGTCCTATTCCGTCCTTCGTATATCCCGTCCTAAAAAATGTAAAAATTATTATGGAAACCACATTAAACGTATTGCGCAATTCAAAATAACTAAACGTACAAACAGACAGACAAATAACGACATCGTTTTATGCTATTTAGAAATTAGAGAAGAAAACCAACGTTGACAGTTCTACAGAATTATAGTATAGTACGAAGTATAGTATTAGGTATCATATTAATTTTAATTACATCGATTACCCACGTGTGATATTTTGTAACATTTTAGTAACAAGAATGAGGGTAGAATGAGTTTCCTGTGTATAGTGGGGCTGTATATAAGTCTGATTTTAGTCTTGTAAGAGCCCAATTTGTTGTGCAGCCGTCGAGGAATCAACTACACCGTGGTTGTGACCGAGAATTCATAATGTCAGTTATCCTATTAAGTTATCAATATTAGTCAGTTATCCTATTACATTTTATATTTAACATTAGAAGATATAATTTAAATTGCAACTTCGAATCACGTCTAGAAGATTATCGATGAAATTTATTAGTTCGTGACGTGATAGCCACAGAGGACAAAGTGCCAAGCATCAAGCTCAAATCTCGTCATTCTCCTCGCACAATTTCGCCGAGGTATGCATTTGATACCTTTTGAACTCTAGCTATTTGATCTTCTTAAGTTAGCTTCTTAAGTTTTTAAAACTTTAGGGTATTTTCGTTGGTCTAGACAAGAAGCAAGATCTAAATTCGTAATTATATCACACTTTTTGCCGTTACAAACTTATATTGCAGTTGGAGAGTATGGGAGCACGTGTCTATCAACTGCTAAGTTAACTTTGTTTTTGAGCCCGTCTCATATTTTTTTGGTACTTTAGTACATAACACAAATACATTGTATGGTAGCACTGAACTCTCAGTATTTGGCTGACGCTTTAAAAGTTGTACGGAATTCTTTGCATACGGGTCAAAACCACTAGACTCATTTTTCTAATTTTGAGTATGTAAAATAATGATACTTACTCAAATGAACATTAATAAAGTAATGTATGCATAGATATAAATTCAAGCGAAAGGGTCAAATGGCTGCCAAAATCGTGCTCGAGAACATCGCTTGTATCAAAGGAGTCCCAGATACACTTCGCAATAGTCTAAAGAAATAGTAAGAACGATAAATTGGATAAAGAAGCAATACTGCCGTGCTCAGGGTCTCGTAATAGGCAATTTTCGACATTCAATCCCGCTACAATGGACCGGCTCCGTCGATTTAAATATCGCGATTGGTTTGATTTTAGTTCGGTGTTCTGTTTCATGTATGAATCGGTTTACGGTTTACTTCAGAACTATTTTGCAATAGGTAACTCGATATTAGTTATTAGTTAATTTATGTTTTAGTTAGGGCACGGTGGCAAGCCTTGGGAGAAGCCTATGGTAGCCGATGATGATTTAGTTTGGAAATCCAAGGAATGTGAATAGACATAATAAAATAAAATCGCGCGTATAAAATTAAAATCTGACTACGTATTTAACAAAAACTTATAACTATTAAATAGTCGGTGCAAGCCACCTTAACCCGTTTTCAAAATTACAAAACCACTTATAGAATCTGGTTTCGACTTTTTGGCGGGAACGGGAGAAGTGAGGTTGTCATTTTATTTGGACTCTATTTTTTACATTTTTGGGAGTTTTAAAGTGCAAAAGTGATGGTATATTTTGTTTTACTGTTCTGTTTAAGTGAAAAGAATGAGGTAGATCTGAATAAACATGTGTAGCTGAAGTTCTCGCATTCTTCTAAGAAGTCTTATAAAACTTCAGTAAAATCTACTATCACTTCTAAACACTACTAAATTCTATTTTTTTAAATTTAATTTAACGTACTAATTTTTTTAATTTAATTTAACGTACTAATTTGTAACACATATTACATAAGTTTTAGCTTTCTCCAGTCCTTCTCCATTTTGTTAGTTCCACATTAATTTTAATCACATAAAGTACCCACGTGTGATATTTTGTAACATTTTAGTAACAAGAACGAGGGTAGAATAGATTTCTTGCGTGTAGTGGGGCTGCTTAAAAGCCTGATTTTGTTGTTGAGGAGTCGTCGAATAGTCAAGTAAAAAAAAGTTGTGTTAAAGAATTGATAGTGTGTTTATAGTGATCAGTGCTTCTGTTATATTTCATATTTAACAATATAAACTTTAAGTTTACCTAATTTCACATTTCTCCGTCCGCGCAATTTTCTTAAAAAGGCAACCAAAGTTTTGGCTTCACGTATTAATATAATGGATTTCTGTAAAGTAATTCCTAATGTTAGCTATTATCAATATTCTCGATTAATCGTTCTAATCACAATCGTTAACAAATGGCAACACTGTTTTTTTTAAAGGGTTGCTACTTTCATAATAACGTGGTATTTTTGAATGTCAGAAAATAAGTCAGTCGAGAAATTCACGAGTTAGCGAAAGCGCGTCTTTTAATTATATCTCCTCATCCTACGTTTCCATCGAAGTCAACGTTTTGGTTTACACAGTCTATACAAAATTCGCAAAGAAGTGTATTTACTTTTCAACTACAAATCGTAATTTTTTAAATTCATCAGGAGTGTCTGAAGCCATAAGCAAGGGGAAAGTATATATGGGCCTCCGACTAGAAATTACATTTATTTCATCTTATTTGAAAGTTTTTATAAAACATATAGTCGGGTTTTAGTTTAATGAACCGGATTCAAATAAAGGAGGAGGTTCTGAATTCGGCGGCATTTATTTGGTTTTTTTTATGTTTGTTACCTCAGAACTTTGTCATTTATGAACCGACTTTGAAAATTCTTTTTTTATTTAAAAGGATATACTTTCAAATGGGTTCTGTTTAAATTTCACTGGTATTAAAACTTGTATTTCGAAGATACACTAAATAATACCAGATAACACGAACCGCTTATAACCTTATTTCGTACTTTACAGTGATTTTTTTTAAATCGGTTTAGTTTTTTCATTAATTTTTTTTTGGGAAACTGTTAATGCACGTAGTGCCAGGGTTATATAAAATTGATAGGAAATGCAAATTAACGTTGAAATTATTTATTTTATTAGTTTAGTATTAGTTATTGTTATAACGAAATGGTAAAGTTACTTGCAATATTTTAAATATTTCTCTTTTATCTTTAAGTTTTTTGCGTTGCACCCCTGTCGCTTGTGGTACGAGCCGGTTTAAATCGGTTCGTACCACATAAGCGCGTACGTCAAGTCGACGACAAGCGGTCACGCATACATTACTACGCTATATGAATGTTTACATTGAGCCATTTGTATGAATCTTGGCCTATATTTAGTCATACATTTTTGATGAATCTTAAGCATACACGAGCCAACATATATCATAAGGCTATTCAACGTGGGTGATGCTCAGACGTCACTCGTGTTTAGCTGTGAAACATCCTGTAACTAAGAAATGCGTCTTTGTATTGGCCTCAGTTTTTGTGTCCAGATCTGTGATTGAAATCCTGATTTAGGTTTAAATGTCAGAAAAGGTGAACTTAAAAGTCGTGTCCTATATACATAAAATAGTCTCGTCTGTTTCGTGCCTGTGCCTCGTGGCTCGCATTGTCTGAAATTAATTTTCCTGTTCCGCCCGATGCATCTTTTATGAGATAGTGGAACAAAAGTGGATGAAAAAAGCGCCGACGGTTATTAAGGCTAAAATTAAATTTGTACCATTGCGCGGTTCGCGACGAACATGACAATTTTTATTGTCAGATTCGGGTAATTGTTGCTTTTTCGTTTCCTACAATCTTGTTACCCTTAAAACATTACTGATTGTTAAACACGTTTCATACTGCGTATACACAATTTATATTTCATTTATTGCTGCCATAAGGTCCTGAAGTCTGACGTCTGCGGGTTATGGACTAATGGCACTATCACTAACCGAACGAAACACAACAGCAACAGATACTGTTATTTCACGCCGACATTCTATGAGAGGGTTGTATTTAAAACACATATGATTGCGTCTTTGTATTGTTTATTTAGGCTTTCTGCACTCCGTTTTCATACCAACTTTAACCATGCCAAATCTCACACTACTCCGTGTGCACAATGTACTTGAAAAGGGTACAAAGTTTTCTCTTCGCTTATTAATATACAGATTTCTTCATTATGTTAAAGTTTTTCACTTGGCTGGCTTCAACTTGCGTGGAAAGACAAGTCGATGACGCAACCTATATTTTTCCTTCTCTTCCAGATCAGCTTAAAAGGTATTGAATTATTAATATGATGAAGCAACAACATTTTAAACAAATGCTTAGAATTCTTTTAAGTAATTATAACTTTGTCAAAATAAGATTCTAAGCCTAAATCAGATTTTGCTGAAAAGACATTAACTAAATGTTAAAGTAAAATTAAGAAACAAATAAACTTCATTCTCAACCTCAAATCGTAGTCCATTACCCCACCTCTAAGTGTTTTACCGTGTAGCGAAGAATTGTTTGAAAGTGTCTTAATGCAAAAAGAACCAAACACTCTCGATGGATTCTGGCTAAATGCAGTAAATATTAAAGCTAATATAACATTTGTACTAAATGGAATTGGTAACATATAGTGGTATACTGGCTAATAGCAAGTAGTGATTTGGAAGTTACTGTTTCATGGCGGTTGGACTCCTTTTTATATAGTTATATATAGTTAATATAGTTAATAAAATAGTTTTATATAGTTTTTCTTAATTTTTATTTGTTACATGAATAAATAAATAAATAAATAAAAATCAAATTAAGGAGCACATAATTTAAGAGTCGGGACCTTCATACATAGATATGAAAAAGATACTTGTGTGAAACGCGTACTAAGCTCAAGTACCAATGCAAAGGCAAAACACATAATGGCCTTTTCCACACCTGTCGTACACTACTGCCAACATTACGAAAGTGATAGTAATGTCCTGTCGGAGAAAATTTTGATTTTCGATAAAATGAGGTTTAACATGCAATAAAGTTTAATGTGCAATAAAATTATATATTTAAAAATAAAAACTCAAGTTTTAAAGTTTTTTATTTTTATTTAACATAGGTACATTTTATTGAAGAGTTTTAAGAAACTAACATCTTTAACTTGTTTCGTTTCATTCTCGTTTTTTATATAATCTCTTTAAGAATATTGGCTGCTAAGCTGAAAAAAGTATAAAATTAAATAATTAAACAAAGGATTACGATTATTGATAAGGATTGGTGAAATTTAAATGGGATCACCTCGGTAGTATACGCTATCAAACAAAAAAAAATCTAAATCGATCCACAATTGACGAAGTTATCGGTGAATATACTTGAAAAAAACATACATACAGACGAATATAGAAGCTCCTCCTTTTTTGACGTCAATTAAAAATGAATATGTATCAATATTTTCCGAGTAATTTTTGTCGAGAATACAGAGACAGCAGTGAAACAAAAAATAAACGATAGAGCTATTTGCTCTAACTAAAACATTGAAATTCTTTTTCATACATGAATCAAGTAGCACAGAATTCATCAAAACTCGACTCAAAGCACCGGATCTGAAATTTTCATATCACCGCGACAACCAATGTAAAATGTACATCTTATGCCTATTTATGGTTGAATAGCCAAAATAACAAAAACTGAACCTATATAATTACTTTTGCCATTAATTAATGCAGCCTATTAATTTCGTCATTTTTACACCTACTAAGCTGAAATATGGCAAAGAGACGTAAACTGGCAACACAAACTCAAATGAATTTCGCTTGCTCAAATTTGGCCTCAAAATACTTAGGCGAAAATGTGTGAAGAAATGATGAGATTTGAGGAAGCGAAAGAAGTATGTAAGAACCGCGACGCTTGGCGCTCCGCCCTTTCTGACTACTCCGTTAGGGATACAGCATGACGATATGTATGGATGTATGCACAAACTCAAATATGAAAAAAGAAAAAATTATTTACTGTAACACTGAAAATGTTTTTTCGATCGCTGTCGGCAAGGGGGTCATTTCCAGAAGTAGTGCATATGAAGGTTACTCTGGAAGGTCTGGGTTTATCGTGACAGTTGAAGTGTCGAATATGACAGTTCACGAGGGCTGCGATTTAAAAAAAATCAGACATTTTGGAGAATTGAAGGAAAACTCTCTGAAAATAGCCATTTGTAGTAGTCACCTAAGTCCTAATTTTTACAATTTTCAAATTTTAATAGGTTTAACCAGTAGAAAAAAGTAGTACTTACCGCGAAGTTTGTTTTGAATTTTGAAAATACGTTAAGATTTTTCTGCTTACTCAAAGTTGATATTACAGAGCTCTAGTTTGTAATGAGTGCCTAATACGGTCTTGGCTGATTTTTTACCCTGTTCCCAGTAAATTTCGTTGAATTTAAAATAAAATAACTACAGTAATACATTCGAAATAAAGGAATAAAAAATATTTCTGATAAATTATTAAACGCAGTCGTTTGAATTGTAACAAAAAGAAGTTTCTCAATTTGCGATGTTCGCTCGGGTAACTTTCAAGTTATATCTCGGATACGATAAAATTCTTTGTTATAAAATCTTAAAAGGCCATTAGTTATATTGGAAACGGTTTAATTTCTGACCGGCTCGCGTCGCCCGAGGCTCTGCACTATCTGCCTTCGCAAACTTTCCTGTAATTGGACTTTGGGACTCAGACGGCGGCTTGTACAGCTTTATTCAAAGACTAGAAATATACACAATATTAGATTATACAAACAAACAATAGTAGAAAATATGTGGTGACACAATCGTGGACAAAATAAGCGAATAATTAAATAATTACAATATTTTCCATTAGGAGATATAGTTTCAAACTTCGATACCGCATATACCATCATTTTATAACCAAGTGGAGCCAGATAACGACAGATTTGATCTCAATTGATCCAGTAGTAGTATTCGAGTCTATAAGTGACACACTGACTTAGTTTGGTCATTGGTTTATATATACGTTCTCCGTGTAATTGTATTGTGGCTCTGAACTAAAGTTGTTCTAAGGTGCCACAGAAATCACAGAACAAACCAGGGGATAACCCAGTAACATTCAGATTTTATGCAAATTTAATTTGTTTAATTTTCCAGATTAACAATTGCTCAGAAAATAAACGTACAACTTTATCACTAAAGGGCCAACAAGTTAAAATATTTTATGTATACATTAAATAGGTAAGAAAACAAACTAAATAATAAAGATATACGAGATTTAGAGGGAGTGGTTGAAAGTGTTATTGTAAAAATGAAGGAAAGAAATTATGGTACTGTTATGGGGTATAGTTAAAATCACTTTTTAAAAAAAAGATATTTACTGAAGTGAAGTAACTATTTAATTTACATTAAATCAATCTTTGAAAAATAAAGAGGCAAGTATCCACGTATATGGTCGATTTCGAACTGACTCTCCGCACGATGCGATAGAACTTACTCATCCAGTAATGATGAGCTTTTAGCGATGTAATCACTATTACATACTAGATAAATATATAACAGCTCCTGGGGTTAAACTAAACTTACACCTGAAGTACACAAATTGTAGTCGTTGAACTTGAATACACATCGAGTATATCACACACATAATGCATATAGTATATTGATTTACAGCTACTTAAATCATTAAGTTTACAGTAAGAAGACTTATCTCTAGTTATACTTATATATCTAGTTGACGGAATAATAGTAGAATAAGTATTGTTTTCGTGTTTATAAGCGACAGGAAATGGAACACAATGATATAAACTATATTCATATAAGGTTACTAATGGTATTTTCAAAACAAATACAATTTTGTCTTCACTATAATAACTAGCTAATTCTGACATATTTAATAATATATACATATTTTCTAAAGATAAACTAACAGGAAACTGTCTAAAATTTGGTAGGAATCTATAATTGTCTACTAATTCAGAAAACAATTGTTTCGGCGTAATTATAGACCAGCCATTCCCAAAGTGGGCGATAACGCTCCCTTGTGGACGCTGCAGGCCTAAAGGGGGCCGGTAAGAGACCCAGAAAAAAAATGGGGGCGTTGTGTAGAGGCCTGGGGGTGATTTGTAATGTCATTTAGCTAGGAGGCATCTAAGACAACGACTGCATGAGCTCTCGACTCAGTAGACAAAATAAGTTTGGGAACCAGTGTTATAGACGGATGCAAAATATTCAATTTACTAAAAGTTACTCCGTTGACAATATCCTCTAATGTAAAAGATAAGGTTAGTAAGCTACTCTCTAAAATATTTAACATTTCATTTAATTCACATCGCAACAACAAATCATTTGAAAGTAGAGTTAAATTCTTGAGCTATTCGATAAGTTTTCAACAGCACTGTTTAACCGTTGTTCGTTAATATTAACATTATTTATGACATCTTTAAAAGAAGAGAGTCGATGTTGTGACCATGATATTTTCTTTCAGTAATTTCGTCGACTGAGTTTGATCGTTTTCGATTGATTGAATAGCACTGCTATATTTAATAGCATCGTCTTCATTCATGGTCCCAAAAAGGTGTTTAAATACTGTACCTATTCCTGCAAACCAGGCCGATCTCTTTGATCTAAGTTCTATAAGGTGAGAAATGGAATCAAAATCTCTAATTATATCATGATATCGTGTTGTCAAAGGTTGTAACATATTATTACATTCTAAATCATCGAAGATGTGACTTTGCTTACATAAATATCGAGAGGTACCTATCACACTGTTCAGGTTTTCTATATGAGGTTTGACAAAAGAAATGTCTATGGGAATTATTACACTAAGACGACCATTAGTTATTTTTAAAGTACACAACAGGATCAAAGTAAATTTCAGGATTATCTGTGGCGGGCTGGATGAAGTTTCCTTTCACAAAAGTCACGACGTGACAGCGTGAAGATATGTGTGTATGTACAAAGTTAAATTTGGAAGTTGGAGAGTATGGGAGAATGTGTCTGAAAACTGCAGTTTGTTTTTGAACTCGACTTGAACGGAACTTATAGTGCGCGAATTCAACTCGCACTTGCCCGGTTTTTTTAACTGAATCCTACATACTCTTGGCCGAGTTTTAAAATATCGCCTTTCAATTTGGTCGTCACCCTAACATCGAAGTTATGTGAATTACAAAAGCAGTGGTACGGGGAGGGATAAAAAATGGCTTTTTTTAATAGGTTTTGTGGTAGAGGTGATTTAATGATCTTTCGGCCAATTCCTATGCAGTACACGGAGTGACGAGCGAATTTTTTATTTGTAATTGATTTAAATAGGGGAGGTGTAAATTGAAATTCTTCTCTGAGCTGTGATGTGAATGAGAAGAGCGAGGGTTGTCTGATTTCAGATTGCATATATAACTGTTTAGAATAATAACGCTTTAGAAATCGAATAAGCCCATGAAATTTGAATTTGGAGTTTTACGGCTCCGTTTGCTGGGCAAACACTAGTCGATCTCTTCTTCCTCAAATAAAATAGAAAAAATGACTAGGCTATGAGCATATTATGTTTAAAAATAAAACTGAAATCTTTATCTTTGATTTTGAAATAAATAATTTAATTTATTTATTAATTTAATATTATTTGCACGTTAGAAAAATGAAATCTGCTTTATTAAAATTTTTGACTGTTTATTTGTTTGTTTGTCTGGGTTTATCTCCAAAATGCTTTGACAGGCAAAATAATTTTGACAGGCTTTTCATTGATAGATAGAGAACTTTTCAGAAAAAAATAAAGGTTATTAAGAAAATAAAATAAGAAGTTATTTTATATATCTCGGGGAAATATTCAATTTAGCGCGAGTGAAACCGCGCGACAATTAGGTAGTTCTAAATGTAACTGCTCACAAAAAAAATCAGCTTAGTGTATTGGATGTGCATTAATTTACGACACCATAACAATTTCGCACAAAGTATAAGTTTAATTCATTAAATAAACTTGAAATTAAAAAAAAATAGGTATAAAATAACCATCTACTCTTAGTATATGTAAGTATATGTAAATGAGACGCAGACAATCAGCTGTGAGAAACAGACAATAAATCAATAGATTATTTTTAAATATAACAAAGAGGAAATGGGTCCTGCTTATCCTAAGTTCCTTTGAAAAGACAGTTTAAGTCATAGCAATCTATTTGCTTAGCTTATGATTCTCAATTAAATGAATGTTTTAAAACATTTCTGCAAAATATGTGAGTTAACAAATTGTATCGTAATGTCGAATTTCAATTGATTACAGAAAAAGAATTACTTCGTGTTTTTTTGTTCACATAAAAAAGATTTAATTGTTTATGAACTATAATACTAAACATTTCCCGTCCGTTTATGAATAAAAATATATATTTTACACATATCATGTAATACAATGAAGATAGAATAATAAATAAAATAAATTTCACAGCGTCTTTCCCCAGAATCTAGGCTAAATGAAGATGTAACACTATCTGGACGTGGATCGGTTAGGTCATAGCTCTGAGCTAGACGACCTAAGACCTAAATGTTACACGATATATCAACATCAAACAGATGTTATCTCGAAGCTCGAATGTTATTAACGATAATTTTTTGTCAATATTTGTGTTTTTATGACAGCATCACATAATATGTGTTATTCTTGTGGAAAGATTACACACGTATGAGTACTTGCATTTTTTTTTCTTTATAAGGCGACCGCACATTGTCTCCTATCGCGTGAGCGACAGTTGCATAGGTTCTGTCTTAAGACATTTGCCCTTTGATATTTTTGTGCGAAATAGTGATATTTTGATGCTCTAATTAAACCTTAACAATTTTTAATATTCTGTTGGTAATTCATAATAGATTTCATTTCTCTTCTTGAATATTAGTGTTGCATATTTTCATATTTATTTTATAATATCTTACAATAACCATTCTACGAAGTCAGTTTACAAGGAAAATCTTGACGCGCTAATTTGACGTCCTAATTAACATTGTTTCGACGAGTACTAACAATTTGTAAAATTATGTTCAGGTCAAGTGCACATTTTTATTGAATATTAGCGAACGGTATTCGTAGCGAATAGTAGCGAATACATTTAATTGTTTTTTTATTTCACAACTCTTATGTTTTTTCCGTGAAAACAGCTTATCTGATTGATTTTGTGGTCAAATCGATTATTAATTTGACTTAAGATTTTAAATGTATTTTATGCTTAGTACATAATATATCTTGTTAATTTAAGATGCCACAGCGACTTTCGCTTGAAAACGTACCCATATTGTGCACTTATTTGCTTTTATTTTTTTAAGTCATTATTATTTTTATATACCTAACAATCTTAATAATATAAATTATTTATTTTTTATTTTATTTTTTTATTTTATTTTATTTGGGAAACACACAGTATCCATAATACATTATATGTGTAAAAGACTAAAGTTATAATACATAAACCAATTAAGTTTCCACTTACAAATAATATACATAAATTGCGATGTAGACAAAAATAAAAAGCAATAGACAAACAATAAAAAAAAACAATAGACAAAAAGGAAACAAAAGGAACAAGAAAAACTACTTGCTCATCAAGAAGCTTTTAAATTTCTTGAGGGAGTTAAAAAACAGGTCACCGTTGCCATACACTTCATTATGATTATAACAAGATCTAAAAATAAAGGTGTTACGAGCATAATTGGTTTTAATTATTAGTAACCTAAAGAGAGATTTATTACGTCTACTGACTCGAGAACATCTAAAATTTATTTTGCTAAGTAAATAAGGTGAATCTACTTCATTATTTAATAGTTTGTACAAATATAATTGGTCTCTTAATTTCCTTCGATTTTCGAGACCAACTATTTCTGAAGTTTGGGATTTAAATCTATAAGTAAGATATTTAATAAATATTCTTTGAACTCTGTCCAATCTGGAGATATGAGTAATATAATGTGGG
This sequence comes from Zeuzera pyrina, assembly GCA_907165235.1. Classification (NCBI taxonomy): domain Eukaryota; kingdom Metazoa; phylum Arthropoda; class Insecta; order Lepidoptera; family Cossidae; genus Zeuzera; species Zeuzera pyrina. The sequence goes on from OU015622.1 coordinate 1,669,924, forward strand.
TTCCATACAGTAGAGGCATATTCAAGAACGGAACGGACCAATGAATTATAAAGAACAACAAGCGTGAGACAACTTTTAATTACTGTAGAATTACTGTAGTAAAGCAAAACTGTTCTTCTATCAAATACACTTTACATTTTCTAAATATTCATAATATTTTTAAAAATACAGCGATTTGCAAACACTTAAAATTACTTGATTTCGTAGATACTGTCAAAAATCCACGCGAAGTCGCGGGTCTCAGCTAGATACATGTTTTAAAAGAAAGATAGAATTGACGTCGTTATTTTCCTGCAGAAATCTTTCTCAAAAATCTAGCCCTACCTATCGTCTTTGAGAATTTATTATTGTAAGAGGCTGTGAATTTAAAATCACAGGCCGTAGTAAATGTTCAATTAAATGAAAAGGCTGCTTGCCTGGTGTCTAAAGAGGGTTTTGTCAATGCAACCCACGAACGTTGCTTTGCAGGGGATTGTATTCTTATACCACTCGATAGAATCGATAAAATTCTTGTTAACTTTAAACCGAGCGGCTCGTTAGCGCATTTAGTGCATCTGCCTTCCAAAACAAGACCACCGGGTCTACATGCCGCTTAAGTTAATTTGATAAACGCTATTTTTTAAGTTTAATAGAGTCTACGGTTTACTGGGTTACGGTTTTCCCCATTGACCTCCATAATAGAATTTGTCGACTTTAAATTACTTTAAAATGAGACAACTTCATTTTTTACATGTTGGCGTTGTAGGTAGTAGTGAAAATCTACTAAACGAACGCTGACGGTGTCAAAAGCGTCGAGATTGTAACAGAAGTTCCTAAGGTTTTCACAGCGCTTCAAATCGGTCCTAAGAAATTCTGTCATTGTATATGGAAATAGGCATTGATCTCTACAATAATATTATAGAGGTCAGTGGTACATCCCTAGTCCTCGTCGGTTCGTCGACACGAAACTGCTGGTCATGTTTTTGACGGTAATCAACAATTTCTGATATGTTCCATAGACTACATTACGTAAATAAATTTAAAAAAAATATAAATTACATAACTTTTTATAATAATTATGACCCTAAAATAAGTACTAGGATTGGATTATGAGTACCACTATACATATGAACTGAAGGAACACCGGGATCAAAACTTCAAACAAATTTAGAAAAGCTTGTTTTCTATATCGACTAATTGGGAGTCAAACTCCGGGTCCCAAATTGGAAGTAGGAAGTAGGAAGGTAGGAAGAGTAAATCTAACAATGACATTTACATTTCTTTGTATAAAACTTTGTGAACCCAGTCTTAAATAATTGTTAAATAAATAGAAGACTTATCGAATATTTTATATGATAGACCCCTACGACTTGGCAGCGAGTCGAGTGACTCCAGGGCGGTATTATAGGAATTTCGCGCGAAAACGATCACGAACCGTTAATTATTATAGTCTAGTGCACCTACAAGAGGACTGCCTCTGGCTTTACTTCTCCTACTCGCTGTTTCGCTTTTACGTGATCTACGTGATATAGGTAGGTATTCAGATGTGATGTAAAAGAGAACTTAGGATCATCTTAGGACTTATAGTCCAACTTTTAATTCGATAGAGTGCTTTGACGTGAACTTTGTGAACCCAGTCTTAAATAATTGTTAAATAAATAGAAGACTTATCGAATATTTTAAATGATAGACCCCTACGACTTGGCAGCGAGTCGAGTGACTCCAGGGCGGTATTATAGGAATTTCGCGCGAAAACGATCACGAACCGTTAATTATTATAGTCTAGTGCACCTACAAGAGGACTGCCTCTGGCTTTACTTCTACTCGCTGTTTCGCTTTTACGTGATCTACGTGATATAGGTAGGTATTCAGATGTGATGTAAAAGAGAACTTAGGATCATCTTAGGACTTATAGTCCAACTTTTAATTCGATAGAGTGCTTTGACGTTTCCAGGGTAACCGGTCCTTGCAATTTTTAAACAGCGATGTCCCTTTTTGTCAAATCATTTATATTAGTCTGTAGCGGTTACCCTACGGCGTAGTCCACTTGAAATCTCCTTTTTAGATCATTCTTTTCGTCGTAGCGTAATAAGGAAAATGTGTAAAATATTTTAAAAACGAAGAATAAAATATCATGTTTATTTATTTGAATTATTTATTACATTATGAAATGGAGACGCTACAGGGCCATGTCAGCATCAAATTAATTGAATTAAATGTTACATTATTCGATCGATTTAGTTAAATCGATATCAACTCAGTTCTATCACTAGACAACACTGTTATTTAAAACTTTGACACGTTTAAATGTCAAATTACTACGAGTTATAAGTAAACCTATAAAATTTTTGGCACAAGACGTACGATATGTTAGTCTTCAAGAATATCAACGCATTTGCAATCTCAAGTGCCTTCTTACTCTTTACGTTATGAATGCTTATGAGCCTTAGTCCACTTAACATCTTATTTATTTATTTTATACTTTTATTTATTTTATACTTTTATTTCATAGGTAAATTGAATTACACTTGAAATATGTCATCGTAAATAAATATCATCCGGTGGTTTGTCTTCCCCGTGATATAAAAAACATTGTGTTAATGTTTCGTGTCACCACTACTTTTAGATCTGTAGTCCAGGCGCTGAGAGAACGCGTTCCTGGCGGCTGTCAGTTGGTCATGACTACTGATGGGCAAAAAGTAACACTTATATTATTTCTTCGATCGAACCAAGAGTTTAACAGAAATATAAAAGTTACTTACTTACTTTCAATTTGGGCGCAGTTTTACAATGTTATCAAAATTTATTAGTATATTCCATTAATCAAATTATTAGAAAGAAAAGCGTATTAATTTATAGTATAATGACAGATAACGTTACAATTGCCTATTATATTTGGCACATCACTACAAAAATAAATAGTTCACATAACTTTGTAACAGCGCAGTATGGATTTAAAAAAGTACTATTTTCTTATTTATTTAACATAACATTTAGCGCAAAATTATAAAATTTATTGTCAGTTGACATAATAATATTGTTTTTAATGATAATTATTCGTTACTTGGGCAAATAAACAATAAAAATATTTTTATCGTAAATTTAATGCTATTTCAAAGTTACGTCGTCCATTCGACTACGACCTGTCAGGAACGCATTCTCGCAGCCGCCAGACTGTAGTTAGTCGAATAGAAACGGGAAATACACTAAAATGGCTAATGTGGGTACGACTTTTGTAGAACTATGTTTATGTTTTCTTAGGCATAGCTGTGCTTATGTTTTCCGAACACAAGCAATTAAAACTACCTACTACCTACCTACCTCCAAAGTTCGTTAGTCGTTCGTTCGTTAATCGTAGATCGTATGAAATTTTAAAATTAGGACCGTCGCTCAATCTCTTGGAATGGTTGTTATTTGTTATATGGACTTTCCATTCATAATATTATACTTTCAATTATCGACTCCGCGTCGTCACTGGAACGTCTCACTTGCAAACTTTCCATATGCAGACGGCAAATGGACTACTAGATAACAACCTGCCATCCATTCGCTTGTTAAGGGGCGGTCATGGTAGATCTTACGCTGCGCGCGAGTGGTTCTTGTGTGGTTCGGTAACGAGTTCTGGATAATTCGTTAACCACGTGATGTTCACTCGTTGACTCTCTAAACTCTCCGTCACCTAATCGATCCGTTGACAAAAATGAGCGCTGACCATTATTGATACCCTATTAAGTTCCTTACACAATTTTTAGTTCATTTAACGTATTTAATTTTTTACACCTTTTTTAGCTCTATAGGCATAACTTTTTCAAAATCAATCCAATACGTATTTAATTGTCTATTTAATAAATTCTTGCAAAAATTGTAGGTCGTCAAATACAGATATTTTAAATTTTTATCGAATTAATTTTAACACTTCGTTTCAGTTTCTTAAGGATTGAATTTAAAAAATTCCTTCTCCGTGCTTGCTTGCATTGGACACGGTGGTTTGGGTTGTGCATTAATATGTCAGTTGTGGGTTAGTCAGTTATTTATTCTACCACCAGACCGAATTATTAAAATCACAGATAACGTAATTAATAAAAAAAAAATTCATATAATTTACTTTTATTTGTTATATGTATATATAAATGAACAGATAACGGAAACCAAAAGTTCAGTAAATCTTGCATTGGGTGAGGTAGTAAATAAATCACGCAATTTATTTTATATATGGGTAATTAGGTGTTATACGACGTTATCTGTGATCCGTTCGTAAAGTACACGGTTGTGCGTACCTACTGAAGGAGTATTAGCATAGTTGACAAGTACTCGAACGAGTAACACCTAACAGTTACAAAATATTACTTTAATTACTTTAAATACCTGCCATCCATGATGTTCTGGTAGAAAAAGAAAAACATAATACGTGTATCAGTTGCTTAAATTATTGTGTGGATCATGAAAGCAAACCAAGAAGTAGAACTATAGAGCTTAATATAAGAAATTTATGTATCCGCTGAAGTTCTATTGAATTCGGAAAGAATTAGAAAATTTCTCTTATTGGGTTAAAAATTCTTGATTATCGGAACTTTTTAGCTGGCGGTGTGGTTAATGCAGTAATGGAGGTCACCCACGAGTCATGTGAAACGTCTGTTTTTAGAGGACGTATTTAGTTTCCAATCCCCACCCATGTCGGTGACAAAATTATTGTTTTAGGATTTCTAAAAATGTCTGAATAATAATAATTTATTACTTCGTCGGTATAAGATTATATATATGCGTGCTTGGGCATATTACGCAGTATTAGATTAGTAAGATTATATTAATTAACGATTTCTTTTTATTATTATTATGTTAAGGAAACATACAGCAATTTCACACTTAAGAATTATAAAAAACATTGAATAAAATTACATAAGCCAAACAAGTTTCCACTACTAAAATTTGACAAATATTGAGTAGACATACAAACATTAATATTCTCCATAACATTTACGTCTTCCCGAAACAATAACTTATTTAATTTTTTTTTAATAGGCGATATATATTTAGAAGGCTTACAGGAAAATAAGTCAGTATTACTGTATACCTCGTTATACTTACTACAAGCTCGAACAATATAACGGTTTCTAGAATAATTAGTTTTACAAAGAGGAATTGCAAATGTTTTTATATTAAACCCCTAAAAATATCCAGTTCTATTGGGTGTCCAATGATGACTCATACTTTAATTTTTACATTATGTTGAGTCCACTTCATTAATTTAAATTTAAATAGAAACAATAAAAAGAATAGAAATTAAAAAAAACAAAGTATTTAAAATATTAGCTGACAAGCTCGAGTTTTATTTGTGAAACTAAATGTAACTAATTATTTATTTATAAATATGTTACCTAAATCTTTGTGTTAAAATGAAAATGATTGATTATTTATTGATGTGTAGTCCAATACTAGTGAGTGATCAATGTCGCCAATCATTCTGTTATTATATGCTTGAATATAACAGAATGCACAACAACAGTTGAATATAAATTTCACTAACCGTCATCAAACTTTCAAGCACCACTCATATTCAAAGTGGATTGTGTAACTAATTTCAAAAACTAACATTACATCCATTCTGAATAAACACATAACAGTATTGAAAATTTTCTGCAATATTCTTGTTGTAGTACTTCGATTTGTCATTCGACGCTTACATTATTGGCCCTGCATTGCATTGCACATTTATGTTTACACTGAACAGCATATTACGACTAACTAAAAATATATAATATATCAAATTTTATGATATTATAATGTCAGCAAACGTTTACATTCAAGTTGCACATACATTCGAGTTGTTCGACCGATTTAAACGCAGCATGTGCTTCTAAATAATACCGCAATGGCCGGGCGCGATAACATACCCCAGATTAAGTATAGCTTAGATCAAGTCAATACCACGATTAATTGGCTGCGAGTTGAATGGATCTTTTTACTGTAGTCTAACACTGAAATAATCGCACTTACGTTGTACTCTTCCTTTACATTAGCTAGTTATTTATATTTCTTTAAAAATAACCGTAATTAATAATATAAAAATATAAATATATTCTTAATATCCTTAAATTTATTGTTTTTTTTTAAATAAATATACGTTCGGCACTCATACATTAACGGTGTTTCAGTATTTGATACGGTTACTGCGGTTAAACAGTATTATACAGTACATCTTTAATGAAAATTGTCTATCTTTTTATAACTAAGTCCCTAACACTCTCCAGTAAAGTGACAGTAGGCTTTACTTATGTGCATATATACATCTTCATGCTGTATCCCTAACAGGGTAGTCAGAGAGGACGGCGCAACTGACCTCACCTCTGACCTAAACATCTACCCCTACCGCTCCTATAACCAGCTTGTGCATCCCACAAATATCTTTCAGAAATGCCTTTCATACGTTCAGTTAATATGTTGGTATAGACTTTACTTGCTAAACTGACCAAGCTGATGGCCCTATAGCACGCGCAGTCTAAATGGAAACCTTTCCCTTTATAGAGAGGTATTATGACTGCGGTTCACCAGTCCTCAGGAACCTCTTTCTTCTGCCAGCTAAGATTCCACAGTTTATGGAATGTATTCCAGACCCTAGGAACACCATATTTGATCATCTCAGCAGTCAGCTCATTTCCTGCAGCCTTTCCACGTTTCAGACTTCTTATCACTTTCTCAATCTCTTTCATACAACTTCCTCTAATTTGTGACCCGAGTGTGGCGATTCGTTAGAACTCTGGCTATTGGATCTTTGTTAGTCAACCTTGGTGTTCCTTTGCTTCTTTTCCCACTCGCTTTCGCTCTGTAGATTTTCTTCGTCAGTCTATCGTCACTTATTCTTTCTATGTGCCCGAACCATTATTTCTTTAGTAGGTTTACTAAATACAATAGTAGGTTTTACTGTGGTTAAAACGGACTTCTTGTAAAAACGCGAAAACCTTAGTTACACAATACACGTATTTCTTCAAACTTTCCAATTTTTGACACTTGCTTAGAATTTTAACACACAAAATGCGATCATCTTTGTACCTTAAAACTTTCGAAAACGCAAAAAATAGAAAATTTAATGAAAATGAAAGTAATGATTTTTAAATAGAAAATTTAAAAAACTTTTATAAAAAATTAAACCGACTTCAAAAAAGAACACTGAAAAGTATGAAATAATTATCCCTTACTAATCACAACTTAAGTACAAAAATAACTTTATAAATACGATACAAATTATACAACCCATATAATTAAATTTGACAGTTACTAAAGTCGGTGCCAAGCCTACTAAACTAATAGACTTTCTGTTGTCGAACATTGATTTTTCATATCAATATCAATCAGTTATAAAAGAAAAGTGTAAAAGTTGCATCGTAATTACACCCTAACAGTATTCTTACAACCCGAAGACGACAGCCACCAGCCGTATTCTCTGTCCGCCACAAGACTGACTCTACCACAGAACACATATACTCCAAGGAGAAGAACTACAACTCCATACAAAAAAAGTGTAGACTATGCGCCCTCTGGTAATGCTTCCATAAACTAAAATGACGGGGATTTAAATAGTACTCTGAGCGTATTTTCTTAGATTACTAAACTTAATAAAAATTAGCGAAAACTATAAAGTTATCGCTTATTTTTTTTTTAGTTCATCGGATAACAAGGTAATGGAATGTGGAAAGTTAATAAAACAAACAGAATTAGTGATATTTTTTTCATTTTAAATCACGAGTTCTGATTATAATTAAACGTGGATATAATAAAAATTTCTAATTATTTGTTATGGAGAACAAAAGTCCACTTTTCCTGTCCTTTCAAAAGTCACTGTCTTGATCCACAAGTCTCAACCACACCGATTCGAATTTCCTCAAGCGATCAGGGGAAAATAGCTCGTGCGAAACACAGAAAAGCTAAAAACAAATAGAAAAAATAATCGACGGTTATGAAGAAAATTTTTCGATTTGTAGTTTTTGACATTTCATCAAACAGGGTTGCTATATTATTGAATTCAATTAGTAGTTTATTCGATTATTAATATCGATAACAAAATGTGTTAATTTTGTTCAAATTATTTATAAATATCTTTGTTCAATGAAGTGAAATATTTTATTATTGTCATTTTTATATGTAGTACTCAATTATAATAAATTAACGAAATAAATGAAATTTCAGTATCAATAATCGATATCAGTACATTGATAAATAATATCAATAAATTATATTTTGTAATGACATCCCTGGTATTTTCTATCTTCTTTCTTTCTACATCTCTTGTCACTTTCATTTTGTTTCCATATAAAGTCTGCAATAGCTCCATACAAAGTTGACACCCCCTGGACTCTACTGACTGAATTTATTATATCACAGGAAATTTATATCTTCCTACTATCATTATACCATGTGGGGGGGGACAACGATAGTTAACAAATGACATACAAGAGAATCCTCAATATAAATGAATAAAGGTTATAACCAGGTCGCGTTATTTGATGTATCTTCGAAACCAAAGCTTCAATACCAGTGAAATTTCAATGGGATCAATCTGAAAGTGTATCCTTTCAAATAAAAAAGAATTTTCCAAATCGGTTCATAAATGACGGAGTTATGAGGTAACAAACATAAAAAAAAAACATACAAACAAATTGAGAACCTCCTCTTTTTTTGGAAGTCGGTTCCCACCAAAAAGTCTAAGAGGTCTGCGTTCGTATCAAAGGATACAATAAATAATTGGTTCTAAGATTTAGTCCTTGTAAGTCCTATCGATCGTTAAATGAGAGTTAATTTATTTTATGAGATTTAAAATTTTGTGGTGAATAGAACCGGAGTCCATCCAGCGGGGTCGTTACCTAAAAATTTGTAGACAGCGACAGCCATGTGATCATGCATGACCGGTGATTAATTGTAATAATAAAGTGATAGAGTAAAATGCACTTTTCGCGGTTGATATAGCGCGAATATACAAATAACATTATACGAATTCTTGTTTTGACAGCAGATATGACGCGATATTTGACTGTCGCATGCTGACTGCAAGTAAGGTAACAAGCATGCGGATCTTATTCACAAATCCTGCCGCTGAGCTTCAGTGCTTGTAATGTTGTGTTCCGGTGTGGAGACAACCATAAACATATCTGATACAAGAATCACAACATATTATTAGTCCAGGGTTTGCCCACGCATTTGCAATCTGAAGTGCTTTTACAGCGTTTTACAGCGTTAATGTTTCAAAACAAAACTTAAAATGAGAACTTCTATAGATCTCATTTGAAATTCTCATACATCAATTATTTATTCCAAAAACTCTGTAACTTGGCCTTTCAGGACATAGCAACCTCAGTAGTTTTTCGTTCGTATGAGTGTCCTCAACCGATGTCATTATATAGGTCTTAAAGTGCGCGCCATTTCAGAAACAAAAACAAAATGGCGGCTGATGAGTGTGCTAAAATCTTCAAACCACGAACGCTTCAACTTGTACTTATCTATTTATATTTAAATATATTATTAATATACTCTTTTATAATTAATTTATATTTAAATATAATATTTATATACTCTTCTTATGACATTTGCGTGATCTGTTTATCTGTATAAAATGATTTTTGGTATCTACCCTAAGTGTCCCCAAGGCTCACTATTGAGGTTTTATGGACTGACCGGCCAGCACCAAAAGCTCCCTAATTTTCCAGCTCATTTAACAGTCTTATGGTATACCAAAGACGGCGCCTCGATAGATTTGCCATTAGATTGTCCGAATAGGGACACTCCCTAGCAATAAATTTTTCCTTGTGTCAAAAAAGAGGAAGGAAACGAAAATATTGTTTTATTTGCCGCAGTTTTTCTCTTAGGTGTTCCGTATATTTAAAAATAGAGGTTTAAAATTTAATAAGTAACAATAAATATTTATTTTATCGATTTGAAATAATCATAATATTGTAGGGTATTTTTTAAGGATTTGTAGTCAATTTAGCGAAAACGAAGCCTTCACAGTTTTTTCATGAACTTTATGAATTAGTGATAAGAAATCAGATGTGAGAACAAAAAATAAAATTATGGGCATTTTGGAGACAGACTAATTTTTATTTGTTTTTAAATTTAATTTTTACATTTCGACATTGCTACAGAACATTAAATTAATGTGTATCCAACACGATCTTAAAAGGATTTTTCATATTAATAGTCCCTCGATCAACGAAAACGAGATTTATTTGCTATTAAACAGTTACTAAATAAATGATAACGATCTATTAGCGTGAATGTTAGTACATCTACTTTACAGAACGAGCGTTCTGTATTCAATCCTCGACTGGTCAATTTTGGTTAAAATCAAACTTTTTCAAATCAACTTAGGACCTATTATTTTAAACATTTTTTGAAATAGGTACATTAAAGTACAATATTCGGAAATTTAATAAATGCATGCGTGTAGTAGATTATTTCCAGAGTTTAATTTGGAATTCGAAACCACAATAACTGTTATAAATAAGTATGAGATTGTTTCTTATTGCTATAAATAAAAAGTTATAATGCTTAAAAAAATTTACCCACATTGTTGTACGAGTAAATAGTAACTTGAAAAAATAAATGACCAAAAAAAATTGAAACTATTTAAGATATTAGTGTGTAATATCAATATACAACCCCCTGACAATTTTGTCAATATAATATCCGCGATCGTCCAAAGAATTACAACTGAACGTGATGTCAGTTATAATTATGATTTAGGTTTAAAAAGGCCATTTGGATAATATTATTTTTAAATTGCATAAACAACGACTTCTGCGACTGCGACTTCTGCCTCATATTAGAGACAGTAATTGTGAATATTAAGTTTTCAAGACGAGTACAAGAATATAATCTTTCCGTACCATCCTGAAGTATATCGTGTGAATATGTGTAATGTTTATAAAATCAGTGCTTTAGTTACATATAGTTGTAATATGGTATAATGTTATTTGGTACATAATTTCAAAAAATGTAGTGTAGTATATGTATAATTTATTTACAATATCTTGTATGTTTATAATATGTATGACTTATACAGTGTGTTGTACTTTTTTTTTATTAGATTGTACTTATACTTATTAGAGTGTGTATTATACTCATTAGATTTTTTAGGATTTTTTAGGATTCAAATTTCATTTCACATATTTCTTAAACATGTATGTGCATATACATTATTGTATATAAATAATTAAATAAATAAATAAAAAAATAAGCATTTATGAGTTACATCAGAAATGGTAAAGTAGTTCTGTACCAATAAAGCAGTAATAAATGTATATCCTCACGCTGTAGTCCTAATAGGATAGTTAAGAGAGGATAAACCGCAAAGTATCGCGGTCCTTATATACTTAATAGTAAAGTAAAGAAGAAGTACATACATATTACATATATATCCGATGCTGTACCCTTAAAGGGGTAGTTAGAAAGGACGGATCACTAAATATCGTGATCTGCACATACTTCTTTCTCCTCCTTCAAATGTCATCATTCTCCTCACGCAATTTCGTTTAGACACGCGAGTGATTTCTACATTTTCGTCAACTAACACTGTAGCTATTTTTGATATTCATAAGTCAGCCTTGGTTTTCCTTAGGTTCTCCTAGCACTCACTTTCGCTAAGTAGATTTTCTTCGTCCATCTTTGACCACTCATATTTTCTATGTAAGCAATACAAATTTTAAATATAATTTATTGAAATATATGTGTAATTTTAAATATTGCTAGTATTTGAATTTCTACTTCTATTACTAACTTATGTATTTCCTGTTTATTTTTGTTCTCGAAAAAATCGTTTATGTTACTTCATTTTTCCAATTAATGTACAATTTTAACGTGATTTTTGTGGAACCCTAAAACGCTACCACTGTCCCCACATGGCTGCAAATTTAAAAAATGCACTGGAAAAGTCAAATAATAAAGACACATATGAATGGAAAAGGCCACCCCTACCAGTGGAGCGTGGCGGCAAGCCTCAATAGATCCAGATGCGACTGGATTATGACTTACTGTCGGATTACGTGTTTGAGGAGCTGAATCTTTGAGCGGATTGGGAAGTCCTGACATTTTAAAAAAAGACAACAATAAGAATGGAAAAATCGATCAAGTGTGGGTCGACTTACACACTACGATATTAAAAACATAACATACCGTCACGCTGTATCCCTAATGGGGTAGTGAGACAGGACGGAGCACTAAGCGTCGCGGTCCTCACATATTTTTTTCGTCTTCACAAATCTCATCATTCCCGTCAAGTGCTTTTTACATGTCCGTCATTTGTTAGATGACGCATTAATTTCAAATCTGTTTATTAAAGCAAACACATTTGCCAGATTTTTTGGACGTCAAATCTACCTTCAGTACGAAAAGAATACCTGCACAGGGGAAAAATCGACAAGAAACTCAGAGAAGTGTGCTTTTATCGTAGCAATTTCGATCAAAATAGAAGGTTAATTTAAAAAAAAAATGATCCAAGTTAGTCAACATAACAAACACTGAGTAAGGAAGCATTAAAATATTACTACCCATAAGTGCTGGCAACGGCTTTTTGTTAGAGCTTATGTCATACAAAGCTTGATAGAAATATGTGCGGTGTCACCCTTGCGGACAGAATAAGCAATGAAGAGATACGCAGTATATAAACCAAGAAAGACCAAGGCTGACTTACAAAGATCAAATAGCCATACCTAGGCGAAAACGTGTGAGGAGAATGATGAGATTGGAGGAAGCGGAAGAAGTATGTAAGAACCACGAAGCTTGGCGCTCCGTTCTCTCTGACTACATATATGATACAGCGTGAGGATATGTATGTATGTAAGATTTTTTGTGTGTACCTGTGATATGTACCTACTTACACCCTACACACACTTATTATTGCCAGGATCATCATGTTTTATGATAAATATGTGTTTTTTGATGCACGGAAAACTTCGCCATGATTATTACAAGATCGTTCACCTTAATACTTATAACCTCTGAATAAAACGCCCTTATATAATATCGTCTTAAGTTATAAGTACTCAATCAAATAATGAGATTGCGCTATTATTCCATGACCTTCTCGTAAAATGTGAATTGTTTTTGATAGAGCGGCACCAGTAAAGTTATCCATTTGCGTCATCGGCGCGCTATCAGCAGGATCTCACGTGGAATGAGGCAATTCTGTGCCAAGTTTGATTCCCTAGCTGTTTCTATCTAGTGTTAGGATCTTTCACTATAGCAACGCGTTGTAGTATGATATTGGCTAAATACGACATTTTCATGATCTGTTAATAATAAAAAAAAATTAAGGACCTCCTGTTACACTCACACGCACGCACACACACGCACACTCACACACACACATACAACCTCACTCTCTCGTTTACACTCGCAGACACATACACAGTATATGTTTTCTTACATTGCTACCTTCTTATTATTTGTTAGTAAGTTCATACTTAATTAACTCTTCTTTTTGTAATTTTTTAGGAACTTAACTATTGTGTATTCCTTGAAATTAGGGGTGGGCGTTGTCAACTGCTACACAGTCTGTGGACTAGTGCAGTTGTCATCGTTACATCTGATGTCGTGTATAGTATACTTAGTTCCTGTAAAATAAATAAATAAATAAAAAGTTTTGTGGTGTTGGTCGTAAAGGCGAGCTAAAAATAGTGGTTCAAAGTAACTGGTATGGCCGACGACTGTTTGTCTGTCACTATTTCTTTTTTTAACAAAATACGAAAAAGAAAGATTTCTCTATTCGATGTGTATTTTTCTTATGTGTATGTTACCTGATATCTTGGCTGAACCGATTTTAATGGTTATATTTCAATGTAAAAACGGTTCTATAGATATTTAATTAAGATTTGATGACGGGGTACAACTTAAACAAAAAACTCCTCAACAGTTTGTAAATTTTGATGATTTTTTATTTAAAGTTTCGTTCAAGAATTGGTAAAAAGTTTGTTGTAGACCAACCCTAGGTATTTATTTAGGCTATGGTCTAAAGTCTACTAATTTGATAGCCTTGGCGTCGATGTCGTAACTATCTTTAATTACGTGGATATTTGTATCGTTGTTGTACTTGAGTTTTGATTAGTAAGTAAATTTACAAAGACTGGTCGAAGCTTCGGGAGACCGCCGGGCTGGCAGCTTCTTCCGCCAACGAATCAGTTTGGCTATTCAAAGAGGCAATGCTGCCAGTCTGCTGGGTACCTTGAGCAATGACAGCTTTCTAAGCGGCAACTTTGAGGAAGTTTATTATTTAAGATAATGTGTAGTTTTAAGTTTGTAAATATTAACATATGTATGTACTTTTTGTTAATGATAATTAATTTGCACTTTTCGGTGTTTTTATTTCTGTATTTGGTTTTCAATTTTTGTTCTTGTATTTTTCTACATTTTATTTATATTTTCAATATAATATATTAATAATATATGTAATGCAGTTAATTACCGCACGTGATTAATGATTAATAATTTTTAGACCACTATAAAAATCTTTAATTTGTGAATCAGACATGAACTTTTTACATTATATATGAATTTTTGTTGTATTTAATTATTTTCACCGGGGTTTTAATTCTTTATTCGTATGAAATGTGGTACATAAAACAGAGACGGTACAAATCTCATAATTAACACACATTTCGCTAACAAATTGGCATACAAAATGTAAGACAATATTATAGGAATAGTTATGTAATAAGTACACAAAAATTTAAATAATCAATACTATACACATTAAATACAAAATAATAACGATAATATAACAATTAAAATTGATTTAAAAATACATATACATATTAAATTAATTATGGTAACATACATTTCATTTCATTTTTTTTTTATATATCAGAGGGGGCAATCGAGCAAGCGCATCATCCGTTCATACATACATACATACATATCCTCACACTGTATTCCTAACGGGGTAGTCAGAGAGGACGGAGCGCCAAGCCAACATTAAATTAATATAAATATATAATGTAAAATAATATTAGATTAAATTAACATAACATTAAATTAATTATGGTAACAACATTGAAATAACGGTAGCCAGTAGGTATCCAAGAATATACTGTATTTTTTTTAATTCTTCTGTCTGTTCTGTTTCTTGCCGGACGATTGTGGTATATTTAGGGCGTCTCCCGAAAGCGACGTAAACCGGTCAGTCTCCGCTGGTGTGTGCAGAGTGCAGTTTGGCGTTGGGGACCGCCACCCAACACGCTGTGCACCTCGCGGCGGGTAATGGAGGGAGGAGTGCAGAATAGTTGTGTAGAATGTGGAAAGTGGGACTGAAGAGAAGATGAATGAAGTGAATGATGTTATGGAAGGCAGAATATTGGATATGTTTTGTTTGAGTGAAACCACATGAAAGGGCAGTGAACTTGCCTATTTCCCCGGAGGAGGCATCGCTTTGTGGTCAGACATACCACATAAAGACAGGGGATACCAAGCTGTAGGTGTTTTACTATCCTCTCGTTTGGTTAATTGTATGACTGAGTATAGATGTGTAAGCTCGAGATTGTGTTATTTATAACTTGCATTCGCGAATTACAGATTTATTCCTGGTGGAATAAATATGAAAGTATGATAAATGAAGTATAAATGCGATCTCTTAGAAATATGTGCGGTGTCACCCTTGCGGACAGGATAAGCAATGAAGAGATACGCAATTATTGTAAAAACAAAGATAGGAATACTTAGATGGTTCGGGCACATAGAAATAATGAGTGATGAAAGACTGACAAAGAATATCTACATAGCGAAAGCGAGTGGTAAAAGAAGCCAAGGAAGCCTAAGGCTGACTTACGAAGATCGACAGATCGCATACCTAGGCGAAAATGTGTGAGGATCATAATGAGATTCGAGGAAGCAAAAGAAGTATGTAAGGCCCACGAAGCTTCACGATCCGTCCTCTCTGACTACTCCGTTAGGGACACCGAGTGAAGATATGTATGTATCTTTACGATAGTATTACTTTTCTGACTCGTATGCTGTAGTTACATAAAACTCTGGAAAGTATAGTTTTTTTTGACGCAACATTTCGTGGATGACCCCCCTTAACCTTGAACACCTGACGTTTATCGAATTCACGTCAAAAAGATACTGGTGCAAATTATTTTTTAGATGTTTTATAAGGTTTTATTTATTGACAGTTACTTACTAGTAGGGCACACTTTTTACGCGTGCCGCGATGCGTGCGTCGAAGTCTACTTTTGTCTAAGACGATAGGATATCGGTGTACTGTAATATGGAACCAAATATGTGTGTGTGAATACATTGTTTCGGAATGTACTTTTATATACATAGCACAGTATGTATGTACAGTAAAGTATGATTTTAATTTAACTTCATGGATATACACAGATAAATATGCGCTAAAATTACGCTTACTTTAGGTTACATTTTAGTGTAAGATAGTCAATAAATACCTGCCCAATAAGCAAAAGGGTTATGTAAATTTATATAACTTTGAGTCTTTTAATTGTATTGTAAGAGTATTTCCATGTTCGGAACTATAATGTTACCACTATACGACTGAAGTTTGTAACCACGACTGTAACATGACCTCTAAGAAGTGTTAAATCATTTGGTCCCTTTTCAGGTCAATTTACACTTTTATGACTATGTAACAGCACTCAACGCTGCTCAAATAATGATTTCTGTAGTTGAGTATATAATAATAATACTGTAATAATACTCCAGACAATTACATAAATTTAAACTATACTGTAGCACAAATTTTCCTATTTCCCTAAAGACTGGTAACGCAACCGTGATTCTCTGGATGTTGCGGGTGTCCAATGTCCATGGGCGGCGGTTGGTCACTCTCCATCAGGTGACCCCCTTGCTCGTTTGCCCCGTTTTTTTATATAAATGAAAAAAAAAAAAAAAACACGACGGTCAGCTCCCTGTAACTCCCAGACTCCTAGCCAGCTAGCCAGTTAAAGAGATGTCGTTTCGTGAATTATCTTGACCAGTGACCCAACTCGGGGTCCTGGCTTGGAAAGGCGAGATGCTCTGCCAAAATGCTTAATACTATTTAAATGCGAAATGTAAGTCTCTGTCCGTCTATTTGTTATGTTTTCACGGCTAAATCACTGAATTATTTTGATTTTTGGTATGAAAATGTTTTGAATCCTGGGATAGGATACACGCTACATTTTTAAAAATCTAACGCGGATGAAGTCATTTATACCATTTTAATTCTATTATTGATTTTCTTCTTTATCTCCAAAAAAATAGGTAATAAGAGTGAAAACTCGACTTTTGAGCACCACTTGCTAAAACTCACAAATTTCAGCGTTTATATTAGGTAGCTTGCTAGAAAACATACAGACAGGCACACAGATGGACGCTGAAGTGAATCAAGGTTTCTTTTTTCCATTTTTGCGACGGAGCTCCAAAAATGAAAATGTTAAATTATTGTGTATGTCAAAAATAGGAAAAAAAGGTCGTGCAGAAAGGGTTCCATACAATGTATGTAAAATGGTAAATTTCTGAACTAGATTTTTGAAAACTTTTAAGACGCGTTACATTTTTTTGTAGATTTTAGATAAGGCTCTATAGCCCCTGAAAATTTGTATGTTTTAGATCCAGCAGTTTCTACGTCTCATACTGAGAAATCAACTCTGATAGACGGACAGAGAGACAGACTGTGAGATATGTTACAATGGTTCCATTTTTTTTATTTAAGGTACTTATAAAATTCAAAAAACAAGCGAGATCATGTCTATATTTTCTTAGATCTATGAAATCGAGTAATTATCAGATTATTCGGCAGTCTGTAAGATACTTCACCTACGATAACACTAGGCTTTATAAATCTGGCGTCGACAAAAGGATATATCTTAATTAATTGTATTGTGGAAACCTCTTACGGAATAACAAGGAAAAGATTGCGGCTACAGATAGCTTGCATTCGCGAATTACAGATAGAATTGTTATTATGATTTTTGTAGTACTTTTTTCACAACTATTGACGGAATTCCACCTCCGACGGAAATTCTATGATGTATAATATGGATTATACTCTAAATGCTTCAACTTTGTTTCATGATCTAGATGGCGCAGTGGTTTAGAAGTTTACCCAAGCGCGGAAGGTTCCGGGTTCGATTCCCGTTCGGGCCAATTTAGAAAATGAACTTTTCTAGATTGTCTCGGGTCTGGGTGTACTAGGAGACGCCCCCAGTAGTCGTCGCCTGGATCTCATAGCACAGGGAATACCCTAGTTTGAGATCAGGTGATTGGTGTGTATTGTCTGGTGGATTATTAAACAAAAATTAAATTATTATTATTGTAAACTTTCACGACTTGTACACTTCTTAAAATTCTGAGTAACCATGTCTATGTCGTGTTAATACTTTAAGATATTAACCTTTATCTCTTTAGATACTTCTTTCGCCTTTTCAAAGCTCAATTTCTGCTCACACTTTCGCCGATGTACTACAGTGCGTTTGATATATCTGCCAGCTATCACTCTGGCAATTTTATCTTCATAAATTAGCATTGATCTTGTTTCACAATATACCCAGGTGTAAAAGCAATACGCTGAATTCTACTGTCTTATTACGACGTACCTAAAGGTTTGTAGGCATTTAAATATTAGTATAGACAAAGTATGAGAGGGCACCATTATCCATTTTCACGTTTAAGAAATTATTTAAGCAATAAAGGTGTACCCTCATCGCATTATTACAACAGCAAAGATAACATCTGAAGCGTTCAACATCAATATTAATTTTGCTCTCAAGTTCGCGTCGAGTGTTCGAGCGGCGCTCCCCGCCTTCATATTCTACAGAGCGGTAATTAATAAAAATATGAGAGGATATCAGTTTGCAAATAACAGAAGCCTTCGTAATAAGGGAAAATAATTACGAGTATCTTTAATCATTATATTACAATTCCTGAAGTTCATATATATACAAAAGAAATGTTGTCTAACTTTACTGTTCCATTTACATTAAAGATAGTGTCTTAGGGGTATTTATAGTGTAAGAGCTGTCTGGCAGCTCTTTTGCAATATGAATGTAAATATGCGTGGTATTCGAGATAATCGCACCTTGAGAATGGAATTGACCTATAAGTCTAACTGTGGTATAACTTTAAGTCTTTTAATTCGATATACTGATTTGAATTTTTAATATGTAAATGTTTTAAATAATGTGCCCAGCTAAAACAGATTTGTCAAGTGATAAAACTGAATCGATATAGATTCAACTAAATCGATCGACTAGTCTAACATTGAATTCATTAAATTTGGTGCCAACATGGCACCTTAATTATAATGTACTATTAAATCATTTGAATAAACCAGCCATTCCCAAAGTGGGCGATAACGCCCCCTTGTGGGCGCTGCAGGCCTAAAGGCGGCGGTAAGAGACCCAGAAAAAAAATGGGGGCGTTGTGTAGAGGCCTGGGGGGTGATTTGTAATTTCATTTAGCTAGGAGGCATCTTAGACAACGACTGCATGAGCTCTCGATTCAGTAGACAAAATAAGTTTGGGAACCAGTGGAATAAACGAATATGATATTTTATTTTTTCTTTTTTCACTATAATATTTTACCCGCTTTCGTTATTGCTACAAATATTTATATAATTTCGACGTTCCCGCTATTTCGTGAAAGTAATGATCCAAAAAGACGTTTCATGCAGATAACGCCATGGGTGTACAAAATAATAAAGAAGCCTGATAAAATAAAAAGAACAATAATAAAGAAAGAATAATATAATAATAAACTTAACAATAATAAAGTCGACATAGACCGACATCACTACTTAAAGAATTGGTTACCCCGGAAACGTTAAATCGCAGTTACAATAACAGGACTATAATGCAAAATTTTTATATTTATTTTTGGAAAGTTACAACAATGATGCTTGGATGCGTGGTAAAAGTAATGGTTGCGATCTTCTTAATCCACTTTTCAAGTAATCCGTTGAAAATTGGAAACTACAATTTATCGTGACCTGTATATTTGTCGCCATTGATATATTTTATCACTGAATAATATTGTTTATTAAGATAATATTGAAAAAAATGGTACCTGCACATTGCGTTTCTTGTCTTTATTGTTAACGTGTACTACAGCAATGACTGCTCGTGGTTAAAATTAAAGTTATTCTATTTTTACTGTTATCAATTCGATCGCAGTTACTTAGAATATACTAAGAGATCTACTTGAATAAAATATTTGGAATTAGAATTTGCGGATTTGGCGAAATGCAAAGTTAAATTTGCCCACAGCTTTTCTAAGTGTAAGTAAATAAAAACTGCCAAGACGCGTTCTAGAACTTTACAGTTTCGAGCACGCATCATAAAACACGAAAGAAAAAAAATAATTTAACAGAGCGCTTTCGAACGGATAAAAGGAAACGTGAAAGTGGGAAAGTTTGAACAATTTTAACGTTGCAGGGCCGAAGGTAACTCCGCGAGAAACTACTTTTGATTCCGCCCCTTTTGTTTAAAGTTACTATTGGAACTCGTACTGAGATCTTTTGTGAACGCTACGGGGGTCTACTATCGTTCGATGTATCGATACATTCAATATTTTTGGCAATTTGCCCATGTACACACATCTAGTACCCTTAATGTTTTAACTTATTTGAAATTCGCAATCGATATTACATACAATTATTGTACAAGCGCTCTAAAACATAGAGACGATTAATACAACTTTATTAAGTATTTTGTACATTTTTATATGCGTTTATTTAATTTGACATAATATAATTAAATTTATATGTCCAAAAATAATATATATAATCATTTGACATTTAATTATTATGTTAATATCTTTAATTTAATGATATTAGGAAAAAATCTTATTTTTCAAAATTGAAATCGGTATTTTAATTGTTGCACACTATGTGTATAATTTTATGTGTCGATAGTTTATTCAGATTGAAACAAAATGATATTATTATTATGAGCGTTATATTTAGTTTAAATATTGCTAAAACGCTCATTGTTCAGTAAGGAAACTATAGACAACCTGGATTTCTGGCAATTTATACAAACCCACGTGTTTATGTCACACACAATCCTCCAGTGCATGATGCCTGGAGCCCATTTTTAATAAATACATACATTGACATATATTTATATCGATATAAATTAAAAATACAGAATTACGAAAAATTGAGAATTGATAGATGTATATCGTCTAATTCGTCCTCCGTTCGTTCCTACTAACGAACCATAACTCTAGGCAGACTTCACAACTTACGTGGGAAGAGGAGTAGGTGACATATTCTATATCTTCTTTCTATTTCTTATCGCCATGGAATTTTTTCACATAATATAATAATATATAAGGTTCATTTATATGTACTTACAACAAACGTGGCTGATGCGTATCAGAATAAACAAAGAAAATATAACTACATATTAATAAAAGTAATCAAAATCACTGTAGTCGTTAGCGTATCTGAACACACAGGCTGGCGTGGGGCAGCATTGGTGGAAATAATGTTTGTCTGGCCGACGTCTATCAGTGCAATTTATGCAGTAGATTAATAAATAAATAAAGTTACATATATTGTTAATTCTAAACTTACGTGCGAAAAATTCAGACACGCTATGTGCCAAGCACGTACTGATCGATAGCATTAACGTGTACAGCCGTGTGTCAGACGATATGTGCTGGACACGCAACATGTCTGTAAATATGAATGGATTTTTATTCTCTGTGACTGAAATTACATTTGAGAGTAAACCCACATAACATGTATCAAGGAAGAAAAATCCCGTATAAGTTTTATTATCACAAAGGAATGTGATTTGGCTGTTCAAAGGTAACGTGACTTTAACTAAATCAGAATTGTCCCTATTTTAGCCAAAAGAAGTTATATGTTAGGATGATAATGCTTATGATCTTGCTAGTTTAGTTCAATTTCAAACTAATTTCTTTCAATTTAATTTCAAACGTAAAGCTAATACAATTGGATAAAACCTGTACTAAAATGAATTATAATAAACACAGTCAGGTTTTTTTTAACATCTTGCAGAAGAGTTTGATTAAAATAGTGTTTCACGTTTTGCCACATTCGAGATATTTTAAGGCGAAAAATTGGAAATTTTAACGGCAGGGATCTCAATTTTTCTAAGTGATTACAACTTGTATGAAAATGATATTTGGTAACCTGTTTCTTCATTTTATTGACTTCATTTTGCCAGTTGTGTTACACGATTGATTAACTTTTGCAAGTGAAAAAAAGTATTAAAGAAACCACTTTTAAAAGAGAGATTTACATTTTTCGGACTAACGGAACCGATTTATGCTTTCAAATTTTCTGTGTAGATTAATCTAAACATACTCTTCATAATGCCAGTTTGATTTTTTTAAATTAATTAAAATTTTTAATGTAACTAAAAATAACTGTTTTTTTCGTATTTTTCGTAAGCTAGCACGGCACACGTTGAATGGTGTAGAAGGTCTAATTTAGATTATATTCTTGTGTATCACTGCGTCGCCTTAAGGGTTCCGTATATCTAGTAGGAAATCGTTGAGGCCATCTCTGGTAAGCCGTTTGTCGATTATCACATACACAGATTTCTGTACCTATAGTTTTGTAATTAGATGTTCGAAATAGCAATTTTAATAATCAAACAATTTAACCAAACATCAAAAAATATCTCTTAACTCTATTTCCATAAATACATTACTTAAAGGTACATTTTTTACACACTTTCTTGAATGGAATATCGTTAAAAAGCTTTATAAAAGAAATAGAGGCTTCCTATACATCTGCTACTTGTACGAGAAAGAATTTTTACGAAATACTAAAATTCAAACTATTTGCAATATATCCCCAATATCGTTGTAAAATGTGTTTAAAAATGTAAAGTAACATAAACTTAATATTCAAAGCTTTGAAAAGAAGAATAAACTCGGCTCGTTTCACCAAAAACAGTGAAGGAAATTCTCGAAAATGGCACCTTTCAAATAATAAAATTGGATTCGGTGCTAGTTAGCTGAACGAGTCTGTTCTCTGGGATATCCTGAGAATGCTTCGTTACGAGGCGACACATGCATCGATTAGTGGATTTGGAATTTTGGGCGGAGAATAACAAAAAAATTATAAGAATTAATCATATAAATAAAAATAAAATATAATAAAACCCAAAAACCCATTAATTAAAAAAATTACACAGGAACTGGTCACTATTATCTCTCTGAGAAATTCATTAGTTAACAGATAAGTTACCAAATATAATAAATAAATATTTGGGGGACCGCAGAAGCATCTAATATCATTTTCTTCTATTTTTACAGCGGGCCTTTTATTTGACACTTCTCAAAGTTAGATAAAGGAAAACTAGTTTAGATTTTTAATCACCTTATGCTAAATCATCAGACGTACGAATTTTTAAGTTTAACCTCCAATAGTGCCAAAGATCTTACATATGAGATTGAACTGAATAATTATCATGAGGATAGCTGAATCGATTTCTACCAAACATAGGTAAGAATATTAAAATTTGTGAATTTTGTAATTTTCAAACAAAATCGGTTCTTCTGTTCGAGAGCTATGATGGTAAGTACGAATGGCAGTAGAAGTCGAGAAATATAAGGGTTGACTTATGAGGACTAAATCGGCAGAGTGATAGCTGACGAAAATTTCAAAATCACTCTTAATATCTCGGAGACAGTGTGTGAGGAAGATTTTGAGATTATTTTTATATCATCCTTTAATAAATTTACGGCGTCATTATAATTTTTCAATATATGTGTTATATTTTTCTAGCGACGAATAGAATTTTTATAGTTATTATTACGAATTTAAAATCTCTTTTAAATATGTGTATTCTTGTTACTGGAGACATTTCAGAGGCATTTTTATAGCCCATAATTATTTTACAGCGCTATTTTAGTTTTTCGAGGCACGCATTATATTATAGCGAAAGATAGCATTTTTATCGTTATTTTATCAAATTTCAATCTCTTTTAAATATATTTGTTAGTTAAGTATAAAGAGATTGCAATAAATCAAAAGGCTCAACAGCGGAAATCGTTAAGTCCGTGCACACACGATCCAACTTCGAAACGAGTTTCT
Source organism: Zeuzera pyrina (assembly GCA_907165235.1). Taxonomy (NCBI): domain Eukaryota; kingdom Metazoa; phylum Arthropoda; class Insecta; order Lepidoptera; family Cossidae; genus Zeuzera; species Zeuzera pyrina. The sequence continues at coordinate 1,693,958 of OU015622.1, forward strand.
AGAATTTGAATGCTCTGCCGTAAGTCTAAAAACAAACTACGAGACGGTATGGGAAGGTACAAAGCTTTGACAGTTCTAGCTACAGATCTAGTTGGTCGCATTCCAGAACAATACAGATAAAAGTAATTCGCTTTGAAACTTCACAACTTTTGATTGGGTCTTCTAAAATTTGAGTTTTATGGTCATAAATGACATTATAGTGGCGTTAAAACGGTTCGTTTGTTTTGGACAGTGTTTTTCAAAGAGTGAGTAATGACATCTTGAGGGGTTGAAATTATGGGCCGAGGAGGTGGTGAGCTCTTTATTCATTACTAGCGATCCGCGCCGGCTTTGCACGGGTAGAATTTTTTTGAAAATAAAACACAGTCTTTGTTACTCTGTGATAATGTAGCTTTCTACAGGTGAAAGAATTTTTGAAATCGGTTGAGAAGTTTTTGAGTTTATTCATTACATACAAACAAACAAAGTTTACCTCTCTATATCTTGCTGTATCCGGCCAAGCAATGCTGTGCTCAGTAGGTAATATATTACTATTCGTGAGTTATGATCTTGAATTCACACAAAAATCTCGTAGAAAAAATACTTTCGGTTTTTCCCCCAATTTTCGAATTTTTCGGGCAACTTTTCCAATGTTTCTTTCCATAAAAACCTTACTCGGACTATTACTTACATGTAAAAAAAATCAGTCCAACCGTTCTGCAGTTTTGCGCTTAGCTACGAATAACGGTTAATTTTTATTTACATAGATGTAATGTGCTCTATTTATTGTTTCAGATTTTTGCCGTGTTGGTGTTTTAGGTAAGTTGACTACATAAAAATTATTCACCTTTCGTTCTTTCAATAAAGACTAGGCTGTTGTCTGCGACGGCGTTCGCATGACATTTAATGTTTCTGCCCTAAATTTTTCAAATCCAAACGTAAAAAACAGTTAAATTTTGATTGATTTATTTTCCGTTATTTAAACTAACACTCAATAATCCTACTAATATTATAAATGCGAAAGTTTGTGAAGATAGATGTATGAATGTTTGTTACTCTTTCACGCAAAAACTACTGAACGGATTTTGATAAAACTTTACAGTAATACAGCTTATACATCAGAATAACACATAGGCTATAATTTATTTGCGAAATAAGTCGCGGGCAAAAGATAGTTGATAATAAAGCAACTGGGTGGATTTCTTGAATTGCCCCATCCACAAATTTGCTTGCAGTAATGAAATTTGAGGCAGTCTATCTACAAAAGGCCATGCTTATCTCTTTAAGAGATATCTACCAACACACCTTAAAAAGAAAATATACAAGGAAATGTATGAAAAGAGAATAGTTACTCTGTGACCAATGGTAGCGAACAAAAATTGGTAAAATTGTTCAAACTTTCCCACTTTCACGTTTCCTTTTGTCATTTGTATTTAAACTGCATCACTACCAAATAAAGCATATATTCATAATAAAATGCATTGAGATACAACAACAGAGTTGATTCGGCATTTCCCTCGAATACTATTCAGTATCAACAAAATTAGAATTTTAAACTCAAGTGTTATTGGCCGTGTGTAAGCATTCGCCCCACCAGGGGTTCAATTAGTCACTCGACTCGTGAATTTGCATTTATTACCTCCGCGAGTGCTCGGATAATATTGGTCTATTTTATATTTAAAGCGTTCACCACTTGAAATTCATTAGGGTCTCATATTTTAGTCTGAAATCCAAAGATAATATATGCAATATAATACGAGTTCTTGTAACTCTTTTAAAGTTTGGATATGCGAGTGGTTATTTTTTTAATACAAGTAAGTGTTGCGTGACATGTATCTCCGTAGACAGCCAAATACTAACCCACATACAAAGTATGTATGTGGTTTAAAATTTTGCCACTTATCTATCTAATTATATTATGTATTATATACATGTGCGGTTTAGTATGTTTCCACAGTAATAAAAAGTAGAAGAATAATAAGGATTACAATGTAAATAGGATAGTAAATAGGATGAATGAATGGCTGGAAAGAATGAAGACAAATGAAAGGAGTGAGAGAGGAATCAGTAAATTACGTAAAAATGAAAATAAGCAAGTAAGGACCTTGAATAACATATAATCAGGTGAAGCAGATTTATAAAAAAAAAAGAAGTATTTTATCACCTTCAAATTAAACGCCTCAGCCGATTTGAATAATAGAATAGGCATGATGACGGTATCAAAGAATCAAATAATAAATGGTTTTAGAGAAAAATATATGTTGAAACGATTCTAAATAACGACTGAGTTCTAATTTAGACATTGAGATTAATATTTATAATAAAATAAAAGTATAAAATACTGCAATGGGCCATGTTAACTGAAACACCAATCGGAGCGAAAGACGTTACGCCTAGATAAATATAACTTTTGTATTCTATCTAATTTGTGACTGTAATCCTAATAACGTAATGTAGAACAATATTATCTAGGCGTGACGTCACAAGCGGACGCCATGACACCTACTAGCGTTTTCGCGCTTAATTCAAATTATGTTAGAAAAAATTTCAATAATTGGCGTTAAAACTTAGTTTTACTGTTGCACTGTCGTGCAACAAAAAAATGAAAAAAAAATGAATAAAGGAATGCTAAGATGGTTCGGGCACATAGAAAGAATGAGTGATGAAAGACTGACGAAGAAAATCCGTAGAGTAAAAGTGAGTAGTAAAAGAAGCCAAGGAAGACTAAGGCTGGCTTATGAAGATCAAATAGCTAGAGTGTTAGCCGACGGAAGTGTCAAAAGCACTCGCATACCTAGGCGAAAATGCGTGAGGAGAATGATAAGATTCGAGGAAGCGAAAGAAGCATGTAAGGACCGCGACGCTTGGCGCTCCGCCTTTCTGACAACCCCGTTGGGGATACAGCGTGAGGATATGTATGTATGTAAAACTTAGTTTATTGCTGAAATAATATTTTCTTCGGAAATACGTGTAGACGTGTACCTACATTTTAGAAGGCGATTTCAAAATCCGTCATCATGCTTATTATTAGATCTATCTGCATGATACGATGTTGTCTAATTAAAATTCTATGTCATGTTTTATGAGATAGGTTTCTTTGTTAGTTTTGAAGAAATTAACGCATTGTATACAAACATTGTTTTAGAAAATTAGTTTTATTTCGTTAATATTATTTGTATTTCCAATTAATTTTCTTCAACATAATCAGTAACAAATGAATACAAGGACGAACAATAAAAAAGATTGTGCGTCAGTCACAAACAAGGAGATAAAATAGTCAACAATGACAATGTACCCTTCGGTACATGATCAGAATGGAAAATATCTGCAATCATAATGACGTATTGGCTCCGACCATACGTGCGGGAACACCAAATTAGGTAGCTTTGCGTTGCTTCGTGGTGACATTTTGTGTACCCCTATTGGGGTTCTGTAAGACTCATAAACCCTTGTTTAAAGCACCTCAACATTTACCGTCTTACTACAAAAAAGATAAACATACTTTGAACACATCACGTTTACAAAAAAATCTACCGCAAAACACTCTTTTAGAATTAGACGTGGCGTAGAGTATGTTTAAATTTAAACACAAGCTGAAGCTAGTTTAACATATGACAAAGAGCACAAAAATGCTCGAACGAACGCACGAACGATCGAAAACGAAATGTTCCGGACATATATCACTACCTCTGACAATCTTACAGAAGTACTTCAAAATTAACATATAAAGATAATTTATTACATTCCGAAGTTGGCTGTCAACAAGGTGATCCTCTCGGACCAGCTATCTTCAGTTTGGCTATCCATCCTGCCATTTGTAATTTAAATTCCAAATTTCATATTTGGTACCTTGACGACGGAACAATAATAATAATAATAATTTATTTCACCAATTACAACTTATAACTTACAACTAATTACAATATTTTATAAGTTGAGGCTATATGTACAATAATAGGGTTATTTTGCCTTCCAAACTAGGGGAAACCTGTATCTTAGAAGGCAGAAATCGACTGTGGGCTTATATAAACTTATAAAGTTTGTAAACCTGCAAGCCATAACATTTGGCTGGTAGTATTAAAGGTTTCTATAAAAGACGATTTTAATAAAAATATAATGTGCAGCTTGTGTGTGTGCGTGTGTGTGGGTGTGTGTGTGTGTGTGTGTGTGTATATGTGTGTATGTCTGTGTGCGCGTGTTTGTGTTTGTGTGGCCATGTGATCTTGAAATAGTGTGTGAGAGCATACATTTACGTAACTTTATAGTTAGAGGATAAGTATTTTCTCCGTATCTTCGTATTCTAGGTTTTGTAGCCAGTTCTGTATTTTAATTTTTAGATCAAATTTATTTAATTTATGTATTCAAAGAATTTTGTCAATTTTATTGCAAGTACGGGAGCCTAAGATATAATAAAATCGTTTAGAAAATTCGTCGGGACAAATCGGTTTTAAGGATCGTTGACCAGGATCCCGTTTGGCTGGAACCTGGGGATGTTTATTTAAGGGAACTCGAAAAATGAATAGCTCTCTGACAGTAAGTACTTTGGCTGTTGAGTAAAGTGTACGAGTAGGATACAAATATGGTTTGAATTGCATTACTTTTAGCACAGCTCTCTGCGCTCTTTCTGCCTTAATCAAGAGAGATTTAGCTGCACCGCCCCATACAGATATGCAATACATTATTAGTGACTGGCAGAGGGCCGTATAGATCAGTTTTAAGGTGTCTCGATCCACCACAGTTCTAAGTGTCTTGAAAATGAACAAAAGGCGTCTGACTCTTGAGGACAGGGTATCAATGTGTACTTCCCAGTTTAGTCTGTCGTCAATGTAGATCCCCAAATATTTCAGGTTTGACGCGCATGAAAGAGTGGGGCAAGGACAAGTTTTTGATTGCTCTGAGCAAGAATAAGTTCTGATGCACATATTGGTAGAAAATCCTGTTTGCGGTCTTAACGTAAAAGGAATGTATTTAGTTTTGTTAACATTTAGTGTAAGGAAACTAGAAGCTAGCCATCCCATAACCACCCTCATGGCTAATTCAGCATTATTTTTTGTCTTTACCCAGTTTGCTCCATGGACGAGTAAGGCCGTATCATCTGCATATGTAATTATATTACAGCGTGGAATTTTTAGATTACAAAGATTTTTAAAATAAATGATAAAAAGTGTTGGGCCTAAAATTGATCCTTGAGGGACCCCATACGTAATAAGTTCTTCATCACTAATATGTGAATTAATTTTGACATATTGTTTCCTGTTTGACAGATAATCAGTAAATATATCTAAGGCAATGCCCCTGACTCCCAACCCATTCAATCTTTTCAGTAGAGTGGAGATGCAGACTGTAGTAACAATAGAAGGTAAAGCAATTACTGTTTTAGACGACCTTAAAACCTTCATTCAAAGAATTAGAGATATTGGCTTAGAATTAAATTTTTCTAAATGTGAACTCTGTTTCTGATTCTGTTCCGATTAATAAAAAAAATGAAATAACTAATAAATTTAACAATCTGGCACCAAATATTAAAGTCTTGTCAAAAGAATCGCTGTACCTCTTAGGTGCTTCCGTTTTAGAGGAGTCCATACCCTGCTTTATCAATGATCAATTGCAAAAATTTAGCCAGTCTTCAGATAAAGTTCTCAAAATTAATTCCCACATGGTTCTCCTCATTGTCAGCTTTTGCCTTTTCTTTTCAAAATTTACATATGCTCTTCGCTGTTCTCAGATTTTTAAATTTCAATCCCTTTAAATATCCGTAGACAATATTCTCAAAAATAATTCATCTAAAATATTGCTCCTTTGTTGATGACAGGGTCTGGAATCAAACGTCATTTCGTATCCGTTATGGAGGTCTGGGTATGTCCAAAATCTAAAGTGTGTCTGCCTGCTTTCCTTTCGTCAGCCTATAGCACGGAAAACATTTTCCTATCTGTTATTCGCCCTTCCTTAGGATCGGTTGAGGTGCCGTGGTTGAATGATGCTCAAAATGCTTGGTTAAGTGTTTGTCCGAGTACTAACCTGCCTACCTCGATCTTTTGTCAAAAACACTGCGATGAGCAAAAATGTTCATTTACAACTTTTAGACTTTCGTAGTACCGAAAAAGATCAGTCTCGACTTCTGGCTGTTTCTGAGAAGGAGTCAGGACACTGGTTGGAGGTAATACCTTCACAAAACTTAGGATCCTTAATTGACAATACCACACTTTCTCTCATAGTATCCCTTCGTCTGGAGGCCAAGACTAACCTTCCTCACCGTTGCCGCTGTGGTGATCTCATCGATGTACTAGGTCACCATGGTTTATCGTATTTACGTAGTGTGGGCCGCATGTCACGGCATGCTGCCTTGAATGACGACATTCGGCGGGCCTTGTCCCCGCTGGCGTTCCTGTAGTCTTAGAGTCTGTAGGTATTGCGCGCAGCGACGGCAAGAGACCGGACGGTTTGACGCTCATTCCTTGGAAACTTGTAAGATCGCTGGTGTGGGACGCGTCAGCATGTGCCGCGGCTCTACCGAGAACTTGAAGCGGCGTAAGTATGCGACTCTCTCTGAGAGTTTCATATTTACGCCCTTTGCAGTTGAAACTTTGGGTCCCTGGGGCCCTGAAGCCATCTGATATTTGTAAGAGACTGGTCGAGGCTTCGGGAAACTGCCGGGCTGGCAGCTTCTTCCGTCAACGAATCAATTTGGCTATTCAAAGAAGTAATACTCCTTAGTCTTAAGCAATGACAGCTTTCTAAGCGGCAACTTTGAAGAAATCTATTATTTATATATATTAACGCATGTATGTATTTTTGTTATTAATTGAATTCTTGAATTTATTGATATAGACAATATCGAATATTTGGAAAGCTTTGGAGACATTCGAACAATCCATATAAGAGTGAATCCGTTTGAACATTATGATGACGCAAAATTCAGGAAAATATAAAGATTCAGTGAAACTTTTGCGAACAAAATAGTGAATTTAGTAAAAGATGATCTGCTTAGTGATATTCGTGGTGGTACAGTAGATCCGAAAATTCAGGTAGCCGTTCTGCATTGCGGTGTCGAACATGGCGAAAAACATATACTAGCTACGTATATGTTTTTGCCATTATTTTGAAAATAAATCTGAGTTAACTCTAAAAAATATATTTTGGTAATATAATGTGGACTGCTAATTTAGTCAAAGCATTATTTTCTACAAAAAACGTACAGCGTTTTGCGCATTATTGTGCTTTGTTTTATTTACTTTATTTTGTTTTTATTATTCCAAAAGGATCGTTTAGAATGAACAACATCCCAATGAATGAATGTTTTATTGTTTTATAAAGTTAGACAATGTTTAAGAAGACATGGACTAAACGTGGTTTTATGGCAGCCAAAAATAAACATGTGTTCAAACTGTGTCTCTCTACAACTGTGTTTAGTTAAACACGTGTTAGACCAATGTTTAAAATCTGTTTTTAGTAAGACGGTTAATATTTTATGCTAATATAAAATAGACTTGTATATTTAAGGTGTTCAAGAAAAAGTTCAACACAATCATTCATTATTTATGAACGAGAAAAATCAATTTTTTTTCTTTGCTTGTTAGAGCATCAATCAAAAATTTTATTACAAAAATGTATGTGTTATACAGTTACAAAAAAATCCAAAAATATATTTATCGTTTTTTTTTACTTATTACAGCATTGCTTAAAAATAATTATAAAACATTTTTATGTGTAGCTTCACCAATAGATGTTTAAAAATGTAGGGTCCAACTTTAATGCGATTATAATCAAAATTATAATTCAGACCATTTTGTATCGTTATGTTACTACAACTTTAAAAAAATCTGGCTAATGAAGTAGCGTAAAATTAAAAAAAAATGTTGAGAACTGCGAGCCTTTCCTAAATTTCGCACTTGTCCAATTTTTCACTAAGTCTGCTAGACAATTGATTTGTGTATATTCTGCTTGTTTATTTGGCCAATAAAGGGAGATTTTGTCAATTGCGCGGTGTTCAGGTCGGCTTAGCGACTCGTCGGGCCGTAATCGTGTCTTCGGAGGGCCTGCCTTATTTTTTGAGGGGGAAAATTGGACGGGGAAAGGTGATTGTTTCCAATTTTTATATGTATGAGCTTTGTATTATTTTCGAAGTAAAAAATTCATAAATAAAATACCAACCTCATACAAAGAAACGTTATTCATGTACGCGAAAGGTAAGTTTAATTTTGAGATTTAAGAATTTTTTGTTCATAATGTGAAATTTATGCCAAAAAGTATATAAACGATGTATCAAAAAATCAGTTTTGGCTTTAATGCGGTTATATACAGTTATGTTAAACAAGTATAAGAGCGAAAGCGAGTGGGTAAAAGAAACCAAGGAAGACCAAGGTTGATTTACGAAGATCAAATAGCCAGAGCTTAGCTGACGGAAGTGTCAAAAGCACTCGCATATCTAGGCGAAAATGTGTGACAAGAATGATGAGATTTGAGGAAGCGAAAGAAGTATTTTAAGACTATCCCATTATTCTCTCTGACTATCCCGTTACGGATACAGCGTGAAGATATGTATATATGTATGTGTGTGTGTAAGTATATACTATATGAAAAAGCTATATGAATTCCAAAATTCCATGTACGACGATCTTAACAAGGATATTAAGTATTTTCTGTAATTTAGGCGAATTTAGCCATAAAAAATGCTATTGAAATAGGAAATACAGTTATTAAATATTTTATAATATAAAATTATAATAAACGTCATTCGTGACGTCGTGACGTGACGTGACGTCATATCATATCTCGGCTTTTGGGTCGTTGTGTTTACGTAAATAATTTGCAGCAGATATGTCTCCAATTCGATTACAGGCGTTGTGAGTCGATACATTGCCGTAACCTGATCAAGTTACTTTTTATTTGACCTTCTTGATTGTCAATGATTTTTACAAATAGTCTCCCTATAATCCATATAATTACGTTTGGTGTTAATCAAGTATGTTATGTTAACTTAGTATGTTTCTAATGACAGAGTGTCAGAATCTATTTTAATTATAAACTTGGTATATACCGACCTAAATACGTACAAAAAGTACGAGTGAGAATGTAGTATTTTATGATAGTGATATGAGCAGGAAAGGAATAGCAAACGAGACGTTATTGTAACCTTTTTTGAATGACGGGTCGTCACAAGTTGTCACGCTGTGGAGAACGCTGACTTGTTTTATCATTTTATGTTATTCCTTGTTTATGATTTTTCAATAATGGTTACGTGTTCTGCATGTGATTGTTATGTTACGTATCGGAATAATAAAGGAAATCATTCATTTTATAGTGAGATTGACAAATTAAATATCGTTACGTGTCAACGAGCCCTATGTTTGTCTATACGCCAGTATATACTAAGTTCATGATTTTAACTTATTTGAATTACACATGCGTCCGTCTGTTTATACGTCTCTCACAGTTGATTTTCTTTTAATGTCAAAGTCAAATCAATTTATTTAAGTAAACCCAATTGCCAGGCGTTTTTGAGCGTTAAATCTACCATCGTTCTTTGAAGCGATGTGACGTGCCAACTTGTTTAAAGATACGTCTTGTTAACCGACACAAGCACTAGTTAATATCTTAAAATATTTATATAATAATTAAACAAGAGATAAATTAGATACTTGACCTTACTTTGATCGTTGTCTCATCTCTAAATTGAATGGACATCGAATTTTAAAAAAATCTACAAACGTAAAGCCTTTAGTGTATGTTTGAAGGATGTTAATTGAAACTCTTTATTTAGGATATTCCATAATTATAATGTTAACTGCCCGCGTAAGATTTGCGCGATCATGAAGACGTGCAGTGGTGCCGACCAATCGCGTTGCGAGTCGCGTTTATCTAAACTAAAGCGCATCAGCACCACTGGTTTAGTCTGCGCCGGCGCTCGCGCGTCGCGAACCGTTGGCGGAGTGAATGGTGATATTATCTGTTACAAGCCTTCTAATTACAAGAAATATAATAAAGGAAGTTCTAGGTCGTTTAGATCTACAGAAATTGAATTTAGGGATGTATATTTCGTAAATGTAAGGATCTCTAAACGCAAACTTATTTTCTGCTTCTGATCTAGACTAGAATAGAATGACAAATACTACGTGATGTAGCGTAACGAATTTTAAATTGGTAGTCACATTTCTATGGAATCAAACGAAAAGTAAAGCCGCTAAGAGCGGCTAGATAAGTGGCAAACGCTTCGTTCAATCGAAACGCCTGCTGGCGTAATTGCTCATCAAAAGTGTCATTTGGCAGCGTTTACAAGGCCGTTTTCACACGACTTTACTTTTCGTTTGCTTTAATAGAAAATTAATAATGTTTGACTACTAATTTAAAATACGTTACGATAAATCACGTAGTATTTCTCATTCTATTCTATCACTATTCTCTTTACGACAATTGAGCCGTTTGTCTAGGTCCCCAGGTTCAAGAGATAACATAAACATAACATAACATAACTTCACGCTGTATCCCCAACGGGGTAGTCAGAGAGGACGGAGCGCCAGGAGTCGCGGTCCTTACACACCTCTTTCGCTTCCTCAAATCTCATCATTCTCCTCACACATTTTCGCCTAGGTATGCGAGTGCTTTTGACATTTCCGTCTGCTAACACTCTGGCTATTTGATCTTCATAAGTCAGCCTTGGTCTTCCTTGGCTTCTTTTACCACTCACTTTCGCTCTGTATATTTTCTTCGTCAGTCTTTCATCACTCATTCTTTCCATGTGCCCGAACCATCTAAGCATTCCTTTCTTCATTTTTACAATAACACTGTTGTGCGACCCTGTCATACTGCGTATCTCATCATTGCTTATCCTGTCAGCAAGCGTGACACCGCACATATTTCTGAGAGACCGCATCTCCACAGCATTTAACATACTTTCACTCGATTTTGGGCATATCCAGGCCTCACTACCTCACTCACTACTACTAGTACTCACTACTAGGTTCAAGAGATAAAGAAAAATATACGTAGAATGTACCAGTTGCTGATCTTCCCGCGAAGGTAATTAAATGCCGGTAAAAGAGCGACAATACCAATTACTTGTCAACATGTTTCCGCTTTGCCATTTGTAGACCCAAATTTTTTATTTATGCTACTGGTAAGACCAAATGAGCGAACAGTACGCTCGATGATAAGTGAACTGAATGGCTAAGAAAACACTTCAGATGGTAAATAAAAATAAAATATAAAATAGATTTCTATTCGCAGTAGACTCTGCAAAGTATTTTTCGAATGTAAAGTTTACAGAGACTGATTGACAGAATTGCCCTGTTCGTAAGCACTAACATTAAATTTATTTTCATAGGCACAATAGCTATCTGACCAGACTAATTTATCCTTAACAAAATCTTCAATGTTATAATAGCCTTTCGAACACAAAGTAGCATTAACAATTTCCTTAAATCGAACGTATGGTAGTACGATTGACTCTTCAGGCACAGTGTTATAAAAGCGAAATTTGTTCTCAACCCCGTGGACTAAGATGTCGCGGCTCTTGTGCCAGAAACTACACCAACTGGCTTACTCTCCACACCGGAATCCAATAGAGCAAGCACTGCTGTTTGGAGGCAGGATTAGCGGGAATTACTACCTTATTACGTAACTGCAAGGTGCGATCGATCGCGATATGTTGTTAAATCGAGCAAAATATAACGTCGCGAATCTCTATCGCCGTCTCTGTTGATAAAACACTGAACTAGTAACTACTGCTAGAGACCGTATTTATGCTACAAAAAGTCATTTTACCGCATGGTACCGTAATTACCAATATAAAACAATTGTCGCGCGACTGCGGCGCACCCATCGTTCTCTACGTGAATTGCTATAATTGTTCCATCTTAATATTCTGCCCGCTCCGTATGGGAAATGGCGACGTTGTCTGTAAAGTTAGTTGTAAAGTTGATAGTCAAAGTATCTTGTTTTACATGTATAGCTAAGAAATTTTTGTAATTTATTTACATTTAATTTAGGAAGGAGAAAACGGAACAATCTCAAAGTCAAAGTCAAATCAATTTATTCAAGTAAACCCAATTAGAAGGTATTTTTGAACGTCAAATCTACTTTAGTTCGGTTCGAATAGAAAACCGGGACACTGAGAAGAACCGACAAGAAACTCAGTCAGGTATCATTTTCTCAACATTATTCTACAATAGTTAATTAAAATGCAATATCCATAAAGCCAGTAAATGCATGTGCAGAGAGGATTACTTCCAGACTATTGTTTTTTCTTCAACGAAATTGCTAATTTTGTAGTATCCTTTTCCAATCAGTATGCGTTTGATAACAAGTTTAAATCTCTTTTCCATTAATTGAATCATTTCTTGAGGAATTTTATTATAAAAACGAACACAGTTGCCTAATAATGACCAACTTGAGTTTTGTAATTTAAGTTTAGGAATAAGTACCTTTTCACGAACACGAGTTTCCGTACCATTAATGCTTTTCTTTTGAAATATATCTATATTTTTTTAGTATAGGTTGTGTTTTCAAAGATGTACAACGAGGGTAAGGTGAGTACATCGATGTCTTTTGAGATGTTATTGGGAGTTTTCTACTTCATTGTGCGGCACCTAAAATACTACTTAATTGTTAGTTAAGAGTGCATAAATGATGTGATTGTCTCGACATTATTATTAAATAGCAATTTAAATATATTATGGAACAAATCTGAAATTACTTCCAATTCGAACTTTTACAGAATAATAGATCGTCTGGACTGATCTCTAGTTATTATTCTGAATTGTTTATGCAATGTAACACCTCAACAATCAGACCATATTCTAGATTTACGGTACGTCATTTGTTGTACTGTCTGCCGCGTGGGTGGCAGATAACGAAGTACTACAATCTTAGTGCAATCTTTAGTAGAATAAAATTGTATGTAAGGTTCAAGTTCAATGCCTACTTCTGTAGTACAGCTAAGAGACAAATGACAATCCTTACTAATATTATAAATGCGAAAGTATGTCCGTCTTTCTAGTCGGCTTTCACGAATAAACCGCTGGGATCAATTTTGATGAAATTTAGAATGGAGATAGGTTGAACCCAGGGACTTAGGCTACTTTTGGAACGAATTTCTTTAATGCGGCTTACGGGAGGTTTCAGTTGGTAGAAATCGTCGCGTAAGGAAAAAATGTTGTGGGGTGGGATCCGCGCGTCGCGCGGCGCTAGGTTCGTTAGCTCTGTACGTAGATTCACAGTGATATTTCTGTCTTTTTATTATATATGAGTACATGTGTGCGTACGAGCATGAAATTTTTATTTTTTAACCGACTTCAAAAAAAGAAGGAGGTTCTCATTTCGTTTGGTTTTTTTTTTTGTATGTTTGTTACCTCATAACTCCGTCATTTATGAACCGATTTCGAAAATTCTTTTTTCGTTTGGTAGGTAATACTTCAGAGATGGTCTCATTTAAATTTCACCGATATTGGAGCTTGGACTTTGAAGATACACTAAATAACACGACCTGGTTATAACCTTTATTTATATTGACGATTGTCTTGTATATCTTTGCGCTCCGGAATTACAATGAAGTTAATTGCAGACCTACCCTACGTATTTATTTAGGTCAAGACCACTCGAAAGGGAGAAATCAAAATTTTTTATTAAAAAAAATTAAACTGCCTTCAAAAAAAACACTGAAAAGTATAAAATAACTATCCTTTACTAATCAAAACTCAAGTACAATTAAAATAACGTTATAAATACGATACACATACCTATATAATTAAATTTGACAGTTATTGAAGTCGGTGCCAAATCAATGTGCAACAACATAATGTCTATTAGTTTTTGTATTTGTTTTAAATCGTGAGTTTTTCTGGTCTCATTATTGCAATTAAGGCGATGCATTGATAAACAATAATTTAATTTAAAATAGACCTTCTGCTCTATGCAAACGTGCGCACTCTAGCTTACGAAAAATACGATAAGGCAGTTATTTTCGTTTATTTTAAAAACTATAATGAATTAATCAAAATTCAACTGACACTTACACACAAGAATATGTTTAGATTAAACTATATAAAAAATTAAGAAACCTAAATCGGTCCCGTTACTCCAAAAAATGTAAATCTCTGTTTTAAAAGAGGTTTCTTTGAAATTTTTGTTTTGTGTTAATAAATCGTGTATCGCAACTGGCAAAATAAAGTCAATAAAATGGAGAATCAGGTTACCTTATATCATTTTTAAGCGTTTTGTAGTCGCTTAGAGGAATTGAGATCCCTGTCGTCACAATTTCCAATTTGTCGCCACAAATTGTTATTTTTTGTTTTTGCTTTAAATCATACGTGAGTAGAAGAGCGAGCTATTAATTATTTTTTTGTTAAATAACTTTGGAGTCCATTTCTTTACCTATTAACGTACGTGCATATTTTTATTCTTTAGACTTTATATCTGGAAGTAAATCTTTAAGATAATTGGCTCTCAATAGCAATGTCGGAGGTACATTTATACATCTTATGTTGCAAATGAATAAAATGAAATCGACAATGTTGATAATCGATTTGTTCAATCAAGTTGGACACGAGTAAATAAAACGTGGACTAATTGAAATGAATAATTTAGTTTTACATTCGACGAATATGTGCTAGTGATGGGAATGATCTTAATCGATAAAAACTTTCACACATATTATTCGTTTGTAGTTGTAAGTAATTTTAGTGTTTGTGAAGTACTCTAAATCTAATAGTAAGTAATAGTTATGAGTACAATACAATTGTAAATCACATAAACTGATGTCTGACATAGCTATTCAATTACCTATTTTACTATGCAGTCTCAGTTTCTCAGTGTCACTAATTTACGAAATAGAAATCGCGTAACTCGCTTGTAAAATCTTTAGTTAACTCATATTAGACGTAAAATTAATATTATAAAATAAGACGTTAAAGTTAAACAAAGTTTAGTGGCGTTTTCGCGCGGAAATAATGTTAGTTACTTCTTCTTAGCTGACTGCGGATCCACACTGCTGGATTCAGCGCCGGATGGTGAATCCAGCAAACCCAAAATAGTGTTGGATCCAGCTGGATTGCTGATTGCTGGATCCAGCATTGCAATCCCAAGTTACATATGTATTCACACTGCCCACTAATGTGAATAGAGCACCGTTCACTTTATTACCAGTTAGTACCCGTCTCTCCACATACAACTACATCTACACCGATCTTTCATCCTTCGAAAAAGCGCTCCCCAGATACACAATTTCATTCTGTAACATACTAATTCTCAATGTATATTGAACTCCCCTGATACAATAATAAATAAATTTTTCCCAACACCATTCAATTACTATAATAGTTAGAGTATCAAAGATGCTTCAAGTTGTTTCTTCGCTGATGGTGTTTCTATGTAATCTACAGTATTTAGCCCGGCTCATGGCTCAACTCGCACCGTGGCCGTGTCGTATGGGATTTGAATAAGACTAAGTTCACAATGGCGGATTGTTTCGTTATACTGTAGCTTAATTATCAATAAACTTTAGAACAAATCTTTCATGTTTTTTGGGTTTCGCCCCAAAATAGGAATAATGGAATAGTTACAGAGAAGGAATGCAGAAAGCTGAAATCTTATACTATAATGCGGACAATATTTATATGTTTATAATCGCATTCTGGAAACAGCCCTAACGATTTCGACGAAATTTACAATATAGGGTATTACAGTAGTGAAAAATCGATGTATCTAGGTCTTAATTTTGGAACAACTCGTTTTCTACATGTTTTTACACACTTAAAATTGGTGATAGGTATTGATTGGTAATTTTGCAACAGTGACTAAAGCGTAGGTATTAATAGTCAAAGTACACGGATTCGAAGTAAGATGTAATTTTAAACTGTTGTCAACCATAGAGGACTCAACCTGTAGAGAGTAAATATCGGACTATCTTATTCACCACTGCTCAGTTTATTTACACTAACAAATATCAACTCTCGCTCCCATTAAGGAAGACATAACCAATACTGGACCTGTGTGTACATCTCTGTATATTCCTACAGGTTTTTGAATATTTATGTAATGGTTTATTGTTCTATTCGGTGATGTGCCAAGAACAGCAAAAAATCAAACTATAAAACAGAACGCAGTAACCGCAACAGTATTTAGATTTTTTTCATACAAATTAAATGACATTGCCACGCTATATGTTGAGTGTTCCATGGTCATCAACACACAATTACTGACAAATTTCACTCGCTAACCCTGCCGCCAGACAGCAGTGCTTGCGCCGTTGTGTTCCAGTGTAAAGGGTATGACAACCGGTGATATTTTTGGTATAGGCATGCGCAAAATCTTAGTTCTCAGGGTTGCAGCGCATTTGCATCTCTGTGTATGTGTAATTTTCATTACACCTATATATTTTGGAGGCTTCTCTCTCTGCTTGTCCCGGCTCGCCGGAATATTTGATTCTCAAACTGGTTGTTGGGCGAGTCAGAGTGGTTTTGGGAGTAGTCTATTGCCCTCTTTCCATTGACTATTTACCTAATTTGGAAGGGATACTTGAAGGCATTAGTTCTATATGCGCGCATCACATATTCATGTGACTTCAACATTGATTAACAAAAAGATACTCCTATGTCCTGCAAATTCCGGCCTTCGATTGACCCTATAGATTTTTCAATTCTCCTTTTAAAGCCCCACTCATCATAATTTCGATACTTCCGACACATGGATTGACTATGTGCTCGTTTCCTCTCCTGAGTACGTAATTAATCACGGTCAAGTAATTGCTCCTGATTTTTCTAGACATGTAATTTTTTTCTCTCTTATAAAATTTAATTCCCCCAGCTGCAACCAAAGATAATCTTGCGGAATTTTACTGAACTTAATGTCGAGAACTTACTAACCGATGCGTCAAAGTTGAACTGGACGTCAATTTATGAGCCTTCCACTATCATTGAGAAGGTTTCTTTATTAAACACATTGATCTTACAGCTTTTCAATGTTCATGCTCCGATTCGATAACACACATAATATGTGTGGTATTATATGTGTGACAGAGCCATGTTGCATTGTAGCACGAAGTGGGACGGCTCGACCGGTGAAATACCACTCTCTCACAGAATATCGGCGCGAAATAATGTCTATTGCCATTGTGTTTCGTTCGGCGAATGAGAGTGCCGCTGGCTCATCTCCACACTCCCCCCAATTGTACCGTACAGTAATTTACCTGTAATTTCCCGGACGTTGCAGGTGCCTATGGGTGGCGGTGATCACTTTCCATCAGGTGACTCGCTTGCTCATTTACCTCCTCTTTAAAAAAAAACAAATGAAGTATATACATACGATTTTTGAGTGAAGTAATTACAATTACATAATGTCTGTGTGGACGCTACCTTAGGGCTAGTCCATGTCATCCAGCATTTGAATAAGCTCCCCACGTACAGCACAGACAGAGAAATCGAATATTAACATGGTTATGTTAGAGGGTTGTATTGCGTTCTTCGTAATATTGAAGGTATTTATGAAAATAACCGGCTAATTAGTGTTCTGTACTATTGGTCTTTATTAATCGCCAACCGCAACACGAAGTTTGTCGTAGAACTTTCTTCTAAAAGTTCAATGCGAAAAGTGTTGTCAAAATGTAGTTCTGTTGTCTTTTCACGGTCTTTCCACTCGTCATCAAAATGGTGTAATGTTGTTTGTGAATTATTGTTTCAGAAAAACTAACGCCAACAATGGTATCTATGAATTGTACTGCATACTCTTTTGTCAAAAACAAAGTATCCTCACGCATAAAATGATCTGACGTGTCAGAAAAATGATCTGTCAAACACGAAAGATAAATCTTAGGCCTTAGTTAGATGCACTCTAAAATTGTTTCGATTTATCAACCCTTGCCTCTGGAGCGTGACGCAAAATGATGATCGTACAGTCGCATAGAAAAGTATCTTTAGTAACAAGTAGTACCTGCTTCGCCTGCACGGATGAAATATGCCTAACTGGAAAAAAGTTTGATTTATATTTTTAATGTCTGAAGACACTGTTGAAGCTTTTATAATATTCCTACATATTATACTCTAAAAAATCTGTTCCGTAATTGTACCCACCCACACAAAAAAACAAATTGTTCAATATTTTGGATGCAGAGAACCCCAAAAAATTATCTGAACAATTTATTATTTTATCGTAATTTTTGTTGGTTATCGAAAATGCTAAAAAGACTTAAATTATATTTTCAATTTAATTTTTCTCGATTCTATTTCACTATCTCTTTTTACCAAATCACACCGAAATGCATCACATTAAGTACTAAAAATTATAATAAGAAATCAATATTTTACTTTACTTTTGTGTTTTCAAAGAAATCTAGGGCCTAGTAAGTGGTATAATTATTACATAAAAATAATTTACATGAAAGTTATAAACATTGTCAATTACGAGATTTTGCTAATAAAAATAAAGTATAGTTTGTAACAATTTTGTACACAATTGTACACACTTTTCGCTACGGACATCAGTGTATAGCTACAAAAAATATTATAAACGATATCTCGGTTTAGATCTTAATGTCATCAATAACTTTAACTTACACTCCTCCAGTCTCTGAACACTTGTGTTAATGCAATATTTTCTTCGTACAGACTACGTAGAAAACAGAGTAACCGCTAAGATTGAAGCTTTAATAGCTAACAATTAGGGTTGATCGATTATTTTTTATACTGCACGATTAGTTTCGTGATTTTATCTTCTAATTGATTTGAATAAGCAGTGAAAAGATACATGATATGAAAAAGTTGCAAGATAGCGTAATTATAAAACTGAAGAAAAGAATACTTAAATGGTTCAGGCACAAAGAAAGAATGTGTGATGAGCAATTTGCAAAGAAAATCTACAGAGCAAAATTAAGTGGTTGAAGAAGCCAAGAAAGATCAAGCCTGACTTATGAAGATGGAATTGCCAGCATTTTAGATAACGGAAATATCAAAAACACTGGCATATCTAAACGAAAGTGTGCGAGGAGAATGACGAGATTAGAGGAGGCAAAAAAGTATATAAGGACCGCGATGCTCGTCGCTCCCTCTTCTCTGACTAGCCTATTAGGGATACAGCGTGAAGATATGTTTTGAGTAATTTAGATTCAATTTTTTTAATTATTCTTCCATTTTGATCGAAGTTGCTACAATAAAATCACACCTCTATGAATTTTTTGTCGGTTCTTATCAGTATACAGATCTTCTTTAGAACCGACGAAAGGTAGATTCGACGTTCAAAAAACCTCGCAATTGGGTTCACTATTGTTTCCTTAGTGACTATTCGTTTCCAATAGTTTATCGATAAATTTTTTTATTAAAATAAATTAAACCGCCTTCAAAAAAACACTGAAAAGTGTAAAATAACTATCCTTCACTAATCAAAACTCAAGTACTATTAAAATAACTTTATAAATACGATACACATACCTATATAATTAAATTTTACAGTTACTGAATTCGGTGCCAAGCCCACCAAACTAAAAGACTTTCTGTTGTTGCACATTGATTTGGCACCGACTTCAATAACTGTCAAATTTAATTATATAGGTATGTGTATCGTATTTATAAAGTTATTTTAATTGTACTTGGGTTTTGATTAGTAAAGGATAGTTATTTTATAATTTTCAGTGTTTTTTTGAAGGCGGTTTAATTTGTTTCAATAAAAAAATTTTATTCACCCTTTTGAGTGATCTTGACCTAAATAAATATCTAGGGCCGGTCTGCAGATAACTTCATTCTAATTCCGGAGCGCAACGATATACAAGAGAATCATCAATATAAATAAAGGTTATAACCAAGTCATGTTCTCTAGTGTATCTTCGACGTCCAAGCTCCAATATTAGTGAAGTTTAAATAGGACCACCTCTGAAGTATTACCTACCAAATGTAAAAAGAACTTTCGAAATCGGTTCATAAATGACGGAGTTATGAGGTAACAAACATACAAAAAAAAAAACAACACACAGACGAATTGAGAACCTCCTCCTTTTTTTTGAAGTCGGTTAAAAACAGGTATTATTTTTTTACTTCTAAGTTTGTATATATACATTATTCTCCATATTCTGAAAAACAATGAAATGGCCATCGATATTCACAACCAAATAATTAAACAGGTAAATTTTTTTAAAAGTTAAATCTTTATTACTATTGGCTTACTTGAGTGACATATTTTCACATATGAATGACTTGAATACGAGTTTACAAGGTCGTAACAAAAACGTTTTAGTTATGACAGATACAGTCAATGCCCTTATCAAGAAGCTTAGTATTTGGATTAAGTATTGATTTTCGTAATTTGGGTCCTTTTTCAGGACGTTAATTACTTATTTTCCTATCTCCCTACACCTCCTCAATCTTCTTTTCAGACGGAAGCAGCATAAAGTGCTTCCTTCATTGTTTTTTGAATTTCCTCTCTACATAATATCTGTATTTTAAAAAGTTAAAAGATTCCGCTTTTATCATTTTGGCTACAGAACTCTAAAAAATGAAACCAACAATAAAACTCGAGATAAAAACACTATTCCCCATTGAGGGGATATCATTATTGCCGCTATGATCGATAGTATTGTTCATTGACTATTACTTTGGATTGAGTCCAGATTTGGACAGGCGATGTGAGAGCGTCTATAACGTCTTTATAGAGGCACCCGTGCGGCACGAATTGCAATGCAACGAAATGACGACGAGATTTAATATTGTTTTTTAGAGTTCCACTGTTAATATCCATTGAACAATATAAATAAATGGGTTTTTTACTGCGATATTAATGTTTATCGATCATTTTGAAAGACTGTTATAACGATAAATAGGTATGTACGTATTTTTAACACACTACGAAAAAGACTTGTCTGTCTGTCTGTTTGTGTGTCTGTCTATGACACTGACGCTTATGTGTTAATACATTTCAAATTTTATTGCAGCTAAAAACTTCGAGTTTGATTTCTGTTGACTTCGAACTTCGAAGTTCGAGTTTGATTTCTGTTGACTTCGAACTTCGAAGTTCGAGTTTGATTTCTGTAGAAGGTCTAATGCTAACCAGTATAATCATAAAAATAAGCACTATTTTTTTTCATGTAACTTAAAACATGTCAAATTAAAAAGAGACCGTACATAAAAGAGCAGAGATACTCTTAAAAAGTAGACAATTATATTTCGCACTTATCTGTCCTATGGAAGACTCATACTTTTCTTCATATTCTTCTTCAGCCCATTTGCACTCAATGTTGAGTGTGGGTGTCATGCAAAACGCACCAATCTTGTCGACCTATGGTCTTTCTCTTCCAACCTTCGCACCTTTTTGTTATTTACACCAAGACGTCGGTACATCTTGTCAGTTGGCAGCTCATGCTCT
Source organism: Zeuzera pyrina (assembly GCA_907165235.1). NCBI lineage: Eukaryota > Metazoa > Arthropoda > Insecta > Lepidoptera > Cossidae > Zeuzera > Zeuzera pyrina. Next base: position 1,715,273 of record OU015622.1, read on the forward strand.
GTAAAGCGTTCTGGGTCTCCACATCAGTACTCTTTTTCACCATCGATTAATTTTTCTTGTGGCATATACAGCAAGTTGATTTCCACTTCTATCGAATGTTCTCCACTGTTTAAAATAGGGGTTATTAAGTTGTAAACGCGTCGGAGACCGCTTTAAAAACAAGAAAATAATATTTCAAAAATCTTAGCGACGTCCCGTTTAAGGTGGCAAAAAATTAACCCTTGTAGTTTTGTCATGTCTGACTGTCCATATTACTCCATATTTCTGTCTATCTGTATGATATAGCAGATTGGTTCTGTCATATTACGTACTGAATTAAAAGGTAGAAAGACGTACATTTTATACCTCACATTGCATTTGAGATCCTACATTTTTTTCTTCTTTTTTCCCTAACCTATTTTTGTACTCTGTCAAGAACTGCTACAAAATCTTAAGTGAATGCATTTTAGACACGTTTTCAGCCACTTTTTTTTTAACTTAGATACATTCCTATAATTTATTCAGTAATGCGTGTTTGGAAATAGATCCTGTAATAGGCAGGTGGATAATTTAAGTAAACTTTCTTCACCCTCAAGATAATCTGGTGTTTGTTCTGCACTCCTGCCAGCCGGCCATTACTGTTACAATTAATCTGTCTAATGAATGTTTGCGCGGATGTGACCACTCCATTTGGCCAAACCGGTGGTCAACCCAATATTTGCTATACACTCGATACTAATGAAGCCATATTATTCGCAGTTTTGGTGTAAGGTAGCTTTAGCGTTAGATTTTTTATGGGATCCGTACTTTATAAGAGAAAACGAAACCAGTACAAGGTGACCTCTCATGCATCCCTCTGTCTATCACAGTTAGATAATTTTCTTATAAACTGTGAGATACGAGCTTGTTTAACACAATTGTATATCTCATATACGATACATTTAAAAAAAGTCATAGGAGTTAAATAAGAGGAAAATTGGACATTCGAACGCGACTTAATCATCCCTCCCCCAAATTACTAAACCTACGATTTCTAAAATTTCAAGAAATATGAAACTTAACGCGTTATAATTTCAGTTGTTATTTGATTGTAATATCTACTTACATGGACACGCAATCGCAAATGAAAACGTTGTTGACGCACTTGCAGTATCGCTTTTTTTTTATACCACGCAGGTGGCAAACAAGTATACGGCCCGCCAGATTATAAACGGTTACCATATCCTATGGACGCTTGCGAGACAACCCCATGCTGTGGTTTCTTGAGAAAACCTGGACAGCTCGACCTCGAACCTCGAAACCATTTCGGTTATAGCAGTGAATCTACTTTATCTAATGTGATTATAGCGAATAGCAAGTGAGAAGAATATACTATATATATTTATTTAATCATAAATACAAATATTATTTTGTTACAAAATACAAAATAAATAAAACACGTAAACAATGTGCAATAAACTGTAATAAGTTATTAATTAATAATCATGTTTTTTTTCTGCATCGTTTTCATTACAAATCGGAAGACGTCGTTCTGTCTGTTGCTAGTGATTTACTAAAGTACCAGTCATACTAGCAGCCGCAAAGAAATAAGTAATCTTTCAATTCTGAATTTAAAGTCTATTTAAATATATGTCTGTGTTCCTTTTCTTTGGCCAATTGTAACGACCTGTGCGCAAAGTTTTGCAATTAGCGCATTGAAGGTTTTATTTCTCATTCCTAGATCGGGATGAAAGAACTGTCTGTGAAGTAGACAAATTATCTGTATATTGATAATTGTATCGCAAACAGTAGACTGTTGTTGATTACGATGGCCTGTCAATAAGTTGTCCAAGTCGGCATTGGCAATCACTCAGGGATATCGCAGCCAGGTCACTCGGCGCTTTGTTTGCACTGCTCTTATCACGGCATCCCTACACAAACACGCGGCGTGTACACTCACGATGAGCTAAGAAAGAGATGGAAACATGGATGTGGTATTTAAGGAACTAGGTAATAATTAGGTAACTAGGTAATAATTATTTTAAATCTTGAAGTCTTCAACTTCCCTCATATCATCATAACTTCCCCTTTTACTTTAATCTCTTTTGAATTGATAATTCGAGGTACCTCAAATTTTTAGCGTTATAAGAAATTTTAAAAAGAATTATACTTGGTAACTCACAAAATTACACCTGTAACAAATTTCTCTTAGCATTAAAAGCCCATGTGAATAATTGTGGTTCTACTTCGTATTTTTTTTGAAATAAATGGTAAGGTTGTTCAGGTAGTTTATTTTCCAACTGAAATCGTTTGTGGTGGTGTATAAGGTGTCCTCATATATACATTTCAATACATCTCCTCCTCTCCAGGAGCGGCAACGATATCAAGTAAATACCCACACGTACCCAAAACTCATGTACGTACGTACGCATATTTGCATGTATGTGTATAATATGTTCATCTGTTCTTTCACAGAAGCGAAACTACAAAACGGATTGCAGTGAATTTCGGACGAAAATAACTTATTTGCGCGTGTACACTATGTGCATAGGGACTAAAGCGCATAAGCACCCAAGTTCTTTTTAAGTTTCTTGGCTTAGGTTGACTTAATAAAACAATTTACGGTCTGAAACAAGGTCAAGAACTAAAAAATTCATCGGACCTCAATATGATGTATATCAATTTCGGGACCTTGGGAACTAAGGTCATTTTAAAAATATAAAGCATGGGGCAAAATGTAATAATAAATGATTTCCGTACTAAAAGAATGTATACATGCATTAAAAAATAAAGTGAAAATTTTGGACCACTTTTTGAGCATATCGCGCGCTCGAAGAAGTGTGAGATTTAGCATAGTTAAATTTTATATGGAGAAGCAGTGCAAATTGGCAGAAAGCTAAAATAAATGTAAGAAAATGTTTTACGAATAAATTGAACTAAATTAGAAAAACGTCCATTATTTACATACTGTCAATGTCGAACACGATGTGTTTTAATTGTGTCATAACAGTGGTTAAACCGAGGGTCAAACAGTCGCACAGAGTAGAGATTGTTAATAAAGTATTTTAAAATGTTTCCAACAAATAATTGCTGACAGATTGTTTAAATGAGATTCGAGCCGTGAATTTTATACTACGACACCTTCGTAGAATACGGTGGTAAACAAGAATATGGCCCGTCTGATGTTAAACGGTTACCGTAGCTTATGGATCCCTGCGACACCAAGAGTATAATTTGTGAATTGCCAACCTATTAAAAACTGTTTCACGCTCTTTTTGAAGAACCCCCCATGCTGTAGTTTCTTCGGAAAACCTCGACAGAGAGCTCATGCCTCACTCACAACCTCGATGTTCTCAGAAATATTCTTTGAAACCGAACCGTGCGCAACGACTTACATAGGTTTCAAAGTGTGAGGAGGAAATCTCTGCCAGTGGCAAGCGGCGCGATGATAGATGGCGCCCGTAGGCATCGTAGTGATCTGTGACCTGTTTCCAGTCTGTGCAGCGTATGCTAAGGGAAGAAAGCGTTTATTTACATTAGATTTTCGACCACTGGCCGACCATTACATGAATAAAAATAGAAATTGTTGATAAAAGTTGATAGTAGTTGTCTGTGATTGTTGAAAAAAGTTATAATTAAGGCTTACCTACATCTCGTACGTATTCAACAAAAAATGCAGAGACGAAGTAACTGTAATTTTTTAAATTCATTGCTGGTGTCCAAGGTACGAATACCATAATAACAATAGCTACTAAATTATCAATGTAATCTTCATTTCTACATTATATCAAAATCGTTCCAAAGGTACGTAACGTAACAGACAAACAGACACATGCACTTTCGCATTTATGATATTAAATAGTATGAATTAAGTCAAGTGGATAATTTAAGCACAGCTTAAAACATTAACAGTGGTTTAACGCAAATGCCGCATCCATTTAAATTGATAATAGCTCTGGGTATCGCCCATCTAGTAAAGCGCAGTCAAACAAAACAGTAGCTCGACTCGAACCTGATTAATAGCAGACAGTGCCGTGTTCGAATGAATACTGTTTAGATTCAGATATTTAGCGAGCAGATAGCACCAGTGATTAATGACCCCGGGTAAACTCTGTTTTGCGCAAGACTCGTTTAAGTTTTGGACAGTACTCGCTTTTGAAGTTTTGAATTCGATATTCGTACTAAAAAGTATTTAGAAATATCCACTAGGCATCTTCTTACTGCAACAAAGGCCAAAAGAGGTTCATGATTTTCATTTGTTCTCATTTGTTCGCATTTTGTCTTTGATAAGTCGATTATACATTTCACTATAACACAGACACTACTCGGTTACTCGTACAACCATGGTGTATCATCGATAGAAGCGAAAGAGACAGAATGATGCAACAGAATGTTGTGAGAGCGAAAAAAGACATCATTACTTATTGTCTTAAAAAGGACATATCATATTGAGTCTTGGGGCCAATCATATAAGTGTATATTTTACAATATACATGACATTTTGGGTTATTTTTCTGTTCACTTGTTTATATAACTCGAATTTTCTCTTTAATCCACAAATTATACATACATCTATGTTCACATACTAATAAATGAAATTGAAATATTTGTCCGTGAAATAAAGGTTTTTGTTAGGCGCATAATATGGTTTTTTGCACGTTACCAAGACCCAAACACGCGGTATTAACATTTTTGTCTGTCTGTTTGTTTGTACAAGCTAATCTACGTAATGGATAAGCCGATTCTGGCAGGGTTTTCAGTGGCAGATAGGATACTTTTCAGAAAGTAATCTAGGCTACTTTTTTTTTCTTTATGGCATGGCGCACAGTTTAGCGCATTTGCCAATGTCACGTATTAATAAGTAGAATCACACGTAAATTAGTTTATTCTTATCGTAAAACTCCTCCAGTAAAGTGATAGTAGGCTTTACTGAAGTTATAAAGGACTTCTTGGAAGAGCGCGAGAACTTTAGCTGCACATGTTTATTTAGACCTATTCCATTCTTTTACCAAATACCAAATTTAACATGAACGAAATTGCACGGGCGCAACTGGTGAGATTTAAAGGTGTGCTCTCAAAGCTGGTGGATCTTGTTTAGTTGATGGTCCTATGAAAATTTACGTAGGAAACGAATTAAGTCGAAGAAAAATATAACAACGAACTCCTGTGATAATAAAAAATCTTATACAATTTTGTAATATAAAAACATTTAAAAATAATTGCTCTTCATTCTTACCAGGCGTTAACAGTAGTAATAGTAAGACGCAGAATAGAAAAAAAACATTATTTTTAAAGGATTCCATAGCCAAAATGCTAAATACGAAATGTTATCTTTGTTTACAGCTACTGAATTAGAATTTAGTACAGAGAAATAAATTGTTAACTCAAAGTAAACCAACCCCGAAAATGAATAACATAAAATTGTTTAATTGTAGTACAGTCAATATGGGTAATTTTAATTCCTTTGAGTAACGTTGATGGTGGGATGCCATAAAGTTTCAATTGTTTTTTCGTAGAGAACAATAATAATTTGTCCATAGATACATATCTACATATATTGCAAATGTACTTATATTGATATGTATTTGCAAAACCTATAGAATTTTCAGTTTAATTTAGTGAATTTCACATTTTAGCATCAAATTATAAAATAAAACTGTAACTTTCTAAACTATCGATTCAAAGGTGTTTTCATTTTGTTGAAAACATAATGTAAACTTATCAAGAGTTATAGGGAATCAAAATATACCACTTTTCTATTGCTAGTTCCACATGTGTCAGAGTTACCTATACTTGTAGGAGTAATGACTTTGACAGACAACTAAAGCACACGATAGATACTTTTCAAGCTGCCAATATTCATAAATGAGTAGTATTTAGGATCACTAAAAAGACCATGCATTCTTAACTATGACCCCTTAATCCATAGCGACAAAAATGTGGCATTGGTCTGTCAAAGTTACCCAGATTTACTGCATATTTGGACCCAAATTTGTTTTAACATACATTTTTTCGAAAATTACTATGGTATCCTGAGGTTAAGCATATCCAACACGCTTTGAGCCAATTTATTTCCTATCGCTTGTTAGTACACTCTTAAGTGCCTTCTAAGCATTATATTCTAAGACTAAGTGAAAGGAAAGCCAATCTTAAATTTGAATGATTTATTCTTTGCTTCAAATATCACACGATATAACACCTCAATTGTATAACACCTTAATTTTAAGACAAATTATTTATTCAGGATAATCACATTTACCTCGGAATTCTTAAAACACTTCGTTAACACTTTGACTTATTTTGTCTTTGTTAACACTTTCCGTTAAGTTATTGTCGAGAGGACTTGGTATATTCGAATGTCTAGTCGTGTGGGCTCTTCTATAACGTTAACTCTGCAATTCTCACCAATGTGGGAATTGACCAATGGTGATGAACTGGAATTGCCATGTTAATGTAGCAATATGTAGGTAGCGTTACCATTTAAGACTTGCGAAATAGGAAAATAGTAGTTAATAGAGGGGTGATGCTAACAAAGCTTAAATGTATTTTTTTGAGAGCCATAATTGATAATAATGTCTGGAGATTATACATAGATATACACAGCTTCTTCTGCCTGGAGTGAATATCTAAACGGAACCATAATCGCTATTCCAAACAATTTATAAGAAAAAGACGATAAATCTCTAAACACAATGGCACCAGAGCAGCAACCCGGTTAAACACTCGGAACGTAATGAAAGCCATTTGTCAGCGTAATGTCTGTCCTAGGATAACTTCTAATATGAAATAACACCGTCGGCAGACGATAGGGTCATTACATATCTGGTGTGTTATGCGTCTTCATTACCACTGATCGGGAGATATGAGGTTGGGTGTGGTGCAGTGTGCCATAATGGCGAGTGCCGTCTACTGTTATTGGGGTTATTTTTCATTTTAATCAAGATGTCATTTAGCTTTCCAAAACAAAATATTCATTCATTGTAATATATGTGTAGTATAGCTCGGATATATTTATTAAATTGTATAAAAATACAGTACCTGGGCGACAGAGTTTCACACGGTGTCTTTTGGGTTGCCATTCTATGCCACTGCCATCTGTTGTTGAGTAGTTAATATTAGCTTCAATGTTCTATAATACGGTGCTAGAAAAGAAAATTATTTCAATTTACTTCACTTAAGTATATTTTATAATGAATGTTTCTTTGTATGTTAATCCTCAACGCGTTGTTGAATCATTTATCCGATTGTGACGAAAGTTTGGTGAGTTGTACTGCGTACTCCCGGAAAGGGTATGTGAATTATGTATTCAATTTAGTAAATTTCTGACCACGCGAACGAAGTCACGGGCAACAGCTATCTGTAAAAATATTCTTTGTGTCAATTTTTTTTTTTTTAAATAACGCTTATTCTGAACAAACTTGGAAATAAAACATTAATAAATCATACAAACGGTTTGAGCCGTTTCCAAGAAACCGATATGTTCAGGTACTTTCGCGGAAAGGGAACGTTTAGCAGGTTGGCCATCACCTTAAATTGGCCGTATTATACAATCGCGAGATAACACGATTGATGACGAATAGAAAAACACGAATTGCAGACGATGAGATGGCAGCTCAAATTTATATTTATAGTAAGGCATGGCCATTTAAATTTTAACTGTTTTAACTGTACATACACCGTTCACATACAGCGATAGAGTACATAAAGCCTCAGTGCGATGCACTTGCCACAAATTGAGTTACAAAACGATTCTTTCCCGGGCCGTCCGAGAGCGCCTCTCAAACTCTTATAAAGAATGCTTTTTGTTGCAACAACCGAACGAAATAGTGTTTGGTTGTCTTGTTTTGGTTTAAACACGGTTCCATCACAAAGAGGTTTGAGGTAAAAAATAACTTTATAAGTACGATACAAATACCCATATAGTTAAATTTGACAGTCACTGAAGTCGGTGCCAAGCCTACTAAACTAATATACTTTCTGTTGTCGAACATTAATTTGGCCACCAAAGCTTCAATGTGAATGAAATTTTAATGGGACCAATCTGAAAGTGTATCCTTTCAAACTAAAGAAGAATTTTCCAAATCGGTTTATAAATGACGGAGTTATGAGGTAACAAACATAAAAAAAAAAACATACAACCGAATTGAGAACCTCCTCCTTTTTTGGAAGTCGGTTGAAAATGTAGGGCAAGGCATCTTTATATTACTATATACCAGTGTTGGGCAAAAAGTTATTGTAAAAACAATTACAATTAAAAATTGTAATTGTAAAATGTAATTGTAACATTTTGTTGGCCAAATAATTACAATTACAAAATGTAATTGATAGATTTTAAAAAAAAGTAGTCTTTTTGATAAAAAAAAGTTTATGGCTGCTCCAAATTTTATAATAATCGAGGTTTATCATTTCCCATACAAAGTTTCATCACCCTTTTCAGTCTCTAAGTGGTAAATTTTTGATAAAAAAAGTAGCCTTTGTCCGCTCCCTGACGTTAAACTATCTCCATGTCAAATTTCATCATAATCAGTGCAGCGATTAAGCATTTTCCATGCAAAGTTTCATCCCCCTTTTCACCACTTTAGGGGTAGATTTTCTAAAAAATAAGTAGCTACTTATTTTATAGAAAATCTTTTCATATGTACGATCACGTGTTCTTACTACGTACCGATTTTGATCAAGATCCGTCAAGCCGTTCTTCAGTTATAAAAGGACATACAAACAGACAGACGGACAGACAAAATTTGAAAAAATGTTAATATCGAAGTCAATGAGTCGTAAAATGGCTATCTATCACAAAATTTGACAGTAAAATTATAATTACAGACGGACGCTAGATATTTATAGTAGTATAGAAGATATAGAAGATAGAAAAAGATTATATTTTTTACCCCTATAGGGGTGAAAAGGGGGATAAAACGTTAAACTGCTGAATTTATTATGATATGGTATGGAGATAGTTTGACACCTGAAGACGGACAACCCCAACCCTAAGGGGCAAAAAGGGGGATGAAACTTTGAATGAAAGATTCTAAACCGCTGAACCAATTATGATGAATTTTGGAATAGAAATACTATGTGGCCAGAGACGGACATAAGCTGGACTTTTTTCAAAAACAATCTTAGTACATATTTTATACATCTACATGTAAACAAACCTAATCTAGGAATGCCACGAAAAAATTTTCCGCGCAGACGAAGTCGCGGGTACAGCTAGTATGTATATATAATGAAAATGATTTTATGTTTCTATCACGTGAAAACTACTGAACGTATCGGCATGGAACTATGACCATTCGGCGCGGAATCCTTTGTATATGGCTTAAGGCTATTTGTTTTTCGAATTCCATAGACCACCATTTTTCAAACAAGAATGTACTATTAGGTACAAAATTTTCATTTACGCCCAGCGAAGCGGGCGGGTAACGACTTGGACTTGCATAGTTTTGCATTATGTAGTTCACATTTTAAAATACGAATATAAAGAAAGATACGTCGTGAGAGTGGAGCTTGAATCTCTTAAATTGAGGAGAAAGCGCTCAATGTGGTATGGAGTGGAACAGAGCTGACAGAAAACAACATGAAACTAACTATACAAATAACAACAACTTGTCTCACTTTTGCTACAGTATATTGCGTCATTCTGTCCTTTCACGTATCATACACAATGTAATACACTAGTGTGACATTGTGGATGTCACACTAGTGTGACATATGTGTATATTTGGTAAATTTTTTGGTAACAAAACGAGATGTGCCAAGGCGCGCCCATTCTAGTGTTCTATACTGTTGTGAATGGTTTTTTTATACCATAGGAAAAAGATATAAAAAATCTCTAAAGCACCAGTTGACAGGTGAAACAGTTAAACCGCCATTTTATTGACACGACGGTGTGAATTATATTGAGCATACATACTCTCGATACGCCTCATATGAGTCATTAATTTGCGCATTATCTACTGGTGTAAATTTCTTTTAGGTAATGGCTTCAGTTGCTGTGCATATCTCTCAAATTAGTCAGACACATGGAGCACTTAACCTATAGAGTGGCCATGTCATTTATTATATACGACAACAATTTACGCACTGTTGCGGTTACTGCAATCTGTTGTATAGTTTGATTTTTTGCAGTTTTTGTCACACCACCGAACAGAACAATAAGTCATTACATAAATATTTAATTATCTGTCGGAATATACAGAGATGTACACAAAGGTCCATTATTGGTTATGTACTGCTTAATGCGAGCGAGAGTTGAAATTTGTTAGTGTAAATAAACTGAGCAGTGGTGAATAAAATGGTTCGATATTTCGTCTCTATAAGTCGATTTCTCCATGGTCAGATATAAACACACGCAAAGTGAAAGTCAAAGTCAAATCAATTTATTCAAGTTAACCCAATTACAAGGTATTTTTGAATGTCAAAAAAATTAGTTCGGGTCAAATAGAAAACCTGGACACCGAGAAGAACCGACAAGAAACTCAGTCAGGTATCATTTTTTCAACTTAATTTTACAAAAGGTTTATTAAAATACAATATTCATTAAGCCAGTAAATGCATGTGCAGAGAAAATCATTTCCAGACTATTGTTTTATCTTCAATGAAATCTTTTATTTTATAGTATGATTGTCTAATCAATGTACGTTTTATAACCAATCTAAACTTATTGTCTGTTATTTGAGTAACTTCCTGAGAAACTTTGTTATAAAAACGATTGCAGTTACCCAAAAATGAAACATTTGACTTATGTAATTTAAATTTGACGCATGAACATCAAACGTATGGTGTTTTGTTGTTTAAAGTCAAGAATTGAGTTTTTTTTATTCTCGTAATAACTAATGCTATCATTGCCTTCATACATAGATACATATCCTCACGCCGTATTCCCTAACGGGATAGTCAAGGAGGATGGACCGAGAGTATCGCGGTCTTAACACATTTCTTTCGCCTCCTCAAATCTCATTGGGATGTTAAAGGATAAAAAAATTAAATATATTATATTATATTATAAAATATATTATATTGAGAATAAGCGCATATGGATCGGTTTTGCCATATACTCCAGAGTTTTACTACTATTATTTTGAATTGACATTGAAAGTTTGACATTAGCTGGACGACGATGGCATCAGGTGACGTCAGCTCGTGTTCGTTACTGCGCTTCATTACGACTCACCCTTAAGGGCTAAGGAGGCACCAGAATGAGTCCGGATTGGGATACCTGCAATTTTTCGAAATGTTATCAAAAGTTCTAATAATGTTCAAATTTTTATTACTATGCAGAATGCGCAAATATTTATAAACACTGGCTGAGAGTGCATACACGTTATCTCAGCTTATTACATCAATATTTAATTGAATGTTGAGGTGTTAGTTGTAAAAATGATGGAATAAATCTGAGGTTACAAACAGAGAGAAAGATAGATAGACCGACATTAAGTTAAGGGTTCCCTTTTTGCTACTTTGGCTGCAGAACCCCAACAACCACAAATAGATTCGACGTTTGAAAACACTTTGTAATTGGTTTTAATTGAATAAATTGATTTGACTTTGACTTTACTTATTTTGTACTGATCACTAAAATGGTTTTCATCGAAGTACCTATTTTGACTTTTATCACGGAAAATAATTTTTTCTTTTATTTCCGCAAACTGTTTAGAACTGCCAGTAAAAAATCGCTTAGAGATTTGGCTTATACTATGTCAATATATTATTTAGTTCGTGCTATTACATGTGACATGAGATTAAGGTTTAGTAAATGTACTCGCAAATAAAAAACATTCGATTTGAGTGGCTTTAGCATAAGAGGTACCTATTTTTGTAAATGAAATTTGCCCACAGATCCTCCCCTCTGCCTCTGCCCTCTGCCCTCTGGTGGAGAGTCTGGGTTACATATGCCTTTTACTCACCAAAACCCCACAAGAAAAGAAAAATAAATTTACAAAATAATTAAAATTGTGCCGGCGACTTCCAAGTCAGCAGGTGCCGCGGCCAGCACTGCCGAGAACTTGAAGCGGCGTAAGTATGCGACTCTCTCTGAGAGTTTCATATTTACGCCCTTTGCAGTCGAAACTTTGGGTCCCTGGGGCCCCGAAGCCCATCGACTGATTTCTGATATTTGTAAGAGACTGGTCGAGGCTTCGGGAGACCGCCGGGCTGGCAGCTTCTTCCGCCAAAAAAATTAAAATTTGATCTTAATTAGTTTATTACTGTAAGATTTAACATCAAGTATTAATAATTGTGTTGACTGGTCTGACAATTTGAACACTCAAAAACAAATCGCCGCCAGTTATGTTATAAACTCAACACTAGGGGCGACGGACGCGACATGTCCACAATAGTCGACACTCCGACATCTAGCGCACGCTGATTGCAACAACGAGAATAGAATTGCTAACAGGCTAAACGTTCGTTTATTCGTATATTTATAGTCGTAAATGTTTGGTGCAATATAAGTAAATTAGGATGAATATAGATGTGTGTACACTGTACATACATATATGAATGTATAGATGTGGGCCCAATAGGATATGTAAATGAATCTAGGAACCTCGGTGTGCTTTTGGATGCTCAGCTGAGATTTAAAAATCATGTCTTGTATGTTGCCAGGAGTTGTTTTTTTTCGATTGAAGGTACTCTACAAGATCAGGCATTTCCTCAAAGATGATACCAGATTATAACTGTGTGAGGTATCTATTGATTGATTGATTTGTCAAAGCTCTCTTATGCAGATGTCGTTGGTCCTTGTCTACTAACACTCACTAAACGTGTTATTCAGCGCGTCCGAAATGTATATATTCGATTTTGTTACAGAGTGCCTCCTCGAAGTCACATTATCCCATATTTAAATAGAGCCGTTTTGCTTAATATGTAATATCGTAGAAAATTACATTTTGCAGTCCTAATTAATAATATTATAAGAGACAAGAGACCAAAGTACATTTATAACAAACTGAAATGGTCTACTCTTGGCTGTAGGGTGAATGGCGTCTTACCGGCCACGCCATTCCAAAAAACTAGGACATTCGAAAGTAGTTTCCTTTAAGAAATTTCCTCTGTAAGGCAACTTTTAAATTAAAATTTAAAAAGTGGTTGTTGTTATATCAGAATAAACCCTGATAGTGGTTGGGGTCCCGAGTGACTGTTCGGTAGCGCGAGGTTTAATTTTGGGGGTATACTTTCTATACTTTTGTTGCGCGACTTATTTATTTATTTCTTTATTTACGCATATATAATATATTGAAGATGGTCATCATAACATTTGATTAAAAATTATTTATTGATTTATTCTATACTATCATCCCATTTAGGTGCGACTGAATAGAATATCAGTGTTGCTCTCTCTGTGAGCTGAGAGGCATTGGAGCTGAGTCGTTGACTTTTCACTGCCGCGGCATAGTGTTGCATTGACGTGTTACTTTGTTGTCATGGGCTGTTGATTGTCATTGTGGGTAGTGAATAAAAGTTTTCTTTCTTTCTTTCTTTTCTGTTAGCGTCAATAATGTAAAGTTGCTCTTAATTGGTTTTGATAAAAAGTAAACAAGATTTATATTTTATTTATTTATATAAAATGTATCATAATACGTAAAATAATTTTAGACTTAATTACAATATTTATGCAAAAAAAAATTACATTTATTTTGAAGAAAACAAGAACAAAAGAAACGTCGCGTCACCGGGTTCAGGGCTCATGTTATTGTGCACAAGTAGTAATATTCTATTTTCTCTGTAAATGAAGTTAAAATAGTATGACTGATACAGTACAAGAAGAGTGTTTCGTAACATTTTCGAGTCTTGTAAAGTTTCATTATCCCGACGGCGAAAATGAAGGCTGGAAATCGGATCGACTTTGAAACAAAACCGATATATCTTGGAAACTTGGAAGTTGCTCTGCAAGGGCTAAGGGCTCTGCTTTTTTGTATTACACAACTTGGACAATTTTTAAATCTTACTCAAATTTTTCCTAAACAATTTGTCAGGACTTCGCAGACTCGATTTCTTGTCAGAGACAACGTTTCTATATTGTCTATGGTTTACGTGTTAAACAGACCAATTGGCTGCCCTAATTCGTTAACATTAAACGTAAATGTCTCCGCACTTAATTATTTCCATTGAGAAGGCGCAAAAGTAAATTTATGTAGACAATGGTATCTTTACTATTTTATATTTTGCTTAACTTGATCGAGGGATGTTGAAAAAAAATCAAATTATTATTAAGTAACTCGAAATGAAGTGTTATGGACGCGTTTTGAATCCAAACCTATTGTGAATTTCGTCCATCGTGGCAATTGTTTATTTTCTTACCCACTTTCAGAATATCCGAATATAACGGAAAATATACAGTTTTCAATTATATAGGTTTATTATTTTTTTGCAATACTTCTATCTTCAAACGCGACGGTTAAAGTCTTTTAACACCGATTGCGCGGAGTGCTGGGTATCGAACTCGACCTTACCATTTCTCCCTTCTTCTTCTATTGTTTCCAAAAGTATTACTAAATATTTAAAAATTTCAGGAAATAAGCCTTGAAGCTTACGGGAAAATATAACTCTCAGATGTAAAGTCTAGTCTAAAGATTTACGGAAATTAATTTTACTGTCTTATCGTTTTATAAATGTACTAAATACGTAATCTTTTCGAGCAAACGAAATTCACAATTGGCAAACTTTTTTCAAGATCTAACCTTGTTCTTATAAAATATTTTGCGCATTTGTAAGACACAATCTGAAAATGTACGAATGTAATAATAATAATACTCCAGACAATTACACAGATTGTGTGACCCCAAACTAAGCAGTAAGCTTGTACTATGGGTACCACACAACGAACTCTGGGGGAGTTTCCCAGTAACACCCAGACTTCAAGCCAATTTAGAAAAGTTTGTTTTCTTGAATTGAACTGACCGGGGATCGAACCCGGGACCCTAGCTTGGAAAGCAGAGGCATATGTCACTGCGCCAACGGGCCAGTCAATATATCTTTATCAATATGTCTTTGAATATCGTATCGAGGGTCATAAATTTATGTACTACTTAGGTATCTATATGAATATCCTAAAGGTTTCTTTTATGTTACTCAAAATCATACGCAGGTCATGTTACAAGTTTGGAAGTTCAACAAAGAACATTTTGTTCCTGGGAGCGAGAAGCGAGAGATATGGGCCCTCTTTCAAACTCAATCTACCCGACATTTACATAGGCTGTCGGATGATGGACTGTAGAACTAACAAAATTATTCAAAGTAGTCCTGCGAGTTTTTATGGGGGGCCCGTAAAAAGTGTGAGGTCAAAAGTAACTCGAACATTCAGCGAGAACTGGAGCTTTAAAAGATTACGAGCGAGCAACGGGATTGTATGAATAACGAGTGTTTTTTCTGTTCGATTTCCGGAAGTTTTTCGGTTGTAAAAATATCTTTTAGGACACAAAAGGTGGTCGCTGTTACGACGTAATCTTTAAGTAAAAAAGCTTATAACGATAAATGCAAAAACGCTAGACTTTAGAACCACCTTTTTGTTCTCGATGAGTGGTCTTTAAAGTATACATTTTAATTGGTTATTTATTAGTATCTTAGGAATATATGAGCTTTATATATGAGCTTTCTGTCGGGATCACTTTTTTCAGAAAGTTATATCTTCGTGCTATTTATGTCAAACCTTCGAAGTAAAGTTATGGCGTCATACCATGGAGGACCTATAGAGATGAAATATCGGACCATCTTATTCACCACTGCTCAGTTTATTTACATTAACAAATATCAAGTTTCTCTCTATTAAGCAGTATATAACCAATACTGGACCTGTGCATACGTCTCTGTATATTTTGACAGATATTTAAATACGTAAGGTCTTATTGTTTTATTCGCTAATGTGGCAAAACAGCAAAAAATCAAGCTTTAAAACAGAACGCAGTAACCGCAACAGTGTTTAGACCTAAATTGTTTTCATACAAAATAAATAACATGGGTACTCTATAGGTTGAGTGCTCCACGCGTCAGACGGATGTATGAAAAAGTGATTTCTCTTTACCCTGACCACGGAGAGTTATGATTTCAGCATGCTTTGTATTTATGTTCATCTATTTCCGCATATCTTCTAAAATATCCATCGTAATTTGACAGATAAAGATCATTAGAAGCGTCTTAATTGTCTGCTGGTTAAACGCTGTGTGACGTCACACTAAATTTAATATGACGCCCGCTAAAGGACATAAAGTCATGTATTTAAAATAAAAACTAAAAACTTTTTGAAATGTTTCGTGTTGGGTATCAAATGAAAGGACTTAATCCTATGTCTATGGGTTAAACTAAAATATTGTCTACTTATTAGATGATTAGGAATGCTTAGATGGTTCGGGCACATGGAAAGAATGAATGATGAAAGACTGACGAAGAAAATATACAGAGCAAAAGTGAGTGGTAAAAGAAGCCAAGGAAGACCAAGGCTGACTTATGAAGATCAAATAGCCAGAGTGTTAGCAGACGGAAATGTCAAAAGCACTCGCATACCTAGGCGAAAATGTGTGAGGAGAATGATGAGATTTGAGGAAGCGAAAGAGGTGTGTAAGGACCGCGACTCCTGGCGCTCCGTCCTCTCTGACTACCCCGTTGGGGATACAGCGTGAAGTTATGTTATGTTATGTTATGTTATTAGATGATAAATAATAATTGAATAGTTGGTAGATAAGAATTCTAGACAAGAAAATTTTCTTGTTTTGTACTTTTCAGAGTGCCTTTTTTTTCCGTAGTTTGGTTTTAGTTTTCAAACTTATTTTTTACCCGTTGTTTAAGCCCTTAAAAGATAAAACGCAATTTTAAAGTTCACGTCTGTGATTTCGCTGTTATGTTATTATTATAACCGATAAAGATGAAAGACTGACGAAGAAAATATACAGAGCGAAAGTGAGTGGTAAAAGAAGCCAAGGAAGACCAAGGCTGACTTATGAAGATCAAATAGCCAGAGTGTTAGCAGACGGATGTCAAAAGCACTCGCATACCTAGGCGAAAATGTGTAAGGAGAATGATGAGATTTGAGGAAGCGAAAGAGGTGTGTAAGGACCGCGACTCCTGGCGCTCCGTCCTCTCTGACTACCCCGTTGGGGATACAGCGTGAAGTTATGTTATGTTATAACCGTTAAAAATTTTAGCTGTTTATGGACAGACAGACGCATTCATTGAATTTGGAAAAGAACTATCAAAATTGATGAAATTGTTTAAAAGAACAATACATATTACTACGTTATTGCGTGAGATTTTGGTGCTATTGCAATTTACTTGTTTCCTAATGATTACTCCACTGGACGTCCCCTGCTAGTCGAACGAGTGTTACAATTGTCGTCATTTTGTTATTTGTATTGGAAGGGACATAAACACTCCCTATAGTACAGGAGTTAACTGTATTTTTGTGTATTGAGGTAACAATGAAATATATAATTATGTATTTTATTTATTTTTCTTTCAAATTTTGATTAAATAACAAATACTTCATCATAAGCTGGAAACACTACGCTTAGTAGGCATGAGTTCGGTCAAATTGAAGAAGGAAAAATCTTTTTAAAATGTTCATTTATATTTTGAATTTTGATCCGTATCATAGGCTGAGTATTATCGAATTATACAACAACACTTGTCAACACGTTAAATCTTTATTCCGTCTCTTTTACTCTTGGTACTTATAGTTCTCTCTTACAGTTGTTAAGTTCAAAGCATGAAAATTATAAGGTGTAGTTTGGACATATCCAGTTGTAAGTCAATGCTGACTACTTATCATGTCGATATACTGAGTACAGTTCGGTAATAATTAATACATATAGGTTTGTAGCTATCTTCTAAACTTATTCATCAACGTGTATTTGGTTCTCAACAAAGTATCTAAGGAGAGAAACTCGGAGTTGGGTAGCAAAGCAAGTCCGACCTCTGAAATATTTTGAGGTAAAGAATCGTAAGACAGCTATGAAAAAGTCTGAAACTTTGAGTGAAAAATAACTGAAATATAATATGTAAAAGTTAATTGCCGAAATGGATTTCCGTAAAGTAATACCTGAGTCTATAAAATGAGCACAAATAGACCAGAACTTCTAATAACTCAACGTTAGCATACATACATACATACATATCTTCACGCTGTATCCCTAACGGGGTAGTCAGTGAGGACGGAGCGCCAAGTGTCGCGATCCTTACATACTTCTTTCGAATGTTAGCATGGCGGCTAAATAACCGCCTTCCAAGCACAGGGCCCTGGGTTTTACGGAATACTCAATTAATTGAATAAACTTTTCTGAATTGGCTTGGAGTTCTTATACTACTGGAAGCTCCACCAAATCGTTCAGTGGTACTCGAAGTATGAGCCTACCTCTAGTGTTTACTTTGGTGTCGCACAGTTCGTATAACTAAAATCAAAAGATATAACCACCGAACCTAATCTGAAATAATATCTATACATTTTTTTGCGGTTAAAGAAAACGTTAAGATAAATGGATTTGTAACCTGTTAGCGATTCTTCAATCTTTTGCGTTCTGTCACCATAGAATTGACGTAATCAAATCCGCCAGCGCCCGGGCTACGATCCCATAACAAGCACCTCTTGAGCAGATTACAGGCGCTCCCTCCAAGACAAATCGCTAATGAGAGAATGAGGCGGTTCCTAATGATTCATCGAAGGCCGTATCGAGAGCCATCCAAATCGGAATTTACTTTACATTCGTCCTTCCACTTAATTGTCGTTAAGCGCAAATTGAGTGTAATTTATTCTTAGAATCCACTTGGATTTCGACGATTCCAGTGTTTAAAATGATAGTAGATTCTGTTAAGGTTAACATTCTATATTAATACAGTTATTTATTTAAAATATAACGCACAAACTTTTCTCCCGCGACTTCGTCTGTGAAAATATCGTCAACACAAATACAAATTCAAAAAAGAAACACGTTTAGGAACTACGTTCATCGTGTTTGCTTTTGAATGGTCATGCAAAATATCGTCTTCTCTTATACTTCTTTATGGGTTGACTTTAATAACACATTGTTTTTAGTTTCCAATTAAAATTCATAGTACTAACTATAAAAACAAGATGACTATTGTACAACTAACATCTATTTTAGATTCTTAAAAGATAAATTTCCAAAATTACTAAAAATTTATTTCTTAATTTAAAAATCGAAAACAAAATGCCAATTATCATGAATTTATTTTCAACAACGTCAATTTTTATGCAAACTAATCTCATCTATTTTACCACCTTAGGAGTTGAATTTCCAAAAATCCCTTGGCGGAAACCAACTCTCTATTAGTATCTTTCTATACTTAGTGCAATTTTTGAGCCAATCCGTTTGGCTGTTGATATGTCACTTAATCGGTTCTTTTGCATAGTACAAAAAAAAAATAAAGTGAGTAACCTGTCTGTTTGGGTTCTCTGTACTACTTCTAACAAAAAATACCTATTTATCGTTAGTGGAGTGGGTTTGTTTCGCCTTGATATTCTGTCCGCCCTGAAAGGAAATGACTTTTAATTTGTAATTCTGTAGGAGTGTTATTTTATTAAATTTATGTAGTTCATTATGATAAATATCGCTATATACATAATATATTTTACTTTTGCCCCGTGAGTTACATATTTTTTTAATACGCTTTTCAAGCTCTCCACTTTCATACCCCTTATGATAGGAACCGTTGATCGTGTTAATTCTTTAATACATACATACATATCTTCACGCTGTATCCCTATCGGGGTAGTCAGAGAGAACGGAACACTAAGTAGCGCGGTTTTACATACTTCTTTCGCCTCTTCACTATTCTCCTTACACACTTTCGCCTAGGTGTGCGAGTGATTTTGACATTTACGTCAGCTAAAGCTCTGGCTCTTCGATCTTCATTTGACAGCCTTGGCCTTCCTTAGATTTACTACCATTTTTAATAAATAATCCATCATTTCGAGATTTAGTCTTTTTAGAGCTAACGATGACGTGACCCGCTACCACTGGCGCCGCCTTTTACGACTCACTTTCGCTCTGTAGATTTTCTTCGTTAGTCTTTTCATCGCTCATTCTTTCTATGTACCCGAACCATCTAAACATTCCTTTCTTCATTTTTACAAAAACACTGTCGTACTACCCGTTCCTCTTCCCCGTTCCTCTTCCCCGTTCCTCTTATCCGTATCTCTTCATTGCTTATCCTGTCCGCAAGGGTGACAACGCACTTTTCTTGATTTCTTTAATACCATACCATAAACGTCAAATAGAATTTTTCGAAAAGCAATATTAAAAATAAGTATTTTTTCAGTTTATCTCATTAAGAATTTTAACTAGAATGTCTAGAGAAATTTTGATATTATTCATTACATTCTGTAAGCGTCTCGAAAACTTTTCTTTAACACCTATAAAAGGGAAATCACTCCGGCATCCGCGCTTTCGGAAAAAACTTCCCGATTTGATAAACTTTTCATTTGAAAGCTTCATTTTATGATTAGATTACTAATCGATCGAATAAGTACTGCGCCGAAGACGGTCGGTGAAGAGATTACAAAAATAACTTAGCGCTAAGTAATTAAGCTTTGTACTTCGAAAGAAATTGTTTTCTGTGTAATTGGTTAATACTTTAATTAATTTGCTATGTTCCAGATAATGGCGGATTGAATTTAATGATAGAATTTGGCAATTTTAATTGAAAGGTGTTTTAGCGACTTAATTCCTTGATCTTTTTATAATTTGACATCTTTAGATCTTCATAATTTATTTAAATTGTCTTTCTTATTGTTTCGGTAATAATTATCTACATTGGTGAACTAAGACTAAAAAAGCTGGCAAAATGCGGACTCGGCACTGACACAGAGGATTCTGTACAATTTTAGGCACAGTAGTGTGTGTGGTAGAGCCATGCTGCATTACAGCACGATTTGGACCGGCTCGCCTGGTAAAATACCACCCTCTCACAGAATATCGGCGTGAAACAACAGCATTTATAACTGTTGTGTTTCGTTCGGTGAGTGAGAGTGCCATCACCCCCCTGCCCCTTCTTTCCTTAAAGGCTAGTAACGCACCCGTGATTCCCTGGACGTTGCGGGTGTCCATGGGCGGCGGTTGGTCACTTTCCATCAGGTTACTGGCTTGTGCGTTTGTCCCCCTCTTTTATAAAAAAAACAAGTAAGTACTGTTGTGAAATTATTTCTGAAGATTGGAAGTGATGAATAATTATCCTATATATCCTCCGCCCAAAATTACTATATAGATTAAAAATTGTATTTTTTTATTGTTTCATAAAGTATACTGTATAGGCTTATGGTATGGCATAGCATATCGGGTAAACGGTCTCCACAGCTTTACTGGCACATGCGGCCTCTTCTGTCGAAATTTCCATGACTATTTTGCATAAATGCGGCCGAATTTCGTTGATGTAGCTCTCCATTTTCTTCTTCAAGGCTAGGGTGGATTTAGACTTGTTGGCCTAAATCTTAGGCTTTAAAAATTCTCGAAAAAAGTCTAAAGGCTCTCTCTGAATTTTTCAAATAATCTCTTTGTAGTTGATGAAGTTATATCAATACTTTGACCACATTTTTTACGAAAATTGCGAACGGTTGATGCCAAATTTTAATTATTTTTAAAATATTATCAACACTGAAAACGCGATGTTCTTTCGTGTAGCTCTCCATTTTTAATAACCTTGTATGGTCAGCTATCTCACTGTCTTCTTTATTCATTGGCAGTACTTTACCGTACAAATTCCGTCCGTCAATTCGTACAATAACCGTCCGTTATATAGATATACTCCGATCAAAATTCCAAACCCAGAACTCACTAATCAACACGTGTCTCGCCTCTTAACAAAGCATCCTCAAGATATTTGAAAACCAAGACTCTGTTGATACAGACTCTAGTCTTACGACTAATTGACTGTGTGAATATTTGTTGTAACATTAACTAAGATCTTCTCAACAAATTGGATCGTCTCCTTATCAACTGCATTCGTTTCATTTTTGGGCTGCGCAAATACGATCACATATCTCAATATCGACATCTTGAATGGCTTACTATACGTTAGCGTCGAAACCTATGGATTTTTGCTCGCTTAATTCCATTTTAAATGAATCACTAGCGCCGCTATATTTAAAACCAAGATTTCAACTTCGGAGTACATCCCACGATCGTAATCTTCGCTCATCCGACGGCCGCTTGCTCTTTGTATCTGCTTATCGAACTAGCTTCATGTCTGATACGTTCGTTGTTTAGGCTATTAGACTGTGGAATGCCCTGCCCCTTGACATTATGAATGCTCAAGTCAACTTTTAAGATGAAAATTATAGACCATCTGCTTAAAGTGAACAGCTAATGATCATCTGCTATATTTGTTATGTTGTTATATATATGTTGTGTTGTTATATATATAGTATGTTGTATGTTATCTTACTTATTCCGCTATCTTTTTCAATTTTTAGGCACTTTGTATGTATATCTAAATATGTACATAGGGTTTGTTATGTGTATATAGTTATTTATATATGTGTATTTATATAGGTGTGGTTTTTAGTATTTATGTACGTTTGTGTATGAGTGTGTATATATATGGTAGTATACAAGGTTATGTCGAAAGGATGGGTAAATAAGAAAGGGTACTAAACTACTCTACCTACGAATATAGGGCATAATGTTAGGGTTGTACATTTTTTTCTTTTTAAACGAATGTTTTTTTTGTATGGAAAAAATTATAAACGTATCCCGTAATTATTATATCTGCAATATAACAATCAACAATGACACGTTAAATCCCGGCGGATTTATACTTCCTTTCACAAAAACCTTGCATATATTGTAACTATATTTTGGTTACTTTATTGTATAATATTAATAATAATAAAGCTTTATTCATCCCATGCATTCATAATCACAAAAAAATTACAATCAAAATTACATTTAAAATTATAATCAAAACTACAATCAAAATTTCAATTAAAATAATTATTCATCGAAATACTAAATAGTTACATAAAATACTAATAAAATTCAGTTTTTCTCGCGTATGTAGATTGAATATTAATATTCATAATTTCTCGTTCATTGTTAGTTTAAAAATTTTATTAATTTATTGTGACTCCTGTGTGGGCCCCTGTCGGGTAAAAGCGTCCTCCATTGAATGCCAAATACTTTATTGTACCGCTACTTAATTTCTCGGACAGTAAAGCTCAGGTTGACTGGTAGAGAATTCTATTAGGCATTACGTCCGCCTATTGTATACATTATCCCTCAGCTGATCTTGGAATCTGATCTTTGAAACAGCGACAACCACATGATCATCGCGCCACCGGTGACTAATTAATATCACGCATCTGATCACGTATGACGATTGTGTATCTATTGCGCCATGACCGTAAAATTGCGCTTTTCGCGGTAGATATTATACTATACAAATTACATTACACAAATCTCGTTTTGACAGCTGATATCGCGCAATATTTTACTGTCGCACGCTGCCTGCAAGTCAGGTAATAAACGCGAGAGGCGTTAAAAGTTTGACGTGGTTGGTGTCCGTTTGTATGTGGTATTGTGGTTCCTAAATGAATTTACCGATTTCCATTTCTATATGTTTAAAGTTGCAGTTTTTGAGAATGCTGTTTGCTGGAAATCGGAGCAAACTATTAGGTTCTTATCTATGAACAGTTGTTCATTTGTTTTCCCGCCGTTCGGTTTTGCTTCGCTATCGATTCTGTACCTACAAAACGACAATTTCATAGGTAAGGACCTAATGTGTTTGTGGCAAGGTCTTTCATATTTTTAATGTTTATTGTGGTAGGTAGTAGTAATCAGAACCGACTTTGCTTGTTATATAAATGAATGTGATAAATTAAAAACGTTGCCGAAACTACACACAAAATTGTGACGTGGCTCAACGGCGTGAAGCCGGCACGTACCCGCTAACAAGAACGAGTTCAAACATGCGCACCAGCCCGACTAATTCTAAATAACATAGACTATGCAAGTTGCAGAACGTACATTTGTTGAATTTGTCACAAGAGTAGTCGGAGTTCATAAGCGATAGATAGATTATATAAGAAAACAGCGCTGCTTGCTATGAAGTAGTTGCGTAAAAATTTGAAGTGGCATTAGACATTGTTTAACTAATTAGTGTGGATAATAGTATGTCTACCTATTAAGCCTAAAATCTTAACTGATCTCTTTAGTGGATAATAGTATGTCTACCTATTAAGCCTAAAATCTTAACTGATCTCTTTAGTGGATAATAGTATGTCTACCTATTAAGCCTAAAATCTTAACTGATCTCTGATCTGATTATGATAAGAAACTAACTTTTACATCTTAAAGATCTTATTGTTACTGAATATTTTACCTAACTTCTAGTTTAGTATTTAATTCTAATTCGTATATTAGATGCAATTGTCTAGAAATTTACACACACTTTGTCGCGTAAAAAATTATATGTTCTAAAAATTCGATTTTTTGTGAAAAGTAGATTTCCGAAAAACCATCTCTTTTTATTTTACGTTGAACTTACATTACATATTTCACGCAGTCGGATGAAAATGATAGTACGAAATTGTCTTTTAGAGACATAACTAAATAGGCATTATTAAACTACACAGATCTTTTTATATATTCTGTGTCAGCACACTAGCCCGGGAGCCTACGGCGCGTAATTTCCTTACCTGTTCTTCATTAATTGTGGTCACGTGGTGCCACGTGACTGCTCTAGTAAAATGTGTGGTTCGCTCGAATTTGCTTTATTTTCCCGCATCCAAATGAATGTGTGTACACAGAGTCTTACGATGGACTGCCTCGTGACGTTGAAAGGCTTTCTGAAAGGACCAAAGTAGTATGTATAAAGGAAAAGTCTTATTTACTAAGCTGTTTTCTTAAGTGCATTCACGTGGAATAGGGATTTCACGAGACAGGATAACAAGAAATATAACAATTGAACTTATTGTTAGTGATATAATAACCATATACTAGAAGTCGCCCTGTGGTCGAAATTCGACCGTAAATATAAACTTAAGATATAAACTCTTTGGCAACATTCACTACTCTGTGGAACCGTTTGATCAAAGAAGGTTACGTATATCGTGATCGTGTGATCGTGGTCACAAACTATAATGAGTTTGAAATTGAGTCTTTTTGACATCGACAGTATGAACGTAAACAATGAGTAATTTATTTAATTTAATGTATTTCTAATGCATGTTATATAAAAATATTAGCTTTCTCCTATCCTTCTCAATTTAAACTTTAAGTGTACCAAATTTCACACTCCTCCGTCCGCGCAATTTTTTTTAAAATGGAACCAAAGTTTTCGCATCACGTATTACATAATAATACATAATATGTAGGAACTTATGTATGTGATATATTAGAAAATTTAGTAATAGCTTGAAATCTATTCTAAACAAATGCTGCGTACATCAATTAAAACTAATTGAAATTTAATTGAAATTCATGGATTACCTGTTTTAGAGTTCTCCATAAAAATAGAACTCTTATCAGTCATGTGTTTATCCAGCCGTCTTTTTGCCACTTCGTCTGTAACAGTTGATTTTCTAAGAAACTATGTGACGTAGGCACTTATAATTTAAGATAGCACCTAATGATCTTAAAGACCCACATAGATTCACAATTAGCAAAAACCTTGTCTGTGTTCAAAGAATTCAAAGTAATTTCTATCCAAAGTTACCTTCAGGTAAATGGGAGTAATTTTGCCTAATGTTAGTAGGTTTTTAAGACGAAAAGCCTTTTCTATCATGTGGTCTTCTTTTTAAAAGTATCATCATACTAATTTCAGAAGGCTTAATTTATTTTAAGCCTTTTCAAATAAATACAATAGATAAAGCATGACGTCGATATCCATAACCAAAGAACCATAATTTCAATTCTACACTTTTAAAACGTGAGAGGGGGGTTTTTGACTGAGTAAATCAGTCTGAATAATTATAAGGTTCTATAAAAAAAAGTCGGTTGCGCTCTAGTAGCAGGTTATACTACGCCACCATGTGCGTAAATAGTTACATACTTACATATATTCACGCTGTGTCCCTAACGGGGTAATCAGAGAGGATGTAGCGCCAAACATCGCAGTCCTTACATACTTCTTTCGAGTGATGAAAAACTGAGGAAGAAAATCTACAGAGCGAAAGTGTAAATACTTGACTACACATATTATACTAGTTAACAATTCAAAATATTCATAAAAGAAT
The DNA here is from genome assembly GCA_907165235.1 of Zeuzera pyrina. NCBI lineage: Eukaryota > Metazoa > Arthropoda > Insecta > Lepidoptera > Cossidae > Zeuzera > Zeuzera pyrina. Next base: position 1,741,410 of record OU015622.1, read on the forward strand.
TGAAGAAGAAATTTTTTTACTCGAAATCGACTTGAATATTCCACCTTGTTTCTAAAAGTACTAGATATACAATTTTTAATAATTTCTGGGTTTGTAGTCTTCCCTAAAGTCTACGGGAAAAATATGCGCAAGGTCTTTGTTCTTATGAATTTTAGATTGTAGATATTACTGAGAGCCCCCCATTCGATGTGCAGTAGTCGTAGGGCAAGCTTAAATCTTAGCTTGGGATTATACAATCGGTGTAATAGTCTTTGAAGGAATCTAAATACATCAATATCATACATACATATATTCACGCTGTATTCCTAACGGGGTAATTAGAGAGGACAGAGTGCCGAGCTTCGCGGTTCTTACATACTTCTTTCGCTTCCTCAAATCTCATCATTCTGCTCACACATTTTCGCCTAGGTACGCGAGTGCTTTTGACATTTCCGCCAGCTAACACTGGCTATACACTAATATTATAAAGATGTAAATTTTTTGTCTCTTTGTTTGTTTGTATGTTATAGGAGGTAATCTCTGAAACTGCTTAACAGATTCTGAAAATTCTTCCACTAATGAAACGTCATACTATCGCTAAATACTTCAACAGGCTTCGATTTCCAAGTCAGCAGGTGCTGCGGCCAGCACTGCCGAGGACTTGAATTCGTAAGCATGCGACTCTCTCTGAGAGTTTCATATTTACGTCCTTTGCAGTCGAAACTTTGGGTCGATGGGGCCACGAAGCTCATCGACTGGTTTTTGATATTTATAAGAGACTGGTCGAGGCTTCGGAAGACCGCCGCGCTGGTAGCTTCTTCTGCCAACGAATCAGTTTGGCTATTCAAAGAGGTAATGCTGCCAGTCTGATGGGCACCCTAAGCAATGGCAGCTTTCTAAACGGCAACTTTGAGGAAGTCTATTATTTAAGATAATGTTTAGTTTTAAGTTTGTAAATATTCACGTTAGGATACAGGCTATATTTCATGGTGATAAAAATAATTTGGAAGCATAAAGTTAATGTAAGTACCTTTATGCTAATATATTATATTTACAGTAAGAAGAAAAAGCGCTGCTAGCTTGCTTTACTTAATTGGCGTGCGCTGACCACGTCGTTCTATATACCTACGTGAAAATAATGTACGACGAAAGTATTAGTTATTTAAAAAAGATCAAAAAGTCAGCTACGCGATGTAACTAGTATTAAAAAATAGAAAGAATGAGTGATAAAAGACTGACGAAGAAAATATACAGAGCGGAAGGGAAGGTAAAAGAAGCCAAGGAAGATCAAGGCTGACTTATGAAGATCAAATAGCTAGAGTGTTAGCAGACGGAAATGTCAACAACACTCGCATATCTAGGCGAAAATGTGTGAGGAGAATAATGAGATTTGTGGAATCGAAAGGGGTCTGTAAGGACCGCGACGCTTGGCGTTCCGTCCTCTCTGACTACCCCGTTGGGGATACAGCGTCAAGATATGTATGTATGTAAAAAATGTAAGATCTTTCAAATTATTTCTTTAAACTTTTATAAACGCATAATATACGATGTTTGACAAATAATCTCATGGTTGCCCACGACCGTATTTCCATGTAAGCCCCCGCCCCCACCAAGCCGGCTAGTTCATAATTTACAGGAGGGCTGGGCTGTTCGATACGAGGCTTAGTTTGACGCGTGACGAATTTATGAGCTCTCAAAATTCGTTCTAGCGAGTAACCGCTCATACTTGACCTTTTATATCTTGGCAATAGCTAGTGGTTGTTTTCACATAGAAAACTGGTTCTAGATGTTTTGAACAGGTATAACGCTAATTTTTTTAGAGTCCTATTAATTTCACGTTTCGTGTTTTAAAAGAAAAACGAAGTCCTCATAAAACGACGCATACGTCCGTCTGTCCGTCTATCACGGTAAAATTTTCTCTGATACTTGAAAATTTTAACAGTAATGCATATTATGAGAGCAAATATATCATATGATGGAAACGTCAAAAGCACCTGCATGCCTCGGCGGAACTGTGTGACGAGAATGACGGAATTTGAGAAGGCGACAAGTCTGTAAGGACTGCTATGCTTGGCACTTAGTCCTCCCTGACTACCTTGTTAGGGATACATCACATTTTGTAAATGCGATGACGCTATCGAGCTGCTATGTCATAAACATATTGTACTATTCTCCAGGGCTAGGAGCGACAGGGATAGAACTTATACCCACTTGTGATAAATAAAACGGAAATAAGAAAAGAGTGTGACGTCATTACCGGTTGCATGGTAATTTGATACCAATCTTTATAAAATAGTTACGCAGGCAGTCAGTCGACGATTGGCGAAGCAGAAAATCGGTTGTTTTGGAGGTAACGTGGGTGATTATTTTCTTTTTGGGTTGGAGCCTCGGAGCACCTAGTTAAGTAATATTTTCAAAATTATTATTATACATTATTATTATTATTTCAATTATATTAGGCAATTCTACTAATGTTTTATATTGTAATTTTAGTAATATTATGTTGATTATTTAATACAATTTTGTGATTTGGATTTCGATGGTTTGGGTTTGGATTTATGATTTGTGATTTGCATTAATATTATTAAAATATTTTAAATAACGTAGAAAATCAAGGTAGAAAACAAGGTATTATGTTATATCCAAGTGTAATATATATAACTAGTTAATGTATTAAAGATTATTATCGTGTCAGAATAGATCAAAGAATATAAAGTATGGAAGTACGGTGTTTTATTTATCGTTACTCCTAGTAGTTATGGTTTAACAAGTTCGTGGTTTTAACACACTATTTTAGTTTAATAATTTCTTATTATATAATGGAATTGAAAATGTAATAAAAACTATAAAAAATAAATTAAATTCTTATTAGTTATTTATGCTACGTTTCCATGATAGTTTTAAATTAACATTAGCCTCTTCTTGTTTGCTACGTTTAATTAAAATGAAATATGTTTTTAATACAATTATATTTCGAGCTGTTTAGAAATATATCTATAAGATATATATATATATATATACATATATTTAAGAAAATTGAAATAGACAATGACTGTCTTAAAATGTAGCTGTCATTTTCGACCCTTAATTTGATAAAATAAAAAAATGCTTTTCTTTCCAATTACATGATTTTATTTTTGGTCTATGTCAAAAGGCATGTTAGATAGCTGAAAAAAAAATGCTAAATTTTATATTTTCGAGAAAATGAGCATCCGTGGCTAAGACCCACTCTAGTCATTAGATCCTCGTAATTTCTTTTAGTATTGGAGTAAACGGCACTGAATCTGGTATAGCTTCCATTGTAACCATAATTCTAAATCTTTAGTTCTCTGGTTTATCTTTAAATGAACTGAAAAATTGAAAAAAAATAAACTGCTTAAAAAAAATGATGAAAACTATCAAGCCAAGCCTACCAAATTAATAGACTTTCTGTTGTTGCACAGTGATTTGGCATCGACTTTAGAAACTCAAATTTCATTACACAAGTCTTGTGTCGTATGTATAAAGTTATTTATGTACTAGAGTTTTATTAGTAAAGGATAGTTATTCTGTACTTTAAAGTGCTTTCTTTAAGTCTGTTTACTTTTTTCTTAACATTTTTTTATTTCTCCCATTTGAGTGATCTTGGATAAATAAATATCCAGGGTAGGTCCACAATTAACTTCTTTTCTAATTTTAGACCGCAATGACGCAAATAAAGCTTATAAAGAGTTAGCGTCATTTGGAGTATCTTCAAACCTTCAATACCTATATTCTTTCAAATAAAAATAGAATTTGCCAATAAAAACAATAAAAAAATACAACCGAATTGAGAACCTCCTCCTTTTTTGAAACCAGTTAAAATATCAAAATTTTTGAGGAAAACTGCTATAGATGGTGCAAACGAGAAAAAGGATGAGTTAGCATAGGCTCGTGGTGAATTGGCCTAAGCACACATCACACATTTCAGATTCAGAACCTGATTTTTTCCTTGCATCCAGAGGATTGTGTTCCTTTGGGACTACGGCTAACATTTTATTAGCGTGTTTAAGCTGTTAACAAGCAAATATAAACTAAATTATGCAAAGCCAAAATCATAAAACCAAATAAATTGCGATGGTAGGAAAATGGTAAGAGAGTATTGCAACTCTGCGTAATTAACGGTGTTCGCTTTATTGGACAAAGCACCTTTGTGGCAAAAAAAATGTACACATACTAAATAACTTTTGAGAATATGATCAAACAACCAATCTAAATATGTCACACTATTATTTAAAAAAAAATATCTAAGTAACTTAAGCAAACTCGAAGGTTACAAATTTTGTGTTACAAATGGCATATGTAGTGGTGCTACACTTAATTATCTTTTGTCGTTGTTAGTTTATGGTGTAGAAAATATTTTAGGCTAGAAATAAATTTGTATAAGTATCTTGGAAATGACCAGAATTGTTTTCTATCCAATGTTCGTCACAGCGGACATTACTAAGTTGAGGGTAATATTCAATTTGGCTGTTCAGTTTGCAAGTTAAGGTTTCTATCAGTTTAATAGAAAAATAAAAACTCCTCCACCTCAGAACGCCATTAACCTCCAGTTGCTCTTAGCTGGCAATAAAGAAGGAAATTGGAGATAAATGTACATAAAACTCGTAACGATAGAGTGTTTTATTGCATCCTAAAATTCGCCAAAAATCAACAATCCTACTGTATGTGAGCCATAAAGAAAAAGATTGATTTGAAACCGCGGGCCTTACTAAGATTAACAAAACTCGCCATTTGCTTGCTGTACATTTTTGTCTCGAGATAAATATTATCTGTACAAAAAAATAAACTGTAGTTCCAAATAAAGCATCATTCTTAAGCGCATGTATGAAATAATTATTTCCATGTTACTATATATAGACCTATTTTATTCTTTAGTCCTCAAAATTTTCCAGGTTAATTTTGTTTTTCTTCTCAATATTTTTAATTTCCATTTTCCTTTTTGAAATTTTTAACCGACTTTAAGTGGTGGTTTTCAATTCGGTTGTATTTTTTCGCTCCTTTTTATCTTTGTTACCTCAGGGGTCCGTCATTTATAAACCGATTTAAAAAAAAATGTTTTTTTTTTAAAGTTACAACTTCCAGATTGGTACCATTTAAATTTCACTGGTATTTGAGCGTGGGTTTCGAAGATACACCAAATAATGCGAATTTATTTATTTATATTGATGATTCTCTTGTATGTCATTGAATTAGAAAAGAATTTTAATGTAGAACTGTCTTAGATATTTATTTAGGCCAAGGTCACTCAAAATGGAGAAATAAAAAAATAGAATAAAATCATTAAATCGACCTCAAAAAAAAACACTGAAAAGTACAAAATAATTACCCTTTACTAATCAAAACTTAAGTATAAAAATAACTTTATAAATACAATACAAATAGCCACATAATTAAATTTGATAGTTACTGAAGTCGGTGCCTATTAAACTAATAGGCTTTCTGTTGTTGCACATTGATTTGGCACCGACTTCAATAACCGTCAAATTTAATTATAAGGATATTTGTATCGTAGTTATAAAGTTGTTTTCTACTTAAGTTTTGATTAGTAAAGGATAGTTGTTTCATAATTTTCAATGCTTTTTTGAAGTCATTTTAATTTTTTTACTATTTTTTTTTTATTTCTCCCGTTTTTAAGTGGGACTTAGGGAGATAAGGTGAGCGGATGGCAACTTTTGAGCATTTATTTACTGAAATACGTAAAAAAAATATAGCATAATTATACACTGTCACAAGTGATACTAAAAATGATTTTTTTCTTAACGTTCCGTTCAAACTCTAAATGTAATCCTAAAATTCGATAATTAAACTTGAGAAAGTTAACGTTTTTCTTCAAGCTACTAGTTATTACAACCGTTCGAAACAGCTGTTAACGTCAAGCCGTATTTGGAAAAAAGGGTTAACACAAAATCAGGCGCACAGACATATAAATACACATCGGGATAACTCTATAAGTGTTCTATTTTCAATTTCACTAAAGATGAATAGTAGTGGTATTCATAACCTAAGTACTTGATTTCCAATAAGTTTTGTATCGTATAAGGAATGAATGAAGCGGGTAGACTCACTGTTCAAATACACGCGATTACGAGACCGAAATGGAGGTTTCCGAGACTCCCCTGGGGGTGTGCATTCGATCGTACTGCGGGATGCTCTACCTCCATTAATTATAAAAAGTATTATAAAAGTAATTCTTTTACGCGATGTAGCAAAGCTTTTCTAACCGGTTACAGGGTTGGCGATGTGATATTCCTGGCGCTTCAGACGTCAGTTATGATGATAGGCTTTAAGTAATTGCTTACCATAAAGTGGGCGTAAGCGGTTATCGTAAGTTCATCACTTTTGTGGTGTAAAAAAACCGGCCAAATGCGAGTTGGATTTTGCACCGAGGTTTTCGTACCGCTATACAATGTATTCGTGTTATGTATTTACTAAAAAATTAAAAGTTGCATTCGAAAACAAAGTAAACTTTGATGATGAAACACACGTTCTCCCATACTCTCAAACTGCAAATGTAAGTTTGTAATGGCAAAAAGTGTGATATAATAACAAATTAGCAATTTTTGGATTTTTCCCTTTTATTGTTCTGTGAGAACTAACATCTTGCCCAATTTCATTGTAGTAAATGGGAAGAAACCTTAGTGCTCGGCATAGATTTCAACTTGATACCTCTACCCGTTCTTGAGATAAAGGCTCTTGACTGATCGGACAGACGGACGAGGACAACGAACTGATCCCATAAAGGTTCCGTTTTTTGCTTTTGAGATACGGAGCCCTAAATAAGACGATTTCTTTATGGTAAAATATAATTAGTTATCCAATTTTACTATCTCTTAGGGCATCAACATCTATGTGCCCTAAAATAATTATACCTTTGAAGTAACTGGTTTGACAGCCGCTGTCGCCTTTTGACACGAGACGTCAAAGATTTGTGTAGAAATACTCATCACAATTCAAATAAACATCATAATCAAGTAATAATAAATACTTAACATAATTGTGCCAATCTTATGACACCAAGATTAATACTACATTTGTAACATGGATACAATTTAATGAACTTAAATGAATAGGGAAAAATTGAGTCTAAAATACCTCTCATATAAGTTTTTGCTTCTCGTTTCTGGGGTCAAATAACAAAACGTTACTAAACTAAATTTCAGATAAATAGGTGTAAACATGACGTATTAAATCGGCTATGACTGACGAACAGACAGCGATGACGAAACTTCGCGGGTTGAGTTACTCATATTGCTTGTGGAACCCTCAGAATATAATATACTATGGGATATAACGATGGCTTTTAAATATTTATCTCGTGATTTAGGTTTTCCATTTATTCATTCGTTCATTCGATCGTTTATTTATTCATTATGTCATTCCCATACATTTTAAGGTCCTTTATTTGAATGACACCATCGCTATTGCGAATTTTGCTAATGTCACGTAATAAGTAGAACCACGGAAAACATTGAATGATTTTGATGATTATAACAGTTTTTATTTAGATACCAACAATCGAAGTATTAAAATACGTGTAAGAGAACTCATAGAACTTTTCTTCTGTTTTGAATTTGAGTTAAGCAGTTATGCACACCTAAAAAAGGAAATTATCCTACATTTTATTAGTTAACAAGTACCATTAATGATGACAAACAAAGACATTTTCTGGTGTTCTCGTTCTGTTCAAAAATACTGCTCTCTCAACTCTTTATTTCACTCCTAAAAGAACTAAAAGCAATAATCTAAAAAGCTGCAGACAAATTAAAGTTTCTACGAAAAATAAAACAGAAGGATTTTCGCTTGAAGCCAAAAAACCCTTGATTGAAAACGGAGCGGGAAGGAGCGTCAAAATCTATTCAATTGTTGTAAAAATACGGATCCAAAATACAAGTCGTATATTATAAATGAGGTGTATATTGTTTTCACGGTTACAGTTCTGTACTAATTTTGATGAAATTTGGCATAACAGCTTTCTAGTTATTCGAATAGACCATATGTAACGCTTTTTTTTTGTAGATATATACTTACGGTTAATTACATACAAATTAGAATCGATCACAAATTTCATTTGCATTCCACAGTAATATTTGTTGAGGTTAGTGGGTGACAGATGACAATTGTCTACGATATAATGATTAATAGGTAACGCGTTCGGAAAGTTGTTCGCAATCGAGTACGTAGTACTACTTCATTTCTTCTCAGGTAGAATCAATAAATATTGCACTTTAAGTGTATATTATTTAAACCAGAACATAATATACTAAACTTTTAATTATTTAGTTGTTTCATTATAAAGTTCATTGTTACTTTCGTTAAAATCTACATTTACTTACGTTACGTTCAGTAATAACATTGAATGTTTGGAAACATCGATAGTAATAAGTATCGTGGTAATAAATCGATAATCGATTTTCTTTTGTATAAAAATATAGTTTTGTTATAAACAAAATAAAACAATTTTAGCTGATAATACTTTTATTAGATATTAATATAATTTGTCCAGGTTTGCTTTCCCATTTTGACGATGAGATAAATAAATTGTTGTAAAAATTTAAATACGAGTAATTCCTAATAATCGATTGTATTCGATGAGAGAGAGACGAGTGTTGATATATATCTGTTTCACAAATCAAGTAAAATGGAATGTTCGAGCAAATGGGCATTGCTTCCGTCTTGTTTTTCAGTGGTTACTTTTATCTAGATCTTTCTAATTCTATTGCGGATCTGTCAATCTGACATTTTGATGTTGTCACTTACAAATTTTCAGACACTTCCCATTGGTCGATGTCTTTTCAGAGACTTGCTGTCTCTTTCTTATGTCGGAAACCTCAGACTGAAATCTGAGTAGTTTTCAGTTACCTCAATAATAACGATTAGAGAGGGTAAACTTATGTCGAGGTGTAGAATCAGTCATGGAAGGAGCCATCCACTTTTGGTGGTGGTTAAGTGGCAGACAAAAATGCCCATATAGAAATAGATTAGACATGCCTTTATATTTAGGATGTTTCTAGTAGTGTTAAAAAGTTTTTTTTTTTATTATATTTAATATGTAAAAGTCCCATGATAGACCTCATGGGTTCCAAGCTAAGTTCCAAGCTAAGTTCCAGGCTAAGTGCCATGTTTAAATTCCAGGCTAAGTTCCATGTTTAAATTCCTGGCTAAGTTTCATGTGTAATTCCATGTGTGATTACATGTTTACTTCCAAGTTAATTCTACGTTTGATTTCCAAGTTTAATTCTAAATATTAGTTCCATAAACCCAGTGGACTAATGTTATCTTCTTAATCTCATAAACACCGTGGAATGACGGTGTACTCCACATTTAGTTGGATATTTTCCTTTAAAGATACATGATCAGATGGATTACTTTCTCGGATCATTTGTTTGTGCATTGCAGTATGAGGTTGGATTACCTTAATACATATTTAATCTCTTTTCTTTGAGATTTATTTGTGAGTTACGAGTATAGTGGACTTCATGGACATACTTTGAGAGCATTGGAGGGACAACTCGGCTTGCAGAAGACCTAACTTAATTGTGCAGTCACTAAGGGTTTAGTGAACACCGTGGATATTCTTATGGACCATTGGTGGGACAACTCGACTGGCTATATACATACATGGTTATCTCCTTGGATGGTAATGTACAAGCATATATAAAAATTATTAACATTCACGAATAAATCTACATAACTAACCTTATATCTTGTTATTGTAGTTCATCTTAATGTTTTAGTTATACCAAATATTAAGAAACAGTTACACTTATTATTGGTTACAGTACTCATTTTTGTAATTTCCAATACAGATGTAATTTGTTTGTTTTGTATGTAAAATCTCATTTAAAATTCTTCTATATATAACATTTAAGATTTCATTTAGTGAGATCATGAGATCTATATTTAGGGATAGTTATAATTCTTTAATAAATTGGTGAAGGTTGTATTAAAGTGTGTATTTATTTCACAACTGAAATCGATTGTAGCAATACAGGGAAGGCGCCCTTATAAAAATTTACTCTGTATTCCTCTCCAGGGTGGCCCTAAAGAAACCCAATATCCTGAGTAGTTCATGCCCACCAGTAATAGAACATACAAAGCTAACATCACCGAAGACGCGTTACACATATTTAAAGAAAATTTGTATGGTACCAGTACCAGACATAAGATCTACTTTTAGGATTATTGTTATATTTTTACAAGCTTTCGATTAAAGATACAGAGTTCAGAGTCCTGCTAGCAGTGCTCTGAGACCTTCTGGAAGGACGCAACTTTTTAAAAATAAATTACTTAATATTTTATAATTCAAGGATCGAATTTGGACGAAAAAAAATAGAGTATTTCTTTTCCTTCATACATTAGAAAAAATAATGATTAGTCGTCTGGTCTTCACTGGCCTGGTCTTCGTCTGGTCTTCACTGGCCTGGTCTTCAACTGGTCTTCAGTCTGCACGAGATGGCACCAGACTACAAACTGGGGTAGCGCGTATGCGCTCGTGCTACGTGTATCAATGCACTAGGCACGTAAAATGTATGAAATCGCCAACTTATTGGCGATAATAAAATTTGTGTCAAGTATTTGGTGTTATAATCACAGTTTTGGACAATAATAAAATTCAAGTACAGTGGAATATCAAAAGAAAGAAGAAAGTGTACAGCAGTTGACAAAATAAGATATTCCATTTATTAAAAAGTTTGAAAAAGTATTTTAGTTTTTATCTTTTTAAAACTTCGACCAAACGTTTACGACTTCATGATATATGTGCGTTCAAGCTCAAGATCACCGTACTCTCAAGGACAAGACCAAATTTCATATAAACCACATACTACCAGCAGGATTCGAAGGTAGTCTTCCATCAAGACATTTTGCTAAAAAACCTGTTCTTCCCGAATGGATTCCAGCAGAACACACCAGCGGGCGATTTTTCATTAATGTTCGTCTGTAACAGTATGTTCACACACACTGTAAGAGAGTGACTTAACCTTCCCCTTAAAATAAAAAAAAATGCAACAATAAGCTTAGAAATTGCTTAAGAACATGAACATAATTACTGTTTATTAGTTTATTATTGTTTTTTGTGCATTTTAAAGAAAGCTTGTTTTTTAAAAATATTTTTTTTACTTTTTGTTCATTCTTGTAAAATTTCTATAAGGCTTATAGACTTCATAAATAATGGTTAGGCAATTCTGGTTTGTTGACTCACATGTACGAACGACACACGTTTATTATTAAAAAAGCTAATCAGCCACTATTTCGTTGGAAAACGGCACCCACACATACAAGCTTGATGATAAATTGAAAGTGATGAGCAAGGATATTGAAGAATGTTCGCAGAACCTTAGGGATAGTAAGATCGAGGCTGTGAAAAAAGTGTGTGGAACGAATAAGATTGGGAACGGTAAAAAGCGTGATTTATGGTGGGATGATGAGGTGAAAGAGCATGTGTATAAGAAGAAGAAACCATGGCAAGACTACCTTGCTACTAAAAATGACTGTGGTATGAAGAATTTGATGAAAGACAAATATAAGCTTCAGAAAGCAGAAACGAAATCACTAGTGAAAGAGAAGCGTGAAAGGTGTAGGGTGTTAGACGAAAACAAGATGTCGTACAACTTCAAGGAAAATTCCAAATTATTTTAGAAAAAAATACGTAAGTTCCGAAGTGGTCCGTCACCTTGCAAAATGAATAAAGTGCGTTCGAAAGAAAACTACCTATTATAGTCCGTGAGATTTAATAGGTCGGATATGACATCTGTCACATGGTTGGGACTAGTTATGAGACCAAACAAATATGTCTCGATTTATTTCAATTCTAACGAAAATCGATACCAATGTTTAATAACATCATAATATTTCACTTATGATTATTAGTTTGTTAGCTACATAGTACGTTTGTTGAGATATGATATTTGTTACAGTAAAACATATTTAAGTATATGAATAAACTTAATTCGATATATTTATTTTTTGGGACTAATGTATAAAAAACTTCCTCAAAATAAAGGCAGACTGTAATATTGGTGAAAAATAAATATTTAATCATTTTCTGAGCTTGGATCCATGTCCGTAGAGCTATCTTCGTCTCCCACTATTATGATTAATTCATTTTCAATTAAATTGTCTATTCTGACGTCTCTTTCAAAGTCTTAATTTTTTTTTTTTTTGTTTTCTCCACCACCTTAGCCCAGTCATCCTTTGATATTTGATTACATGCTTCTGTCAGTAAACTCATCAAAAAAACAATACAGAACTAAAATTATTTAAAAAATATAATAATATCTTAATTTTATATTATTCGATTATTACGACATTTCAATCGATTATCGATTTCGTTTGGTAACGAAACGATTGCAAATGGTAGCAGTACTAGAGCAATACGCCTCGTGATATAACATTGTAACAACGTCCATTTAGAAAATTCTTTTGAAGATATATAAGGAAATATCTGTGTTTTTAACTAAAAGAAATCAAAGTTAGTAGTTTTGTGTAATGATCAGTAGTGGGAAAAATAAATAACGTTTATTTATTCAGCATTTACGTAATTGAATTTGTGTTAGGTATCAGAATCGTTGATACAAAGTTATAGCGGCATGAAAATTAAGAAACGTCAAATCCGACCTATTAAATCTCACGGACTATAACTCATAAAAAAGATGTTCTGCAGCGATGGAGATATTACTATGGGGAACTGTATGACAGTGGCGACAGCAACTCTGATACTTAGAGCAATTCTAATGAATTGCCACACTCAAATCAGGGACCGGAAGATGCCATTAGCATGAAAGAGATTGAAAAAGTGATAAGAAGTCTGAAATGTGGAAAGGCTGCGGGAAATGATGAGGTGACTGCTGAGATGATCAAGTATGGTGGTCCTGGGTTTTAGGATACCTTCCGTGCACTATGCAATGTTTGTTGGAAGAAGGGGGACATTCCAGAGGACTGGCGCACCGCAGTTATAGTATTTATCTATAAAGGGAAAGGTTCTCATTCAGACTGTGCCTGTTATTATATTATATATAATTAAAATTGTGTATATGGGGAGTGCGTTTTCGAGGGATGGAAGATGGAAGTTGGATGTGGAGAAACGGGTAGCAGCTGGCAATAAAGTGAACAGTGCTGTCCGCATTAGTAGGCAGTGTGAATAAATCTAACACAGCTAAAATGGCCATCTACAATGCGATGTTGGTGCCAACTTTATTGTGCGGTACTGAGGTCCGGATATGCCCAAAATCGAGTGAAAGTATGATAAATGCAGTATAAATGCGATCTCGTACAAATATGTGCAGTGTCATCCTTACGGACATGATAAGCAATAAAGAGATACGCAGTATGACAGGGTTGCGCGACCGTGTTATTGTAAAAATGAAGAAAGGAATGCTTAGATGGTTCGGGTATATAGAACGAATGAGTGATGAAATACTGACGAAGAAAATGTACAGAGCGAAAGTGAGTGATAAAAGAAGTCAAGGAAGTCCAAGGCCGACTTACGAAGATCAATTAGCCAAAGTTTTAGTTAACGGAAATATCAAAAGCAACTGCATACCTAGACGATAATGCGTGAGAAGAATGATGAGATCGGAGGAGGCGAAATAAGTAAGTAGGGGCCGCGACGCTTGGCGTTCCGTCCTCTCTGTACCGAGGTAACGGGGTAGCCGTTAGGGATATTTGTGTACGTATTATTATTATTATATATTTCAAGTCATCATATCACAGACCGCCAATTGTATTGCCTAAAATTGTATTTTTTTGTATTTTTTGTGTCTGTATGAACATTAAACTATTCCGACCATTGTTCCTTAACCTTAATGTTTTCTACATCCCTTTTGAATTTCCCGCCACGATGGATTGTATTTTGTAATGCCATGCGCGCCATCTACAGTGACTGAGCGCGCGGTAATGGCTGCCGAACTGACTTAACGTACGTGTGTGTAATAATATTTGTATCAAATTTAAAGTGAAAATAATATCCTGTAAGAAGGTATCTGACTGTTTATGTTCTCAATTGTGTTAATCTAAGAAAAGATCAAGGACAGAACTCATCTTGTAGTGCAGATATAGTGATAGCTAGCCGGCCGGCACGCTGCTGCCCCGTCGTTGGTGATTCCCGTCTATCCTGCCTATCCAGGTTGGTGTTTGTGCTTTCTTTTCATTTGCGAGACATAAGGTGTTGAGAGCATATCAACGGATAAATGCAGAACTTCTCCTGCAAGGATCTAACAGTGTCTGTATCGGGAATAAGGTGCTTGATGAAGAATAAATAAATAAACGGTTACTGAGAAAAACAACTGTTACAAAAGAACAAACGGACGGACACATGAGTGACTTTATTCGTGTTCCAGTCTCCTTTAAACAATCAGATACATAGTTCGAAATTGAAAATAATTCATTATTGGAATCGAAATACATTAGTACGTAATAACCTTATTATTGGCCAAGGAATGATACGGTAGCCATTTAATCAACCATAAATCAACGCTAAACTGCAGATAATTTCATTGCTAAGCCCGCATTTCACACTTCAGTCGGCAATTACCCGTGATCTGTCTGATTAACATGCGTTGTCGGCGCGGGCCGGCTGTTAATGGCGTGTTCCCACTGCGTGCGGTCTTGAAAATACTATTTTGAAGCAAATCTTTTTCGATTTGTTACACATTGCTTCATTGAATAAAATGTAAAAGTATGATTGATAATACTGAGTATTTTTTTTATTTCAAGTAATTTTAACTAGAAATTACGTTAAGTTCTTCGTAATCAAAAAGTATGTGGTCTGTGCTTTTGTAGCACTGCAAAAGCACTGAGTGAGGGCGCTTTGTTCTTCCACTCGTGACTTGTGTCGGCACAGTGCTAAATACTCGTATTCCGATGCATTTCACAGAAGATTCCAGCTCTACATGAACCCCGGAGCGCTGGGTAATTTTTAATAATTTCTATCTCGTAATCAAAATACATGAGAGGCCAGCAGTTAAATAAATATATATATACTTACATATACTCACGCCGTATCCCTATTGGGGTAGCCAGATAGGACGGAGCACCAAGTAGCGTGGTTTACATTCGCCTCTTCACTATTCTCCTTACACACTTTCGCCTAGGTGTGCGAGTGATTTTGACATTTACGTCAGCTAACGCTCTGGCTATTTGATCTTCATTTATCAGCCTTGGCCTTCCTTAGATTTACTACCACTATAAATAAATAATTAATTATTTTGAGATTTAGTATTTTTTAGAGCTAACGATGACGTGACTCGCTATCATTGGCGCCGTTATCCAACAACGACTAATTGTCGGTGAGGTCTGCGCCGACACGTGATCTTTCAGGTGTTAGAACGTTGATTAATACTATGCCATGTTGTGAGTTATTGTCATGTTTCGATATCGTAAGGTAATTATGTGGTTAGGTTACGAACGACATACAATAAAACAAATTAAATAGGTTTGTGTAACTACTTTTACAGTATAATATAATATAAATCAGTATATACATACATCAATATACTACCTCAGATTACACATGTGTGCATATTAGTAAACCGCCTGGGATTATTATTATTTTAACATATTTTAATTATGCATAATACATATATGTACAATCCGTTAATGGTTGTATTTTTAGTATTCGAGATTGCATTACTGAAATTTTCAGTTGTGGATTTTGAGTAAATTTGTAAATAAATAATTTACACATATAGAGTGAATTTAAAAACATTAGCTTCAATTCAATCTTATAAATATAATTCCGGTTGTAGTATGAACTCCTTTGAGGTTTCTCCAGGGTACTACAGTATTAAAAAACCTTTATAAAAATTTCGAAGGGTCGGCAACTGACATTATCGCCTAGTATTGCAAGCGTCCATAAGTGATGGAAACCACCTATCTTCAGGCGAGTCTTATCTTTGTTTGTGCTGACTTTTTATTATAAAAGGAGAAATTACGCCTCTCCTTGTGTTCATCTTAAGGCGAGCATTCCTAAGCGTAGAAACGTTAATGTAAAATGGTTAAAGATCGTCGCGTAGGCTCTACGAGGATCGATTGTAGAAATTGTAGAATTAAACAAATGTATTTTAAAAATTAAGATTGCTGAAATATGTCACTCATTCGATGACAATTATTTTTATATAATTATTTATTAATATCGACATCCAAGTATAACTCGAATAATTTGATATTTAAATTTGAAATTAGAAGACTCTTTGAGATTTCTTTTGATGTATGGAATTAAAACAGATCGTGCATGAAATGGATGGCATAATTACAAAACAGATTGTTTAATGACATATGTTTTTCATAGATTTCAAATCTCCATGACATACAAACAAAATTCCTTTGAAATACCCTTTAACAGTGATAATCTAGGGAACCCTCGCCTTAATTGGCAAAGGTAAGTCATGGATAATAATCCATGACATTATTCATCTGACACTATCTCTGGTTCTCTTTTTCCACCCAAATAGTCATAAAGATAAGTGGCGCTAACATACGATTTTGTTGAGTCTGAATGCTATCCACTTCGATAAATAAATGACGTGATACTCTAGGGAACCCCCGCCTTAATTGATAGCCATGGATTACTCACTTGATACTATGCCTGGTACTGTATTTCCATCCAAATAGTCAGTAACGTAAGTGGCGCTAACATACAATTTTTTTGAGTTCGAATGCTATCTACTTCCATAAATAAATGACGTGAAATAATTTATGAAAAAATCTATACTACCTAAAGTCCGCCTTAAACTACTTTTCCAATAATGTAATATTACTGGCTCTAGGATTAACTGGCTATAGGATTTACTGGCTATAGGTACAGGCACCTTTCGTATCGCTGCCACCATTCTATTTGCTAATTCTACCGCCAAATTGTAGTGTTCACTGTGTATTTTTTTCTTTCTTCATAACATGGCGCACAGATTAGCGCATTTGCCAATGTCACGTATTAAAAAATAGAATCGACATGGAGCACGCGTTCAAATTAAATTATTTTTATTCTTATAGTAAAACTCTTCCAGTAAAGTGATATTAGGCTTTACTGAAGTTATAAAGGACTTCTTGAAAGAGCGCGAGAACTTCAGCTATACATGTTTATTTAGACCTACTCTATTCTTATATAACTTTAAAACACAATATACTACCACGTTTTTACTTTAAAATTCCCAAAAATGTAAAAAATAGAAAATATTAATTAAATGACAGTCTCACTTCTCTCGTTCCCGCCAAAAAGCCCATAGTTGTGTTCCGATGTGGAGAGTAAGACAGCCGGTGCTGGCACTAGAGGCATATCTTACCTACTCTTTAGGGTTGTCAATGCATTTGTAATATTAAGTATTATCTTAAGACTTGATAATATGAATATCTGTGGAGCTCAGTTCCCTTACAATTAGAAGGACTATTTTCTTGTTTTCATCGCAGTATAAAAAAATAAAATACAGTACAAACCTACATATCTTCTATATCTATATCTGCTATATCTTTAGCGGGGTAGTCAAAGAGGACGAAGCGTCAAGCTTCACGGTTCTTACATTTTTCTTTCGCCTCCTCCAATCTCATCATTCTCCTCACAGGTTTTTGCCTAGGTATGCGGGTGCTTTTGATATTTCAGTCAACTAACACTCTGGCTATTTGATCTTTGTAAGTCAACCTTGGTCTTTTTCTTTTGACTCTTCTGCCATTCGCTTTCGTTCTGTAGATTTTCTTCGTCAGTGTTTCACCACTCATTCTTTCTATGTGTCCGAAGCATCTAAGCATTCTTTCTTCATTTTTACAAAAACAATAGAATACAATTTTTACAATAATAATAATAATAAATAAATAACTTAAATAGCTTTTCATTAAAATCGCACTTCAAAATACACAAAATAGTTTTCGATTTATGTACTTTGTTATTAATACATTTTTCAATATATTTATTTTATAATAGCTGTGTCCCTTGGTTTCCTTTCGTAATTTTCCGGACAAAAGTAGCCTATATTGCTCCTTTAAAAGTCTTCTATCTGTAATTGTAAATTGTATCGAAATCGGTTGAGTTGTTTCGGAGATTAAGCCGATAAACGAACAGACGGATAGACAAAAATTGAAAATAAGCGTTATGGGTTAATAACGTGCAACAAACTATATAATATAAAAGCCTTTATTTCGAAGATACACACAAGTATTTAAACTTTATGTTATAAAAATATCTAGATGTATATATATATAGTTTAGGATTGCTCTATTTCAAAGCACTCATTTTATCTAAAAATATTCAAACATGTTTTTTCCCTAAATTATATTGAAACGAAAAATAAATACACGTTCATTAAAGTGCATTGTAAAGAAATAAAAGTGAATAACGATAAACACAATTTTGTTCAATAATATTTGGTATCCCGCAAGTTTGTAATCTGTCTATCAATAAACACAAGATATAATGAGTAGCAAATCGGATCCAGGGGTAAGAAACGATTTGTAGCAATAATGAGAGGGCGACGAAGGCGGCGGGTGGGCCAATCTCGAAACGATAATTGGTGACCCCTGCTGGGAGGTACCGCACTACTCACTAAGTTTTCTTTGAATGCTTATGTCTGAATACTATGGTAGTAGCGTGCAAGTGACATTTGTTTCTTCAATGTAAGTAAATAAACTTCTAATAATGGTTTATTCTTATTGTTTAGTATTTAAACGGGAAATGAACTGTAAAAGCTGGATAATAGGTATAGGTAGGACCCACGGCTCATGAACTTGATGATGGCCGATGTCGCGTTCCGATTACTTAGTCTTTGGTTTATATCACAACACAGCTGCGTTTGCCTTGTTAATCGAATAATATTACACCAATTGCGAATATTTCCAAATTTTAGTTGCACTGCTTATAGTGGTAGCGCACACGCGATAGAATATAGGTAGTTCGATCTTTTTTTTTTTACGGTGTTGCCACTCGTACGAAACGAAGGGATAAGAAGGAATTGGAAGGATTAGGAAAACAGCTCTTAAGTCTTAACACTTGTTATTATGGTAAGATATTTGAATTGTAAATTGCATATTTCTTTACATTATATATGACTTGACGGTATTAATATTATAAATGCGGATGTCTGTCTCTTACGATTACACAACTGATCTCCAGAAAAAATCTCTGGAATCTACTGCTTTTAACCCTGTAGGATATAATAGGCTACTTAAAAAAACAGTCTCCAAGTCACTCATTACAAAAGAAGCACTGATTTCATGCGAATAAAATCATAGGTACAGGTAAATATTTCCATGTTTCACCTTAGTATTTAATTTTTACTCAATGCTTATTTTCTGTTATTACTGTTGTTATTAGGTTTGAATAATTTATTTTGACTTCGTTTATAACTAGACATAGAGTTATATGGATAAACACTTTTTTTTATGAGCAGACACTACCCTCATATATTTTATTTTGTAAGATGCGCTGGAAGAGATGTTTTAAATCAATAAGCATTGCCTTTTGTAGATTACTGCTTCAAATTTTGTTTATATGTAATTTTGTTTGTGTGCAATAAAATAAATAAATAAAAAAGAAATTGAAAGATAATTTTAGTACATAAAAATGAAATATCTTAATTAATCAGTAGTTATCAAATACTACTGCAGCAAAGGAACATGAGCAGTTTTCAAATATTGGGATTTCAGAAACATAGGTACATAACATCACATTATTTTTGTATACCACGGAAAAGACAAACGAGCAAACAATCCAACTCATGTTAAATGCATTGAGGCCAATGGACATTATCGAGACTAAGAAAGTACTTCAGATTGCAAATGCGTTGACAACCCCGAGGACTAAGATATGCCTCTTATGGTAGAAATATCACCGGCTGTCGTACTCTTCAGATTCTCAATATCGGAGCATAGCAGTGCAAGAATTAGTGACTAAGATAGTGTTGACGAACGGGACGGAGTCCGTAGAAAGTCCTGCAATCCATACCATTTTTTTATTTGTGTTACACAAAGCCTCAATTCACAAAAATGTAGCAAAAAGTATTCAGGATAATTGGATAACAAATCAGGCAGGTTTGTTTATGGCCTATACTAATTGATTATTCAGTTGAGTCAGCTGTCATCCAAAAACCATGGTTTCGTTCTTTTCAATCCAAACGATTCTGTTAAATCTATAGATCAATTACAAATAAAAAAATGTAAGTGTTAAAAGACACTAATAAAAAATAGTTAACACATAATGATAATAATTCACGCCTTACTTACAACTTAGAAATTACTTAACCGATTTTAAATATTATTTAACCTATAGAAAGCTACATTATCAGCAAGTAACATGGGCTGTATTTATTTTCAAGAAAATTTCTACACGTGCGAAGCAAAGTCGAGTCTCTAGTTCATAAATCCAGTCTTTCGTTTTCTTATATAACCTCCGATAATCTAATTTATGAAAATGCGCTAGTTCTATGTTTTAGGGTTTCATAGGCACAATGTTAAAAGCAGAACCCCTGTAACGTTTAAGCTAAGACGTTACTTTGCGGAAATACATCACAGTAATTAATTAATACACTTTTTAGGTAGCCTTCGTTAAATATTCAAACTCAACAAGATCGACAAGATCAACACGTTTGACTTTTCAACGAGACATTCTTAATAAATTCCAGACTATAAATTGAATCAATTATAAAAAGCCGGAACGTTACAAATTGTATACCTATTCGTTGTATCTGACTGTCTGTCTCCACCATTAATATATATATTTAATAAATAAAATAAAACTTGTGTATTTCGGATAACACTAATCTATATTTCACTAATATTTAAAATTTTAGACATAGAGATGTAAAACGGTATGTCAATATTAGAAATAAGAAAAAAAATGATTATTCGGTAATCTAACTACTATGTTGCTCCAATTTTCTATCTAATTTTTAGTTAATGCGTGTCTAAAATGCTTAAAAGTCTAAAAAATGTTAAAAGCACTTACGTAACCCGACGAAAATGTGTAAGGAGAATGATAAGATTTGAGGAAGCGACAGAAGAATGTAAAGGTCGCGACCCTTGGTGCTCCGACCATTCTGACCACCCTTTTAGGGATACAGCGTGAAGATATGTATGGACGTAAAACCTTATTCGCTTTTCATTTTTTCTTTCGTACTTTTAACTTGACTTAAATCTTTGTTTACATATTACCAGCTGGCATTGGGAATTGTTATTTTAATTTCGACACTCGCTTTGTCAAATACAAATGTGTTTCTAAAACTGAAATACGAATTACCGCTGAAATATGAATATTCCGAAGTTTCCGCAGCCCGTCAAACACCTCATTTCAATATAAAGCCGTATGCAGACAATCGCCTGATTACGACAGCCTCACATATTACACGAAGCGCACCTGGGGCTCGTGTGTTACGTCGCGGTCCTTGCTACGGCTGACGAGGCACTCGTGTGTGCACTGTTTTAAGAGTAACGTCAGCAAAAATGTCTCATTCACAATCTGAAATATTAAGGCACATGTTTTGGGTACTTTTTTGGGTGTTTTATTTTTTGGTATACCGGACTTTAATCACGCGTTCGTCCGTGTGTACATCTGTCACTGTCGACTTTCTCAAACGAAACATTTAGTGTACACACATCTTAAATAAATGATATAAAAATTGTACAAAGACGAGCTTAACTCTGCAACCAACCCCACAAAGCGTAAGTCTGTACGTAATGAGAATAAAAACGCGCAACATAAATTCATAGTTCTTGTTTGTAGGTACTCTAGTGTACTCGAGTTGCACTCGAGTGAGAGTGCCGGTGGTCCATTCTCCCTTTCCCCCTCCTTTCCCTCATTTCTCTTTTTCCTTAAAGGCCGGCAACGCGCCCGTGATTCCCTGGATTTTGCGGGTGTCCACGGGCGACGGTAATCACTTTCTACCAGGTGACTCGCTTGTTCGTGTGTCCCCTCTTTATAAAAAAAAAAAATCCATAATAATATTATGATTGCAAAAGTCTGTCTGTTTGTTACGTTTTCATGGCTAAACCGCCAGAATGATTTTGATGAAAATTTACACATAGATAGTTTGACACCAAGTATTTTTATACTTTTTTATTAAAAATATACCCTTAAAGGGGCGAAAAGGGGGATTAAACTTTATGTAATTAATGTTAAACCACTGAACCGTTTATGATGAAATTTTGTACAGAGATAGTACGTGCTCAAAGAGGTAGGTAGGCCACTTTTTTTCAAAAAACTATCTTAAACCCAAGAAAGCCATGGAAAGTTTTCCACGCAGCGAAGTCGCGGGCGATATGATAAACTTGAAATTTAGCACAACGATACATCTAATTAGATGCAAAAATGTCTCATTCTATTATCCCACGTATTTCGTTTTAGTCAATATAATAAGATATCCATAGGAGAAAGAAGGATCCTAGACAGCAATTTAAACTTAAACCCAACGTGCTCCAAGTTGCACCAATGTTGATATAACAAACTTGGTTTTGCGCTGGAGTTACTTCGGTACGACATTTCGTCGTCGTCGTACCACGTCGTCATACGGCGTAAAAGATGGTAGACATTTTTTTTTTATATTTTTGTTTAGAAAGACTGGGCAAATAAGCAAGCCAGTCTCACCTGATGGAAAGTGATCACCGCCATCTATAGACACTCGCAACGTTCGGGGAATCCCGGGTGCGTTGCTGGCCTTTAAGGAAACGAGGGTAGGGGGGAGATGGGCTACGGGCACTCTCACTCACCGAACAAAACATAACAGCAATAGATGCTGTTATTCTACGCCGATATTCTGTGAGAGAGTGGTAAGTCACCGGCGAGCTGGTCCAATTCCTGCTACGATGCAGCATTGGTTTACGACACATTCAAAAATATAAACTAAAACCTAATATCTAGGTACTCAAAATAGCAACATTTTAGAGCAGCCATTCCCAAAGTGGGCGGTAACGCCCCCTTGGGCGCTGCAGGCCTAAAGGGGGGCGGTAAGAGACCCAGAAAAAAAATGGGGGTGTTGTGTAGAGGCCTGGGGGGTGATTTGTAATTTCATTTAGCTAGGAGGCATCTTAGACAACGACTGCATGAGCTCTCGACTCAGTAGACAAAATAAGTTTGGGAACCAGTGTTTTAGAGCAATATTGTCAAAACTTTGTTGTCATATTTGACACGGCAGTTTTTCATCAATCAATACTAAAAACTTGCTTCGTCATATTTAGCTTGGCAATTTACAATTAGGGAGAAGTCAAGCATGCAGTAACTTTATATGTTATCTGGAATATTCAATCAACAAATCGTTTCAATTCTCCTACTTATCTCTGAAACTAGAATTTTAAAATTTTTAGAGAATACGAGTATAAAACTCACTTAAAGCTATCAAAACAATAGACTTTTTGGCGGGAACGGGAGAAGTGAAGTTGTCATTTTATTAAGATTTTCTAATTTTTATATTTTTGGGAGCTTTAAAGTACAAAAGTGATAGTACATTGTGTTTTAAAGTTCTGTATAAGTGAAAAGAATGGAGTAAGTATAAATAAACACGTGTAGGTAAAGTTCTCGCGCTCTTCCAAGTAGTCCTATAAAACTTCGGTAAAGTCTACTATCACTACTGGAGGAGTTTTACGATAATGATTCTACTTATTAATACAATACGTGACATTGGCAAATGCGCTAATCTGCGCGCCATGCCATAAAGAAAGAAAAAAAAAACAAAAGTATAACAAATGTCTTAGATCTTATTGGTTTCCAACAATTTAATTTAGATGTTTACGCGAGCAAAATATTGTAAGCAATAGTCTGCGAGTTAAACTTACTTCAGATCAACTTTTTTTACTGCGGCGAAATCAAAATGAATGCGTGTATTTTATTGTGGTTAATTTATAATTGAGTAGTATTGGTAATATTATCGCTAATAAAATTATTAAAACTTTCGTGAGACATTATTAACGCACTAATTATTGAATACGGCTTTACTCTCGTCAGAGTGCGAGACGGGGCGCGGCCGCGAACTCATCCTACTCACCCTGATGATGGACCTCCAATAGGTCCGAAACTAGTCGGTACCTATACCGATTATACGTGAGTAAAGCCGTATTCAATAATTAGTGCATTATCGCTAATAGTTTATGCACGTAGGTATATTGTACATGTGTATGTATGACGGTTATACGAACATATACGAGGTTATTACGAAAGTATGGGTTAATGCGAAACGGTATAAATGTACCCATGACAACGGAAAACTTGCGTTCTACAAATTTGCCAAAAGTCAATATTTCTAATGAAACACTTCAAAGTTTAAAAAAAATGTGAGGCAACACTAATATCAGCGTTTTTACGTCACTAGTAAATCTTTGGAATATAGGGGTTAATGATAATGATAGGGTTGTAAATTTTTTTTCTATTAAATGAATGTTTTTTTTTACATGGTAAAAAAATAAACGTATATTGTAATCAATACATCTGCAATATAACTACAACAGTGACACGTAGAAACCCCGGCGGATTTATACCCCCTTTCTCGATAACCCTTTATACGCATATAAATTTACATCTATATGAATAAATAAAACTGAAATGTCCGTGATTTCTGTTTTTCTTAAGCTCATAATAATATTAAAGTTATTTGCACGTTACAAAAACCCAAACATGCGTTTCTAAATTTTCATCGTCTAATCTCCAAAACGGCTGAACTAATTTCGATAGGATTTTCAGTAGCACATAGGGAACTTTTCAGAGCGTAATCTAGACTACTCTATATCTCGAAAAATACCACATTTAAAGCAATTGGAACTGCAGGAAACAGGCTAATATACAAATAAATATATGAATTATATATATGCTACATATTTTGGTTCTTGGAGCTTGGCGCTCTGTCCTCTTTGACTACCCCGTTGGGAATACAGCGTGAAGATATGTATGCATGTATTTTCATGCTATTTACCATCCACTCGACCTTGATCCCACTTTGTTGCTACTATCAGCAATAAGTATTGGGCTTACAGATGGCAAAGCTGCAAAACCTGATACCGACAAATTGTTAGTCTATTGCTTACAAACAAGTTCTTTATCTTACGGATTGTACATATAGGTGAATCAAACACAATAATATACTCTTAAGGCTTTTTCATAAAAATCGAATGGCTCGATTTCGGGTAATTACTTTGTTTCTTAGAATATTTCTGTCAATGAACGGAAAAGAGATCAAAAGTTGTTATAAAACAGACACAAATTGAAAAATCATGTACCTAACAATTTTATTGAACAGAAAACTATGGACTGGCAATAATTATTTTCTCTGAATATGGATTTATCGAATTTCTGAATATTTTTCTTAAAGGATTCATCCTCATCAGTCTGCCCGTGACCACGATCGGTGCAATTCGGTCGAAACGTCGGAATAAAATAGGTAATTATCCTTAAAGTGTAAACGAGACATAGACCCGTTAGTAAATAATATAAGATTTCTTATAGGGGTTTCTTTGTCGCTTCTGCTCAGTGTAGGTTTTCTTTCCAAATCAATGGTATTGACGTTCAAACATGCTTTGCCATTGGGTTTACTTGAAAAAATTGACAAGCCATTGGATTCTTGTAGTAGAATATAAAGACTGACTTCGTTAAATAATTCATTAAATTCTCTCTTCACTTTATTTGCTAATCGTACCCCGTCTCGCCTGGCGCAGTATCGCTGCATTGTCTCCGAGTGTCCTGCTACTGCATTTCTGCTGTCTAATTGATTCGGAGTTCATTCAGGAGCTCGATCACCTTGCTGGAATGCTGACCGTTGTAATATCGACACGAACTTGTTTATCCGATTTTATTTCATTTTCTCTGCTATGATCGTTAGTATAAAGGATAATTCTATTCTTTATCAGCATTCAGTATAATAATAATCAATTACATGGGTTGGTTCAGGATGATGCGTGGATCATTTTCGATAAACTCCACACACAGCGATTCAGAACAAGAATCAAAACCATATTCAGATAGTACTCGCCCCACCACTGTCATTATTTCAAATTGTCACTTCAGTTTGTATATATTATATATACATATACGTACATACTAATGTTACCTACTAATATAGTATAAAGTATTCATCATTAACTTCCTATTTGCTACGCTACAGTTCGATAAAAAAAAAGTGTGTGTGTGTCAGCTCCGACGCACGACTGGAGTTTACTGGTTTTTCCATATTTTCCATATTTTATTCACTTCGCTGTATACAATAATAATAAATATCAATATTAATAGATATAAAAAAAGTAATATTCGCCATCTTGGATTTGAAAATGAAAGTCATTTTCGTAATTAGCACCCCGAGAAACCTAGAACATGATACCTATATCGATTTATCCAAAAAAATAATAATCGCCATCTTGGATTCGAAAATAAACATAATTTTCGAGAAACCTATAATGTGACACCCATATCGATTTATCCAAAAAAGTAATATTCGCCATCTTGGATTTGAAAGTGAAAGTCATTTTCGTAATCAGCACCCCATGAAACCTATATATATATATATATATATTCATAATTTAAAGACGCTGTAGAGTATATATTATATACCTATATATTTTATATAGAAATAACATATAGGTATATTATATACACATAATACTTACATGCGTAAGCTGCCCCGCAGCATACTCTATGTACATCTTAATACTCACGACTGAAAAGTGAAAGGTGCGCACAATAGGTTGCGCACAAAAAACGTAACGCTGTCATTCGATGAGTAGATTTTACTCCTCATATTTTTTTCATACCGGGGGCCTTATATGAAAATCGATTCTTAAGGAGTAAACTCCAAAAAGTTATTAATCTAAAGTCCCTCCATGTTCATATATATATAAATATATTTAATCAACAAATAAAATAATACATATATACATACATATCTTCACGCTGTATCCCTAACGGCGTAGTCAGAGAGAACGGAGCTCCAAGCGTCACGGTCCTTACATACTTCGTTCGCTTCCTCAAATCTCATAATTTTTTCACACATTTTCGCCTAAGTATGCGAGTGGTTTTTCGCATTAGTAGACAGTGTGAATATATCAATTTCAGCCAAAATGGCCATGCACAATACGGTGTTAAAAAAAATACAATGAAAGTTGTAAAGCTAAAACCGACAACTTATCTAACAAAACCTTAAAAACAAAAATTATTAACTGTAATTTCTTGAATTGCAAAGGTCATAGACAATAATGATTGGAAGCCTTGTTAAACATGCAGTGCAACTTTAGTTCCATATCTTTCATTTTTACTTTTTTAATACTTTACTCATAGACTTAATAACTCCCGTCAGCTCGTCCTTACGAAGTGAGGTAAGTATGTGTAGTAGAGCCATGCTGCATTGCAGCAGGAATTGAGCCGGCTCGCGCGGTGAATTACTACCATCTCACAGAATATCAGCGTGAAATAACAGCATTTATTGCTGTTGTGTTTTGGTCAGTGAGTGAGAGTACCGGTGGCCCATCTCTCCCCTCCCCCTCCTTTCCCTAACGGCCGGCAACGCACCCGTGATTCCCCAGGCGTTGCGGATGCCCATTGGCGGTGGTGATCATTTCCCATCAGATGACTTGCTTGCTCATTATTCCCTCCGCCATAAAAAAAGTGAAATGTAATAATTTGTAGATGTGTGAGTGCTGTTTTCTAAGAAACGGCGGCCAATTAGCTTATCTGATAATAAATGTGTCTTACGTGGAAGTGAATCAACTTATCTCTGATTTTCTTTACCGTTGCAGCTCGGATATAGCGTTTGGAGTTATTTATAATGTCTATGACTTTACTGAAAATGTTCGGTTCTGCGTCACATTTTTATCCTTTGTCTATACTAATATTATAAAGAAGTAAACTTTGTTTGTATGTAAGGAATAATCTCAAAAATTACTCAAACGATTTTAAAAATTATTTTACCTATACATTAACAGCGAGTAACATGGGCTATATTTTTTTTTTTTTTTAAATTCAACCCGTGCGAAACCGGGGCGGATCATTAATCTCTATATATATATATATATATATAATGATAGTTTTTTTTCTTTGACCGCGATAAACTTGAAAACTACTGGACTGATCGGAATGGGACCATGACTATTCGATGGGGAATTAGTTGTAGATGGTTATAGGCTACTTATTTTTTGAACTCCATAGACCCTTCACCATTTTTCAAACAAAAATGTATTATTACGTACAAAATTTTCACTTACGCCCAGCGAAGCGGGCGGGAAACGGTTTGTGTTATATATTTTCGATGTGGCCTTTATAAGCTCTTGAATTTGATACTTACTCATATCAAGAGGGGGTCCGATGAATTTTTTTTAAGATCTTGATATTGACAAGACGACAACCTAGCCTATAATTTGCGTATAATTAAGATGAAACGTATGATAATTCATTCGTTGGAAACGACTAAGTAGATTCGGCTATCTTAGTGAAAATATATATTACATACAACTTTTATACATATATTCATATGTATGCTTCTAAAAACATGTCATGAATTCTTGTAATTGTTTTCCGTCCGAAACTCCAAAACTAATCGACATATGTTTCACCTCTTAACGAAGCATCCTCAGGATATTCCAGAAATCTAACTCAGTCAGTTAACCTTCACCGAATCTAGGACAGCTTCTAAAATCATATCCCTCATTTTTGCTTTACCGTAGTCTGGTAAAATGATTTTATTAAATGTTTTAATGACCTCAGCTCAAGTTATAACAAGCTTACATTGGTAACTGAACTAAAAAACGGTCGTGAATAAAAAGCGTGCTCGCGTTGCTTTAGCGATTTCTATCGTCAGTTGCACCCGGACGAGTATTCAAAGCGATCTCTCCATTCAGAAATCACGTCCGTAGACGTCTTTGAAAACGGCGTAAATTGTAAGCGAACGGTTGAAATAAAAGCGATATCAATGTTATGGAAAGTCGTGAAAAATTAATTCCCTATGAAATGTAATTATTAATGGTCGTCTTTCGATGGTATTAGATCAATAACTCCTCAATATCTTCCTCAAGTAGTTGCTTGTCACGATTTCATACATGAACTTTTCATACAAAATATACACTTATATAATTATCAACCCTGTATCGTCGATAGAACGTTTAGCTCACAAGCTGTCCATTTGGAGATGGCCAATGAATCAATCTCGTTCACTCATTTATAACGATCCGCGCGCGCGTGTATTGCGTGAGATTTGATCAGAAATTTTTAACAATTCGTTGACCACATGTCCTGTCGTTGACGGCGAGGTTTCAACTTGCTGTCGTCTAATCGACCACCCATTGCCAACGTGCTGGTATACTAGAGTGATAAATAGTAATCGTTGAACTTTGGTCCCATAACTAAAAGTATTTGTTTTTATAACAAAATTCCTCATGAAGTTACTCAAATAAAAGTGAAATATGAACGCGTAATGATTAAAATATATCTTCCGGTAATAGAAACGTGGTTTAGGAATGACCTCTTATGTTGATATATGCTTTTTCAGCGGTCTTTCGAACATTAACCACAAATCGACACGTATTTCGCCTCTCAATGAAGCATCTTCAGGATATACCAGACTATCTCTGGTCTAAATCTAGTGCGAATCGGAACCGATTCGGTGTTGATTAGTTGACCGAGTTCTATCTCTGGTATATCCTGAGGATGCTTTTAGGAAGATTTTAGGTATTTATCACATTATAATATTGTACAGCAGTATACTGTACAGTAGTAACACTGACGTAGATTTGCCTGCGACTTTGTCCACATGAATGTCGTAGTAAGAGGCGTCATACTAAGTACTTTCTTAACCTTTCGTAACGTAACCCATAAATCTGAGCTTAATATATTGCGTGGTTTTAAATTTCGTAAGTGACGCATAAATGAACTTTGATTTTTATATGTTTCATATATGTAGACACTAATTGTAATTATTCTTGCGGGTAAAAAATAGTAAAAAGATGTTGAGTTAAAACAAATATTGTTCTGTAATGCTTACAGAAATATTATAGCTTATAACTTGGACCAAATCCTAAGCAGATCCGAGACAGGTATAGAAAAAAGACTTGTCTATCTAGACGTAACAATGGTTGGAAGGTGGTAGCTCGAGAGGCAGACGTCTGTGGAAATGCTATGAAAATGTGTTAGTCTGCTTTGTTCACTCATTGCGTTTCAGGATTTTATACTCAAAATGCTTAATCGGAACGTTTTTTAGCAACACTGTCTTTTTGTCCATTTGTCAACTTTTTCAAGGGCATAAGGAAAGGAAGTGATATAAAGACATGATATTATGTAGTTCTTACGGAGAGCGATGGAGTTATATTTGGTGTCTCTCTTCGTGAAAAATTCGAAAACATAAATCTGGGGACTAATTGCTCTACAAATCCACACTGACCGCTAGAAAGAAGTGCAGGTGGGCTGATCTGCTCTGGCTGGGCCGATTCACATATTTGGCCATGATAAATAACTAACAGGGAAAATAGTATTAGTTTAGAGAAAAAGCAGGATACAGAAGCATGGATAGGCGGCTAAGAAAATGAACTGACGAACATTCGAAGATAGCAGAAAGGTGTTCGATGAGAAAGCCCCTAATGTCGTGTGTTGTGAGAGAGCTATGTAGGATTGGATGACAATGAGTTAAAAAAGAAGAATAAAAAGATTCATCGAAAATTGAAATTGTACAATTTAATTTAAGCATAAATTCCTTCCATGTTAGTCTGGGAGTGAAAGTAAAATATAAAACGCGCTAGTTTCTTATCTAGATAGCTTACTAAATAGGTATTTACCACTTAATAAACGTAGTTTCACTTTTCCATCTGTAATTCATCTTTTCCATCTGTAATTCATCTTTTCCATCTGTAATTTCAAAAGCCTTTCGCTACAAATAAGGTCAGATGTTATTTTTCCGCGATGATCTTTCTAGCCCGAACGTCGTAAAGAACTGTACTCATTTTGCGAACACTATAAGCAAATAACCCTGAAAGATTCAGTTGTAGATCCTTATAATATGTATGTGTGCATGATTGCATAAAAGTAACTTTAAAATTTTTAGATGCTGTACAAACAAATAAATCTTAAAGCCTTTGGACTGTATTATTTCACCAAGTATATGTACTTTAGCGCTTAAAATTATAATACTAAGTATATTTCAAAAGGTTTAAAAATTCCATGCCCAATTTTATCGATAATATACAATATAAATACTCTAGATTTATAATTCATACATACATACATATCTTTCTATCTATCTGTATCCCTAACGGGGTAGTCAGAGAGGACGGAGCGCCAAGCGTCGCGGTTCTTACATACTTCTTTCGCTTCCTCAAATCTCATCATTCTCCTCACACATTTTCGCCTAGGATGCAAGAGCTTTTGACATTTCCATCCGCTAACACTCTGGCTATTTGATCTTCATAAGTCAGCCTTGGTCTTCCTTGGCTTCTCTTACCACTCACTTTCGCTTTGTATAATTTCTTCGTCAGTCTTTCATCACTCATTCTTTCTATACTTTATAATACGATAAATAATAAAACAAATTATAATTACGCATACATGTATGCTACACGAAAAGAAAAACATGATGCTCCGTCTAGGGTGGCCGCCTAAAAATAATATTTTAGTTTTGAATTAGAGTTCTAGCTCATTCACGAGCGTCTCAGGATTCCTTATTTAAAAAGAAATTTCTAGTAACCCCGAGACGTGTATGCTTTGAGTGCGAGCTCGTTACAGACCTTCATTTCATTTCTTTGAATAAAGGTGAGTTCATTAACAGAAATACGAGCGTGTGGAGCAAAGGAATTTTTCATTAGGAGTTTCATTCAGTTCTATAACGTGCTGGTATTGAAAGTTGGATTGAGTTTTGCATGAATTTAATGCATTTTTTAAAGAAATTCTGTCTTTATTGATTCTTTGATGGTACATATTTTATAACTAGTTTTCAAACACGACTTTGTTATCATAATACCTACCTAAATGCCTCTAATATCCTTATAAGATCAGCAATTCGGAATTTACTCGTTATATTCCCATAAATTAAACTCGCGACCCGCCCCGGTATCCCACAAATAGAAATTTTTTGTAAGTAAAATACAACCTATGTTACTTGCTGTTAATATAGCTTTCTCTAGGTGAAAGAATTTTTGAAATCGGTTGAGTGGTTTCCCAAGTTTATCCAATACATACAAACAAACAAAGCTTACCTTTTTGTAATATTAGAATAGATCTGAATTTTAATGAGATCTACATGATCTTGTCTAAATATTGAAAATTAATCATTAGTTTTTACCCAATCATCCCAGGAAGAGGTCTTTTTATTGTGTCCTTAAAAATTATTCAAATATTTGTTACCAACTTTAAATTTCTTTGATCTTGATTAAATGTCTCTAAATAAGCGTATGCGTAAAAAGCACCTCACCTCTTCTTCCAAATCCTGCGATCAGCAAGCGATCAGAGTTTGATTGAGTTTGACATGTTTTAATGCTGAAAAGTTCAACTCTTTACAAGCAAAAGATTTTTTGCTGGACATGAGACTATATTACGATATCTGTTTTTGTAATGTTTTGGCTATAATACCCTAAAAATTAACATGCTATTAAAATTTATTTACGTCGTTTACTAACAACAAACCAAATGTGCTGCCTTGCACACAGGCGTTGACTCACCAAAGGCTAGGACGCTTACCCAATAAGTAAGCCGAAAAAAAAAAAAAAAAACAATGCAAGCAAGATTAGAAAACAAATTACCCCAGGAAGGTACCGGCCAAGCTGGAGAATCCTTCTCTGAGAAGAGCCCACAGGGCAACTCAGACAGCCCCACCGTGTCGGGGGGGGCAAAATTTTGCTTACCGACAGCAGCAGCAGCAACAGCAACAATGTAAGAAGAATTCTAGTACAGCAGGCGTTTCACAAAAGCATGTTTATTAACAAACAAAGAAGCAACTCGCTAAGCGAACTTCCCACAACATCCTCACAACCATTATTAGCGACTGACAGCGACATGCCTCCTCCTGTACCTCACAATGACAGTCCTCTAGTACCGCCACCTCCGCCGGAATGGCAGAAAGTGCCTACAACCAGGAGCAACAAGAGACCAAGAACATCGTTATCTCCCACCCATGATGATAGCAGACCCCCAACCAGCAACAGATACGCAATTCTATCTTTAGACACCCCTGAAACTGGCACTCCTATCAAGACCCCCATCAGGCCTCCTCCCCTCATTTTATACGGGATAGAAGACGTCACTAAACTCAAAGACACAATTGAAACAGTACTGAAGTCTTCTGATTACGCATTCAGAATTGTATCAAAGAACCAACTAAGAGTTAACTGCAAAGACCCGGCATCTTACAAAAAACTAATGTCACTAGTCCGGGAAAAAGGCCTTATAGGACATACCTTCACCCATAAAGAAGATAAGTGCTGCAGGATTGTCATTCGCAATTTACACCATACAACACCCCTTGGGGCGATCGAGGACGCAATCTCTGTCACTGGGAATAAAGTCGTAGGGGAAATAATCAATGCCCGCTATGGTCCAGAGAAAATACCAACCTCTACATTCTTTGTAAACCTGGAACCAAACCCAAACAATAAAAAGGTTAAAGATATTAAAACAATATATCACACATCTGTCATCATTGAAGATCCTAAAAAACGTAATGTCATACCTCAATGCAACAGGTGCCAGCAGTATGGTCACACGAAGAACAACTGCACCAGACCCTACCGCTGTGTTAAGTGTGCCCTACCGCATAAAACAAGTGACTGCCCCAAAAAGGATCGCAACACCTCTGCCACCTGTGCTCTTTGTCAGGGAAAACACCCAGCAAACTTCAAGGGATGTCAAGTCTACAAGGAAATATACGACAGAAGGTTTAACAGAGGCAATAAAAACCCGCCTAGACAACCGTTTATTAAACTGAGGAAGACTACAGAACCCGTCGCCACTGATCTGATCAATGATAAGGCTCGCAACAAACTCACAACCCATAGCAGTGAAAGTCCATATGCAGACGCCGTGAAGAGAACTCTCCCTCAACAATCAACTGCTCCCAGGGCAATTGAAGAGTTACTGATAAAACAGTCAGAGAAAATTGACGCACTCCTACAACAAATAAGTTCAATGATGAACCTTATAGTTAAATTAATTGATCGGTGGTCCTCTTCATAGACTTGCGTATGGCCACCTGGAACACTAATGGTCTACCTGCCAACAAGCACGAAGTGGAATTATTTATACAACTGCATAAATTGGACATCTTGCTTGTATCTGAAACGCACTTTACTGAGCGCAGTCAGGTTAATATTCCTGGATATACTATCTATTCAACCAACCATCCTGATAGAACCGCACATGGAGGAACTGCCATCATTATAAAAAAATCAATCAAGCACTACCAGGAGCCGCCTTTTGCATTGGATTACCTTCAGGCTACATCAATAACAGTGACGGACAAATCTGGCAACATTACTATTTCAGCCATATACTGTCCACCTAAACACAAAATTACTGAAGACAAATTCGCCACCTACTTTCAGTCACTGGGGAATCGTTTTGTGGCCGGCGGTGACTGGAATGCCAAACACACTCACTGGGGTTCTAGGTCGTTATGATTCACAAGCAGGGGAAGCCAGCAAACATAGCATCATCATATCGTCCAATAAGTCTGCTTCCTGTTTTGTCGAAGGTTTGGGAGAGAGTTCTCCTGAATAGATTAATTCCAGTCTTAACGGACCTCAAGATTGTCCCGAATCACCAATTTGGCTTCAGGCAGTGCCACTCCACCATAGAGCAGGTTCATAGAGTGTACGATAAAATCCGCTCATCCCTGGAGCAAAGGGAATACTGTGCATCCGCATTTCTTGATATCCAGCAGGCGTTCGACAGAGTATGGCACAAAGGACTCATCTACAAAATAAAATCTCTGCTTCCACACGCTTTCTTCGGAATCCTCCAATCGTATCTTACCGACAGGATTTTCCAGGTCAAGGAAGGGGATGCCAGGTCGACCTTCTATGACATTGCAGCAGGAGTCCCTCAGGGATCAGTTTTGGGACCTTACCTCTACACACTGTTTACGGCGGATCTGCCTACCGACGACGAGGTAACTACAGCTACCAATGCAGACGATACTGCTATCCTGGCCAGTCACACCAAACCTGAAGTTGCCTCCGCTATGCTTCAAAACCACCTAGACAAGATTGATAAATGGCTAAAAACATGGAGAATCAAATGTAGCGCCTCAAAATCTCAACAGATAACTTTCACCCTTCGGCAAGGCAACTGTCCGGCGGTCGCCCTGGGCCAAGAACAACTCCCACACGTTGATTCTGTCAGGTATCTTGGACTTCACCTCGATCGTCGACTCATTTGGAAAAACCACATCAGAGCGAAGCGGGATGAAACCAATATAAGATTCAGAAGTCTAGACTGGTTACTCGGTAGAACATCGTATCTGTCCACGGAAAACAAGCTCCTCATATACAAGGTTGCCATCAAACCGATTTGGAGTTACGGTATTCAACTATGGGGAAGTGCCAGTCACTCGAACATTGAAATCCTCCAACGTTGTCAAAACTCCATCCTTAAGTGCATTCTGAGGGCACCATGGTTCATCACTAATTCAGAAGTCCACCACTTCGCCAATGTATCCACAGTCAGGGAAGAAATTGGGAAAACCAGCTCTAAATACAAGGCCCGCCTGGCATTTCACCTGAACGAACTGGCTCAGAAGCTACTGGTAAACAGGCCAGCAAAGAGATTGAAGAGAGCGAATATATTGGAGCTGGATAAGAGATTTGTTCCCAGCTGAAGTGTGGACTTTGTCATTGGACAAAGATCTTCCCACGCCCACATCCTACAACTCACCTGCTTATAGTACTTTTACTGATCGCAGATAGTCAATTAGAAAAAAAAAAAAAAAAAAAAAAACGTCGTTTACTGGATCAGGTATTTTAGTCGCATACATACTTGGATAACTTCGCTACAGTCGCGCGTTTGTTTTTCACACTGCAATCGATAAAATGACTTTTGTAGCATAAATATTGTTGGTAGCAGTAGTTTTTATTTTTCAAGGCATTTTATCGTGCTCGATTTAACAACATAATATTGCTATCGATTGTGTAAGATTCGGCTCCGTACTGACTGCAGTGACATATTAAGGTAACGGGCCTGATCTGGGGTACTTTAGATTTGTGGAAGTGCGAGACTTGAAAGAAAAGTCGTACTACACAATCTGTCATTAAATAATAAGTAAGTAGCACGTTTTAAACTGGGCGTACGATACTCGTTGCTAAAAAATATATATACAGATTGATCATTTGAAAATTATTTTCTTTATTGGTAAATATTTAATAGAATTTTGATTGTTCCAGGTGTATTGATCTCCGAGCAAAGGTAAGTCACAATATTGTTTGCCACGAGCAAACGCTTAAATCTCAAGCTGGTTCAAATTTATCGACATTCCATCCACTTTAATATCGTTCTGGAGGCTAATTTCTCACTTGTTTATTGTTCGACGACTCGTTGTAGCGCCTCCGAAGCGACGTTAATTTCTGAATTAATTCTCTTGAATTCGCTCCCTTGATTAAGCCTTGATTGTGAGATAAATCTTGCCAATATTTGGCGATGAGCTCTCATATTTAAGTGTTCGTAATTGAACCGTGAACTTATCAATTTTCTACATTTTGATTATAAAATTCTTTAGTTATGGTATAGCGTTGTAGATAAATGGATTCAAATGCGCAGGAAGATTAATTTAATTTCGATGTTTCCAAATTTTTTTAAAAAACAATAAAAGCAATATGTACTAATTTATTGAATAATTTAAACCAGGAATTAATTCTACTTAAAATAATGAACGTCCATAATTGAGTCTAGATTAATAATGACTTCTTGAACGTTAACTCGTGGACAGAATTTATTTGAATATATATAAATGTATCTAAAAAGAAAACAGAACGCTTGATTGAGAGTACGTCAAGTGGTCTTACATTAAGTACTATTTAAAATTAGAAAAAGCTTAAATTATCATCATACGTGTGGTTAAAGTTCAATAAATAACAACAACGTAGTAATTTATTTGGTAAGTTTCCACAATTATTAAGCTCACTGTTATATCACCAAATTACATATGCTTGAGTATCTAAGTCGCCCAATGTAATAGGCAATCTTCGCTATTTAGCAGCATAATATTTGATTAACGACGAAACATGGGGGCCGTTATGCTTTCTTTTTTACTCTTGTTATCTTCGTATGTATTGCTTTCTGATAACACTTACGTAAATATTGTTAGTTAGGGTTAAATAATGTTGTTAGGCTGTAATACTGTCAATATGATAATAATTCGAGAATTGCATAGAATTTAATTGCATTGCATAGAATTGTATTCGTTTCTTGGAGTAGGGCGGGTCTATTTCAATTAACATAGAAGTCCTTGCTTAAATAAAATACTCCTGGTTCCTGAGGAAATCATCTGCAATGGACGGACGATCCCTTCGTATATTCAGGGATTCTGTTTTCTCTTTCCAGGTACGTAACCCTAAAAAGAAAGACTTTTCTGTGAAATATTCAATAATCCTCAACTTAAAATCGGAAAATACCTTAATTCCATTATTAGAATTTATGGAAACTGTATAAGGTGGTTTCAGGAACGGTAGGGGTTGTATGGATTCAATTTTCTCGCTCCGTGGTATCGTGGTGAAGTTTCTGGCCATAGATCGGAAAGTTTTCTGCGCTTTCGTGAATCTTGAAAAAACGTTCGATAGAGTAATGCGGAAGAAAATTAATGGAGTAATGGAGTCTTCTGCCTGAATATGGTGTGGAGGGAACCTTACTGCAGGCTGTGAGGTCATTATATCGGGACCACAGAGCCTGTGTAAGGATAGATGATGACATGTTGCCCTGATTCGAAGTCTATTCAGGCGTCAGACAGGGATGCGTGATGTGTGCCTGGCTATTCGTACTGTATTTGGACAGTTGCCTTCAGACATTGAAAGGTAATATGAGTAGTACGATATGTGATGGTACAGTGGTAAACTACCTTTTGTACGTTGACGATCCTGTGCTTATTGCACCATCAGAAGCGGAGTTGCAGACACTAGTTACGTGCACGAAAGAAGACTGTGAAGTGAAAGAAATGAATGTGAATGTAAACAAAACTAAGGTTCTGATGTCTAAAAGGGAAGATGTAACATACATAGCGTGAAATATGGATAAATGGAAAATGTCTAGAACAAGTAAATTAAATTGATGTGATTTGGATGTGGAGAGACGAGTAGCAGCCGGCAATAAAGTGAAAGGTGCTCTGTCCGCATTAGTTGTCAGTGTGAATATATCAAACTCAGCAGAAATGGTCATACACAGTGCGGTGTTGGTTCCAACTTTATTGTACGGTAGTAAAGCCTGAATATGCCCGAAATCAAGTGAAAGTAAGATAAATGCAGTAGAAATGCAATCTCTTTGAAATATGTGCGGTGTCACCCTTGCGGACAAAATAAGCAATGAAGAGATACGCAATATGACAGGGTCGCACGGCAGTGTAATTGTAAAAATGAAGAAAGGAATGCTTAGATGGTTCGGGCAAATAGAAAGAATGACTGATGAAAGACTGACGAAGAAAATGTACGGAGCGAAAGTGAGTGGTAAAAGAAGCCAAAGAAATCCAAGGCTAACTTGTGAATATCAGATAGCTAGTATTAGCTGACGAAAATGTCATGTTAAAAGCACTCGTATACCTAGGCGAAAATGTGTGCGGAGAATGATGAGATTTGAGGAAGCGGAATAAATATGTAAGGACCGCGACGCTTGGCGCTTCGTCTTCTCTGACTACCCCGTTAAGGATAAAGTGTGGAATGTATGTGTATGTATGGAAACTTTGATAGCAACAACGAAACGAATAATGAATTTAACTTCAAAAATTTTAGATTAATTTTAGAATTTTAATTTGAAATCGGTTCTACTCGTTCACGCGTATAAACGCACCTACCGACCTACAACATGCTTACATATTTCCCTTTGGAGTTTGTAAATTTAATAAGCGCTTAGCACTTCAAAGCCCGCGTGTAAAGCAATTTAGCGTAGTCGTCGAAAAACACACAGTTTTCGGCTAGCTACGTAATTGGTTTAGAACGGTGCCTGGGGAAAAGATTAATTAGGGCTGTAGAGATGGAAATAGCAGACGCGGCGCTTTTAAGCGCTACACACTTTCGCTGTGAAGATCATAATAGCGAAAAAGCACGACAGATAAACGTATCGTTTGTAAATGATTCCTATTCAAAAGAGATTGAGTTGAAATTGCTTTGCACTATTTTTATTTGAAAAACTGAGCAAGTTACCAAATGGTGTTTTAAGTTTTTAAAAATGCTAAGAACTGAAATTATGACATTTTTCTTGAGTGCGGAGTTTTACAAATGCAAGGGAATTTTATTTTCTTTTTTTAATTAAATTCTTCTATACTGGTTTAACAGACTAAGAAAAATATACCTACTCATAGCATATGAATCATATAATATGTATCTTCTTATGTCTCCCGTAGGCTGTGAAGTCGATCAAGGGAAAGAGCTTTCATGGAACTGATAGGCGATGGACCAGCAACGTGTATGATTCCTTTGCCATCTGTAAATATAAATACTTATCTTATTGTAAGAAATAATGTAAAGGCAAGGGTACCGGCGGCCAATAGACCAGAGTGGGGCAAGTTGAAAGAGAGGATGGTATAAATATATGTAAATTGAGGACACAATAATACAATGATTTAAATTTTTATATGAAGATTTTTATTAAAATATTTCTATTACTAGAAAAATATGAATATAGAAATTAAAAAATTACACTAATTCTATGAAAATTATATAATTCAACGAAAGTTATAAATCGAATATTTTCTAATCTATACCCTTATATATACATATAATATAAAAAATCGGTAGAAACCGTGTTCCTGTACATTGAATAAGTTTATCAAAAAATGGGTGTGGGCGAAAAAAAAGAATAACGGAACACGATCAAGTATTTTTTTTAATTTTTATGTCTGTCTGTATGTGCACGCTAATCTCCAAAACTACTGAACGGATCGTCTTGCGGTTTTCACAGGTAGATTAAGCTCAGATTAAATCAAAATTCCGCGACGCTTAGCGCTCCGTCCTCTCTGACTCCCCCTTTGGAATACGGCGTGAAGATATGTATGTATGTATCACTACAAAGGCATGATCATACTGCAGTCACATTGCAGAATATCTTCTGCAGCAATTATCCTTTGGAAATATCAATTAAGAGAAATTGAAGAAGTACGCACATGTCATTGACAATCACACACAATATGCATAAGGCTATTTTTAGCCAAGTTTTATTAATAGTCTTTGAGCTAAGCGAACCCGTAAAATTTTC
The DNA here is from genome assembly GCA_907165235.1 of Zeuzera pyrina. Classification (NCBI taxonomy): domain Eukaryota; kingdom Metazoa; phylum Arthropoda; class Insecta; order Lepidoptera; family Cossidae; genus Zeuzera; species Zeuzera pyrina. The sequence continues at coordinate 1,781,716 of OU015622.1, forward strand.
TTATGAAAATCTTTAAAGCTTTTAAGGCTTTAAAAATCTCAAAGGCTTCAACATTTCTAAACAAATACATATTATATTATACATTCAAGCTGTATTCCCTTAGAAGTAGAAAGAGGGGACGGAACGTTAAGCGTTCTGTTTCTTACATACTTATCAACAAGGAATGCAGATAATTTGATATTTTCGCCAGCTAACATTAATTCAAATTCATATCTTGGCCTTGATATTACTTGGCTTTTGTTACCACACACTTTTGCTGCAGATTTTCTTCATCAGTCGTCCATTACTCATCTCTTCTACGTGCCTCAACCGTCTTCATTCATAAAATAACAATTTCATTCAGACCTGCCATATCGCGTATCTTTTTATTACGTAGTTTGTCCGTGAGAGTAACGCACATATTTTTGAGAGATCACATCGTTTCCACCACATTCATTTTTAAATAAATGGAGAAGAATTTTCCCAGACATCAATGGTATGGTCACAAGCAAGTAAAATTTTATACTGCATCTGCCGCACGTAATTTCTAAGGTTTTTTTTTTATGGTGGAGAGAGCAAATGAGCAGGCGAGTCACCTAATGAAAACTGATCACACCCATGGACATTCTCAACGTCTGGTGAATCACAGATGCGTCGCCAGCAAGATAGTTTAAATAATTTGATTTCTACCTAGTTAGAGATAAAACCCGAAGACCTTGGCTTAAATGGAACACATACTAACCTTAGCATCAACGCACCAGATATTAAAATATTTGAGAGTATTTTCTCTATGTAAAAAGTTTTATCAAAGCTCAGTTCGCTTATTTTATGCTTATCTGAGTCTTGGAAGTTTGATGAACTATGTTCGGGGATGGTTGGCGTGAAATTAATTTTACACTTGATAAGCCCTCGTTATTTTGAGTTAGAGTTTTTCTTAAACTATGCGTCTTAAGAAGATAGCAGTAATTTTTCCCTATTAGTTCAGCTCATAGGAATATCCGCCTCTTCTTAAGAGAGTATACATACCGTTTAGTGACTCGAGGTATTCCAGGCCTTTAAAGACGGTTTTTGAAAGACAATAGACCAATCGTGTGTTCCAAAACTAAGTAGTAGGCTTTTTCTATTGACATAAATTTGTTATTTCCAAGGAAATTCACGAAACTGGAAACAGTAGTGAGTAAATTACCGAAAATATTCTTTAATTATAAGGAAATCTCCATAAATTCACATTTTTTTCTTCTTATGCCTATTCGAACTATTTCATTGAAAAATCGGTAATTATAGGGATCACAAAACGAACTATGAAGCATCTAGTAATATCTAGCCTTCAAGAACATTCAGAAAAGTTCAATTCCTAAGTTGACTTAAATGAGATTCTGAGAAAGGCTATTAAACTACCACCGTACTCACCCGTTCCGTGCCAGTCAGTATCTGGTATAAGATTTAAGTAGCATCTTAGAACAATTTTCATATCATGGTTGCACAAGGCAATTTTCCACATACTTGACAAACAAAGTCAATGAGTAGCGGTGGTTTCTGATACGAGACGGTATTTCTGTGCTCTGCAATCCTCCAGCAACAAATCTTGGTCTGCAATCCGCACCTCAAACCAGGCTCGGTGGCTTCTATAAATATTTTGTCTTCTGCTACATGTCTGTGTCGCTTTAGTTGGCACCCACAAACTTCTATCACGCGTAGTACTTAAAGTTGAAGGCTGACAGATGTCACGTTTAGTGCGATCTTTGATTATGGTCTTCTCTCATTTTTTTTGGCAGACGCTATTTCGCCAAACATGACACATGGGGATATAAAGTGTACTAAGAGTAGGGTTAACGTTAATTCTAGTACAATATATACTTCAATTAAAAACTCAATTTGTCGTTTCAAAATTTCCAAATCTTATTGTCAATCTCAGGGGATCATTTCGATGTCTGTCTGTACACTTGCATTATTTCTTATTTTTAAGAAAATTATTGGTCCAAGCAACAATTGTGTCGTTTTAAATCTCGAGATAAATGCCACATACCGCTTTAGTATCCAATTCAAAGCTTAACACGGCTATATAAAACACGTGCGCTTTGCAAAATTTACTATATCAAATACAATAAGTTGACATCCCCGGGGGAGTTGGGTAAATTATGTATTTTATTGTCGCCAGATCCAATTTCATAACCCAGACCGCACCCGGGAGTCAGGGACGAGCCGTAGTGCGGTTCACGCGTCTATTGAATTTTGTAATACATATAAATGCTTTGATAGTACGCTGAGGTACCAATATCGAGGTCTAAGAATAATAATGAAAGTTTTGCTCAGAGGGGAAATACTGTAGGAATAGGTTCGCAAGTCACTGAAGAAGTGATGAAGGTTTGGTGAATTTAGGGCAATGTGCTTACGAATTTTGTAGCTACTTTATAGCCAAAGTTCATTGTATGAGTCGTCTTTTGTGTAATGAAACTTTCATCTCATACGTACAATTTATTATGTGTTACCTTAAAATTTGTTTACCTTCAACAGCTAAAGATCATAATTAAATATCTATAATAAAATAGCTTCTTACATATAGGTATTCTAATATAAATAATCTCGGTTAATTTGCGGTTCTCCATTATTAATAATTAATTTTCTGTTATACATTAATAACTATTTCTAAATATATCTTTTCCACTACAACTTATACACAAGTACTCTACAAGCTTCCAACGAAACAGCTTCAAAAATATTCAAACCGGGTAAGTTATTTCGCAGTACTAATAATAATAACATTAGAATCTGATTTCACCTCATCGATGTCACTTCAAAACAATCGTGTTTTGGCACAGCTGTTTAATTATCAGCAGTGGTTATAGACGAGTTCAGCTTTCAACGACAACTTTGCTCCCTCTCTGTGCCCTGTAATTTTAGGCAATAATGTACGGTTCAATTTCTAGAGATTCGTAAGCGTGTTTGGAATTCATCGATTTTACTTTATGGATAGTTCATATAACTTTTGTCTTGAATAATAGATAAAATATCGTAACAAAAGGTTATGTTTTTATGCTGTTTGTCGAGTGTTCTTTATTTATTATTTATAAAAAAAATGGATTGTAAGTGTAAGTCTGGCGAATAAAGGGGCCTTCGGAGACACGACCGATCCGAATGAAGGTTTTGTTCATTTCTACAAGTGACCCCTAGGAGGACAATAGTGTGTGGTCCGCGCTATTTTGGAGCTGTGAGAGTGTAGGGAGGGCTTTGTCATTGCTCGCTCCTCCAAAAGTGCTTCAGAACAGCACACGAGAGGGAAATGTAAAATTCCGAAGGACATCCCGGAGCCTTTTGACAACACGCTGTGTTCGACCACTGTAGAAGTTTAAGTGGTAAAAGCCCCATATAACCCTGTCTAACACCTAGAGGTCTGGACACCTGCGTTAAGTCTTCTCCTGCGTTACCGAAAAAAAGAGCTGCAAATGTGAGACGCAGGCCACACAGGCCAAACTGCTTTCATACAGTACATGTTTTTGTTACTAACGAATAACTAGATTTAAGTGCATGAAATCTTACGGGAACATGTGACGTAGTTACATTGCAAAAACAATCTGTTTTGCTGTAATGTCGCCTGTACGCCTGCAAATCTATGTTTACTTGATTAATAAAATAATGTATTGTATGTATTTATATTGCATAGTATTCCTTTGAGATTAAAAAAAATCATTATAATTTGTCTGTACTAATATTATAAAGAGGTATACTTTTTTGTTTGTGTATAATGGATACTACTCGACCGATTCCAACATTCTTCCACCTATAAAAAGCTACATTATCAGAGAGTAACATGAGCTAAATTTTATTTTCAAAAGATTTCTACCCGTGCAAAGCCGGGGCGGGTCGCCTGTATTATACAAATTCAAAATTGTTCGTTTAGATTCTACGATATTATTTGAAATATGTAATCATATGTAAAAAGTACATAAATCTGCTTATCCACTATTATATTGAACGAGCAAAATTTGTATACATATACCTACGTATATTTGATATCGCTTTCTCGATAACGACTCAAACGATTTCGATGAAATTTACAATATAACGATTGAGGAAAGCGAAAAAGTGATCTAGCTAGATTTCTATTCTAGAAAAATCGTTTTCTTTGTCTTTCACACACTTAAAACCTCTAAACTCTAAACTTCCAAACTTTTTTAATTTCGCAGCAGTTTACATTCTCAATAGCACAGTGGCTGAGTGTAGGTCTACCACGCCAAAGTGCGTTTTTTTTTTAATATTTTGAAATAATATGCCGTAAGTTCAGTTTGCAACAAGTACCTATTAAAAACACGTATAAATTTATTAATGTACTTATAATAAGGAAAAGGAATGAAAAATGAAGATGAAAGCATAGGTTTCATAACTTCAGACAGCCTGTTCCGTACTACGAAGTGAGGCGAATAAAACCAAAATGTCAGCACACTTAAATGTTCTGAATTCTAAACTCTTCTAATTTCACAACAGAATTTACCTTCTTAATAGCACAGTGGCTAGAGCAAATGTCTACCACGCTGAAATGCGCGGGTTTCCGCATTTCAGCCGCGCATTTCAGCGTGGTAGACATTTGCTCTAGCCACTGTGCTAAAATGCGCGGGTTCAAATCCCGCAATGTGGTCAGACTTTTTTGTTTTTCTTTTATAAGACACTGAGTAAAGCTCGGTCGCCCAGGTGCTTGTCTTTTAATAGAGTAATTACTCGTCGGATTTACATTGTTAATAAAGTACTTTAGAATTCGCTGTCACTAGCACCGTATCTTACGCTGTCTCGAAGCTGACCGCATCGGCTATAAATTCCAACACAATATTTCGGAGTCGATCCTGCTCGAGGTCCCACAATCGACATCTGCCTTCCCCATATTGTTATTTTATTCGATTTTATTTAAGCGGCGTATTGGCAATATGATTGATTTTATAAAGAACTAGCTGCGTACGTGACTTCATGAGAATTTTGAACTTGGTCGATTAAAATCCTACCTTTCTGCCACCGTTCAGTTCGATGCACGGTGGGACTCTATCCTTACGCTGAATGTCCCAAGCAGAAAGTGATTGGATTCTACATTTGTAATGTGTACTTACTTCAGTAGTATGCATTATTTTGTACGTAAGAGTTAATTTTGTATGTAAGTTTAGAACTATCATGGACATTTTCGATTTTATCTATAACTTGGTCATTTTCAAGGCAATTGAATAAAAAGGTGCTCATAAAAAAAAGTTTCAAAAAAAGATTCGGTGCTGGTTAGCTGACCGAGTCCTATCTCTGGTATATCCTGAGGATGCTTCGTTGAGAGGCGAAACACGTGTCGATTGGTGGTTTTTGGAGTTTGAGCGGAAATTAGGTAAAGATTTTAGGAATTCATCACATGAAATGGATTTCTGCAAAGTAAAACCTGAGTCTATTCAAAATCTTCAAAAAAAGTGTTTTTGATATCGGGTCTCGGTACTGCTTCCCATCTTTTTAAGATGGTTTAAGGTCTTGCTACTGACGGTAAGGAACACTTTTTACGAGAATGCACTTAGCCGATTTTTTAAGGTTCTGTACCTCAATAGGAAACTCTTATAGAATCACTTCGTTGTCCGTCCGTGTATCCGCCTCTCCGACCAGTCAATACCTTTTATCTCAAGAACGAGTAGAGGTGCTCTTATACGATAAGAGCATCTAAGTGAACGCAATCAAAAAATGTGGTCATTTATATATTCAAACAAAAACCTGTAGGGTATTTTCCGTTGATCTTAAATCATGAAATACAATGCTACCACTTTCAATTCACTACCACTAGTCCCAGAGTATGGTTTATAGCTTCCTTAAGCTAGCACAAGCAATTGTCAAAATAAAAAGTATTTCTAGACAAGACATTCATTATGGCCGAACAAAGCCGTGAAGATTGACATTTTTGTTCTTTATATTACGTAATAAAATATGACCGTATCCTAGAATTTAGTAGCGCTAAATTTTCAAAACTATTACTGAAACTCTGTAAAAATAAAATTACTTCTTACATAAATAAAACGACTGACAGGAAGTTAGGAAATCAACGTATTTGACATTGACATTTCGGATTTTTATGAAGTCACATCACACGATCTACATAAATATTTGCTTGTGGAAGAACGTGTAAACTTGTTTTTCTGGCGATTTCATTAAATTGTACGTAAATAACGAGCCCTGCTGTATTTCTGGGTGCTTCATTTGTCTGTATGATTTTTTTTAGCTGTATTCAACTTGACTTTCTGTAGTTGTTTAAAAAATATCGCTAAGCGCATGCTATTTCTTGGCAGGTGCTTTTAATTTTTTTTTGTAATATTTTTTTTTGTAGTAGAAAATTACTGACATGAACAAGCAGGAAATTCTGTCCTTTTAAAGTTCATTTGAACTATTTAAAATAATTCTAGTTTTGCAACACTTCGTTAATATTATTACTGATTTGACGAATTATTTATATTGACTATATTATTATTACTGATCTTAATTATTTTTAATTCTTTTTAATCGCCATCAGACTCCATTTACACATACACATAGCTCCAAACATAACACACACTCACACACACACTCTTATTTAGTTAATAACTCACATGTATTACACTTATCACATGAATATAAACGCGAGCACATATACATACATACATATACACATACATACATATACACATACGTATATATACAGATACATGCACACACGCGTACACACATGCATGCATACACAATTGAATCTTGTTCAAGCTTTATAGTCTATTTTAATATTGTTTCTTTGTTTTTTTTCTTTGATTTCTGATTGATTTCACTTCTGACTTCATTATGTTGTATGTATAATATAATCTTCAAGTTGTATCCCTAACGGGGTAGTCAGAGAATACTTGTTTTGCTTCCTCAAATCTCATCATTCTCCTCCCACATTTTCGCCTAGGTATGCGAGTGCTATTGTCATTTCCGTCGGCTAACGCTCTGCCTATTTGCACCTCATAAGTCAGCCTTAGTCTTCCTTGGCTTCTTTTACCGCTCACTTTCGCTCTGTAGATTTTCTTCGTCAGTCTTTCATTAGTCATTCTTTCTATGCGCTCGAACCATCTTAGCATTCCTTTCCTCATTTTTACAATAACACTGTCGTGCAACCCTGTCTTACTGTGTAACTCTTCATTGCTTGTTTTGTCCGCAAGGGTGACACCATACATATGTTATATGTGTGCACAATATATAGCGGTAACACCCTATCCTAGTGTAGGGTTTACAGTTTTGCTTCATTGTTGTTAAAAATGTGTAAATAAATAGATAAATAAATTATTATATTTCACTGGTTGTGATTTTAAAATATAACAATCCCTTTACACGACAATTTCCATACAAAAATAAAACTGTTTTAAATGCTAACAGAACCATAAAATACGGTCAGTAGATACGAAGGATGAAATTACAAGAAGCAAAGATAACTCGAGGTAATTTATCATAATGACGACTCAGTAATTTTTTTAGCCCAGCAAGCGCCCCTAGTGGCGACCCGACGTACTAAATCACCTACCACGAGACAGGAATTATCAAATAACTCAAGATAATAAAAATTATAAAGGAATATTATTATTTGTGCTGCCAGAATCGAGCCCTGTTGGTTTCGTATACTTTTCATACGTTAACAACTTTTTTTTTTGTTACATATGGTCTCATAATATTACCAATAGCAATAATTATCATCAAAGCCATTGCACATTATCTACTATAATATTTGGAAACACGTAAATGAACAGCTGAATTTGTAATGCAAACTACAATTTATTATATTTAAAATAGATAATTTCCACTAAAATTTACTATTTCTGACTTAAATCATAATACTTATATGCAAATTAAAATTAATAGTTCAAAATTAATAGTTATAAAATTAATTTAAATTTAATTAATATCCAAAAATAAACTTTAAGTGATAAATTGTTTATTCCAAAATTTAAATTACATAAGTCAAATGTTACATTTTTGGGTTATAATTCAGGTCAGTACAATAGGTTTACTCTAATACAATAATCCGAATGCCAGTAAATGCATATCCAAAGAAGATTATTGCCAGACTATTGTTTTGTCTTCATTGAAATCGTGTGGTAGAAGAACATTGGGCTGCAGGGCGGAACCATGTATGGTCATACATATGGCTCACATGGAGTATTAACGATAAAATATAAATGATAACTTCATTTACAACTTCTAGATTCTTGTAGTACCGAAAAAGATCGGTCTCGACTCCTGGCTGTTCCTGAGAAGGAGTCAGAACACTGGTTGAAGGTAATACCTTTATAAAACTTAGGAACCTTAATTGACAATACCATACTTTCTCTCATAGTATCCTTTCGTCTGGGGGCCAGGACTAGCCTTCCTCACCGTTGCCGCTGTGGTGATCTCGTCGATGTACTAGGTCACCACGGATTATTCTGTTTACGTAGTGCGGGCCGCATGTCACGACATGCTGCCTTGAATGACGTCATTCGGCGGGGCTCTTGTCGCTGCTGGCGTTCCTGCAGTCTTAGAGCCTGTAGGTGTTGCGCGCAGCGACGGCAGGAGACCGGATGGTTTGACGCTCATTCCCTGGAAACTTGGAAGATCGCTGGTGTGGGATGCCACTTGTGTCGATACACTTGCTGTTTCCCATGTGCCGGCGACTTCCAAGTCAGCAGGTGCCGCGGCTAGCACTGCCGAGAACCTGAAGCGGCGTAACTATGCGATTCTCTCTGAGAGTTTTATATTTACGCCCTTTGCAGTCGAAACTTTGGGTCCCTCAATCCCGAATCAGTTTGGCTATTCAAAGAGGCGATGCTTCCAGTCTGCTGGGTACCTTAAGCAATGACAGCTTTCTAAGCTAACTTTGAGGAAGTCTATTATTTAAGATAATGTGTAGCTTTAAGTTTGTAAATATTAACATGTATGTAATTTTTGTTAGCTGTCAGTGATAAGTTATCACAATGAAATTCTTTGTATCAACCAATAAGAACACTGTTTCTTTGGATCATACCTGTCACGACAAATATCATTGTGAAATCGGAGATATACCTTTTAAAATGTCATTTTACAATTAATATCGAAGAACGTGAAGAGAAATTAATTTTAAGTGAAAACTGTCATATTAAAATCAACAGTAGTGCAAAATTCAAAAATATACACCAATTTCCAAACAAAGTAATAAATATTCTAAAAGGCTAAGAGTATAACAGATACGCATTAACTTTGCATTCAGTAGCTACTTCAGATGAATTGGAGATTAAGCTATTTAATAGTTGGTGCAAGCGAGATGTCAGTTCCTTAAATCGAGCTTAGACAGTTGGTGCAAGCCACCCTAAGTAAAGAATTTAAAAAAAAATTGATTTAAAGTAGAAAATATTAATTTTTAATTTCATATCTAAGTTTGGATTTGGGTAATCAATTGAGTCTATATATCAAATTTTAGCATATTAGTTTTAAATACGACGAATAAATCGCCTGAGTCAGACAGATAGACTTGACAAAACTTATAGGGTTTTCATTTCAATCTTTCTGAAAGCAAGTGGACTCTCCATCATATTTTAAGTCTGTTTACATCAACATCAATTTCAGAAAACGAGCCCTCACTTAGAAATGTTATGACAGCTGTATATATGAGACATTAGGTTTTTTACGACGGTGTAAAATTAGCTGTATCCCGTCTACTGACTAACCAGATACCAGTGTAGACGAGTACGTGATGTGATTTGGAGATAGCTAGATATCACCTGTTTGTTAAATAACTTTCTGAGCGATTGAGAACATAAAGTACAAGTAATACGCGGATTGGACCAGTGTTTTTTGTAAAGACGAATAAAGGAATGCTTAGATACAACGGAAATGTAGAATGAATGAGTGACGACCGATTGATGAAGTAAATCGACAGAGACAAAGTGGTAGTTGAAACCAAGGAATATCAAGGCAGACTTATGAAAAATCAACTAGTCAGAATGTGAAGCTGATGGAAATGACAAAAGCACTGATAAACCGCTATAAAAAATTTGAGGATAAAAAAAAGGAGGCTAATATAATTATTACAATACTTGGTGTCCTGTTCTTTTTGTCTACTCCGTTAGAGATATAATAATGGCAAGATACGTGTTCATGTGGTCCGTTTGAATAAAATTTGCCAGTAAGGCAAATCACAAAATATTTACAGCTCGAAACTCAATCACTCAATCTGCCATTATTTATGGCAACATTTTAAAATTCTTTGGCGACCATCTCCACTCTGTGCGTCTCAGACTGTCTGTCTGGTCAGACAGTCTGGCGACCATCTCTTTTTATTGTCAAATAAAAAGTAAACTATGTGTTTGACACTGACAGTTTAACTCAAAGAGAATGTAACATTACTACGTAAGTTTAACTACTTTTATGTAATTGACATTGGTATGAACGTAAATAATTACGGTTTTATTTAATTTAATGTATTTTAACTTTAATTATGTCAAATTTCACATCCCTTCGTGCGCCCAATATGCTTAAAAACCCCTGAGTGACGCTGTGGGTTGTGCATTTATTGTTCCTGTTGCAAATATATACATTGACTATAATATAAGGTGGACTATAATATAAGGAGGTGAGTGGTGAGCTCTTGTAACGGAAAGACGTGCAGTTATTTTGAAACGAGTTACTTTAATATTAATAGTTAACAGTTGGTGTTTTAAGCTAATTTTAAAATAAACTGATGAAGTGAAATTTAACTATAACAAATAAACAAGTTACATAATAATAAGTGTCCATTCAAGAATTTCAACCGAATGAAATAACAAAAAATTAAGTATCATTAAACCCTGACCTATGACAACCCGCGTATCGCCTGCAGTGGTGAGTCATATCACTGAAAAAATAGAAAATATAGATACGAAACAAAAAGAATTTGAAGAAAATATAAATTGTATCAACAGGAAAATACAAAGCCTGGAAATACAAAATAAAAAGTTAAATAACGATATTGAAGAGATCAAAAATACAATAGATAGCAAAAAAAGGCCAGATGATAATAACGGTGAACACAAAAAATTAGTAATATACGGATTAAATTAATATTATGGTGAAAATCAAGTAGAGCTAGAAGAGAGAATTACTTATGCCTTCTGGGATATGTTAAACATTGACATCACAGGATACATCGACGAGTTGAGTCGAATGGGCAAAATGAAAACACGTAGGCCCGTCAAATTAGAATTAATTAGTAAGAAAATGACACAATATATATTAAAAAATGCCAACCATTTCAAAAACACTGGATCATATGTCTCAAAGTTTCTCAACAGGACAGTGCTACAGCAACGGAGAGAAAAAACAATTCTACAACAGCGACACTCAGTACAGCCCGACGAAAGGTATTCAAACACCCAATCAACTAACGATGACATCAGACGAATTTCCAAAGGAAACCAAAATATTGTACATTCTGAAAATTCATTTCGTTTGTAACGCTTTCACTGTGCTATTCCAAAATATACAAAGTACCAAAAATAAAGTACACATACTGGAAAGTTTCTTAGAACAACGAAAAGTTAAAATAATATGTCTGACAGAGACTTGGATTTCTGAAAGACAAAGACATTCTGTAAATTTAAATGGGTATAAATTTGCATCGGCTTACTACAGGAAAAATCACCATGGCGGGGGCGTAGCAATTTTGCTGAGCGAAGAGATAGAATATGAAGAGCTCAGGGATTTTGTTGATCTGTCAAAAGAATGTATAGTGGAGTGTTGCGCTATAGAACTGTTAAAGAAAGATACTATTATAATAAGTATTTATAGACCTAACCGCGATATTGATGTGTTTTATAAATTTTTGGATGAACTCATTTGCTGGCTAAAACTGAAAGGACATCAAAAACGTGTGATCATAGGTGGCGACTTCAATGTAAATATGTTTTCTAATACTAAAGAATAAAACTAAGTAACTCTATGTTTGAATGCAATCTGTATCAAATAGTAAAACATTCTGCGAGAGAAACCAGTTCGACTGCGACGTGTATTGACCTTATATTTACAAACTATAGGAACTACACATTAACAGTTGAAGAGAACGGACTCTCAGACCATAAAAGTATAATTTATGAACAAAAATTTAAAAATATTGAAATAATAAATCAAACTATGTCAAAAAAAGAAAATATAATACACAAAACTTAACGAAATTTAAAACCGCACTCGGTACAATTAAGTGGACCGAAGTCATAAATGATAACGTAACCACAAATAAAAATTACGATAAATTCCACAACATAATGCAGCAAACATTAAATGCATGTATACCTAAACAGAAAATGACAATAAAACCCAAAAATATAAATACATACTTAACGAATGGTATAAAAAAATCATGCTCACATAAAAGAATACTTAAAATTATGGTCAATCAAAGTAAAAGTCGTGTTCTCCAAACATATTATAAATAATACGAAAAAATTAAAAAAAAAAGGGTAAAAATATCAAAAAAGTTGGAATTTATAAATAAAATGAAACGGTCTACAAACAAAACCAAAACCATGTGGAATATAATAAATAAAGTTATAAATTCAATAAAAAATCAGTTAAAAATATACCAATATAATCTTGAAAATAAATGAAAGTATTATAAATATATCTCGATTAGTAGCAAATAAATTTAACGACTATCTTATATCAGTTGGCGAAACTAGCGGTGCCCGTATTACTAGAGGATACCAAAATCAAACGGCTCAATCCGTGATAAATTCTATATTTCTTGAACCGGTGAGTGCAAGAGAATTTTATGATATAATACAAAAAATGGAAAATAAAAGAAATTTCGGTTATGACGACATACCGCCCATATTAGTAAAAGCATGCAAAGAGGAATTGACGCCCCCCCTAACTAGATTAATTAATCAGTCATTTATTGAGGGATGCTTTCCTGAAAAGTTAAAAATAGCTAAAATAAGACCTATAGCAAAAAAAGAAGGGAAATTAGAAGATACTAGTCAATATAGACCTATTGCGCTACTACCGACAATATCAAAAGTATTCGAAAGAGCTACGTCAAATCGTACATGTAAATTTCTTGAGAAATATAATATCCTAGATGTAAATCAGTTTGGATTTAGGAAAAACAAATCAACCGTTTTAGCAGTGTACAACTACGTACAAGAAATATACAACATTATCAATAATAAAACCTACACTCTCGGCTTATATTTAGATATGACGAAAGCATATGATAAAGTTTCTCACAATATATTAATTAGTCGTGTGGAATTAGAGGCAATACGCATAAGTGGTTTACATCATATCTACAAAATAGGAAACAATACGTTCAATTGGACTATTATGATTCAATGTCTAATCGAATAACTAATATTGATTCCTTTACAAGGGTCACTAAAAATTCTATACCACAAGGTAGTGTATTGGGATGTATACTATTTTTGATATACATCAACGACCCACCGAAAGCAATAAACTCGGTATGTGTTCTTTTTGCAGACGATATCTCACTTCTTTTTAAATTTGGCGATAAAATACAAAATGAATTACAATTAGTTGAAACCTTTAAAAAAACTCAATTATGGTTGCAACATCACAATTTAGAAATTAATCTCAAAAAAACTAATATTATGTTATTTAAAACATATCAAAGAAAACCAATGAATCTAGATTGCATTTTAAAAATTCTAAACATCTCGGCGGTGAGTGAATTCTCCCTATTAGGAATAACCCTAGATGATTATATTATCCGATATGGTCTTGCCAGGATAAGTGAGTACTTATCCTGGCAAGACCATATCGGAAAAATTTCGGCGAAACTGTCAAGGTTTGTATTTGCCTTAAGCATTTTAAAATCAAACAACTAACTACGCGACCGCCTTAACGTCGTATTACGCATATGCATATTCATGGTTCTCTTACGGGATTGAACTGTGAGGCGACAGTACAGACTTCAAAGACCTCTTTATCTTACAAAAAAATGTCTTCGAATTCTATGTAATTTAAAAAAGAATGAAAGTTATAAACCACACTTCGTAAGCAAAAAAATATCAACACTACCTTCAATATATGTATATTCTAAAAGTATCAACATTCGTAAGAAAATATAGAAATAATTATTTTAAATCAAAGAATGATATCTGCACGCGATATGAATTTAGAAATAAAAATAAATTACGATTACCCGAAGTCAAATTAAAAACTGTAGGAAAGAGCCCAAATTTCAGATTTATTAATATATATAACAAACTTCTGAATGGAATAAAATCGGAAGAAAAAGATGGATTATTTAATTATAAATTGAAGTCGCTATTAATAAAAAAATGTTACTACAGTGTAAAAGATTTCCACTCGGATAGCACGTTGTAGATGGGTTGCTGTGTGCCGTCTGATGGCGACACATTAATCTAATTAATAATTTCTGCACAGTCGTCCGACGTGTGCATGTACTTTTATATACTTGGTTTGTTTTTTTTTTATTTAAAAACACTCATCCTCATCATATATATATCGCAACGCCCCAACGGGGTTCATGTATTGTACTTATTGTTTACATACTGTACCAATACCATAACATTTGTAACTGTAAAATGCATGTACGCAACTATGAAATAAATAAATATAAATGCACTTCTGTTTGTAATTCCAAATAAAAAAAGGTGTGCAAAATTTTTTCTTCACGTATTAATGATATATGAAGATTCTCTCTTTTACTGAAGTTTCAAGAAGATTCTCTCTTTTACTGAAGTTTCAAGAAGATAGTTCGTAAAACATCACTATAAAGACGTTGACAGTCTGCTACATGGAAAGACTTGTAATAAATAGGTCAACAGTGGGTGTTCCTAATTAAATAACAGCAATCTGGAATACCTCTGTCCACACCCTTATGAGACCCATTAGTGAGGGCGTGAAAAACACACTATCGTTCTAGTTAATCAATCATAATCACAACGCTTTAATCGTGCAAATAAGGAGTGAAATTATTATGAAATGCTATCCGACTTTAATAAGTCAACCTTGATATTCATTAGCTTCTGTCACTAAAAAGAGAACTTTTGCTTTCGATCTTTTTTTATGTGATCTTAGATTTTTGCTTTGTATTTCTTCATCAGTCGCTTTACATTCTCTTTACATATAGAAACAATCTCCTCTTCATTTAATATCTATTGAGTGATCTTGCGACGAAAGCGCCAAACAGCGATAACAACCATGATAGCCTTTGTCATTGCTAACATATGAGAACTAGAAAGTAGAGAAATATAGAGGAATATTTTCAATAAATTATCAATATTTTAGACGATTCTTCAAAACTGTATTGTAATTTCGCAATAATTCGTTACTTTAATTTCTTAACTTAAAAACAGGTGTTTTAAAAAGTCTGGTGCTTTAAAAAAAAATTACGAATACGCACACAGACACACGCACATAGACACAAAAAAATCACTTATGTTTATGTTCAACATGATTATTATTAAACATATTTTCTATTTTTTAGGCAATAATTGACTTTCAAGCTATCACAAATATAAAAATACATACATACATGTTCCAGTAAGGTAGTCAGAGATGATGGTGTCAAGCATTGAAATCAATCACTCAAATCTCATCAATCTCCTCACTCACTTTCGTCGAAGTCTGCGAGTGCTTTTGATGTTACCGTTACCTAACACTCTGGCTATTGGCTGTTCATTAGTCAGCCTTGGTCTTACTTGGCTTCTGCTAACGCTCTTTTTCGCTCTGTAGAGTTTCTTCACTAACTGTCACTCACTTATTCTTTCTAAATGACCGCAGCGAACCATATTAAAACATTTCTTTCTGAATTTTTACAATAGCGCTGTCATCTAAGCCTACCATACTGCGCATCTTTTTCTACGCTACATTCATTGCATATTTTTCTACGCTGGTGACACGGCACGTATGTTTGAAAGGTCACATTTGTAGAATGAATGAATGAATGCAGTGGGCATTCATCTTAATTTCACTCGATTAAGGGTACATCGAGGTCTTACTACCGTACAATAAAGTTGTCAACGACACTGCGTTGTGGATGACCATTTCGGCAGATTTCGATATTCACAGAGCACCGTTAACTTTATTACCAGTTGCTATCCATCTCTCTGCATTACAGTTCCATTGATCTCCAGAAAATTTACTCCCCAGATATATTATGTACGTTCATACTGTTTTATTCATCTGTTCTAGACACTATCACAGACAACTTTGCAATTCAATCTCAGACAACAATAAAGGGGAGACGAGACAGCTTAAAATTTATCTATCACAAATAAATACCAACATACATACATATCTTCACGCCGTATCCCTAACGGGGTAGTTAGAGGGGACATATCGCCAAGAGTCGCGGTCCTCACATACCTCTTTCGCTTCCTAAAATGTCATCATTCTCCTCACACATTTTCGCCTAGGCGAAAATATCTGAGAATGTGAATTCGCATCTAGATGCGAATGCTTTTGACATTTCCGTCTGCTAACACTCTATCATTTCTTATTTATCTATCATTTCTGTACTTTAATGCTCAACAGGTTTCTTGACTCATTTGTATTCTTATTTCATTTCAAAAACATGCTTCGGTAACTGACAAAGACAGTTCGGCCGCCTTTAGTTCTCTTTTTCGATATATCGTGCGTTACGATCACTTGATTACCTTACTATTTTACTTCCCCAGAAAATATTAGTTATCACGTATAACCCTATGGAATGTACACTGTCGACAGCTATAAAAACGTTACCGCCATAAGGGTTCATCGAAACAGGTCGTGTAATAAGACAACAAGCCAACTATTATGAGAAACTTTAGGACATGGAGTTACGCAAAAATATGGCGCGCTTTTGATGTGGCGATTCCAAGGAGTTTCATTCGCATTTTGGAAAATATGTGAAAAGTGAACATTTGCGATATTGTAAAAATTGGTTTGAACTTTGGTTGGTTTTACGAAAAAACAGATCAACCCTCGGAATTCAACTAAAGTGTTTTACAGTGTAGGTAATATCCTAAAATCTTGCTGAAAAACGAAACTATCCAACACTGATTATTGCCCGCGATTTCTTCCGTATGAAATGTCGCTTGTTCCATATCTACTTTGTCGGTATTTCTTATTACTTTAAGCATTGTTTTTTTTTAAATCACTTAGATACGTGTTCGTGTTCAATTATATCATGTATTTCATATATTTTAGATTATTTACACAGTTTGCTTTCCAGCCAACTTTGAGATCTGTACATTCCAAATATCCGTTTTTAATAGGTGTGTTCTGCATAATATGCTATATGAGCAATCTCCGTACAAAAATGTCTAAATCCAGTGATTTGAACTGTGATTTGATATATTAGTAAGTCTGTTTTTCCCTTTTATGTAGAAGATTAGAAGAATTTAAAGTAGAATTTATTAACAACATGACTTACTCGGAAACCGCTCAAGTAAACAGATACATAATGTCATTGTTGCCAAATTTAATTATCAAATAGTATGTAGAATTAGATTTGAAAAATAGCAAATTTGTAGTACGTATTTGCAAGTTATAGTAACACATAGAGCATGTTACTGTTAGCACCCTTCATATTTGTGACATCTAAAATAAAGTAGTTAAAAATATAACTTTCAGTTAAATGGTTTTAATCTAACCTACAATCGATGCGGTACTTACGAAAAACCAGAAAACCATTCATCAAAGTTGACAAAAGCTAAAATATAATGATGAGTGTAAGACTATGATAATACTAAAATAACGAGAAAAAGTTTTAGCAATATGATTTCTAGCTCGAACATACGAAAGAAAGCTTGCTAACAGAGCAAGAACACTTCGAATGTCTTTCTGAAGATTTTTCGATGATGTCAAAATAATGATGTTAAAGAGAATCTTGCTAGCGGAATTTTATAACTAAAACAGAATGTAACTGTGCGTCTCGTGTTTAGGAAAACATCAATATTGTCTATTACTTTGATATGTTCATTTCCATTTTGGATGGACAAAAAAGCGATTTGCAACAAGATCTCATTTTGATTCAATTTTTAGTAATGAGCCTTATTGATGGTGATTGAAGCCGACAGTATTACGTGCTATGCTATCTATACATACTCTCGTCGGCTATACAGTTATTTTGCTCGGAAGCAATGCAGTTCACATCGCTGCGTGTGCACGAAAAATATGGCTGCCATATGACACTGACGTCCTCTCTGACTACCCCGTTGGGGATACGGCGTGAGGATATGTATTTATGTATATGACAAATATAGTACTACCGCGCTTCATAGTAGCTGTGAAATATGATTACAAGAAACGAACTAAGTTGAAGATGGTAAATATTACTTTCTATAGGTACGCAAACGCGGAGAAATCCTTTAAAATGTATCCGAGTCTCTTTAGGAGATAGAGTTATGTAGGATTTTTATCCACTGAAACTTCAAGAAGTATAAATTATTATTCGTAATTGCCATATCCAATTACTTTCTCTGCTCTATCACAACCACCCTCTTAGCAAAGGTTCTTCATTACACCTTTGCGCAGACGAGGTAATTGCAGGGCCGACACACGCGAGCATAACCTCTTAATTTATTGAACGAAACTAATGAAATTCCTGAGCAAAGTTTATTGCGAGAGACAGCCCTGTTTCGTGTGCTAACAATTTTCGGCCGGCTCGAGAGCAAGGGTTGAACGCTTTAATCGTTTCTTTAATTATTTTAGAATTAATGTTTCGTCTCTGGCATAGCGGCAATTTTGTAAGATGTCCCACGGTATTAGAATATTTATTTGTGTTTAGATTGTTGGATCTTGTTTATTTGCTTTACAAATTTGTACTTGTATTTTCCGTGTTATTAGGATTTCACAGAAATGTTTCCATATAATATATTTGGTAAG
Source organism: Zeuzera pyrina (assembly GCA_907165235.1). Classification (NCBI taxonomy): domain Eukaryota; kingdom Metazoa; phylum Arthropoda; class Insecta; order Lepidoptera; family Cossidae; genus Zeuzera; species Zeuzera pyrina. The sequence goes on from OU015622.1 coordinate 1,800,547, forward strand.
AGATTCGTATTTTTATACACTTAACAATAAAAGACTAATTGGGAAAATGGTTGAAAGGATGAGTGTCTCTACTTCATACGATGCGTTTATTTTTATAATAAAGTGCTTCAAGAAGGCATCCAATCAAAGAAAAAGAAATTTAAATATGTTATTACTTATTAGACAATCATAATATTTTTTGACCAGTATTAGGTACTATAAGATAGGAATGTAATCAGGAACCGATCCTCTCTGCACCTGAAATCAATGGCTTTCCGTAAAACATAACTATACAATCTTATATCTTTAAAAAACTAGCTGTGCTCCGCGTTTTCAGTCGTGTTAATTTATATGTTTTTCCAGGACAAAAAGTGGCTTAGACTACTCATAAAAAAGTCCTTTATCGGCCAATGAAAGTTAAAATCGGTTTAACTGTTATGGAAGCTAATCCGGAGAAACGAAATAGACAGACGAAAATAAAAAAAAACATATTTCGATTTTGGTAAAATACAAATAAGTTCTCGGCTCAAGAAAGAATCTTTTTTTCGAAATTACAAACAGACATTTCCATTTCATTTATTCATATGTATATTTGTATTATATTGTAGAGTAGCAGTACTTTGCGGTTTTACCTGCGTTAAATTTAGTATTTTTCTTGTATAAAAATAGCCTAGATTACTTTCTGAAAAGTCCATCTGCAAATCGGTTCAGCAGTTGTAAAAATTAGCCCGGACAAACAGACAGACAAACAATATCAGTATTTACACGTAAATACTGATACTGTTTACGTATAAGCCTTTCTTTTGAAATCTCAAACAGACGCTCCAATTTCATTTATATGTATAAATGATGTTATGATAAAAAATGATGCCAGTTCATCTCGATCCAGATTCTCTCAGCACCGATATTCAAAAATACTTTGTAACGTGGTTTAATTAAATGAAAATGGGTTTGATTATTTGTAAATAAAAAAAAATGGTTTGGCTTTACTTGGTTATTTGAACTGACCCCCGAAAATCAATTTTCAATTTTTGAAGCTTACCGCTGTATTTAGATCACTATTTAAGCCCTTTCAGATGTTTCCGTTAAAAAGTTTCTGAAACAAAGTCTGTAGCGAGCAGAAAGACACACACTGAGATGAATCCAAAACCGTATCGTTTTTAAAGATTTCGAATGAAATAGTAAAAATTGTCTAACAATAATAGAATCGCTATGGAAAAAGTGAAAAAAGTTTGTATGTCGTGAAAATAATTAGCAAAAATCGATATGGTTATTGGACCACGTAACAGCAAGTCTAACTTCGGTGGTGTTAACGTTTATGAATATCACAATTTACCGCTCACACCTGCGTCGTGTATTTACGACTTGTTTTAGTGAAGTTATTACCGTGACGGTTACTGCAGCTAAACACATCTACTATAACTTAAACGTGAAAGTAAGTAAAATGCAAAACAGAAATAAACTTATAGTTTAAAAAAACTAAAAAGAAAGAGTAAAAAATAATGTTTCTATTAATAATCTATTTAATAGTTTTCCTTTTATTTAATTAATTAGAAATTCCACTAACTCAATATAATTAAATGCTTTTTACTAAGTTTAAAATAAGAATAAAGTGATTGACAAAAAAATTATTTTATTGTAAAAGTGTGGGTTGCTTTTTACAACATTTTTTTAATAACTCTAGTTTTATCAATAGCTACCAATAAAATATTTTTTTATTGGTAGCTATTGATAAAAGTAGACTTTCTATATACTGAGCTAATCTTTCACACTGGCAACGCGAAACCAAAAATAAGAAAAAAATACTAAATAGGTACTTATATATTTAAGACCTCCTTCCGAAAAAGAAGAAAGCAGTATTTTTTTCTTCAAAACTACTGACCTGTTAAAAATTAAATGAGAGTTTGTTTGATTACTTTTTACAAGCTTTTATTTAACTTGTTATTTTAAAGTCTACAACAGGTGAAAATATTGCGTAAATTAAACTTATGAGTTACTCTTGTCCTCTATACATTACATAGAATATATTGTACACAGCATAGTGTATGCATCTGACTCGTACATGCATACATACATGCATACATACATATCTTCACGCTATATCCCTAACGGGGTAGTCAGAGAAGGTTGAGAGCTAAGCGTCGCGGTCCATACATATTTCTTTCGCTTCCTCAAATCTCATCATTCTCCTCACAGATTTTTGCCTAGGTACGCGACTGCTTTTGACATTTCCGTCGACTAACACTCTGGTTATTTGATCTTCATAAAGGTTAACTTTGGTCTTCCTTGGCTTTTTTGACTACTCAATTTCGCTCTGTAGATTTTCTTCGTCAGTCTTTCATCACTCATTCTTTCTATGTGACCGAACCATCGAAGCATTTCTTTCTTCATGTTTAGAATGATACTGTCGTGCAACTTTGTCGTACTGTGTATCTCTTCATTGGTTACTTACTCGTATAAATGACCCGTTTTAATTGTATATTAGTAAATAAATCATACAATTGTACCAATCGGTGACTCGAGAAGTACGGTGTTATAAATACCAACCACACTAAATTCAATTTACATAATATTTTGTTGCAGAATGAGGCTACTTTGCGTTTTATAAAATAGAATATAATTTAATGTGAAACTTTACTTTTGATGCTAAGAGAAGTAAACAATATTCTAGTAAATACGATTGCTACAGAAATTGCGCTCAAACTGTCTTTTAATAACAAGGCAAACAGTAGATTGTTTTACGCAGAAGAAACAATTACTCCTTGTTCAGAATTCAGATATCTAAGCTTGATTAAAATTTCTTCTTAACAATGATGTCTGAGAGAAACGCCGAGTAATGCAAAGGGGATACGAATGACAACTTTATATTTTGGTCTAACATAAAAACGCGAGAGGATAACATTAACGTTTCAAGTAGGATTCGAAATCAAGCAATGTCAAGGTCACTCTAAGAGCGTAGGATACAATCTAGGCTCACCGACATAATCGAAATCAAGCAATGTCAAGGTCACTCTAAGAGCGTAGGATACAATCTAGGCTCACCGACATAATCGAAATCAAGCAATGTCAAGGTCACTCTAAGAGCGTAGGATACAATCTAGGCTCACCGACATAATCGAAATCAAGCAATGTCAAGGTCACTCTAAGAGCGTAGGATACAATCTAGGCTCACCGACATAATCGAAATCAAGCAATGTCAAGGTCACTCTAAGAGCGTAGGATACAATCTAGGCTCACCGACATAATCGAAATCAAGCAATGTCAAGGTCACTCTAAGAGCGTAGGATACAATCTAGGCTCACCGACATAATCGAAATCAAGCAATGTCAAGGTCACTCTAAGAGCGTAGGATACAATCTAGGCTCACCGACATAATCGAAATCAAGCAATGTCAAGGTCACTCTAAGAGCGTAGGATACAATCTAGGCTCACCGACATAATCGTGGTGACGACTCGAATTAAGTGAAAAACGGTTGACCAAATATATCATACGAGTGGTTATCAATGGGTGATAAAATTATATGAAGACCCAGAGAATGGGGCACAGAAATATTGACAGGAAACTGATGAAATGGACTGACGACTAGGTGAAAATCATTTTGTGACGGTGTTGAATGAGAAATCAATGTCCCCGCCTGCAAAACCTTTTCCAACATTCATCATATTTTATTATTTACTTTTGAGGTTTCGAAGAAATATCAACATTGCATTGTGCGCTATATTGCTCTTACAAATTTCCATATATTTTAAAGCTTGTTTTTCGCTTTTCAATCAAAAATGTTAATGTAGTCGATTTGTTTCGTTTTTCTTTAAATAATTTAGTTTTTTTTGCAATTTTTATTATTCGTTATATTGTTATATATTTCTATACTTTTCCCCTTCTACTTTCTTTTTCTCGATCACTATGTTGAAATTTTATACTCTATATCAATCCCACAATTAAGGCGAATCTAATGACACCTCAATTATGTAAAAATCCGTCAAGCCGTTTAGGCAACAGAGCATGCCTAAGAAATGAACATAAATACATACACACACTCGAAAAAAATAACCCTCCCTAGGCAGTCAGGTAAAAAATTTAATATTGAGTAATTTGTATTTTGCATCCATTTTCCTCTCAATTTTTTTACTTTTTATTTACTCTAAGTTAATACCAAAATGCCCAAAACGTTCTTGGTCAGTTTTTCCAAATATTGTTTGAGATCTCGACACGCGATTAAAACTCCCATTTCACCTAATATTTTTTCTATACTTACTTAAAGTTATCCGCTGTCTCTTACTTCTTGTACGTAACATAGGGGTTTCGCAGTTTTGGCGGAATAAACAGTAAATTTTGATGACGAATCATTAAAAGAATTAGAATGATTGCTATTAGAAGACGGGGGAACGGTGCAGAAGTTGCGAATTTTGGCATTAAGTAATTGGTTGAGATTGAAATTTGGAAGAGCACTTTTTAATTTAAAAATGTTTAAGACGTCAAGTTAGTTACCCCTGTTTGAATGGATGAGTGATGGCCGCTTTTGTTTCTGACAATGTGTTTTAAATTTTGATTACATAATCCCTTCATTGTATTTAATTAAGGATCCGTTATATGTTTCACTGTTCTTTTAATATTGTGTGTCTGTATTTGACGAATTTCCAAGAACAAAAGTAAGTGTAACGAGTAAAATGTTTCATGATTTTTATAATTACAAAATGGTTATAAAATAATAATCTTGTCATTCAAAGTCAGTTTCACCATTTGAGTTCTACTAGGGAATAAAAATAAATACTAAAGTAATAACTGGAGAATAAAATCTATGCACAATAAATATATTATGCCGTCAAAAGCGACATATAAATGATAATACGTGCATCAATATTGATATCATAGTAAAAGTAACCACACAGCTTGTTTGTGATTTACTGATTCAGTGTTAACGTGTAATTAACGTCGTGTGTCAGCACTAGTGTCAATTTAGCCACGTGTAGACACAGTCGCGAATAGAAGCTTGTAATCCATCTGTAGATCACATTGTTTAACTTGCCGTGATCGCCACACCGTCACCACTTAGATAAAAACTCGTTCGTGTAAAGCATGATTCACGTTACAACGTGTCGGGACCGGGTCGTGCCACGGACGGGACACGGTGAGACATCTATAATATACTTTTGAAGTAATTCATGTTCGACCGGGCCGAGTTCGAGCCACGGCCGAGGCACGGTCGGAGTACGGCGTCGAAATGGCGGTGGATCTTCATATAAAAGTATGCTATAGATGTTTCACCATGCCCTGCTTGTAGCACGGCCCGGCTCCGACACGGTGTAACGTGAATCATGCTTTATTCTGGCATATTACCGCTTTGCCTGGGCACTCAAATTCATTTAACTCTTACTACAAGACTAGTATCGCTTATATAGTATGTACTAAAGTTAAAAAGTTGTTCTTTTCGTGTACCTTTGTTGCAGCCTTATTTTCAAAAATAATATTTTTTGCGATCTACTTATATTCGTTTTTTTATTTATAATTCCAAACGTATTGTGTTTATAATGTATGCATGTAAATATCCATAGACTTTATAATTCTAGTCAGTCTGTACCGTAATACAAAGTGAGGCAAATAAACTGTAGATGTGCGGTGCTGTTGTCTAACGAAATTACGGCAAATAAGCTTTTATGAGAATGAATAATGTGTGTCGTATGTAGAGATGTCTAGAATTATGTGTAAGGTATTTGCTAATATTGTAATAACTAGCAAAAAAAAACACCAGCCAATGGCAAATTACACTTGCATAATTAGTACTGTATTATTTGTGTTATCAACTGCAAAAGGATTGTTGTCACTGAACACTGTCTTTTTTAAAAGAGGAACATAATGGAATTGGAAATATTCATACATAGATACATAATTATCTTCACGCCGTATCCCTAACGGGGTAGTCAGAGAGGACGTAGCGCCAAGCGTCGCGGTCCTTGCATACTTCTTTCGCTTCCTCAAATCTCATCATTCTCCTCACAAATGTTCATGCTTTGTGTAAATAAAAAAATTTTTAAAGTTCACGACTATTTAGAGTTAATACTTGATCTTTTTTTTTTTATGATAACTAGGTCCACGTTTGACTCCTACTGCACCTGATTTTAAGTAGCAGTGGAGCCTAAGATGTAGCACGTGGATCTAGTAAGTGCCTATTCACTCTGGCCTTAAAAACTTTTAGGTTATACATCCAAATCATATAGTCGTTTACGTCAAATACTTTTTGAGGAAAATGTCAGTGACATATGGATAGATAGCTAAATAGACATTTAGACATTGACTGCTTTGTTGGCGTTGGCAGAGCAGCTGTCCATGCCAAGAGTCCAAGAGAAGAGAATCGGTTACGTTAATTTTGGAAATAAAATTTTCTTAATTGGTTCGGAGTCTGGACGTTTCTGGGAGTTCCCCCAGGTCGTTGTATGGTATCAATAGTACAAGTCTAGTGTTTAGTTTGGGGTCACACGATTTATGTAAATGTCTTGGGTATTATTATTTACAAAGATAAATATATATTTACAAAGATAAACGTTCTGTTTTTTTTTTCAATTTAATACTGGACAGTGGACAATAATGAAAAAAAAATTAAGTGTGCATATACGGCTTTATTACTATAATGAAAACGAAACGAATAAATAAACGAAAATGAATGATATTGTATAAAAAATAAAATGGATTACTCTGTGAAAAGTTACCTTCAAGAATATTTACATCCAACTGGATACTGTCTTCTAAAGATGTAGTTGAAGACAAATTATGTGACCTAAAGTAACCTTTGATTACTAACGTTTCATATCTGTCGATTTCTAACCCCTGGAAATACACCTAATAGTATATTATGTGAAATTGCTATATATAGTACTAATATCAACAACACAAGATGAAAAGAGATGGTGGGGTATAGAGATGTTACAAGGTTAAATTTCTCGACTTCAATTATCTCCTCAGAGTGCGGCCTCTTGTTTAAATAAAGCTCCATGTTTACCTGCCAACGAAAGTCTCATCAAAATCGGTTCAGCCGTTTCAGAGATAAGCTTGGACAAGCAAACAGACAGACAAAAACTTAAAAACGGAGTATTTAGGTTTCGGTTACGTGCAAATAATATTGATATGAGCTTCAGAAAATGCTTTTATTTCAGTCACATACATACACTTCAATTTTATTTATATATTATATAGATAGGTTGTTCTGTCGCTTATCTAGTATCATCAGTAGCGGAGATGAGTCTCCAGAAAGTTTTTAATACTCGCTTTAGGAACCGATGAAATTTAAAATGGCAGAGTAATTGAAAAATAAAAAGTTGCTAACGAGATTGTTCGAGGCTTTGATTAGCTCTGATTGTGATTAATTGCCAGTTAATGTCAGAGTTTCATTAAATAATCCATCATAACGGTTTTTACCGTTTTTCCAACGTGACGTATAGTGAGTGACAGTGCTTTGGAATGATTTAGTGTTCTTTATTGGCATTGGAAAAAGGAAAGATATCTATTTAATATTTTTCACTCCATCTATTCGAAAAACGATGATTGGTTCTTCCATAAGCGCGAACAAAGTAGCTCTTTTCTCTTAAATACTTCCATAGAAGACAGCAATGCGTTTGAATAAGGAACATCTATTGATCCTTAATGTTCTGAGAGCAAAGAGGTCGAATGACAATATTGTATGACAAAATGTTACTGGCAGATGGTCAGACCTGGGCGGCAGTAGCCGCGCGGCAGAATAAAAAAGAAATTAAAAATTTAAAACGTGAAATTTCTTTGTACTTCTACATATCGAACAGCGTCTCTTATATATTTTTCTTATAAAGGGGAGTGACCAGTGGAGTGTATCACTCGGTAGTCAAATTATTTTTTTACCTCAGAGCGACGTATATTAAACCCCTTGCTGCGTTAAAAATTCTACTTTAGAATCCCACGATGCGCTCGGGGTTCTACTCTAGAATCCTTCGCTTCGCTATAGACTCAAAATAGAGCCTCAAAAATAGCGATTTTCTTAAAATTTTTGGAACCATACTGCGTTATATACCTAGTGAGGTATAAAAAAAAATCCCATACACAGTGTGCAATGCAGTGTCTACTGCAAAATTTATATACTCACCCGAGCAAACTCGGGGCGAGTCGCTACACTGAATATTTTAGTTGTATTCCGAGGGTTCCGAGGGCTAATCTGTTGTTTCATGAAACCAACCAAAGTTCACTAAAGTATTAATGAATTTTACAATATTACGAATGTTCAATATGTAAAATAAAAATATTGAAGTTACAAGTTCTAACATAATATTTACAAAAATTTATGTTTTTAATAAAGAGCTCAATTTAAAAATATGTTGACGGTGTGCATCGGGCCTACCTTGGTTAATATTAAATTTAATATTTTTTTAGTTTTGTAAATATTTCGACAGTTAAGTTCAACGATTTTCGTGTGATAGTTCAAAATTAACCTGTGAATTTAGTAAAATTTTTGTAAAACCCTCTAGAATATTTTTCAGTGTACTGTAGTCTAATGTATATTATGTAAATTAAAATATCTAGGTATATAATTAAATATAGCTATAGGTATAACATTTGTAGGTAACACATATATTGCAAAACTCAGTGACACCAAAATCAACCGTAGTTAATTTTCTGCGAGAGATTTCTGAGGGAATTCGCAAAACAGTTTCAATATAATAGAGGCAATAAATAGACAATATACAGGGGGTTCAATAACAAACAATATTAATATAAACACACAGATGAGACGGCGATATCGTTTTCGGAGAACGTGCTTATTACTGAGGTAACCGTTTCGTAGACTGTTGGTCTAGGTTACAAGAGGAGACTGAATTTTTACTTCAATTATGTAACATACGTATTAATATGAGATTTTTTTTAAAACTAATGAGAGTGCTAAAAATTAGCAAAGAGCACATACTCTTCGGCCAATTCTTAACTTAGGCAAAAAAATAGAATGACGTCATAGTTTGTAGCGAGAGTGAGAGAAGTTGTCGTTATTGAAAAACATTGAGAGATTTCTTTTCCATTTAAGATATCCATTTTCTAAGCACACATACCACAACTTCGCTTTTAAGATTCCATACCCTAAAAGAAAAAGGTCACCGTCGGTACGCTGTCACAGCAGATTTACTCAGAAACTGCGTCAAGTACGAACTTTAAATTTTGGCATATTCATATACTTTGTTAATATATATATTAAGCACTAATTAACATAAAGTATTGATAGAAGAATTAAATAAAAGGCGATTTGGGAACACAGATTGATCTTGACCATATCTCTCTTCTTATCTTTGAAATAACTGGACCGAAGATATTAAAAATTTCAGAAGTTATAAAGCCTTATCTAAAGTTTACAGGAAAAAAAAAATTAATAAAAAAAATTAAACCGCCTTCAAAAAAACACTAAAAAGTACATAATAACTATCCTTTACTAATAAAAACACGAGTACTATAAAAATAACTTTATAAGTACGATACACATACTTAACTGCAATTAATTAAATAATTAATTCAATTAACTTCTTTCTAATTCAGGAGCGCAACGATATACAATATAGATTATAACCAGGTCGTGTTATTTGGTGTGTATCTTCGAAGTCCAAACTCCAATACCAGTGAAACTTAAATGGGACCATATCTGAAATATGACCAAACAAAAGAAGAATCATCGAAATCAATTCATAATTGGCGGAGTAATCACGTAAGCACGTAACAAATATACAAAAAAAACATAGTCGAATCGAAAACCTCCTTTTTTGAAGTCGGTTAAAAATACAACAGAAACTTTAGGTCTTAGAAATTACGTTTACAAATTTACCGTTTTGTAAATATCGTGTGAAACCCTCTGTCATTTAGCACTTAACCTATAGAGATGAAATATCGGACCATCTTATTCACCACTGCTCAGTTTATTTACACTAACAAATATCAACTCTCGCTCGCATTAAGTAGTACATAACTAATACTGGACCTGTGTGTACATCTCTGTATATTTTTTTATATTCCGATAGATATTTAAATATTTATGTAATGATTTATTGTTCTATTCGGTGGTGTTGCAAAAACATCAAAAAAATCAAACTATGAAACAAAACGCATTAGCCGCAACAATGTTTAGACGTGAATTATTTTCATACAAAATAAATGACATTACCATTCTATAGGTTGAGTACTCCATGCTCTCTGTACAGTTAGCCGGTTTTTATTGTCAATATCATTTGTACTTCATTATTGTGATTAATTTTTGTAATTTTTAGTTTTCTTTCTACAAAACCTCACACTGAATTTGCTATTCAGTGATAGTTATCTTTTTGAATTTGAACTCTGGAAGATTCAAAGCATCATCAGGAGATCCTGATGATGCTTTGTTAATGGGTGAAACACGTCAATCAATATTTTTGAGATTTTGGGCGGATGATAGCTAAAAATGATAAGAAGTAATCACGAAATGGATTTTCCCAAAGCAACAACTAAAAATCTTACAAAATTTTTTTTTTAATGTATGTATTAATTTGTAAACTGAATCGCTCGACTCTTCTGTTTAAACGCGAAGGTCTTGGATATAGAATAGGTGCGTAAAAAGCTTAAGCGCAATGCATGCCAATTCGTCCACGGCGGACAACGCCGGACGCCTAGCAGCCCATGTAGTGATCGCATAAAAAGTAACAGACATAAAACGAATTAAAGATAAGATGTGACAAAAGCATCACTTTTTAAAATTTCGTAGCCAAAATTGCATAAATGAATTCTTGTAGCTTCGTTGTAACTATCTGTCCGCATGTTACAGCCGATGTATTTTAACCATAACATCTACTGAGCTCCTTCGTACAGAGATGTACATTAGTAATTCAAAATCAGAAACAAAAAGAAGAACTTAAAAAATGGGTAGGCTTTTCTACACTTGTTTTAACTTTTAATTTCACTGAAATCGCTATGGCAAACTAAATGAAAAAGTATCCGACGTATTCAGCGGCCTCTTTTGTGCCGCCAGGCACTTATATGGCAGGGTGGCCATGTAAGGTCCGGAGACCAAGAAGACAACCGATTTGTGTAAAATATGGTTTAACACTGCATACAATATAAAGAGCTAAAGAATCATACATTTACTTATACCATGCATATACGATGCATACCACAATACATTCTATAGTATATCATATCAACTTGTCTGTGTGTTTTTGCTGACGCTACAGTTACGGCGTGACCGGTGTGCGAATCGAGTCGGTCCAACGGCCAGTTTCAATTTACCCTCCCTCGGTGTCCCTGCGCCGAACTGTCAAAAGAAGGTGCATTTCTTTTTTGGATAGCTTCTTTCAGATATTCAGATTTAAAAGGTTAGGGACGATTTTGTGACGATTACTACATATTAAGAGTGGTCTCACTTACGTTTATTTACTTTAACTTACCGATATTATATTTTTTCTTGGAAAAATATTTGCTTTTAACCCCTAGGGTCATAAAAACTTTTTTTTTCATAAAATTCGTATTCAGTGGCGTTAACAATCCACGTCAGTATACCGATTTTAATGTTATTAAGGGTAGCTTGTACCAACTATTTAAACTCGATTTAAGGACTTGATATCTCGCTTTCACTAATTATTTAATAGTTGGTGCAAGCGAGATGTCAACACGAATCCTGTGACATACACACGGACATAACAATTTGAATTCCTATTTAACCACCGAAGTCTAAAATGAATTTTGACTGACTTGTACGCTATATGGCAGGATTGGACAAAATTTGACAGAGCGAAACTGACTGGTAACAGATGCCAAGGAAGATCAAGGCTAACTTACAAAGATCAAATAGCCAGAGTGTTAGCTCACGGAAATGTCAAAAGAACTCGCAAACCTAGGAGAAACTATGTGAGGAGAATGATGAGATCTGAGGAGGCGAAAGAAGTATGTAAGGACCGCGATACTTAGCGCTCCGTCCTCGCCGACTACTCCATTAAGGATACAGTGTGAAGACATGTTGTATGTATGCAGACCGACGGTATAATACAATTACCACGGCAATATACATTACTTCCTTTTGGCTTCACTGTAGTCTATGATGTATGAAGATACAAAATATTTATCGCCATTGTAATTTTTGAGTCGTTTATAAATTAAGACAATATTGATCCCTTTTATAAAAATAAGTATGCAAAAAACTTTGTCTGCATTACAATTTCCTATCATTAAATTTCTCGAAGCTTATAATGTAATACTTTTAACCCGAAGTTAATCATAGGCATTATTGGAATCGCGATCATAATTATGCGATATAAAATTACCGACTATCGTTAAATAATTATAGGTTCAACGAAAGGCTGTTGCAGGGTTAACGTGATTGTCATGTTAATATTTGATTTTTTATTTCCCTTTATTTTTTTATGAATTGAATCCCACTAACTTGTTTTGAAATATCTTTTTATTACCCGATTATGATGAAGCCAGATGAAATAATGATGTATTTTACCAGATTTAAATATAAAAAAATGTTTGGAATCGTTATTGTCCTGCGAGATATATATTTGGGTAACATTATCATAAAATTAATATGGTGAATGTCAAAGACAATTTTTTTTATTTAGGATCCATTGATTTGGATTGACCCGTTGGTATGGACGAAATAATAATAATAATAATACTCCAGACAATTACACAGATTGTGATTCCAAACGAAGCAGTAAGCTTGTACTATGGGTACCACACAAAGAACTCTGGGGAGTTCCCAGTAACACCCAGACTCCAAGCCAATTTAGAAAAGTTCGTTTCCTAAATTGACCTGACCAGGGATCGAACCCGGGACCCTAGCTTGGAAAGCAGATGTATATACCACTGCGCCAACGGGCTAGTCATAAATAAAAAGAATGTAAAATTTGTACTTTACTGCATTTTTCAATAGAGAAAAGTCAACATAATAAATCAATATGTGTGGTATACACTTTTTTACTTGTTTTTATAATTAAATAACTAACATTCGTTGGGTTTTTATAATTAAGCTCGTAATTAAGTTAATCTCGCACATATAAATCGGTGCGACTGTGAGAAGAACGATGAGATTTGAGGAATCGAAGAAAGTCTGTCAGGACCTCGAAACGCGATGCTTGATGTTCCGTCTTCTCTATTTATCCCGACAGACGTTAATTTAAAAATAGAATTGTTGCTAATGTGTTTTAAATTCCAATTTTTATGTTAGAAGTAATAGCAATATTAAGTAATAAGGCTTTTTACAAAAAAGAAGCATGTATTTACCGCTTTGCCAAACAGCGGAACAATTAAAAATCACAACAAACAAAACGCTTAAAATGACGAATGACACAGTTCAGACAGGTGTACGGCGTTGTAACAAATTGTCTCGCCGAGTACACTAATTACGGTGTCGTTTCGACCCGCGTCGCCAGTGAAGGGTTAAGCTTTGCCGTTTTTCATACGGCTTTAATTGAGTACTTATTTATCGACGCTATTTGTATGAGATTGAAAGAGCTTTATTCTTATCTTGCAATATCCGTGATTACCTTCGAATGTATTTCATAGGAGTTTTTTTGAAAAATATTAAATAAGTTGCATTTAACAACCATAAAATATCGATAATATGTAGATATGTATATTACAAGATATTGGAATTATTATAGACAAAAACTAAGTGCGAGTCGTACTCGCGCAATGACGGTTCCGTACCATCATACAATGTATTTAATTATGTATTGTTAGTTTCACATTAATTTTAATTAATTTTAATCACATAAATTACCCAAGTGATATTTTGTATCATTTTAGTAAAAAGAACGAGGGTAGAATTGATTTTCTGCGTGTAGTAGGGCTGCATAAAATTCTGATTTTGGTCTTGTAAGTGTTTAGTTGTTGAGACGCCGTCGAATAGTCAAGTACATAATAGTTGTGATAAAGAATTGATAGCGTATTTATAGTGACCAGTGCTTCCGTTGCGTTTCATTATTAACAGTATGTACCGATGAAATATTGTCATTTCAAAAACAAACTTAACTTTGCTGTTGAAAGACACGTTCTTCCCATACTCTCCAACTAAATATGTAAGTTTGTAAATGGCAAATAACAACAAATTAATGATTTTCGAATTTAATTTTTTTACGAATGCTGTGATCCTTCCTTCCTGCTTAATTTTACATGTCTGGGTCAATGGGAAGTACCATACAAGAATACAAGATTCGATTTACTTGCAAGTATCAAAATGTAAGACTTAAATAGTCATATTTTTTGATTACGTTGACTTACAATTTTAATTTTTTAAGAGCTCCAAGAGACCGCAATTTAAATATTTCGTATTAATTTCAATTTGATATTTCCACGCGTTCCTGAGAAAAAGGGTATTAACAGACAGACAGACAACACACAAGGACAACGAAGGGATCAGGATAAGGGTTCCTTTGTTTTTGAGGTAAAGAACCATTACGAATTGAATTTAAACACAAGGGGTTCAAAGTAGCTAAGAGTGCGTCGCATACAATGCAACATGAGATTCCGTAGCAATCTATGTATATGATATAAAAATGAATTGCCGTGCGTTAGTCTCGCAAAAACTGAAAATTGGCTCGACCGATTTAAATATTTTGTTTTTGTTTTATTCGCCTTCATACTGGGGTGGTTGATTTGGTCTTGGTTTAACAGTAGTTAACAAGTTACAGTGGGCGGACCATATCGGAGCTTTGGCTAGTAAGCTCGGTTCCACGATATATGCCATTAGAAGCATTAGGCAATTGACGGATGTGGATACGGCTAGGCAGGTGTATTGTTACCGGGCGGGTCCTGAAGAACTTTTTAAAAAAGAAAATATTCTTATGAGAAAGACGTAATTTATTTCAATTTTATAATTGTACAAGAATTTTAGTATGTGTCCGTCACGAAGTTCAAAACCAGACTGTCATAAATATGAAATCATAATTATGAGGAAATGTTAAAGCGTTACGTCAATTGCAATTAGAACTTGAATGCAACGTCATCGAAATAGTTTGTATATAATTGCAATGTACTCGCTATTATAACAGTACTTCGCACATTTTCATACCCTAATGTCCTATGGCCTTCTGCTGTTGGGATCAGCGGCGTGTATTATTTCCACCTCAATTTTACAAAAAAGAGCGATACGTGCTATTTACAGTATGAATGCACGAGAATCACTAAGAGATCGTTTTAAAGACATTGATGTACTGACCTTGCCATTCTTATACATCTTTGACATTATTGTGCATACGAGGAAAAATATAGATCTGTTAACAAAGAAAGGCGATATTAATGGTATGGAAACCCGAGGTCATAATTAATTGGTTATTCCAAAATTTAAATTACATAAGTCAAATGTTTCGTTTTTGGGTAACTGGGTTCATTTTTATAATAATGTTCTTCAGGAAGTTGCTCAGTTAACAGAAAACTGATTTAGATTTGTTATAAGACACACATTGATTGGACAATCATACTATAAAACAAAAGAGTTATAAGTGAAATGTTTCATTTTTGGGTAACTGCATTCGTTTTTATAATAAAGTTCCTCAAGAAGTCACTCAATTAACAAAAAATGGATTTAGATTAGTTATAAAACGTACATTGATTAGACAATCACATTATAAAATAATTGATTTTGTTGAACCTAAAACAATGGTCTGGAAACGATCTTCTCTGCACATGCATTTACTGGCTTTCTGAACGTTGTGTTTTAATAACTTCTACTCGTATCTTAATAAAATGATGCTGAAAAAAATGTTACCTGACTGAGTTTCTTGTTGATTCTACTCAGTGTCCAGGTTTTCTTTTCGCACAGAACTAAAGTAGGTTTGATGTACAAAAACACCATATAATTGGGTTTACTTGAATAAATTGATTTGACTTTGACTTTGGTTTAGGAAAAAATAATAGGAAAAACCAAACGAACAGCCGAAAAATCGTAATTGGTAATTTTGTATGGGAATTCTAACTAGAAAGACATGAAAAAATTTTCCGCGTGGACGAAGTCGCACTTACAGCTAGTTTAGAATAAAGTAGATGTTGGCGTCCAAAATTCACATTACTAATTTTTTTGTTTTTTTTTAATTTCTTGGTTTGAGTTACCAATTTGTGTTTCTATATTTTCTATATACACGACAGCGTTATTGTAAAAATGAAGAAAGGAATGCTTAGATGGTTCGGGCACATATAAATAATGAGTGATGAAAGACTGACGAAAAAAATATACACAGCGAAAGCTAGTGGTAAAAGAAGCCAAGGAAGAGCAAGGCTGACTTATAAAGATCAAATAGCTAGAGTGTTAGCCGACGGAAATGTCAAAAACACTCGCATACCTAGGCGAAAATGTCTGAGGAGAATGATGATATTTGAGGAAGAGAAAGAAGTATGTATGGCCCCCAACGTTTGGCGCTCCGTCCTCTCTACCTCGTTAGGGATAAAGTGTGCACATAATATGTGTGAATGTATGTACATTTACAAAACATCCTCCAAGTGTACTGTAACTGTACTTTATAGTTATGTTAAGTATCTATGTTTTAAATCAAAACACTAACGTTATTAACCCGTTAAAAACTCACCGGAGCTGAGATGCTATTTAAAAATAGATTGAAAAACTAATGGCAACCATGATGGACAAGACAGGGCTGTTACGTGTTAAATTATGTCTCATAACTGGTGTAGATAATAACATATTTTTCACTTCCTGCCAGTGATGATCTATTTGTTCTGGGGACACCTATTTTTATCTTAGTTTTTTAAGTCTCAAAATAAACGTGGGTAGATGACACGCTAAAAATGGTTGCAATTCAAAACCCAAGGCGAAAATGCTTTACTTCACTAAAGATATTAAGCCACAATGCGTAAGAATTTAGTACCCTGTCTTGTATCTTGCTTATTTTATAACTTACATACATTCATACATACATACATATCCTCGCGCTGTATCCTTAATGTGACAGTCAGAGAGAACACCAAGCTTCGTGGTACTTAGATATTTCTTTAGCTTTCTCAAATATCGTCATTCTCCTCACACATTTTCGCCTAGGTATGCGAGAGTTTTTAACATTGCCGTCAGCTACACTCTGCCTATTTGATCTTCGTAAATCAGCCTTGGTCTTCTTTGACTTCTTTTGCCACTCGCTTTCGCTGTGTAGATTTTCTTCGTCGGTCTCTCATTACTCCATTTTTCTCTGCCTGAAACATCTAACCATAAAATTCTTAATTTTAAAGTAATATTGGTTTATAGTATTTTATATCGTGAATATAAATTCCTACATTCGAACAACAAAAAACGTATAAATTTATTTGCTGAAATTAATTTCTAATAATTCATGAAAGCCTTGTATTTTGGTTACAATTTTTTTGTAAGTTCTTTTAAACTTTTTTAAAGTTTCTTAATAATATTTACAATTTTTTTTGAAATTTTAACTATGTAGGGGGAATGTGTATATTTAAAATGTTAACTAATGCAAAATGTATGGGTTAGTACATACATGCATATACACTGTATTCCTAATGGATTAGACAAAGAGGACGGGTGCTTCGTGCGACGATCCTTAGACATTTCTTTCGCCATGTAATTAGAATGTACTGATAACTATGTCACATGTTTATATGTCTACATATTCGTGACATACAGACATGTAAATGATTTTACAAGTATTTCATTTTCATTTGGAAGTACTAAACTTTTAAAATGGTAATAACCAAAGGATAATAATTACTAGTGCAATAAAATAAGCAGGTATTTTACGTCTGCCTCGAAACGAAGGTCTTATTTTAATTCTTAAATTACAAAAAAATCTTCTGTTATTCACATACACATATAGGTATTTTTACAAATACGTATATAAAATCTTTGTCGCGGCATAGCCCACAGAGTCATAGTATAGACGCGAGGAGTGGGTAAAAGAGAATGCCATATTATGGTGTGGTAAAGAGTAAATGAGAAGGATGTACTACACGATGGCGATGGATTACATATACCAGATATATTGTTGTAGGCAATATACGGAATAAATTAGTTACTTGGAATAAAGCACGTAAACACTGCACAATATAAGTTTAATAAGCTATTATATAATAAAAAAGTTTTATTTAAATAAAATATTTTTCACCGACCGCAGCGTTTATTTTACAAACAAAATGACTTCTATCCTTTCTCGCTCGTGATCAACTTATGAGTTGCTATCAATTGGCCGCAAACAAGTGAGTATTTATCAGTATTGCATTGCTGGTCTGTATAAATAAAATATGTCTCTGGTTATTCAGTGTAATTACATTATTGGTCGGGAATATCTCATAATTACTACATACTAACACTTGAATATACATAAATTAATAGCAACCTGGCCCTGGTTTAAATTAGGTACAATTTAGTTTCTACAGTGATATCTAAGTTATACATTGAAAATTCCATCATGCAAAATTAATCCTATCTATGAAGAAGTAATTATAATCATTAATATTTCCGTTTTTCGAATATTTTAGATTTCATCCGATATTTATTTATTAGTAAAAGATTGCAGTCATATTTAACATATATTGTTTAATGTAAATTCTCACATCACTCGAGACACGCGCTGTTAAAATATCCTGTTCCAACTTTATTGTTAACCCCGATCAACAAAAGAGTTGAACCCACAAAGGAATACGGCAACTTTGAACCGTGGTCGTACAGGTATTTTTAAATTTTTTGTCAAGATTTAAATAAATACACATCATTTTAGACACATTGTTGTTAAGTTGCTGTTTCAATATTTGAACTGATATTTGTTATGAAAATTATTTACGAGAGATAGAGCTTATTATGAGGAGTATGTAAAATGTATGGCCTAACAACTTCCTAACAAGCAAAAACGTTATATATCGGGAAGAATATACAACCTTAAATAGTTATACTGGAGTGTTTCTGTAATCGTAACTATAAGACAACCATTATGTGACAATTTGTAACTGTCTAATAAAAAATTTAATGAAAAAATTAAACCGACTTCAAAACCAATCACTAAAAAGTGCGAAATAACTATACTCAAATACAAAAATAACTTTATAAATACGTGTATAATTAAATACAAATACCTATATAATTAAATTTTACGGTTACTGAAGTCGGTGCCAAACCTACTAAACGAATACTTTCTCTTGTTGCACATTGAGTTGGTACCAACTTCAATAACTGTCATATTTAATAATATGGGTATTTGTATCGTATTTATAAAGTTATTTTTGTATTTGGGTATTAATTACTAAAGGATAGATATTTCGTATTTTTCAGTGGTTTTTTTAAGTTGGTTTAATTTTTTATTAATTTTTTTTATTTCTCCCTTTTGAGTGACCTTGTTCTAGATAAATAATAATAATATATAATATCTAGGGCAGGTCTAAAATTAAAGTTCTTTTCTAATTCTGGAGCTCTGAACAAATAAAGGTTATAAACTGTTCTCGTTATTTGATGTTATTTGGTGTACCTTCGATTCAAATTAAAGTAGATTTGACGATCAAAATACCTTGTACCTAATTGGGTTTACTTGAATAAATTGATTTGACTTTGACTTTGAAATCCAAGCTAACCAAGCAATCCAAGCAACCAGTGAAGTTTCAATGGGACCAATCTGAAAGTACATCCTTTCAAATAAAAATACCTCTTCCTTTTTTTGAGGCCGGTTAAAAACGACCAAAATCATATGTATGAAATAAACGATTTCATCAAACACAAAACTAAGGCCTGGAATAATTTTACTGCACTTGCATGAACTGGATTTCTGAAAACTGTATTTTAATACATAATAAAATGATGTTGTAGAAATCATACCTGATTAAGTTTCATGCCGATTCGTCTCAGTCGTTTTCTTTCCGAACCGATGGTTGATTCGCCTTTAAAAAATACTTTTACTGATTTATGTCAATAAATGGAAATTTATTGACATAAATTAGTACGAACCTTAACGTAAATATATACAAACTTAAAAACTATACATTACCTTCAATATTAGACTTCCTCAAAGTCGCCGCTTAGTAATCTGTCATTGCTTAGGTTGCCCAGCAGACATGCATTACATCCTTGAATAGCCAAACTGATTCGTTGGCGAAAGAAGCTGCCAGTCAGTCAGTCAGCCAGAACGGTCTCCAGAAGCCTCGACCAATCGCTTACAAATATCAGAAACCAGTCGAGGGACTTCAGTCGATGGGCGATGGAATGGGAGTCGATGTTAAATAAATTGATTTGACTTTGAAATGTTGTATTACTTAGACGGTTTTCGTGTCATATAACGTTTATATAACGATTGTATAACAATATTGTTTCAACCATGATTTTATTAGTCAGTCTCGCAATGTCTAAATGCTTTGTCTTTAGTAACCTAAAATCATCAATTGGTAAAAGCGCCGTAATAGCCCATTTACATTGGTCAAGCGTTACACCCAATTTACATTAAGTCAAGTGTTTAACGAAGTAGATAAGTACAGTACGTAAGTATATCGGTGTAAACCAATCGGACAGTGGCGAGTCAACTTGGCTTGCAAACTGCCTTGCAAGTGACCCAATGAGAAACGCTTTCTATTTTTTGGGTAAATGACGCCCCTCGCTCGCGCGATTTTTAGTTTCATGCGATGTTGTAAACAAAATGACGTCTAAATGGTATACATTCATTTTTATTTATAAGAGAAGAAGAAGAAACATTTTCTCTTCTATTTGCTCCATTGCAATGAAAAGGATTTTGCACAAAATCGCACACATTTTTCGATGTTGCTTGTCCATTTTGACGAAGTAATGTCACTTGACTTGCTATATTGTAAACGGTAACTGTCCTGGCGTTCGCCACTCGCCACTGTCCTTGACCAATATAAATCGAGCGTAAAGTTGTGATCTTACTGCGGTTTTATGTTCCAAGCACCCGTAATATATTGGTATTCTAAATACGTAGCTTTATCATGTTAGCTCTCTTTCATTGACATCAGTCCGTCTCTTTCACTCATATCGATCAATTAGCTCACGACTATCCATACCTCTCTCTCACTTTTTTTGTCATCTTGCGCGCAACTGTCAGTCTCCCTCATTCATTATCCTGGGTTCACATAAATAGCTCAAAATAAATAAATAAATGAGTATTAAATAGCAACATTGAATACGAGTTTAATTTATCATTTATTTCAACAAGTTTTAAATTAAGAATTCAATTATCAAGTCAATGACACATCGGTGCTTAGTCTTTAAAGAAGCGTACGGATTTAGTGAAAACTGGAATTAATTTAGCTTGTTGATGTATTTATAGCTTCAGTGTTAAAATAAGTATTAACTCTGTGCATTCCATTTTACTCATCAATTTGAATAAAATTAAAACGTGGGAGTTCAACTCATACAGAAGGTTCCGCAAGAAATTTATAAAATGGTAAATTTAAAAGTTAATTTAAAAGCGAGCTAAGCACGAGTCACACGCATCAAGGGTTTCGTATCCACCACATAATATATTTTCGTTATTTATTTGCCTATAAAATGTAAGTCGGATTCAAAAACAAACTCAACTTGACACTTAACTTGACTTAACAGTTGAAAGACATGTTCTCCCATACTCTCTATATGCGAATGTTACTTTGTAATGCCAAAAAAGTGTGATATAGTTCAAAATTTGCAATTTTAGGATTTTACTGTTATTGTACTGTGAAACCTTGTTTCTATCCAAATGTCATGACTCTGGGTTAAACCGACGCATTGATAAACAATAATTTAATCTAAAATAGAACTTCCTTTCTATGCAAATGTGCCCGCGCTATTAACGAATAAACAGTTATTTTCTTTATTTTAAAAACTACTAATAATTCAAAAAAATCCAACTGTCATTTTGAGGAATATGATTAAAGTAAACTATACAGACAATTTAGAAATATAAATCGGTCTCGTTGCTCCGAAAAATGTAAATCTCTGTTTTAAAAAAGGTTTCTTTGATATTTTTTTTATGATACAAAAGTTAACCAACCGTGTATCGCAACTGTCAAAATGAAGTAAATGAAATGAAGAACCAGGATACGAAATATCACTGTCATACGTTTTGTAGTCACTTAAAAAATTGAGATCTCTGGCGTCAAACTTATCAGTGCCTTAATAGGAAATAAGCTATTTATAGACTTTTATTCGTCTCAGAAACTCGGATTTTTACACCTCCAAGGAATCATAGACCTCGGTGTTTGTTAGAAATTTTAACTTGATGTCCCTACCCGCTCTTGAGATAAAGGGTCTTGACTGGTCAGACAGACGGACACACGGACAACGATGTGATAAGGGTTCCATTTTTTTCCATTTTGAGGTACGGAATTCTAAAAACATATCCTTTTAAATTGAATGTCGTGGTACGGTACCTTCGACTTAGGAGTTGAACTCACAAGTGACTAAATACGTATTAACGTTGCGTCACAAAATATTAAAAGCTTAGAATCGCTTAGACTCGTGTTGACCTGCGATGTCTTGCATAGATAATACATTGTCTGCATTGTTCTCACTGACACTATGAATGGATGGATCCACTTGTTAAGTGGATAAGTTGTTTTGAAGTTATTTCTTTGTTATGAAGCGTTTTTAAAGGAACGTGTTATAACAATTATTTTTTGTTCAATCTCAGTTATTTTAATAAACGCTTGAGTGTTGTTGCATTGTCGAGCAAATCAGTAAAAAATGGTGTCGAAAATACTCAATGTTGAAGTTATCTCATTTCAATCAAAATTGGTGCAGCAGTTTAGCCGTGTAAATAAAACGGACAAACACGTTCGCTTTTATAAATTAGTATTTCAGACAATCCAAATATGTATAGAAATAACCTGAAGGCATGATTTTCTTAGTTTTTGTACTCTGTTCACACTAAATAAAACGTAACGGTGTGCACATAAAAGTCCTAATTAGAATTAAAATATATCGATTGCACTTATTTTATATCTATTATCGTGAAAGTTATTTCTTTAACTATTTTATGATAATAATGTCCAATGATGAAATAGCTTCCTCTTAAGAAATTATGGAGTAGAATGCATTTATATAAGACAAAGGCAGACCACGCCTCCGAAGCGTTCGTATTGTGTTTATATGTGTCTCAGAATATTTTTTTAATTTATGTTTGTTTTTAAAAAAGCATTCTGCACTCCTCCCTCCACTTTTTTTTTTTTTTTTTTAATAATAATACTCAGACATTTCACACAGCGCCATCTAGTCCCAAAGTAAGCTGCATAGCGCTTGTGTTATGGGTACTAGACAACTGATATACTACTTATATACTTTTCTTTTGTAAATATATACATATACATATTATACATAAACACCCAGACTCGGGACGGGAATCGAACCCGCAACCCCCGTTTTACTTTCCGACGCGCTAAACCGTTGCGCCACGGAGGTCGTCCACTTCCCGCCGCTAGTTGCACAGCGTGTTGGGTGGCGGTCCCCAACGCCGAACTGCACTGTGCTCACACTAGCGGCGACAAACGTTTTTTTCGGGGGACGCCCTATTGCTACCGCTAACGTTGTTCCGCATGGTGTGCACTGGAGAGGAATTGCTGTCAGGGGCCGTGACGAGCACGCTTTTTCCATTGACTCCTAAAGGCTGACTTATGAAGATCAAATAGCCAGACCGTTATCAGACGGAAATGTCAAAAGCACTCGCATACCAAGCGAAAATGTGGCTACCCCATTAGGGGTACAGCGTGAAGATATGTATGTATGTTAAAAATTCTAAAAACTAATATTAAATTAAAATTATACAGTTCAAATGTATATTGATCATATTTTTTGATCATTATTCTCAGAAAACAGAAATTTAATTAAAGAAAATGTAAAGTAATTGAGACGTTGAGAGAGTATATCCATTATTTAATCGTCTTACATTTCTGGGCTTAGGTTACTGATTTACTCTATAGTTTTTCTCTGTGATATTTTTTGTGTACTTAATTTCTGCTCAATTGGTATAAAGGTGATCGAATACATCGTTTATGAGATACAGACGAACAGACATGCTTTTCAAAATGATATCTTTCTTAATTAAATGAAACGCTAAGGGTCGCTTTCCAGAACGATACTCAAATCTAAAACTGCTTGAGAAAAGTAAGAAAGAATTCGCGTTGTTCATCACATGTAGCGGCATTCTTTTCTTACTACGTTACTATTGAATATCGTTACTCAAATGTGAATCTATAACAAAGCACAGTTAGAAAGAGATGCCGCTACATCCGATGAATAGCGACTTGTCTTTTTAACTATTCTCAAGCATATAGAGATTCACACTTGAGTATCGTTCTGGAATATGGACCTAAATATTTTTACCTTTTTGCTGCCTGAGATTACAATTTAAACCAGATATCATTTGTATTTATTTATTAAAAAGAAAATGGCTAATACTATTCAGTAAATACAAAAATTAATATTAGTCCGTTTTATAATTATAGACTCAAATACCATTTTTTATGTTTTTTATTTGTAAATCTGCTTCCCCTGATTATGTTATTCAAAGTCCTTACTTGCTTATTTTCATTTTTACGTCATGTACTCATTCCTCTCGCACTCTTTTTATTTGTCCTCAAATACCATTCGATCGTGATCGGCTGAGCTCATATTTATGGATTGTGTTTGATACATTATTGGAAAGATATAGAAAGTGGGTTGAGCGATTTTCAATTAAAAAAATGTCACTTCGAAGCGTGGCAGGATTGAGGTAATTCCTATTGAGTTACACGTTACATTAGAATGGTAAAACAAAACAGTAATCATGGCCCTACACGCTGGTAGAGCAGGACGCGGGAACTGCCGCCACGGCGTAAGTAAGAGCGAGACAGTGCTATTGTATCGTCACTACGAAAGGGCAAGATCTGCTCACGACGTTTCCATTTTACGTGTAATACAATAAGTTTAATTCATTAAAAATCTATCTTAAATGTATGATATTTAAAAGGATAATATTAAACTGGGCATCAATTTTTTAATTATTTTTTTATTACTCATGCGGGATAAACAGTATCTAAACGCACATTTTTGCGGTTGATAAGTAGCTATTTTCTCATTTTACAATTTGAGTGCGAAAAGTTTACTTGTCGCACGCAAATTTTGCTTGGCATACGCAAAATCACGATTTAAAAAAATAATGTAAAATGAATATCTAAAAAAAAAACAATCTTTTTTCGTACCCATTGACATCAGTGTGAAAAATAAAGAAAATCTTGATTTTGAAGATTTAGATTAATACAATAATAAATAATAATAAAGTTATTACTTTTTATAATTTTTCTTTGTACCGAAATTATCTCTGCATTAGTAATAAAAAATAGTATCTGCAACTCGTGCGATGTTGTCGATTGACCACTCGAGCGAATGAGTGCACTCGCTTCGCTCGTGCGCTCAACTTCGTTCGAGTGGGAAATCGACAACTTACCGCACTTGTTGCACAATATACTATTATAAATGTATATATGCAAGTGCTTTAAATAAGAAATGAAGTAAAATTGGCTACTTTTTGTCTGCGCAAGCGTCGAATTGAAAGTGAGCTAGGTGTGGTCCTCGGAGCCTCAGTTGAGTGGAACATAGCAATTGTTTCCAACACCTAATCTAGTCCTACATAGATGTCGTTGGTAATGACAAATAAATAATTCCACAATATTAAGGGTCTTATCAAGGTTGTCATATAAAGCAATAGAACAAAAATGTTTCCCCTACTGCCTGGCGAAACGTGCCCTATCACACAAAGAGATAACAAACTCCATATCAGCAAAGAAAGTTATTAAAGCGCCTCCCAATATTTTATACGAACAAAATCAACGTCTCTGAGGGTCGATAGAAAAGTTTTAGAGGACGATTCGTCTCAAAGTTGGGCATGGAACAATAAATCAATGTGTCGAATAATTGCTCCTCATCGGAGCGACTCGGGAAGTCGGAATCAAAAGTTACTAATCACCGGGCCTTTATTAATAAGGCGTGGAGGAAAATAAATTTTGTAGCAAAAGTTTACGGTAAAGTTTAAGAGCGGGGCCTTAGGGACCCTTCGCGCCGTTGAGGGTTGCGCGATGCGCCGCTTTGATGGTTTGTTGTTGCTTTTTTTTTCTTTCTTCATGGCACGGCACAGATTAGCACGTTTGCCAATGTCATGTCATATTATAAAGAAGAATCGACATGAAACACGCTCGAAGTAAATTCTTTTTTTCTTCCTACCGTAAAACTCCTTCAGTAAAGACATAGTAGGCTTTACTGAAGTTATAAAGGACTTCTTGGAAGAGCGCGAGAACTTCAGCTACGCATGTTTATTTAAACTTACTCCATTATTTTCACTTATACAAAACTTTAAAACACAATATACTATCATTATGGTGATTTAAAACCCCCAAAAATGTAAAAAATAGAAAGCCTAAATAAAATTACAGCCTCACTTCTCCCGTTCATGCCAAAAACTCTTGTTGTCGCTTTAAAATATACTAATTCACTGCTTTTTTTTCAGGTAAATACAATAAGATTGAGTGCGATTTGATAAGGTCAGTCAATGTAACACACTGGAAATAAAATCACAATATTATTAATTAATTAGTTATCATATCATGATTAATACAAAATTTTAAATTTTAGGCACTTTAAGATATTAGTGATAGCAATTAAATTAAAAATATTACCAGTATTTACTCTCTTGGGCATTACTACTTATATTGGATACTAATAATACTATAGCCGGTAGTAAACTAATTAATCTGTGCTATAGCTACATATTACTTCCTGTTATTGTAGGTTCTTTCCTTCCAATTTTAAATTTTATTTATTTAAAATGAAGTTTTTTTTACTTTTTCAAACAAACCTGGGAATTTAAGAGCTTAAAATTATATAATATCACATCTATGTTAGAAAACAATTCATTTTAAAACATTACTTTAAAATTTAGGCTCCTGTGTGAAACAATTTTAAACTTTGTTGACTTAACTATTACAGAATTTGGAGTTACTGAGTAACAAAACATGAGTTCCATCAAGATAGCAATCCTTAGTCAAAAGGATTGAATGAAAATGACACGATAACTTGTTAATTTTTTTTATCTCTCCATCGATATCTTGATAGAGTTTATTAAGTAACATTGAATTATGAAAATGGAATTAATAATATTACACATTTTTGCCCATACTCCACTATTTAGTTCACGAACAAAACCTGTATATCATAATTTTATTGTCGATCAATTTGCGAACAATATTAAAAGATTTATTCTTACATTATAGTAGTGACGGGTCCTTGGTATACCGATGCATGCCAGAAATTGGATATTTTGAATTTTTCGCTACTTTAAAATGTATCTTAAAATTGTTTCAAGGTATTAAGAAACTTCGGAAATAAAAACTTCTACCTGATATAAGCGACGGCTTTTTTACTATCTAATTACAAGGGCTACTATTTATGTATCCGGAATTGGCCAGTTACAGAACAATAATAAAAAAGTAATTATAACATTTAAAAATGGAACTCTTTGGCTGAAGAATACAATTTGTTTCATGTAGCTGTCATTTGTTTATCCTTTATGGCGTCATTTTGAAAATTGCAAGTCTTTATCACCATGGATTTAAGTCGTGAAAATTTTCGTACTATGATTTATTACGATTTTCAGCGAGGGCTAACTAAAAAACAGTGCATCAATCAACTCACTTCAACTTTTGGGGACGAAGCACCATCGAAAACTACTGTGTATTGTTTGTACTGTACTGTGTATTGGTTTATTGAGTTTAATCGTGGGCGGTCTGTGCTCACGGACGAAGTTAAAGAAGGTCGCCCTAAATCGGATGTTGTACCTCAAAATATTGATGCTGTGCGGGAACTAATAATGCAAGATTGTCATGTTACATATCGCGAGATAGAGGCGTCTCTAGGCATAAGTATGAGGCGTATATATAAAATATTACACGAACATTTAGCTGTAAAAAAATTTGTTCACGTTGTATTCCGCACAACTTGAGAATTGACCAAAAACGGGCTCGTGTCGATTGGTGTGAAAAAATATTACAAAAGTACAATCAGGGTGCGTCAAAAGCTGTCTATAATATCTACACAGGTGATGGATGAATCTTGGATATATGCGGATGATCCTGAAACTAAACAACAATCAACGGTTTGGGTGTTCCAAGATGAGCCCCGAACCTAACAAAAGCCATTCGTTCAAAAAGCACTTTGAAGCAAATGGTCGCTTGTTTTTTTGGTATAAATGGACATGTAGCTACAGTGCCACTAGAGGATTGTAAAACGATTAATTCTGAATGGTACACGACCATTTGTTTGCCAGAAGTCTTTGAAGAAATAAGAAAGAACAACCGACAACGCAGAATCCTTCTTCATCATGACAATGCTAGCTGCCACACATCGGCCGAAACAACTCGGTATTTGGAAGATCAAAAGATCGAATTAACGGGTCATCCGCCGTACAGCCCGACTTGGCCCCCAACGACTTCTATTTATTCCCAACCGTGAAGAATAAATTACGTGGTCAACGTTTTTCGAGCCGTGAAGAGGCTGTTGATGCGTTCAAAATGCACGTTTTGGAGATACCTCAATCCGAATGGAAAAAGTGCTACGAAAATTGGTTCCAACGAATGAAAAGTGCATCAATCATCATGGTGAATATTTTGAAAAGCAATAAAACTATAATAAATGCGATATGTTTATTTCACTTTGATATTCCGGATACATAAATAGCAGCCCTCGCATTGGTGCAAGTTATTTGCGTCAGTACTTTTTGAAAGGTTCAATTTAATGCGCGAATGCAAGTGGAACTTAGATCACTATGCGGGGAACGATAGTCATAGCGAGGACGTTCCTAAACAGTAGCTTTACGTTCGCATTTTCCTATATGTTTTATCCAACCACGGCGAAGGAAAAAGTACGTTTAAGTTTATTATGTTACATTCATACGTATTAGGTATACATGGTTACCGACCACAAGCTAAACGCTTTAACGGATCTGATGGTACAAGAAATCGTAATAACAGTGAACTGCAAGCTCCAAGTGGTAATTACACCAGTCTTCTTGTAATAATATTTAGAAAAACTTAAATAAATGCAAGTGACACTACTTTTAAAAGTAAAATGTATGTATTCGATGAATTTCAAAATTCAATGAAATACATTGTCTTTTTAATTTTAATTCAAATATGACGCATGAAATTTTAGAAACTTTTCAATATATGAAAAATTAGAAGCCTAAGAAACTTTGAACTGCTCTCCTGTAAAGTTGTATTTTTACACTTACATTAGTATGCGAAAGACCCGTCGATTGTGCATTTATCGAGAATTGCACAAAACAACAAATCGGGCACAGTAATAACAGCGCATGCGAAACAATGTGATGCGACTCAGTAATTTGTTTGATATTGAAATGTAGTCAATAACTCTGGTTCCGTAGAATACGATGAATTTTTAATGCATCCATGTATTTATGCTAAGTTTCTAAATAAAAAAAAAGTGATACGTGAAAGAAAAATAATTATTAAATAAAGAAAACAATGATAAAGCAAATAAAGAGAAAAAGAAATGAAAAATTTGCTTTTACTTTAAATTTTTTTTAAGCATTTCCTTTACCTGCCGACTACCCGGCTAATCTCTATTTTTAATTATTTTTTTAATTTATTTATTCAAACAGTTCGTTGTGCTATATATATGCATATAATATACGCATATTATTAAAGCTCGGAGACTACCGAATTGTGTTATTATTTATAGTATATATATTATTCATACATAATACATACATATTTTCTGGTTGTACTCCTAACGGCATAAAGAAAGGAAGAGAGGAAGAAAAATTAAACATCACGATCATTAAATATTCCGTTTGTATCTTAGCCTCGAAATTATGTTACGCAAACATACCTATATTTTGAGGTTTTACATTACAAATCGAGGGGACCCTAAAAGATAAGCTCGCGGGTGGTCCACGACTTATAATTTTTACCATTTCGTCTCATTTTAATAGCTCGCTCTGCAATTGAATGGGTAATTTCTTCACTTATTCTTTTGGTCAAGCAAAAATTATGGAGTATATGAGCGTTTTATTTTTTTCGATAGTAATGTATGCGACGATGTATGTTTTGTCACACTAATTTAACTTTAAGGTCACAATGTAACATAAACTAATATTACAAAAACGATGCGACTAATTGACTCATGTAGATAAAGGTCACTCAACAACAACGTCTGACAAGAACTGTCGGAGCATTCTGCGCCACTAGTTTTCAAAGGTGGTCGAGCAGATGAGGACAGACGACGATCGGAGTGGGGGCTCCATGCAACTACGAGGATGTGAGGAGAGGCTGTTTTGTTGCCTTGGAGAGGGACTCCGTTACGCCTCGTAGAATATACTCATAGGCCCTCGACAACGCGTACGATAAAGGCAAGAGTTGTATGAAAAGTCCTTCATAACCCTGTCCCACGGTGCGACAGGAGGTGGGACTCCCACCTCCAGGGGAATGGTGCATGTGTGCAAGTTTCTCCTGTGAAACCGAAAAAGAAAACAATAGGGCCGTGTTTATTAACCATTGGGTCGCGACCCTCAAGCAAGCTAGGTAAAAGTAAAAAGCGAGGGTTGGAGATCATTACACTACAATAAATATACAACTATATATATATATATATATATATATATGTATATATGTATGTATGTATAGTCTCAATCGAATGAAAATTAAGTACGTCGTCATTAAAATCACCAGTTTTATTACGGTCCTGGGGGGTCGCCAGAACTTTTTTTACTTGTAAAGTGGTTGAAAAACATTGTACTAGAGCATCAAGACATTGACAGGGCATTATTACACCATAACACTATTTCTATCAGTATGTATTTGGTATTACAGACGGAAAAGCAGAGTCCAATGTTAATGTCGCCAGCCCATTGCTAACACAGGTTTCTCATAATAAACTTTCCTCTGTTTGTCTTTTAAGATTGTCGTGAAAAAATAATCAGCTTGCGCATTCATATTTTTCTTTCTGAGTTATGTAGACGCAATTAGAAGAGAAGTTATTGTTTTCTACTTTTCACATTAGTTACTTTTTTCAACATCCAAATTTGTAAGTAACGAAAACAGCTAAAAATTCAAAACTTATCCGAAGTAAAATTCAAATTCATTCACACTTCGCAAAAAACTTGCTCAAAAGAGTTTTTTCGACCTCTGTTCATGGCTTCAACCCCTTCAGACTTGCCTTAAAAAAGTCACGTGTATGTTACGTAAGTGTACTCCAGGAGGCAGAAATGAAAAACTTTGCTATTTATAAAAGCGAATTGAAAAAATGTTTTTTCTAAATTTTGCGGTACTGAGTTCACGTCTACTTATCTTCATTCATATACATACAGGACATACAAAGAAGATTGCACGCCAAGCACCGCGGTTTTTAATGTCTGTTTTGCTTCTCCAAACCTCAATATTTTCGTCATATACATTTACCGAGGTACGCGAGCGCTTTTGACACCGTAGTTAGCTAAAACACGAGCTATTCAATGTTCAAGTTATAGTGGTGGCCCAAATACAGGCTTGAATTGAATTATTTGATTTTTGGAATCTAGTTCAGAAGCCTCAAATGGAAAATTAAAAAAAAATAACTCATTTTCGAAAAACTCAACTGTAATGAACGTCGAGAATGAGGTGCAAATTAAAGGAATTTGTATATAGAAAGTGAATTTATATATAACTCGTAGTGATGTAGTGAAATGCATACATGCCACTTACCGTAGTCTTCGCTCCTAGTCTCCTGGGGGGCCCCAAACTAGGTCACTGGCGGTAAGTAGTAATTCTGGGTAGATGCCTGCACTGTCGAGTCAAATAAACAAGTAACCTCTCATAAATTACCCCTTTTTTTCTATTTTCTCTTTATAAAAGTGAGGTTATCATTTTATTCAGATTTTCTATTTTTTATATTATTGGGAGTTTTAAAGTACAAAAGTGATAGTAAATTGTGTACTAAAGTTTTAAAGTGAAACGAATGGAGAGTCACAATCATTTTACTGGAGGAGCTTTACGATAAGAAAAATAAATTTACTTCGAATGTGCTTCATGTGTTCGTCATGAATAATAACAATACTGTGACGTGTGCACTGCATTGCCTAACTGTTTAACGCATCAGCAATTCTACTTATTAATACGTGACATTGGCAAATGCGCTAAATTGTGCGCCATGCCATGAAGAATACAAAAAAAATTGGATAAGAACTGCACCACGGAGTGAAACTCAGTGTAAAGAGCCCGAATGGAATCTGTATCTATATATTATTACCAATATTATAGGGACTTTTTGGCGGGAACGGGAGAAGTGAGGTTGTCATTTTATTTAGATTTTCTATTTTTTACATTTTTAGGAGTTTTAAAGTACAATAGTGATAGTATATTGTGTTTTAAAGTTCTGTGTAAGTGAAAAGAATGGAGGACATCTAAATAAATATGTGTAGCTGAAGTTTTCGCGCTCTTCCAAGAACTCCTTTTTAACTTCAGTAAAGCCTACTATCACTTTACTGGAGGAGTGTTAGGGACAGTTAATATTTCTCTAGAAGTTACGTCATTAGGCTAATGGTCTTGTTACCAATGCCTTAAGAAATATATAAAAAAAAAATATTATAAAGAGAGAGAGGGGACTTTGTAAGTTTGTTTATATGTGGATGGTAATCTCCAGAACCATTGCACCTATTTCAAAATTTTTTCAGCATTTGAAAAGAAATTTATTCCAGATGGACATGACTCTGTATTAAATACTAGCTTTTGCCTGCCACTTCGTTCGCATGAAGTTCAAAGACACACACAATCTTTATAAATTATAGCTTATGTGTTATATTGATACATAAGCTATATTATTGTAAAGTTTCATTAAAATCCATTCAGTACTTTTTGCATGAAAGAGTAACAAACATCCACACATCCTTACATCCATCCTCACAAATTTTGGCGTTTCTATTAGTAGGATGTATTCAACCCGGGCGAAGCAGGGACGGGCCGCTATTGTACGTATAATTGGGTAGATCAACTATTTTTTTGTACTAGTCAATAAGTTGCACACTAGTGAGGGAAAAAAATCCAGTGCACATAAACATGTGGGATAGCTTAAGATATAGAGGTTTCAAATAGACTTTTTTATTTAACTCAAAAGTTGCTGAACTTGTGCTTCTGAAGTCGTAAAATTTTTCTCTCCTGTATAGAAAATTCTGAAAAAAATCGAATATAGTGAATTGTAGAAAACATATTTAACGAGAATCGGTTTGAATAAGATATTACGTTGTGTAGTTTTTAATATATCTATTTTCAGTTACATGCCAGGAGACCGCTGAAATAACTTTGTTTTCCCTAGTTTCATTCAGAAACACAATGAAATACAAGCTTATATCTGCTGCCGATAAAATGAATTTTCGTATACGAACTACGGAACTCTTCACTGTGCGTGGTCCGACATAAAATTGGCTGTTTTTTTATAGGAAATAAAGCTCTACGACCTACTTTAGTTTGCGGTCGGCAGGTTTTAACTAATTTTATGTAATACAAATTGAGTACTTGGTTAATGGCTATATTTATTACGTAATCTAGAAATAATCGCACTGATTAAATTCAATTATGCGACCTCAGAATATTTTTCTGAAGTTTTGTGCATACGAGTATGAACTTAATCCAAAATTGGCACGGTTAATGTCGTAGGAAACGTGAATATTATTAACTTTAAAAATTGGAACTGTTTTGCACAGAGTTAAACTGAACTCAGTTTATTCCTCGTATTTTTAAAGCGGCTTTGTCGGCCCAACGAGGAGACAGCCGTCTGAAATATCTCTCAGTGCTTAAGGAAATATATCCGTTACAATGACTGATTGAAAACCGTGCCAATTTGCACTGCAGAAATATCTTTCTATTTCATTTATCGCTACGAATATAATGTGTGGGTTTGTATACGTTATTACATATTGGCCAAAAGCATTCACTGATTTGTGAAACCAAAGTATCGTAGAACTCTCGAGAATCTTACCAGTTGTAAGGGATATTAATTGAAACGACGGCTCGTAGCCATTACATTTCTTTTCTTTTCTCGCTCATTCCTCAAGCTTTTCGCATGCATCTGTCTCTTTTACACATTAACTGTCGAACTTTACTCATTCTCTTGCTTTTACATGTATAAAGTCCATATTTCATGTTCCATGTTTACACCTTACGCGCCCTTCGAAATTTCAACAAAAATTACATTTTTCTTAAATTTCTCATTACGTAATACCTTATACCTTACAGGGTAATACATGGTAAGTGAGTTCACCATAAGTAATATATGTATTGTAAATAAAAAGCATAGTGAATAAAACTTGAAAATCTGTGTAGTATACTAGACTACAATCGTTTTCACAAATTAATTCAATAACTTTTGAATAAAATGTGATGAATTCTCACAATTTTTGGCTACCTTCAGTCCAAAATCTCTTTATTAATCGATACGTGTTTCGTCTCTCAACGAAGCATCCTCGGTGTATTCCAAAGATCTGACTCTGCTAGCTA
Organism: Zeuzera pyrina; assembly: GCA_907165235.1. Lineage (NCBI taxonomy): Eukaryota > Metazoa > Arthropoda > Insecta > Lepidoptera > Cossidae > Zeuzera > Zeuzera pyrina. The sequence goes on from OU015622.1 coordinate 1,834,991, forward strand.
ACCAGCATAATCAGGATCGGTACTGGTTAGCTGACCGAGTCTGGTCTCTGGAATATTCCGAGGACGCTTCGTTGAGAAGCGAAACACGTGTCTGTTAGTGGTTTTGGAAAATTGGATGGCGAATGTCTGAAAATTATAAGAATACCATACGGCAATCTCTCTACGCGTCTTTTCCAAAACTGTCCTACTTAGAATTCAAAAAATTTCAGAGAATATACAGCCACATAACAGTTAATAAAACATAACAGTAGGATAGCTTCATAAAAATCCAGTGTGCGCGGTTAGTATGTGTGCGTGCTAATTCGCACGCGTCGTGGCACGCACACAACGGCAATATTTTGGGTGAATATGGGCAATTCACCGAAATTATTGTAGCGCCCGTCGGGGTCAACCAACACCCAACGCCAACATGGGACTTCCGTTTCTCTTCAATTTGTTTTTTAGGTAGTCTCAAATACAAAAATGTCTAAATCGCTAAAATGAACGCATTGTAATGTCCTTAGAAGCCTAAATCTCTTTAGTTATACGAATCCAGAGTTATCATTCTTCAACAACTACAAGATATTAAATTTAACAAACATGAAACACTTATCTGTCTGCATTGTTTTTCATTATTATATACTAAATGAATAATAACTAAACGAGATACTCTCCGCTCCTCGCACCCAACGCAACAACCCTACGTATTCGGCAAGGACTAGACAATTCCGTTACGCACGAGGCGGGAGCCAGCCTCTTGTTTTACATATTCTCTGGTACAGCCTTACAAATAGTCTATTGGAGAAATATAATGAAAATTCTAGGCCTTATACATTTTCGGAAATCAAATTTAGAAAATTATTATTTTATCAATATTACAGGAAACCCTGTAAAGGAGTCGAACTCGTGACAACCAATTTTTATAGTTAAAATGTTAATTAGAATCATAGTTATTTCGGATCACTGGCAATATTTAGTTAAATCAGCCATCAATCATTTTTGTTTTTTAATTGTTGCTTTTTCATAATAGCACGGGATAAAAGATGATCCTGAATCGCACTATATCACAATCCTACCCGAAACGTAGTCGTGAATGTTCGAAATTTAAAATTTAATTAAGGCTCTGAGTTCCTGTCGGTTTCGCGCGTTAATCTTGTAAAGGCGGGCCACACGCGCTGGCCGCGTACAAAGCAGTTTTTAATTGCGTCCCAGCCTGAAAAGCGACGTGTCTTTGCCGGTTACGATTGATTAAAAAGAAAATGGCGGCCCTCGGGGGCTTGGACGTAATGAGGAATGCCTTCGGGATTCATTAGGGCTCGTTATATAGTTTATGATGTTTTATAATTCGGGTAGGTATATTGTTTTAATTCTCGTGGAATATTTAAATATAAAATCTTAGATTGCGATAAAATTATTAATTTAAACGAAACATGATACGCTTATGGAATCAACTCGCTGGCTGTCTAATTTGATTTAGATTACAATCATTGTTCTGAGACTATTTGACGAGAATAGCAGTTCGGAGCAACTGCCTTTAAATTAGCATTCCAAATCTAAAAGGAAGACCTTCTTTCTCAGGAACAAATAGAGGTATCAAGTAGAAATTAATAGTAAATACTAAAGTTTAAGGTCCCTTAGAGGTGTAAAAAGTTCAAGCTTCTCAGACATCACAATTAAAATACGGCCATTTATATCACATAATTATCACAAATATTTTGACATTCGCAAAGTCATACATCAAAATGTATGTTGACCTAGATTCATGTTTGGCAAGAAGTAAGGTTTCTCAGCACAAGTAATGGAAACAATCCGAAAATTTTTGATTTGTAGTTTCATCATAAAAAAAAAATTTTTTTGTTTGCTTTTGCTGTGCCTATCGTCAAACTTAGTAGGCTTACAGTCCAAACTCTGAAGTCAAATAACAAATAATAAAAAGTAGTCAAATATTATGACTTGGGCTCGCTCTGAATATCCTGAACTAAATGAAATAATACATTATTTTTTGGTAAATATATATTATGTCATAATTATAACCTATCGTGATAGGTAAACCTCGGTACACAATTGTGCCACAAGCTTCAGTTTTTTTTTTAATTTGGAACAGTTATTTAAAAGTACTACCTACTTACTGTTAAAATCTTTAATACTACCCCGTGCTCTCTGACTACCCCGCTGGGATACAGCGTGAAGATATGTATGTAAAATCTTTAATAAGTGTTCCAAACACAAACGTGAACTTTATAAGTTGAATTTTAACTTTGGTGGTCAATTTTTGGGGCTTAAATAGGAATCTAAAACATTTTTTTAAGGTCATCGTTTGGGGGGTTTCAAATGTAGGCAAATGATGAAAGAACAAAAACCGTATTCATTACTTTTTACAGCTTTTTTCCCAAAAATAATACTTGTAAATAACCACCTTATTTCTAAATGTATTACTCGGAAAATTTTGAGAAACGTCATGAATTTCTAGATTATGGATGAAAATTGGATTATGTTATCACTTATCATATCTTTGTTTTATAGTTTGGGGGTTTGTAACGACTGCCGATGGAACACTAATATAACTTTGATTATGATTTTCTAGTGTATTTTGAATATTTTATCTAAGTAATAATCACAATTATTAAAATTGTTATTCAATATTTTTTTTTAATAACAATCATACTGCGTAATAGCGTTGTTGTATCTGAATTAAATGAAGTCGTGGAAATTTTTCACAAACTTCAGATTTGTTGTAGAAGATTGTGTGATGAAGTGATTACTTTAACGGCTAAGATCGACTAGTATCAACTTAAATATCAGCATGACTAAGGGTCTAGCTGGCTAAAGGGTATCCAGATAGACACAAAGCGAGCGCTGAGTCTTATTTTTTGTGATTAAATTAAGTCTTTAATTTTTGGAAAAAAAAATACCTAACGCGACATGCGAGAGGTGTGAGTTGGTAGAAATCGTCACGTAATGAAAAAGCATTATGTACTCTCCATTCGACTCTCAGCGACTCTTTCTGTCTCTTCCTAACACACGCTAGCTAATTAACAACGTGGGACTCAGTACATAGATTCACAATGATCTTTCTGCCTCTTCCTTTTACATACGAGTGTGAGTGCGAATATCAAGATTAGAGCAAATGTTTTTTTATTGGAACGAGGTTCTTTAACGCGGTTTACGGAAGGTTTGAGATGGTATAAATCGTTATGTAAGAAAAAGCACTACGTGGGGCAGGACCCGGGCGTCGCGCGGCGCTAGGTTCGTTAGCTCTATTTGATTCACAGTAACATTTCTGTTTCTTTCTATTATATACGAGTATATAACAGATTCTGTCTCTATTACATCTAATATATACGAGTATCTCTTCCTATTATATAGTGTCAAGCATCGCGGTCCCTACATACATACGTATGTGAAGCTTGACACTATCTTTTCTGACTACTTCGTTAAAAAAATATCGTGAAGATTTGTACGTAATTATTATCATAATCTCGCGTATCCATATCGTTAATATCCTTTCTTTCTTTTCTTTTCAAAGAGATCTGTACTTTTCTAATGTACATTATATTATCGAAAATGCATAAGGAGGGCAAGGTGAGTACGTACATCAATAAGCTAGTATGAATATGGATAGAAATACGAACAAACATGATAACTACATGCTGCCTCCAATATGGGTCAAGTCCCACGTTCATAGGTCTTGCTTTGATGTAGTTTTTTTTAACAAAATTAGAGCTCAGCCACTGCTCTGCAGTTTCTATAAAAGAATTACCAGTTTTATACAACCTTTTTCTGACCAGTGAACACGTCCTCAAAGGGTTTTAAGTATAAAGGATGATACTTTATTACATACATATATATCTTCACGCTGTATCCCCATCGGGGTAGTCAGAGAGGACGGAGCGCCAAGTGTCGCGGTCTTTACATACGTCTTTCGCTTCCTCAAATCTCGTCATTCTCCTTACACATTTTCGCCTAGGTATGCGAGTGCTTTTCACATTTCCGTCCGCTAACACTCTGGCTATTTGGTCTTCATAAGTCAGCGTTGGTATTCCTTGGCTTCTTTTACCACTCGCTATCGCTCTGTAGATTTTATTCGTCAGTCTTTCATCACTCATTCTTTCAATGTGCCCGAACCATCTAAGCATTCCTTTCTTCATTTTTACAATAACACTGTCGTGCAACTCTGTCATACTGCGTATCTCTTCAATGCTTATTTTGTCCCACTTTGTTAATGTTTTCTCTCCTATTCTAAAATAAAACTGGTTTCAATGGGCTACAATCAGCTTGTTCTTTTAGTTTTTTTTTGTTTTCTTTCACATTAAACTTTTTTTGTAAGTGGGTTGCGTTTTAAATGCTGCAACTAACTTTGTTTGGCCCAATTCTGATACATTTCAATAACATTTTGGATTATTTTTAAGACTTACCGTTAGTGTGAGGGGCAAATGCATTCTTTACAAAGTGAAGGGCCCAAGATCACAAATTACAGTTCTTGCCAACTAAACTTGTTATAATACGTGCTTAATTTTAGGGGTTATACCATAATAGGGTGTAATACGTATGTATTTTTCTACACAGCTTGCTGCTACTTCATTTAAAAAATCTTTGGTGAGAATATTTTTTAAATGTCTAAGTTTTATTTCGTATTAAGTATTTGAATTACATTGGCGAATCTTAACACGTTTAATTGCCGAAGCTCATAATTTTTATAATGTAAATAAATACACATAAGAAAATTTAATAAAAAAATTAAACCGACTTCGAAAAAAAAATATGGAACGCTCAACCTATAGAGCAGCAATGTCATTTATATTGTATGAAAACAAATGACGTCTATGGTAAACACTGTTGTAGTTACTGGCGTTCTGTTTTATAGTTTGATTTTTTGCTGTTTTTGCCATAACGCCGATTAGAGTAAGAAGCTATTACATAAATATATAAAATTATTTCTTTTCTAATTCTGGAGCGCAATGTGTTAACTTTCATTCTATTAAAGAGCACAAACCGTGGGCTTTCACAATAAAAGATGCGAACAGATCGAACATGGGATATTATTGCCCATTATAAATATCAATATAATCAATGTCATATCACATCAATATCATTATAAATATCAATATAATCAATATCATATCACATCAATATCATTATAAATATCAATATAATCAATATCATATCACATCAATATCATTATAAATATCAATATAATCAATATCATATCACATCAATATCAATCAGTTATAAAAGAAGTGTCAAGGTTACATCATAATTACACCCTAGCAATATTTTTACAATCCGAAGACGACAGCCAACAGATGTATTCTTTGTGCGCCTCAAGACTGACTATACTGACTGAATTTATTATATCACGGGTAATTTATACCTTCTCCTTACTACGATTATACCATGTGGGGATAACGATAGTTAACAAATGACATACAAGAGAATCATCAATATAAATAAACAAAGGTTATAAACCAGGTCCCTTTATTTGGTGTTATTTAATGTATCTTTGAAACCAAAAGCTTCAATTTCAATTAAATTTCAATAGGAGTATTCTGAAAGTTTTCAAACAAATAAAGAATTTTCTAAATCGGTTCATAAATAACAGAGTTATAAGGTAACGAATATAAAAAAACAAGAACAAAAAAATACAACCCAATTGAGAACCTCCTCCTTTTTTGGAAGTTGGTTTAAAAAGACGGAGCTGACTGACAACTCGACGCACAGCCCAAATTTTTGTTTAATCTCACCCTCACGTGGTAAAAATAGAGAATGAAAGCAGGGCTCGGAATCCGGTTAATTTTCCAAACCGGTTCAGGTCATTGATTTTGAACCGGAATTGATTGCGGTTTGGGTTACGGTTACCGGTATTTTAACCGGATTAGCTTGTTTTTTTGAGTTGCCTCATGTATAATAGAATATATACTAGCTTTTGGTCGCGACTCGATCCTTGGTCGTAGTGACTAACAACAAATACGAGTAGGTGCGTGAGAATGAGACGAGTGAGCTATAGCCAGCGCGTACAGAAAAAGGTAAGAACGCGTCACATGACATGACGGTGTCGTGCCGGTGCACATAATGCGTAACGTTCGACTTTAATCGATCTAGGCAGACAACGTGCGCCTGAGTAAAACCAGTTAATTTAGATTTCGTTTTCTTCACTAACCGGTAACCAATATTATTTTGGTTTATTCAAAACAGTTTCCTTCATTAACCGGTTAATCAATGAACAGAATTCTGACCGGTTAATAAATGATATTAATCGCTATTTCGAAACCGGTTGCGAGCCTTTATGAAAGTTTGTACAGGTTCACCGATTTTAGGTATTAATACTATTAACATTTGTACATAGCCTTATGATTACGAACTAAAAAAGACGTGTTACAGTTATTTTTGAAAATCACACTTTAAGAGCATAAAATAGGGGGTGACATTATGGGGAGCGTTCAAAAGAGAACAGCTTAAATGCCGTATACAGCGATGTATTAGGTTAAAGTTAACTATGTATAAAAGTACTATGTATAATATACCAGCGACCCACCCTGGCTTGGGCACAGGTAGGAATTTTTTGAAACTAAAATACAGCTCATGTTATTCGCTGATAATGTAGATTTCTATAGGTGAAAGAATGTTTGAAATCGGTTGTGTAGTTTTTTAGTTTATCCATTACATACAAACACAAAGTTTACTTCTTCATGATATTAGCGCAGATTAATTAGTTACTAACGATATTAGTATGGATAAGTCACTTATGAACTTTAATTTTTTTTTTTAATTTTGAAACTATTTAATTTTATTTTGAGACCGACGCAGACGAAGTCGCGGCTGAAAAGCTAATTGGTTCATATAATTAGCTATAAAGTTTTAGAATTGTTATAATAATATAAAATAATCAATTGGCAGCTGTCTTACTCGAGGTCATAAAATTGTATCAATCATTCACTTCAGAGGTTGTTCTCAACAATTAACTGTTCCGTAACCCCAAAAATTCCAATTCGCCCCCAAAAATTCGCTCAGTTTATTCGAAGTTTGTCCAAAATTTAATAAACTCAAAACACCGCAGCAACTTCGTCTGTTTGTCTTTCTTCCCGGGAATTGTTTTAATTCTCCCCAACGCCATCTGTCGCTACGCTGCACTTTCCAACTTGGAAGCTCCTGACTTTATAATTTCCTACAGTTTCAGCTAGCGACAGTTTGTTTTGTTATTCTTTTTAGGGGTCACCTTTGCCTTAACTTCAATAATCCGTAAACATGGAGCACTCGACCTATAAAGAAGAAATGTAATTTATTTTGCTTGAAATCAATTTAAGACTAAACATTGCTGCGGTTACTGTGCTCCGATTGGTTGACCACACACACAATTACAAGACCTAAACGTGCGTATGAATAGACCGAGATAAAGTAATTGAGGCTGCACCGGTGAAAGCGAGATGCACAGATACACGTCATCAAGCACGTCATTTGTAAGTCCAGTTTAACTTGACCCGTGATAAAATGAATGTCAATTTAAAAATGTATTTTTACTGTTACTTACCGATGAAATAAAATTGTGTCTGTTTTATAGTTTGATTTTTGCTGTGTTTGTCACACAACCAAATAGAACAGGAAGCCACTATATAAGTATCCAAATATCTGTCGGAATATACAGAGATGTACACACAGGTCCAGTATTAATTATGTACTACTTTAGTACGAGCAAGTGTTGATATTTGTTTGTGTAAAAAAGCTGAGCAGTCGTGAGTAGGAAGTTGAGTGCTACATGTTCGTAAATTTAAACGCATACGTCTTCACGATACGTTCCTTCTGTGATAATCTGACAGAGGAAAAAAACTGTCCAAGCGCGTGTCATACAAGAGTTAATTTCAGTCAACTATAAGTTAAGGCGAGCGTTCCCGAGAATACCTCTGGTAGATGTGATGAATTCCTAAAATCTTTAGCTATTTTCCGCTCAAACTCCAAAAACCACCAATCAAATACCTCTGGTAGAGAATATTTTTAAAAATCTAATCATAGAGATATCGTGTCTATAAAATAATATATTATATGCCTATTATTTAACGAAGTTTCTATTCGAAATACGTTTTAATTCAATGCTTCAAAAAAAATCTCAAACAGTCATCTAATTTGTTATGTGAATATCGTATCATTCGAGTTACATGTATACTTGGTTGTGAAAACCAAGGGATACCTTGCTGTTATATGAAGAACAAATAGCCAGAGAGCTAGCTGACGGAAATGTCAAAGTATACATCAGCGAAAGTGTAAGAGGCGAATTTAAGATTTGAGAGAGGCGAAAGAAGTATATAAGGTAACGCTTGGCACTCCGTCCTCTCTGTGTACGCCGTTATGGATACAGCATGAGATACGTAGGTACCTTGTATGAAGAAGTTGTGTTTAGTTTAGACAAATCACGTCTTGAGGTTTTCTTTTCCCTTCAGAGGGTAACGACAAAGTGATTTTGTTTCTTTGTTCTCAAGTTGCCCTGAACGGGAAATTGTATTGAAGCTTGAAGATGTACATGTCTATGCATAAAATACTGATTTGAACAATGAACGATATATACAGTTACGGTTAGTAATTTGTCTAAAGAACCGCATTTAAAACAGAAAGAATAAATAGTCGAAGTCACTACTTCGTGGAGAAAAAATTAACTTAATTCGGTTCATTGTGTTCAAAGGCGGGAGAGAACTCTTTCTGCGAACAGAAAGAACTTCTTATTTCGCAGTTGGTTAAGTGGAACCTTGTTTGAATAATTCAAACTGGTGTATAAACTTAACTAATGAGATTAGTTGCGATAGCGAGGTTAAGAACAAGATTACGAGTTAAGTTATAGTTCATTTTACGTGGAGTACTAAGAGATGTTGGTTTTATTTAATAATAATAATGCGGCAGGCAATATACACCAATAATTTGGTCTCAAAGTTGGGCATTCCCTGTGCTATTAGAACCAGATTACTAGGGACATCTCTCTCCCAGTGCAAGCACACCCGAGACAATTTAAAAAAGTTCGTTTCCTAAATTGACTCCACAGGGAATCAAACCTGGAACTTTCGGCGCTCAGATGCAACACCTAAACCACTGTGCCATAAAAATTGTTAAATTTACTACATAACACACTATTAGAAACGCTTAGATTATTCTGGCATGTAGGAAGAATGAGTGAACGAATGAAATCTACATAGCGAAAGTGAGCGGTAATGAATGGTAGTGAGTGGAAAGAATGAGTGAACGAGTAAAGTGTACAAAGCGAAAGTGAGTGGTAACAGAAATAACACCAAGGCTTATAGTGTTAGCTGACGGAAATGCCAAAATATACTTAGCACATCTCGGCGTCAGTGTGTAAGATCAATAATGAGCTTTGGAAATACGAAAGGAGTATTAAGAATATTGATACTTGTAGCCTCTCCCACGTTGTGCCGAAACTCGTCTTTTTTCAAGTTGTAATTACACTTGTTTGCAGGTTGTACCTATTTACAGGTACAATTATTTCTTGAATATAGTTACTACCATATTCTAAGAGACAGTGCTAAGTTAGAGCAAGCCGCACGCACTGTGGTCCTTCTCGGGCTTGCATATGGATGGGAGACATGGAGCACTCAACCTATAGAGCAGCAATGTCATTAATTTTGTATGAAAACAAATTACGTCTATGGTAAACACTGTTGCAGTTACTGGCGTTTTGTTTTATAGTTTGATTTTTTGCTGTTTTTGCCATAACACCGAATAGAGCAATAAGCCATTACATAAATATTTGAATATATGTCCAGTTTTGGTTATGTATTGCTTAATGCGAGCGAGAGTTGATACTCGTTAGTGTACATAAACTGAGCAGTGGTGAATAAGATGGTCCGATATTTCATCTCTATAGGTTGAGTGCTCTATGATAGGAGATCACACCGTTCATTTCCAACCCCGCAGGCCTCGTATAATAGGCCGGGATAAAGTAACCTTGTTCTTTTGCCAGGGTTACAAGACTGGAGCAATGGCCTCCATCAACCTTAATTCTGTATTCGCTCACTTGAATTGAAGACAATTTTATTAGGGTTATTAATTGTTAATTTCGAAATGTTACCGAGTTAAGACAATATTCCCCATCTGTGTCAATACTGTATCTAAATCAGTGATTTTATCGAGCCAGTTATTGAAACAAATAAAGCAGCCATTCAAGTCATTTATATGAAAAACGTCAATAATATTAGAATTAGAAAACTTCAAAATTGAACTTCAAAATTCAAACTTCTAAAACCTGCAAATTTTTTTAAATTCAATACATACATACATAAAATTCTATAAACCCGTTTTCCTTACACATTTATAACGAGATGTAGACATAATAAAAAGAGAAATTTGAAATGAAAACACACAAACAATATCAATTCTTGCAAAAGTGGGCCCCGGCTTATTTCGATTGCTTCTCGTTTAAAGTATAAGACGTGTGTATCTTATAATTGTGTTTAGAAGTTATGCGAGTGTTGTGACATTCTGATCGTTACATTTTCATCATCTAATTTTCGAAAGTTACTTAACTTCTATGGAGGAGTAAATATACTTACATGGAATGTGTGTTTAAGTGCCAGTAATAAAAAAAATACGTTATTTCCTAAATTAGTCTTATTTTAAAACTTTAGCCCTTAATTACTCGCATAGAGTCAACGTATATTGCCAAATCTGTGATGATGTTGAATCCTTTAGCTCGTGAGAATAATTTACTTTCTTATTCCACCTTACGATGTGCCAAAAAGTATCTTCGATTAAAAGTTTTTGTTTTACACTTTTTTTTTCAATACAGATGTAATTTTTAGTTTGTTCTTTATATATTTTGCAGTTTAAATAAAGTGCGTTCATGATAACCGTTTAATTATTTATTTTTAAGTAACAATTCATTACAATTTGCCCAAACAAATTGGGGCCTTCAGAGGCCCCACGGAAGCAGTTACGTAATTTCCCTCATGCGAGTACCGTAACTAAAGGTTAAAAAAAATTCAACCGACTTTAAAAAAGTACAAAATATTATATTTTACTAATAAAACTCTAGTACAAAAATGGTTTTGGTAAATATTATAATATGATACAAATCCCCTCAAATATTTAATTTGACAGTAACTGAAGTCGGTGCTAAGCCTACCAAAAATACTGCTATTGCTTTGTCCCCGACTTCGATAACTGCTAAAAATAATAATAGTTTTGTTTCGCATATTTATGAAGTCATTTTTGTATTTAAGTTCTGGTTAGTAAAGAATATTAATAGTTTTTTACTTATTTTTTAATATTCATTTTTGATTAAAATTTTTCTTATTATGTTGTTTATTTTTCCTTTTATAGTGACCTTGTTCCAAATAAATATCTAGGTTAGGTCTACAACAAACTTTTTCCATTTCTGGAACGGAACGTTAGATAAAAAGATCATGAAATGAGGTGCTGGAAAATTACTTTGTTTAAGCAGTACTCCATAATTAGACATCAACTAAATTTCTATGATACCGCTCTGGACATATTATACATTTACGAATAAAAAATGATTATTAAAATCGGTGCACATACATAAAAAAATATTATGAAGAATTGATAACCTGCTCCTTTTTTGGAATTGGTTAAAAATTGTTAAATGAATAGACAGCTTTAACGAATAAGTCGCTAGCTGCCGCATTTGGGAAACTGTGGGTTAATAATAATTAAATACATGTCTTATTAGCATGTCAGTGACATTGCGTGACAGAGCGTGACATAGTTATTAGATGTGTGGTTATATTAAGAGTTGTCGACGTCTGCTACGGGTTAATGACTGATGCAAATCATGGACTGAACTTTGGTCCTATGCAGTTTTCGGGAGAAATTATAGTGTGAAGACGATGAATTTAAATTTAAAAAAAATGCTAAAAAGAATTAATAGTGGCAATGACAACAAAGTCAATTTTTATAAAATATTTGTAATTTATAATAGATACAGCTCTGTGCCTGAAATAAATAGAAAATACTGTAGTCTAATTTTGAATTCGATTGATGATGACGTCTCCAGGGTAACCAGTTCTTGCATTTTTTTAATAGTGATGTCTCCCTACGTCAACTCCATTATTATTAGTCTGTAGCGGTTGTCCCGCGGCGTTATCCGCGTGAAATCTCCGTTTTGGATTACTCCTTTCATGAGATAACATTAGCGTCGAAATTATATGAATATTTAGAACGCCAAGTTTCGCAGTTTTTACATACTTCTTTCGCATCCTCAAACTGCGAGTCATTCTCCTCACACATTTTCGCCTAAGTATGCGAGTGTTTTTGACATTTCTGTTGGCTAATACTTCTGGCTATTTGATCTTTATAAGTCAGCCTTGGTCTTCCGTGGCTTCTTTTGCCACTCGCTTTCGCTCTGTAGATTTTCTTCGTCAGTCTTTCATCACTCATCCTTTCTATACGCACCCACCATCTAAGCATTCCTTTCGTCATTTTTACCAAAAAAAATAATAATATGGCGACGCTACAAGGCCATGTCAGCACCAAATTTAAATAAATAAATATTACGACTGCTCGATCAATTTAGTTGAATCGATATCGACTCAGCTCTATTACTTGACACCACTGGTTTGACTGGTCACATTATTTAGAACTTTGACATATTAAAACGTTAAATCAATAAAGTAAGTCAAAGTAAGATAGCCTGTTAACTCGTTTATCCTGAGATCTGATTTTTTTCTGTATTTACTTCAATACCACTTTTTATTTTATATGCTTAGTTATTTATTTTTAGATGCTTTATATTTAGGTTTTTTAGACAGTTTTGGAATATTCAACGCATTTTAAGGTCTTGTAATCAAACTGAAACCCTATAAACGTCTTAATGATGCTCGCTTATATTATTTATGGAACTTCTAACTTCAGCTGGTTTAAGTTATACGCTGGTTGTTTTCATTCAGATTCTCTCCAATATCTATTCCTATATAATACGAGCAATATTCGTATATACATACATACATACATATCCTCACGCTGTATCCCTGACGAGGTAGTCAGATAGGATGGAGCGCCAAGCGTCGCGGTTGTTACATACTTCTTTAGCTTCCTCAAATCTCAACATTCTCCTCACACATTTTCGCCTAGGTAAGGACCACGAAGCTTGGCGCTCCGTCCTCTCTGACTACCCCGTTAGGGATACAGCGTAAAGATATGTATGTATGTATATGTAGGTACTGTTTTGTTGTAGATCGGAATCCTGCAATGTGGTCAAACTTTCTTTCGTTTTTTTTTTATATGCAATCAACAAGCAAGGCTCGTTCGCCCAGGTACTGTTACACTCATATAGATTAAAGTAGAAACGAAGGAAGACCAAATTTTTAAATGTCAAATGCACTAGAGTATCTCGGCGAAAGTGCGAGAAGAATCATAAGATTTTAAGATACAGAGGAAGTATCTAAGTACTATGATGTTTGGGGCTCCGTCCTCTCTGCCCGCTCCAACAAAGATACGCTATGATAATGTAATTCGTAATATTGTTTGTATTTATGAATAACAAAGAAAAATATGCGGCTAAAAATAGGAAATAATACAGAAAACACTTACAGAATCCGAGTGAATCTGGATAAACCTAGCCTAATATTTCAGGCAGCATTTAACGTTAGACCTAACTGCAGTGGGATTATAGCAGATAAGATTGCAGTAAAGGAGTTTCAAGGTGTCGTTAGTTTTACTTCCTCTGCTGACTTCGTTTTTTAAATCACATATTCTTTTTCCTTAATGAGTACAAAAGGTGTAGAGATTTTTTAAGGAAAAGAGTTTCAAAAAAGTGTATTGTGACAGAAAAAAGCGGACAAAAAGGCGTGTTGAATACAGATAAGGCTTACGTGGCAATTTCGAAAAAAGTAAAAGTTATAAATAAAAAAAATTACGCCCAAAATAAACCTCATTTCATTTTTAGATTTTATATATTATACAGGGTGTATATGAAAACGGGACAGTTACTTTAATGGATGAAAGGGCATAACTTTAGTATGTAGTTACAAAAAGAATTATCGAAAAAAACGTATCCGTTTAAGAGTTATGACCGTTTTAATTTTCAAGTGTTATCCCCACCCTTTCTCGTAAAATTGGGTTGATCGTGTACAGTTACAGATTTTAAATCTTACGTATTTTTTTATTTTGTAATAATTTCATCCGTTACTGAAATACAGCCTGTTACCACTCGCAGACGACAGAATTATTTTATCGAAAATGGTTTTCAGAGGGGGGAGAAAAAGGGGGGATCCCCTTTTTCCTCTTTTAAATGTGAATTTCCAAAAATCCTTTCATCAGACCAAATTTCATGATCCTAATTTGGATTATTTTTTGAGATATCACGATTAAACCGTCAGTCACTGAGTCGGCAAGTGATGATTAGTATTTCGCTTTTTTAAATACAAATTATATTTTGTCTAACAATACATACTGTAAAGACTTTCAAAATACATGGTGTATAAAGACAGGCACCTAGTGTGTCCCAGAAGCTTAACACAGTCAGTATCAGATTATCCCGCGATAATGAGACTCGCGTCCACTCCGTTTTCATTACTATAACGACTGGTTCTCTCCTCTAATGGCCCATAAACATGTCCGCAAATAGAGCAGGAAGGAACCAACTTCTACGCAATAATCTTAGTCTACATAATGTTGGATTTGAAACAGGAATTAAAAAGATTATTACTGGAAATGCCAACGTAGTTCTCGTGCCAGTCGTAAGTGGAGACATTTTTTATCCGTAGTTGTGGAAAGAAAAAGCTATACCGCATATCAAACGATTTTCACGGAAGTAATTATTTAGTAGAGCCTCATAATGGTTCGAATTATATAACTTAAGATACATATTACCCCGAAAGAGCTTTTTTGACTAGAAATGTATAAGATATAAAAAAAATGAATGCTTGAATTTGTTCGAAACAGAGAAATCTGAATGTGGTTCAAAATGTAAGACATTTGACATCGAAGAAATAAATTGTTAATGTGTGTGTGTTTAGTGATTACGTGAACTTTTAAAGTGACCTCAGTTATAAATATTATCTCGTAAAGATCTGTTAACGTTCCAGGCGTAGACATTACAACTTATTCTCCTACGCTCTAGAAATGAAGTGAGAAGAAAACTTTAGATTTGTGAAGGATGCCTTTATACACATATATCTTCACGCTGTATCCCTAACAGGGTAGTCAGAGAGGACGCAGCGCCAAGTGTCGCGGTCCTAACATACTTCTGTCGCTTCTCTCTCATCATTCTCCTCACACATTTTCTACCTCACATCTAGGTATGCGAGTGCTTTTCAAATTTCCGTCGCCTAACCCTCTGGCTATTTGATCTTCATAAGTGGGCCTTGGTCTTCCTTGGCTTCTTTTACCATTCACTTTCGCTGCTTATGTTTCTCAATTAAAACACTTGTCATTTCTTGTCAATTTATGTCTAGGTAAACCATAAAGTAAGTTTTCGTTAGGGATAATCTCACAAATTTTACGCCTCTTTGATTACTACTCGTACTATGTTTTAGGCGTTATGATAGTTTAAGTTTCGCGTTTAATGTGTTTTAGAGGTGTCTAAATACACGTTTCCATGTTTGAGGTTTTAAGAGCTTAGATACGGGTTCAATTACAATGATTTCACGTTTTGCCGTGAGTGGAGTCGTAATTTGGAGAACACTGTTGCTAGAGTATCGGGTATGAGATGCTTAAATTGTTTTCTAACCAACTGTTTTAACGGGATTAATGAACTACAGCTTACATTACATTACTACACATGCCTCTTCTCACGAAAAACGCGAAAAAAACATTCATACACCAAAAAAATCCCAAGTATGATAATTCAAAATATGCTTTTGACCACTTTAAATGAATTCTGAAATTTCTAAAGCACATCAAAGAAGTGACGACATTTTTGACTAGAAATATCAAGGCATCAAAGATGTACGTGTATTTAAATTTTGAAGTTAAAGCCACTGGAAAAACTGGAAGTGCCTTTGAATATCCAGAACATGATTTCAGAGGAAATCTAGGTAAAACTGTTATTAAATCATGTTTAAAGAGAAAAGAAAAACCAAATGGGAAGACGGATGGAGAAATGAAAGGTCAAAGCGAGGGTAATTTCAAGTGGCAATGCATAAGCTCCAGATTATCATTTAAATAAAGGTAAGATAAGCCGTTGCCTGAGAGAAACACCCTATCTTGTCTAGATTTTCCGATTCAGACAGTAGGAGCGGTGCGAATTAGTGAATGATTGTCCATTAATCACGTGAGGCTCGAAATTTTTTGGAAAAATACACGAAACATCACATTGTAGTGAGATAATTATCACGTGTAGTTAGCTTTTTGTTAAACTTGTGAATTTCCAAAATTAAATTAGATCATACCTGTATCTAAAGATAATATTCTAATAATTTTTTAATATAATTTGTACCAAAAAAGTTCACGTGATTTTGGCTCTAAAACCTCACCACGTATAACCAGGGCGATAATGTCAATAACCATAACAATTTCTACAAACTTTAAACTACACATCATCTTAAATAATAGACTTCCTCAAAGTTGCCGCTTAGAAAGCTGTCATTGCTTAAAGTGCCCAGCAGTCTAGCAGCATTAACTCTTTGAATAGCCAAACTGATTCGTTGGCGTAATGAGCTGCCAGCCCGGCGGTCTACCGAAGCCTCCACTAGTCTCTTACAAATGTCAAAAACCAGTCGATAGGCTTGGGGCCCCAGGAACCCAAAGTTTCGACTGCAAAGGGCGTAAATATGAAACTCTCAGAGAGAGTTGCATAATTACGTCGCTTCAAGTTTAAGCAGTGCTAGCCGCGGCACCTGCTAGTCGCCGGTACATGGGAAACAGCAACTGTATCGACACAAGTAGCGTCCCACACCAGCAAATTACAATAATATAGAATTAATGTGCAGAAAAAAATTAATAAATGCAAATTAAATTAAGACTAAATAATCGCGGCGATAAGTGGAGTTATGTGACGAGACATTGTACATTTCGTTCATAACGCGAGGGTATTTTTCGCAACAAGCACCTCACTATGTTAACAACAACCTCAGAAATCCTTCACAAATCTTTTTTTTTTCATTTTTTAATTATTTGTCCGTGTTTATAACGCTAAAGTACGTAAGTGTAAATGGCTAAGCGATAAAATGACGGTACTATTGTGACATGGGGTTGTGATTAAAAGAAGAACAACCTCATTTAATACAATTTATATTTGTAAAATATTAAATTTAACAATAAAGTGAACGGTGCTCTATCCGCATTAGTAGACAGTGTGAATATATCTAACACAGCCAAAATGGCCATCCACAATCCGGTGTGGGTACCAACTTTATTGTACAGTAGTGAGGCCTGGATATACCCGAAATCAAGTGAAAGTATGATGAAAAGTAGAATGCAGTAGAAATGCGATTTCTCAGAAATATGTGCGGTGTCACTCTTGCGGACAAGATAAGCAATGAAGAGGTTAATCTAAGCATTCATTTCTTCATTTTTACAATAACACTGTTGTGCAACCCTGTCATACTGCGTATCTCATCATTGCTTATCCTGTCAGCAAGCGTGACACCGCACATATTTCTGAGAGACCGCATCTCCACAGCATTTAACATACTTTCACTCGATTTTGGGCATATCCAGACCTCACTACTACTCACTATAAAAGATATTAAAAGATAAAGATAAAATATATTGATAAAACATAATTGCACAACACTTACCCGATCACGGGGTGATGCAGCTAAGAAATTCCATGGTCTCCCGTAATATATCGCGACTTTTATAAATTATTTAAATTAAATTCAAATAAAAAATAACGTTAAAGAAATAGTGACGAACTGTAAAACAAGTGTGCACAACAGGACGGTAGCAGCAAAAGTCCCGAGAGCGAGGACAAGGTCACACCTTCGGCGCATCCACTGTCGCGCTCCCAACATTCGAACACGGCAGATCTTTTCCGAATCCATCGTTTACCGCTACAATACTTATGCATTTAACTAATAAAATTCATAAGCCTATCTCTCTTACATAGATCAAATACCATAGATATATACAGTGCCAAAATCATGATCCTCCTTCCTCGTTTATACTGAGTCGTATTCGAGTCAATATTTTTCTAGACATATTTTTGGCTATTATATACACTTATACGTAAACCAGCGCGTAACTAATATAAATATTAAGCAATGTAACTGCGCCTAAACGAAATTTAACTATGCACTAACCAGTGCTCTGTTAATGGTCAATAAACAAGTGAGAATGGTACGGTGGCCGGGCTGCATCGTTGATCCTGGGCTTAACTCTGGCCGAGCGGCCGTTAAGATGGGTAATGCGTTTGAGTAGTATTATTATAGCTGTTTTCATACTTTATGTCTTGGATGTTTTAGTAATAGCTAACGCTATTAAGCATAAAGCTCGTGACGTCATTAACCAAGCCGGCAAACCCCTTACGTCGACTGTTTGGGATTTGTTTCATGGACTTTCCATTTAATCTTTATATATATAATTCTTCTGTACATGTTTTTGTCACTGAACTCCTCCTAAACGGCTGGACCGGTTTTGATGTAATAATGTGATGTGTGTTTGGTTGAGTCCCTAGATGGTATAGATGTACAATTGGACCCTGTATTGAGTTATTTTTCTGTACGCGTGTTTGTAGCTGATCTCCTCCTGAGCTGGACCGATTTTTAAAAAATTTATGTGTGTTTGAGTGGGTCAACTAGATCCGGTAGGAGGCGCCGCAATTGGGTTCTAGGATTTTTTTTTATTTAGAGCAGGATAACGTCTGTCGGGTTTGTGTGCATTAGAGCGGGTCCCTGGATGGTTTAGATACACAATTGAATTTGGTAGGTAGCGCTGCAATCGAGTTCTTGGAAATTTTATTTTTATTTCAGGCAATACAATTTCTGTCGTGTTTGCTAGTACATTATAATATACAAATTACTTCAACTTATGCTTAAGACTTATGTATGTAAAGTAATATTATCTGCTGATGTCACATCATTATTAAGTTAAATAAAAAAGACATAGATATTAGCGGGCAAAACAATATTTTGGCGGATCTCTCAAGGTTGATCGCTGCGAATACATACATACATATTTTCACGCTGTATCCCTATCGGGGTAGTCAGAGCGGCCGGAGCGCCAAGCGTCGCGGTTCTTACGTACTTTTTTCGCTTCCTCAAATCTCATCATTCTCGTCACACATTTTCGCCGAGATTTGCGACCCGCGTGATCTCGCTGTAGTCTATCATACATATATATCCTTATGCTATATTCCTCATGACTCAGTCAGAGAGGACAGAGTGCCAAGTATTGCGGTCTTTATCTTTCAGCGTTAATTTCCCTTGTTAATTTTATATATCATAATGTTGCCCACATGTAGATAAATGTCTCTTAAGATTCCTTTAACTTTCAATATTTATATATGAAGATTGTTCGACTTTCGAAGCAATGCTTTTGGTTCGTTGTTTTTAGCTTCCATCTCAAAAGCTTCTATTTGCAAGTTGCTTAATAATAAAATATTGTTACAGTATTGAGATGCAAATCCCTATGATAAAATGTTATTGTGAAATATTCTGCAACGACGAGATAAAGAGCTTTGCGATTTGCAGACAGAGGAATATATAGAATTCAATTACCTAATTGTGCATATGCTTGGTATCGTTATTATTATTAAAGACTAGCAATATTAATAATATAATTTCACTAAGTTTCTCATGAATTATCCAAATATCAATAATAAATTTTAAAATGCTAATTACGAAGTAAACGGAAAGGATTAAAAAAAGTCTCATTTGAAGCGAAATATGAATTTCGTAGAAAAAAAATTTATCATTGAGAGAAAAATTATGAAATTATCGTTTACATTCTCGAAAACATCTCATACAAAATTACATTTTAGACACAAGTCAAAATAAAAAAAAATAACTAATCTGACCAGTCGCTTGTTTAAAGCGATATTATCGAAATTTGTCCAAGTTTTCTGGATTCGTATTTTGGCAGATTCGGATCAGACGCAATGCGAAAGCCCTTTCACGTTTATATTGTCTTTTCACCTTATCTCTCACAATTGAGTATTTCTCTTTGAAAAAAAGAGGTGCATATAAACGAAATAAATACCAGGATAAGCATTACGTACTACGTTAAAATCTTTTATTTAATACCGCGACAAATTTTACTTTGCGGTTGATGGTTAGTAACAAATCACAGCACACAGTACATAACACTATTATTACGAATACGACTTACTCTTGAACCGTTTTTAAATAATAATCATAACATTAATACATACACTGGTCTGTGTTTGCGCTTAAGTGAAACAGTTGCTTACGTGAGTGCAGCCCTGAACAAACAGCCAGGGAAATACAAATCAGCCAGTTTAGTGTGAGGTACTTCATAATATGAAGGCTTCATTTGTCACACATTTCGGCTGCCAAGTGTGCACCGTACTGTTAATAACCTGCAACCGTGGCACTCGGCCAGCTTTGGGTTTTGATAATGGTTTAAGTGAGGGAAAATGAGCGAGTAGGAACGACTGATACTTAGCTATTGAAAGTTATAATTAAACGAGCTTTGATTTAAAAGATATATTTAAAAGATAGCTATAGCAAATGATTAGAAGGAAAATAAAAAAAAACATGTAAAATTTTTTTTTTCCATTATTCTGGTTTTCAGTACGCATTTACACCTTTATGCCAAATTTTAGCTAAGTGCAAAGGTGATGGAATACATCAACTGTGATATACGCAAAGACAAAGGGAGATAATGAGGTTATACGAGTTTCCCTTTTTTATTTTGATTATAAAAGTCTAAAATGCATATTATAAAGTTAAATATTTAATACAGGATTAAAACATAATCTGAAAATAATGAAAGTGCTGTTCAAAAGACATCGTAATTGAATTGTGTAAATGTAGTTGTGTGGCAGAGCCGTTGCTGCATTGCAGCACCAATTGGGTCGGCTCACCCGGTGAAATACCACCCTCTCACAGAATATCAGCGTGAAATAACAGCATCTATTGCTGTTGTGTTTCGTTTGGTGAATGAGAGTGCCGGTGGCCCATCTTGCCTCTCCCCCTCCTTTTCTTAAAGGCCGGCAACGCACCCATGATTTTCCGGACATTGCGGGTGTCCATGGACGGTGGTGATTACTTTCCATCAGGTAACTCGCTAGCTCGTTGCCGTCTCTTTTATAAAAAAGAAATCAATTACATTCCACTGTAAGATCATATTGAAATAATGATTTATAAATTTCTTTTCGATTCTTCTCAGTACATGGTCTTAGGATTCCGTGGCCAAAATGACAAGCAGAACCCTTTAAGTTTTATTGCATCTTTATATCAAAACCAATTTAATCCATCATCTTTAAGCTAAGTTGAAATTTTATACCGGTAACCTATTCTAATCTGATTTTGGATTCGTTTTTTTCATTTTTCAATCAATGCTTCTCCGAGTGTTATTTTACTTTCAAAAATATGTTGTACGCGCACACCGCTACCTCTTATTACTTAACTCAACAGTTTAAATGCAGTATAGGTGATGAAGGTTGTCTGATATTACATATAAAACGCAATAAATATGGTTGCTATAGATTTGTTTTAAATTATTAAAGTATATAATATTTATAACGCGATCTTATTAATTTTTTTTCAAACTATCCTTACTGACGGCGTTCATAAGCATCTTATCCATAAAAGCAATACGGATAATATATTTTAATTTAAATGAAAATAGTTGAAAATTATTTTATATATTGACAACTGCTATCGAGTTTGTTTTTAAATGTTAAAAAAGTGACATGACGTAACAATTTACAATTTTAATATAAATAAATAAAAAATTAGTGAAAGTCACTGACCTTGACAATAATAGGATTGTTGTTGTTAGTTAGGTTCAGGAATCGCCAGGTTTGGCCATGCAACCCTAAAATCGAATCGGCACTCCCCTCGCTGTTCATCATCACAGCATAATCTCGACGACATTTTTACTACAGTGGGTAGTTATGAAACTTCATCCCTCGCAATTTGGAGCCCACTGTCAACATGAATATGTATAGCCCAAGTTGAGCCGCACCTGCGTCTGCAGAAACATCCGAGAAGTAATCCGCGCCGAATGTTTTAAATTATTTAAGAGATATGGTTTTAATTACGTGGCTATTTTTGAAGGTACATATTTTAATTTTAACGACATGAATTCGCATTTAAAACATTTTCAGTTTCTACAAATAATGTAGTACTGGTTACTAAGAGGGTGCTGGACATGACCTATTAGAGTTCAAGCAAAGAGAGAAAAGAAAGAGCAAAAAGTTGGGTCCAAAATATTTGTTTCCTTTTTTTTTGGGTTTGTGTTCCCAACTTACATTTCTTTATCAAATTTCAGCCAAGTAGAGCACACGAATGTGAAGGTCGCAGAAAAAATCTAACTAAATATTGAACTAAACTAAATTTCCACACACATTATTGAATTAGATACTAAGGGTGGGCTTGCCAACTATTTAATACTTGGTGCAAATCCTTAAATCGAGTTTAAATAGTTGATGCCAGCTACCCTAAGCAACTTACCTACTTAAAACGTGTAAATGCAGGTAATAAGGATAGAGAAACGGACTGACTACATCTGTATATTCATTTTTACGAACGTTGAAATAACTAGTGACATCTATCTGTATGCGCATTGAACTAAAAGTTGCAGTTGTTCACTCCTATAACGTAGACTTGGTGGCGCTAGCTGTCAAACTAGGCATTTTAAAATACAAACTCAATTCGATGTACCTATTAGAAAATCATAATTTGATGTGACATAGTAAAATATTATTGCTAAAAAATATTGAGAATCATTTCCAAGAAAAATCGACTTCTTATTTATTGGGTTCTTTGGTCAAACTAGGTAAACTCTTAAAAAACCAGTTTGTCCGTTCGTCCATATGTGCATGTATGTATGTTTATATGTCACATTATTGTATAATTTTGTATAATATGTTGTAGAGTTAATTCGATGATTGAAGAACAGAAATTACGATATTTTTTAGATATATCGATTAGGAATAAATGTATAACACAAAAGAAAAAAGCCTAAATGTAGTAAAAAGGCGATCTTACTGCTGAACAAGTTTCTACCAGGCAACATGGGTTGCAAGATATTATATTAGCTTATGAAAAGAGAAGACTGCTCTAATATGAGTGCTATTCGATTTTCATTAGTCAGTTCTATATTTTTTTTATTCTGTTACCACTGCAATATGTTTTAGTTTCACGACAATGTTAAACACATCAATTAGCTAATTTGTTTGTATGTAATTGATTTAAAATTTCTTTCACCTATAGAAAGCTATCAGCGAGTAACATGGACTGCACATTATTTTCAAAAAAATTTCTACCTGCGCGAAGCCGATGAAATTTGGTATTGAGATATATTAAACCCTGGGGAAAGACAGGCTATTTTAAAAAGGCTACAAATATCACTCAATACTGTCAAAAATAGTAAATTATCACCAAAATGAATTCCTCATTTTAGAAATTATAACCAAAAATTTAATCTTCATCCAAATATATGACATCCTACAGAAGTAAATTACTCTAGAGTTCTAGACAAATTGTTCCATGTATGAAACGGACTCTGATCTGGCGCTTCGCCGGCCGCTACCGCGGCACGCTCGCTTCGCTCGTTCGGCTCGCGCGTTGTGCAAAAAATATTAACCTAACATAACCTAACCAAAAAGAGTGTTCATATATACATGCTCGTTATTTGGTGAACGTTTACTACATTTGGTTTTTTAATTCAATTTGAAGTGCAGTCATGATTAAAAGAGCGAAACACGTGTCGATTGGTGGTTCTTGGAGTTTGAGCGGAAAATAGCTACAGATTTTAGGAATTTATCACATGAAATGCATTTCTGTAAAGTAACACCTGAGTCTACACAATAGACTTTTATATGTTTGTATGTAGAGATACATGTTGAATATTTAGTTAAGTTGTATTAGATTGAAGTCGATGTTCGAGATACGCTAGTCATGGTGCAAGTTGCTTTGCAGTAAATCAATTGTACTCGCTAACTGCCCCTAAGGCGTCTCTCAACTTGACAACTTCATGTACTATCGACATGTGTACTATTTGTTCGTTTGATCATATTAACTGGTAGATTTCTACATTCTTAGGGTGTACCTTATCGTAAAAAAAGAGAAGCAGATCCGTTATAAAATCATTCAGTTTTTTTTTAATTTATATTTTTTCATATTTCAGCTTTCAAATGGAAAAATATATCAGTGATTAATTTCTAAAATTTTTAGCTATTTCCGCTCAAACTCCGAAAACCACCAATTAAACGTGTCTAGCTTCTCAACGAAGCATCCTCAGGATATACCAGAGATAGGATTCGGTCGAATCGATTCGGTGCTGGTTAACTAAAGATAAAATATAAAATAGCTAAAGTCGGTTTACAATTTTTCTTTTTTTTTTTTATTTCTCCCTTTTGAGTGATCTTGGCCTAAATAAATATCTAGGGTGACTTATTTATTTATAATAATTATTACAAATAACTTATTTTATAATTCTGGAGCGCAATGACATACAAGAGAATCATTGACATAAATAAAGCCTATAACCCGTTAGCGTTATTTGGTGTATCTTAAAAGTCCAAGCTTGAATACCAGCGAAATTTAAATGGGATCACCTCGGAAGTATACCCTTTCAAACAAAAAAAGAATTTTCACAATTGACGACTTACGTACATAAGGACGACCATAGAACCTCCTCCTTTTTTGAAGTTGGTTAAAGTCAATCAATAGAATTAACTTATAATGATTACGTTGCGAAATCGATGGTCAAATTTTTAACGATTTTTGTAAAGTAGTCCCTAATAGTGTCTTACAAAATAAAGGGATTATAAATTTCGAGTGAAACCCCCAAGCAAATAATATTATAACCAATAACAGTATAATGTATTTATGCGTTAAATCATGTTCAAGTATCTGAAAAAGTATTTCTCTCAAAACCTAAAATGAAAATCATTTATAGTTACCGCGTATATATACCTTATATATATATTTTAGTTTTAATTCTAAACATTTTCTTTAGTCGATTTTCATTCGCTCTACAATTACAATCCTAATATAATTCTGGAAATCTTTTCAGTAATTCCAGAGATTACCTTAACAATCATCTATCCAAACAAACATCATCTCTTTATTATATTAATATAGATTAACCAACTGCATTACACGAGGTAGTTATTTTCGCTGCCAGTAAACCCGGCCATAAAAAAGGGGTTAGTCACCCTGTCGACTCCCGCACTATTCTAGGCCGGGAGTTCAAACTTTTAATGGCACTTGACGCGGGGAAAATGGTCTTAAACTACATTATAACACTCTATCTGGATTCTTAGTTCACGTTTGAGACGCCGCCGCTTATTTTACGGTTTTTACGACCTCCAAACTAAGGTTATAGTTTAGATAAAATCAATACATTATGTTCGTTTAATTTATTTCTGTATTTTACTAAATTCTGCCTATGACTTCGACTGAATTTACAGATCTAACTGGTCTAAATATACGTACATAATACATGTATATAACTAAACACATATGTACATACACATTTGTGTTAAAAATTGTGCTAGAAATGATTTGATTACTTATACGTAACGCATTGTGACTTTGAGAGTTTCCAAGCCGTAATTGATACAACTCTGGCGACAATATGAGTTTGAATTTCAAAGATTAAAAAAAATAGATTTCTCAAAATATTTCCTCTCCTGAGTGTTATGTTGATTAAAGTATTTGGGTATAAGAGTTGTAGATGCACAGATGTTGTTCTTTTCTACAAGAAAGTGTTTTATATTTTCCCTCAGTGATAAATTAAGAATTAGAATTGTTTTCATTACTCATATAGACGCAGAAAAAAGATTATACTTAAATGGAAACAAAAAACATTTTGAATATATTAAGTTCGAAATGAAGTTCTGCTTGATTCACACTCAGCCCCTAATTGCTAAATCTCTTGGTAATTAGACAGCTTTAATACTATAGGTTTTGAGTAAAAAAAAAAACAGATTATTTCATGAAATTCTCATCATAACAGTCATAATAAAGTGGATATTCTAGAGAAAACGTGAACTCATTATATCACGTTCACACCAGACATAGTGCAAGACGAATACACTCGTCACATAAACGCCATTATTAATTAAGATCAACATTTGATATTATTTATTTGATTTATTAACTAAAACATTAAAAATAAAAGAATTGAAACGTATACGATTAACCAGATATGTGCCTTACGTATTTCGCTTCAGAATTTGAATTTATACTCATAAAGCAAGATAAGACTTTCTGTCTTCGAAAGTCAGTAGCGTCATCTGTCGTGATCAATAAATGTTACGTCTTTTTTTTAAATTAAACACCAGCCGATGGAGTTATGTCGGATGCGCGTGCGCCGTCGTTTCGATTCGACGTTTAAAAACTTGTTTTAACTTGTGTCTGTCATGTTCACGAATTACTTTATGGGTTGAAATGATTTAGTTCATTAGTTCCTCGTACTGAATTGGACGTTATTTATTTTGACGTGATTATTATTCTTAATTTAAAAAGTGAGATAAAAATGAAATAATTTGATGATTTAAGTGTAATATATCGTTTATAAAATACTACTACTACTACTAGACTATTTTTGTAATAATTCTGTACGTAGGATCAAATCAAACTTTTTGCCGGAAGATTTGAATCTGATTTGATTTCGTATAGGTCTGGAACAGAAAGAAAAATATTTATTGTATAGACTCAGGTGTTACTTTGCGGAAATCCATTTCATGTGATAAATTCCTAAAATCTCTAGCTATTTTCCGCTCAAACTCCAAAAACCACCACTCGACACGTGTTTCGCCTTTCAACGAAGCATCCTCAGGATATACCAGAGATAGAATTCGGTGTTGGTTAGCTGACCGATAACTTAGAACTTTGCTGCTGGTGGCATTTCAGTCCACCTAAAGCCTTTTCAATCTAGAAAGTAATGAATATTGTAACGTTTTATAACCAAAAACCTTGATGTTCAATAAATTACATTACAGGAAGATGTATGAAATGGTTCCAATAAGTTAAAAAGAGGAAAAAAGGAGAAAAAAAAGCTGTAACAAACGACAGATGGTTTAAAATTTACAATAAAACATAAGGACAGAAAGACATTAGTTGTACAACTTACTGGAAAACCGTTTTTTTTTAAGAAATATAATTTAAACAGTGCATTTTATCCACTTGCATCATGCTTCAATGTTAAAATTGGGCGAAAACCCAAATAAAATAGAAGATGAAAATCAATTTAATTTAGATCACATTATTTGTGACGAAAGGAAACAGAAAGTTGAAAAAGCTGCCAGCACAAAATTCTGTTTTTCTATTATTTTAAAAACATACTAAATGTGCCTAAATATATGATCAAAAATGTTACTTCAACTGAACGCAACCACATTCTATGTAAACATTTGTATTATATTTTTTGAATTATAATTTAATTTTATAACATTCGTTTTATTTATATTTATTATAAAAGAAATTAGAAAAAAATCCTAAAGAACGCAAACACATTCTTTGAAAAAATGTCATTTTGGCACAACTACGTAAATGAAACTTTTATGAATTTTGAGGTTAAAATGAGTAGCTATTGAAATTTAAATTAGCAAATTGTTAATTTTTAATAATTTTGGCACATGTAAGGCAGCGTTAAAATGCTACGTTACAGTATATATGTATATACTGTGTATATAGGTATATATATTATATGTTATGGATATAAATATGTTTATAAGGTATAGTTAAAGTATCTATGATAGTTCTACTACCTCTTTAAAGTCTTCCACTTTTCATAAACTGTATAAGTATATATATATAGCCCAAAGCCTGCCTGAAAAAAAAATGCTGTTCAGCAATACGGCCACCTTTTGTACTATATTTTTATGGTTTCGTTTTGTTCTTTTGTTTTTGTACATTTATGGTGAAATAAAGTATATTGTATTAAATTATCTTAAATAACGAACTTCTTCGAAGTTGCCGCATTGGCGTTGTCATTGCTTAGGTTGCCCAACAGACTGACAGAAATACTTATTTGAATTGCTGATTTAAAGAACTGGTACAATCAATAGGATAACTTGTTACCATTTGCTTTCACTTTGACACCTGCTAGACCAAATAATTTTTGCTTTCGCATAACAATCTGAATTTGTTGGGCCTTTATGCTTTCTCCACTAACTTTAACTGATTCTGAAATGGTATCGAGTTATACACACCTCTTTATTACCAGTTGGATCTTTAGTACCAGTTGGATCTTTAGTACCAGTCAATATTCTTTCCCTACTGGGCTCTGTTAGATGTTGGTAATTCTTTACAAGCATTTTATAGTGAAAAAAATCTCGTCACAGTATTGTATTGTTTCAATAATCTAAAAAAACACGAAAGAGTTTAGTCAAGTAAATCTCATTATGGGAGTTCTTACATTTTGGAAATATTTTTTCTGTATATGCATTTATTGGTTTCTCTAATATTTTATTAGCTATTGTAGAAGGCCGTTAAAAAAATTATACTTAACTGAATTATTTTTCGCTTTTCTTGGCGAAAATTTTTAGTTCTTCTAGGATATCGACGTGGATGGTAACGTAAGGATTAATAGAGATATAATGAAAAGACGTGCTTTAGCTCCTGTAATTCCCAACTGCTCATTTTTTAAAACCGCTGTTCAAAAATACCAACTGTCAAATCACGAATAAATTATCGTTAAGTACCAACACTCGCAAGCAACGTGATTGCCATCAATGATCATAATTGTTACATTTTTATATTAACAATAGCTTAAATTAGTGCTAGTTTTTCACGAATCAATGGTAAAGACGTAAAAACTACCTTGTTTGCTTGAATAAATTGACTTGACATTGAAACAAATTTATGACTGCTATTTCGAAGTCGAACTGATTAAAACCCAAACAGGAATCGTTTGAACAGATAATCGTTATTGGTAAACTGCATAGTAATGTAAAGAGTAAAATTAAAAAGAACATAACAATGTGTCAAGCGTCGTTGCTTCAAACGTCGCCCAACCGGTTGCGCAGGAGTCGGAGCGAATGCCAAAATGATTATAAGCTATCGACAGAATGTGATAAAAGTTGTACACTGGGAGCAGATTATATCAAAATTAATTTTAAAACTCAAAATACAATAAAATCATACTTAACATCTCTTCCAATAACAACAAGTAGGTATTTGATTTCACAACAACAACTGTACAACCGTAATTGCTAATACGTATTAATTTTAGCAATTTCTTGTTCGACTTTTAGGACTCGTGCGGAAAAATAAGCAGCTGATATCTAAACTATATTTAATTTTAATAATTACATTTATTATTTTTATTTATATTTATATATGAATTATTTATATTTACGATACAAAAAGGTAAAGTTTGTAAGTTTAGATATAGGAGGCAATACCAGAAACTAATCATACTATTTAAAAAAATATTTAATTTAAAATGGACCTATAGAGTGGGCACGGGCTGTACATTATTATCCCATTGTCATCATCCCTATATTTTTCTTTCGCTCCTACATCAGGATGGGAGTAAAAAATTTAAATATCGCATAAATGGCGAAGGTAAGGTTTACGTGCCATGGGGAAAGATTGCCCAATAAATTATTCTACATTACTTAGTATATCACTGTCTTATTATTAGAAGTTGCGTGCACGCATATGTCTTCAATAGTAACTAACGATCGCCTGACGACGGCTGATGACATTTTGATTATCGTTTTAATGCTTTCATTGAAAACAACACCAACTACCTCAGGATTTGAATAGATTTCTATTCTATTACGTTATTTATTGGTATTTTTAATAATATAAGTATATATTATGTGAAAATATGAATAAAGTTTTTCCACATTCTTGGAGTCTACCATGTATATGTACTTAGTATGCACACAATTCGTACGAAACAAGATATTGTCTTGGTAGGAGAGTTCGATCTGTTACATTTTTAAACTTTATTAGAAAGAATAGTCCGAAAATTTATAGGAAGCTTTACCGCGACACTTGGTGCTCTGTCCTCTCTAAGTAACTCTTTGAGACGACGTATTGGAAATTTTGACAGCAGGGATCTTAATTTTTCTAAGTTACTACAAAACATGTGAAAGTGATATTTGGTAACCTGGCTCTTCATTTCATTAACTTTATTTTGACAGTTGCGATATACGATTGGTTAACTTTTGTAACAAAAAAAAATCAAAGAAACCGTTTACATTTTTAGCAGTAACGGGAACGATTTATGTTTCTAAATTTTCTGTACGTATAGTTTTAATATAAATATATTCTTCAAAATGACAAATGGATTTTTTTAAATTAATTATAGTTTTTAAAATAAACGAATAGAACTTTTTTGTATTTTTCATAAGCTAACGCACGCACTTTTGGGTACCAGAAGGTCTATTTTGGACTAAATTATTGTTAATTAATGCTTCGCCTTAAGTAATGTGTTAAGGATACATAATATATATATATATATATATATATATATATATATATATATATATATATGTATGTATATTTAAACAAGTACCGTTCGGATACAGTTAAAGATATATCAAAGAAGTAGTCCAGTGCGATCATTCTGATCGCACTAGGCTTCTTCTGTCTGACAGTACATGGCAGCGGTTAGAATTAAACTATCTTAATTCAGACTCTTATGTAAAACAGTCTCATATTAATACGCAAGAAAGCTATTTTAGCCCTACTCTTGCCATTTAAATGTTTTAAAATTGCTAATTGGTTAATTGATGCGACTAAAATTGTAGTGATGTCATTACTATTTTCTAGTTCCCTTAAACTTCTGTTTCTTACTGTTTGTTTAATAAACTATACTCTTGGATAATATAATACGCTGTTTTATTATCTAAGAGCATAAGTGACAAAGTAAGCATAAGTAGGTAAGCATAGAACTTAAACCCAAAGGCTTCAGAAAACAGATTAGAGAGTGCTCAGTCACACACAGAGTCGAAAGAAATTTAAAAAAGTTTATTATTAGGTAATGAACTTTTCTTGATTGACCTTGACCTTCACTGTTGATTTAGATGAATTCAGAATTCGGAGCTGTGCTTATATTATAAAGAAAGACTTTTTTCAAATGTACAAAATACGTAAATAATTGTCCAAGAACTTTCCAAGAGCGCGCAAATTTCAAATTTTATTTATATTGTTCTCGAACAAAAGCAGTTCGTAAACATTAGAACTAACAAGTATAAAATATATTGGTTATAAATAAGTGTAATCAATACAATCACAAAACGAGCGAGGATAGCGAGTAACATTATCAAAGTACACGGAGAACCACCATTATCTTATCTTAACGCTATGCCGAGTATAGCCGGAGTAGTGTTATCATGGAACAAGAGTGTAATGTCTTTATTGATCGCTTTCAATAGCATTGAATACATCTATACTTATGTGATTAGCATAGAGCTTATAATTGTTACGAGTAGAAATTCCCTATAAATAAAGACAGAAAGTCATTGCATGAACATCACATCACATTATTTATTTAGATACAGAACTATAAAAATATTGAATGATATTTTAAAATGAACTATTTACTTACAAATAAATATTTTTTTTTTCTTGCCAGCATTGATAAGTTTCTTAATGTTACTCGTTATTAAATTCTCATTAAACCTGATATAAATAAGGTTTTATTAATTAAATTAATTTTAATTTAATTAATATTTATTACAAATTAGTACACAAAATTGTTTTGAAAATTTGCTTATATTGTTTACCTTCTATTAGAAATTATGTTTTAAACTAATATAGTAAAATAAAAAATTATTATGTTGTCGAATAAATAAAGTAGTATTCACCTAAGTTTCAATTTTAAAAACAATCCCAGGCACTATTATTTCATAGAATTAAGAGACAAAAAAAGTATGTGTGTATAATATTTATAACCTAACAAATTATACTTTTTTGACGTTTTTAAGCAAAACTGGCCATATATAAAAAAACGAAACTGGCCACATATAAAAAATTAAAATTGGCGGCTTGAAGTAAATGAAATAAAAAAATTGCTTTTTGGCAAGAATTTATGGGAGCGATTCGGCGTTTATTTAAATTATTCGCAAATTGTTTCTAGTGAATATTGTGATGTAAAATTGCGTCCCAAGTATCTACGCTGTTGTGCAATATATGGAATTGTTGAAATAAGTGCTTATTTCATAACGTGGTGTTGAGATTTTTCTGGATCAGTGGATCCTACTAGAAAGACTGCCGCAATATATTTGTCGCAAGAAACTCCAAAAATATTAAAATGACATATTAATGAAATGACATGAAGAATATATCATTTTATTACTGAAGTCGTCGACTGTTATGGGCAAAGATCCCTTTGCCTTCCCCCTCAAGGGAGGTTTGTGAAAAAAAAATGAAATAGGAAATAATAAATGATGTGTTATATCGGCGCGCGCAACTTTGTCATGCATTAAAAATACACTCTGATTTGTTTTTCCAAATACGCTAAAGAAGTATAACTTTAAAAATTCAGCATTATCGTCTTTTTGTACTAAATCTTTAGTCGGAAAAAGCGTTTGTTGTATTACGAAAATACGGTAACATGTGTTACAAAAAACATCAATTCTATTCTGTTGTGTTATCTGTGCACCAAAGGCTACACGGATATTCGGACGTGTACAAATGATGCATCCAAAATTGCTTAACAACCGATAGATCTCTGATATGTTATCGTATCCTAAGATATCATCTGAGCTCCGCAATCAATGATATCTCGCCTCGTACATCAATTTGATTGCTCTGAGTTTGGTGTGTACCGCCAGCAAAAAAAAATCTATCTATCTAAAAAAAAATTATTTGTAGCAGAAATGAAATTAATTTGTATTGACGTAACTGACTTTGTTTCTTTAGTAAAGAACAGATGTGTGTGAATTTTAATAATATTATGACACCTACTGAGAAAAATACATACTTATGATTTTCTTATATCTTTTTTTATGAAATATATTCATAAAGAATGAATATTTTAATCAGTAATTATCGAAAATAAGATGGATAACTAGATGCTATTCAGTTGCTTTTGATAACCACTAACTTCATTTTGCTCAAGAAACAATAGTTTCGATTAATAATTTAAAAAAAAAAACATCGCAAATTGTCTTTAATGGAAATATGTCTTGTTATTAAATAAGACACGCAATTTTGCCAATTTTGCCAAAATTAACATTGGAACAACGTCGTATTTTTTATCTATTTTTTTTGTACATAATGTTTTAATTGGTTCCATTGAAATTATTTCAAATAACTTGATTTGATATCTCTACTTAGAACTGATAAGTGAATATGAGTGTTTTAGAAAGTTTGTTTCCAAGATTATGCTTATAAATTCAAATTGATTTTAAATGATTTCGTTACGGTCTTGGTGTGTACTTTAACTAATTTTAAATTGCCTTTCGCTTTTATTTATGTCTTAATTTAAATTTCCAATTTTTAATAATCTTCTGATTATGTTGTAACCTTAGATATTATAGCGTGTAATTATTACCAATGAGCAATATTAGTATTACCATTAAGTTTAGAAATCGTTTGAATTGTACCGTGTATATGTATAGATTGATAGTTATATCGAAATATTATGATGACGACAAGAAAAGCTTTGTGAGTACAAAGCTTTGCTATATAAGTATATAAAGAAAAATTAAATATGTCTATAATATATTTTGCTCTGAAAAATTGATTAATTTTGTAGTTTTTGTATCAGTTTGAAAAGAGCATCGAAGCACAAAAATGTGGCTTATTAGGGTTCCGTATTTTGAAGGAAAAAATGTATCCTTTGCCATAGTCGATCTTTTCAGAAACTACGATCTGTTCACCAGAACGAGACTCAAGTGGAATTTCTACTTGAGAGTACATACATACATATTTTACGTGGTATACTCTCTTCACCAGTGGTACGCTCATGTCGTACCGGCCTCGCAGAGCCCTATTTTCAACGTTAAATTAAAATTATAAATAATGGAAGTAGAGTTTCGAAGGATGTGACTTTTTCTTAGGAAATCTTTTCCTCTTTAAAAATCTTTTTTTTAAATTTCTTAAATATAAATATTTTTTGAATTATAGGAGTGACTGAACATCTTTTTTTTCACCTTAATTTATTAAGAACTTTTGCAATTTGTTATGTGCTGTAAAATCCTTAAAGTAAATTTTTCTAGACGTCATTCTAAATCTAATAACTCCATAAAATTAAAGTTCTGTTATTTCTTTTTGTTAACAAATATTTGTTAAATACGTGTACATAATCGAAATGTACTTCAACACTTACTTTTATTTGTATTTTTAAAATAAAATAAAATGTTCTGTATTTACCCGTGAGCTGTATATTTTTCAAATGGATGAGTTGAATTTGATATCCATTATGATGGGACATTATGTCGTATTCCAGACGTCTTATCTCATATTGAATATTTAAAAAGTCAACGTAGCCTATATGGCAAGCGTAATTGAGGCAAATTTTCTCAACGCAGCATAAATACACAAATACATACGCTGTTAAAGCCATAACCCTTCATTATGATTTGTCGAATCGGTCAAAACCAAAGAAAGGGGACAGCAAATTGTTTGTAATTATCGTGTAGGCGCATAACA
This sequence comes from Zeuzera pyrina, assembly GCA_907165235.1. Taxonomy (NCBI): domain Eukaryota; kingdom Metazoa; phylum Arthropoda; class Insecta; order Lepidoptera; family Cossidae; genus Zeuzera; species Zeuzera pyrina. Next base: position 1,869,622 of record OU015622.1, read on the forward strand.
TAGGATAATTCGCGGTCAGTTGGGTCAACGATCCAATTGATTCTTGTTAATCGTGAACAATTTCACCAATAACTACAATTATTTGTTTTTTACATCAGAGATATTTACACACACACAACATACACAAAAAGAATGTTACACATAGAGAAATTTATCAAAGGGTACAGCTTATTTCTATATATGTAACTAGATAAAAATATACATGTAATAAAGTGTAACTAATATGTATGTATACACAAATAAGGTCTTTGTGGAAATCTTTGGGGGAGGCCTTTGTCCAGCAGTGGACGTTTTACGGCTGATATGACGATGATGATGACATAAATAAGGATACGATGAGTTTAAGTTAATAAAAAACATATGAGGCAAAAAAAAAATTAGAGTAAGTAGTTACTGTAATTTTTTTTTCCTATATATATTTCCTATACATTATGTAAATATACATTTTTCGAGTAGTCCTCTCTGACAGCGCGTTTAAAACATACAATAGACTGGCTCTCTCGAATTCGAGAGCGAAGGGCATTCCACATCCTAACTGCTTGAACAATAAAAGATTTAGAAAGGAATTCAGTGGAATGAGAAGGGATTTGAAGTAAAGCATTAATATGAGAGCGACATAATTTATTAGAAGGACGGAAGTTTGTGAATAGTTCTTTAGGATAAGACGGAGACGAAGGAGAATGAGGTACATTGTACAACAGTGAGAGGATATTTAGATTTCTGCGAAGACGGATGGGTAGCCACTTAATTTGAGTCCTAAATTCTGACACATGATCATTTTTGCGCAACCTATAAATGAATCGAATGCAAAGATTTTGTAATCGTTCTAATTTGTTAACCAGAGTTTCAGTGTCATCCAAGTAAGATACGTCTGCATAACCATTAGTACGTAAGAGTTAAGTCTGAGTTAAATATATTTTAGTTTTTAACGGAAGAAAGTTTTGGAGTCGCATAAGGGAATGGATCCTTTAGAAGTACTAGTCCAAAAACTAAGTACTAACTAAGGCGTAAATTGTCCGCGTCAAGTTGGTTCCTGTGTCTTGTGTGTGTGTACCGCCATCCATCAAAAACCAAAAAACCAATTTAATTTTTCAGTTGAAAAATTCGTTCTCCCATACTCTTCGACTGCAAACGTAAGTTTGTAATGGTAAAAAGTGTGATATAATTAAAAAAGGAATTTTCAGATTTTTCCCTTTCATCGTGCTGTGAGATCTTGCTTTTTGCCAAATTTCATGATTCTAGGCAAACGAAAAGTACCCTATAGGTTCTTTTTTAATTACATAAATGGCCGCATCTTTTGACTTAATACGGTTTCTTTATACAGGTATATAATATTACACTAATTAATTTTAGCTCCGATTTTTGGAACGCCGAGAAAGCACTTTAAATGTCCTAAAATCTAGACAGACTTATGTAAAAACGCAACTGCAATAACAAGAAATAATAACAATAATAATAATATAGTTACACACATCAAAAAAGTCTTAGCCACATGTACGATTTTGAAATTTTGAACGATTTTTACTATTGTAATATATTTATATTTCTTTTATAAATAATAACTAAGCATTTTTTGACGCATTAGTGACTAAAGTGTCGTTCATTCAATTGTTCATTTAATCACAGTAATTAACAATATATGTACCGTAACACACGTAGTATAAAATAAAGTTAAAACGAAATTAAACTTTTCATGTTTTACAAAATTAAATAACGACATTTTTTTAATTATTTGGTAATTCAATACAAAGTGTGACCGCCTCTGTTGTTTAAAACTTGTCGGCAGCGATTTTTCATTGAATTTATAAGATTGTTTATCTGATCCTGCGGCAATCGGTCCCAATGGAATTTTAACAAGTCTTTCAGTTGTTGGGTTGTCTACACTCCGTTCAGGTTCCCTAGAACAAGTCTCTGGAGCACGTCCCATGCGTGCTCGATGGGATTGAGGTCTGGCAATTGTGCAGGCCACGGCAATACGCGGATGTTTACCATTGCCAAGTACTCTCTGGTCCACCGAGCTGTGTGCGAACGCGCATTGTCATGCATCAGCGTGAAATCTGAGCCAAGACTTTGTGCAAATAGGTGAACATAAGGCCCGTGGACATCTTCAACGTAACTTTCTGCGTTCATATTGCCATCTACAAAAACGAGCTCGGTTCATCTGAACTTGGTAATACCCGCCCATACCATCACTGTGGAGCCACTGTAAGGGTGCACTTCCTGGACGAATCTCAGCCGTTCAGCATTTCCGGGACGACGATACACTCTTACCCTTCTGGTATCAGGCCTAAATCCAAGGCGGGATTCATCACAAAATAAAATTTTATCCCATTGCTCTGGGTCCATGTCAAGTGTTCCCTACACCATTCGTTTCGATGGGCGCGATTCCCATGTCGTATAGGTGGGCACCTAATTGAGCGTCGTGCTCGTAGGCCGTACTCATGCAGCCTATTTCTCACGGTTTGGTGGCTAACAACAACACCGCTTGAGAATTGTAGTTTTAAACCTATCTCCCAGGCGGTTAACATCGCCTGACGTCTTGTAATCAGTTGTATGTATCGGTCCTGTCGAGCAGTTGTACAGCTTCTACGTCCTCGATACTGCTCAGCAGGATCCCCTGTATTAACATACCGCTACCAAAGACGACAAATCACGCTCCTATTGACACCAAAGTGCTAAGACACCTGGGACTGATTTCTTCCCGCTTATAGCATTCCTACAGCTCTCTGCGTTTCATCAGCAGTCAAATGGCGTTGCTCCATTACATAAAAAATAACTCACCACTCAATTTTTTCAAAAACTGTATATCTCGAAATGATAAAAGTGCGATAAATACCAAATTTATCAAGCAACGAAAACACATGAAATCAGGAAAAAATAATTAGCTTTTATTTTAATGAAAACAAAACACAACCGAAAAGGTTCTATTTTTAAAATCAGCCAGTATAAGTTTCCGAGAACAAAAAAGATTGTATACCAACCTACTTTTCTAAGAAAAAAATAAAGTATCAATTAATAAACCATGCAGTTTCTGTAAATGATGCGTGTTGCTTAGACTTTTTTGATGTGTGTATTTCGAAGAATGCAAGTATAACTAGATATACATGAAATATAGATTACACACCTTTACGCAATTTGCTTACTACTTTGCAACAGCGTGCAAATATTCAATTCGTCTTTAACAGATTTAGATATTAATCAATACGTACCAAAATGTTTTCACGTTGTATCTCTGACGGTTCCGAATGTTGGAAAGAGCAAATTGAATACTCGAAATGAAACCACCGTTCTTATCGTTGTAAATATTGGACGTAAAATACAAAAAAATAAATCTGAGCGTAAAAAGCCTTATCTGATTTGTACTGATAAAGTTTAACGATAGGTCTAGTTCAGCCATTCCCAAAGTGGGCGATAACGCCCCCTTGTGGGCGCTGCAGGCTTAAAGGGGGGCGGTAAGAGACCCAGAAAAAAAATGGGGGCGTTGTGTAGAGGCCTGGGGGGTGATTTGTAATTTCATTTAGCTAGGAGGCATCTTAGACAACGACTGCATGAGCTCTCGACTCAGTAGACAAAATAAGTTTGGGAACCAGTGGTCTAGTTAGTGAATATTTTAAGAAATCGAGTTTTGAAGATTGACATTTTATAAATATCTTCTAACTTGCACTCGAATGATTTTTCAATAAAGGACGTCTTTGAAGTCAGTGAATAATATCACTTGGCCTTCACCAAAACAAGGAACCGTTTCATCTCTGGGCCCCGTCAATACAACACGAGCGTAATTTTATATTCCCAATTAGGGCATTTTAAAAGGATTTACAATCTGACTCGACTTCACTGCGAGAGTCGAAATAATGTGATGTAAATTTTAATTAATTAATATTATTAGCTGTCATTAAGTTTACCGTTAAATTCCTTTGAGGAGCGTCGTGTAATTTATTGATATAAATATATTTACGTATATACGTAGTCTGTTTAAAAATATACTTAATTACAAAAAAACAAAGATGTCGTCTTTATTTGAAAATTGTTCGCGAAAACTAAGTTCAAAAGCATTGAATACTTAGAGATTTTTTTCCCATATTCCTTAATGTAACTAGTGGCTAAATTCATGACTCGATTTTTGAAATTATCAATGAGGATAAAGATCTTTATGAGTGGTACCTCCTGTGTTGAAATCTTAATGACATCTATATCGAGCATGTTTGTACTTTGGAAGGCAGACTAAGTTACTAACTTTTTTGTAACGCTTTTTAAGTAGAATAAAAATCTAGTCACATAGTCACTAGGCACGGGCATATAGAATGAACGAGTGGTGATAGACTGACGAAGAAAATCTACAGAGCGAAAGCGAATGGTAAAAGAAGCCAAGGAAGACCATGGCTGATTTGTTAAGATCAAATAGCCACAGTGTTAGTCGACGGAAATGTCAAAAGCTCTCGAATACCCAGGCGAAAAAGTGCGAGGAGAATGATGAGATTTGAGGAAGCGAAAGAAGCATGTAAGGACAGCGACGCTTGGCGCTCCGTCCTATCTCACTACCCCCTTAGGGATACAGCGTTAAGATATGTATGAATGGATGAAAAAAAAACTATTACCAATTTACAAATGATATTCTGGTATTACCTTTACTTACTTTTCTTTTTTTTTTCTTTTTTTTCAACTAATATAATATTATTATGGCTAAGATTGTACTGAAAGAGGGAGATGACTGATGCTTAAAATACAGGGCTTCCTAGTTTAAGCACCAGTAATATCGATTGTTACAAGCGACTTTAATAACAGCCATGTAATAACAAATTGTAATTTTACTTGTATTGTTATAACTACATATCTATATGGCATAAAATAAAAATATTGATTACAATAAAAAATATTGATTACTTACTTATCCTCGGCTACGAACAGAGTAGAAACTCGATGTTTTAACAGCAACATTGTCTAAGTTCTATTAACGTATAAGATTCATAGCTGAATACCTTGAGAATGGCACAACTGATTTCCACCATGCATAAATATGAACATTAACGAAAAGAATAGCTTTCAAAACCACTTAAAATCGGTTCATGCCTTCCAAAGTTACGACGCCACAACTAAACACGGACAAAGTCATTAAACTTGTAACATCTCTCTTTTCGTGAGGGGTTAAAAAAATAATTTTGAAGCAACGTTCCATGTTTTATAAAAATGTCATAAAATGTTTATGACATCTGAACATAATTTCCGCGAGTCATCCAGTAGAAACGCTGGTGCATCAGTCATTGTTGTGAACCAGTTCTGCGCTCCCGCGTTCATTGTCTACGACAGCATTGTGTCGGCTAGACGCGTCTAGCTGTACGCGAAACTGAATGTTGGCACGGCGTGTAATTTGTTGAATTAAAAAGTCGAGAGCCGTCGAGTTTTGTTAAATTCCTGGCATATTAAATTACGAGTTCTTTTATGTTTTGAGTTTTAGGGTACCGTATTTAAAAGTTAGAAAAAAAAAGATTTCAATTTCGGATTTCTATTTCGAATTTCGAGATTTTGATATATATCTGTATCTATTTGATAGCTATCTATACAAATTAATAAAATTTAAAATTGAATTATGCATTTTAAGCTCATATTGCACGTTAAAAAATCCAAACACGCGTTTCTAAAATTTTTGTCTAAAATTTTTATGAAGATCAAATAGTCTGAGTGTTAGCTGACGGAAATGTCAAAAGTACTCGCATACTTAGGACAAAATATGTGAAGCGAAAGAAGTATGTAAGGACAGCGAGGCTTGGAGCTCCGTAGGGGATAGAGCTCTGACTACTCCGTTGGGGATACGGCTTGAATATATGTATGTTCGTATGTATGAATCCGAGTGTTACAACTAGTGCTAATTTAAACATGGGTCGCCAACAAATACAGCAATAACTTTCCCAGTCCTTAAGCTCCAAAACTAACGATAATTACTTAACGAGCGACATTTCTCTCCGTGAAATGTCCCTGCGACCAATATAAGAAGATCTCCCAAACATTCACCTTATTTACAAGTGCAAGTGGTCCAATATTCAGTAATTTGGAGATAGTATTCTCGAATAAATACGATCTATTTGTTTCGAATTAAATGAATGCTTCTTTTGCCGAATTTTTCTATCGCATTATATTTATATAAAAAATTAAAATACCATTACCGTTTCTACTAACTTAAAAATATAATGACGCTAAAATATTAAATAATACATTATTATACGTATTAAACGAGCAATATTTGTATATATATATATTAAGCTTTCTCGGAAACGGCTATAACGATTTCGAAGACATTTACAATATAGGGGTTAAGGGTAGTGAGAAATCGATCTAGATGGGTCTCAATTCTGGGAAAATCGTTTTCTGCGTCTTCCACACACTTAAATCTTCTGAACTCTAAACTTCTAAACGTTTTTAATTTTGCAGCAGAGTTTACATCTCAATAGCACAGTGGATTAGTATAGGTTTACCACGCCGAAGTGTGCGAGTTCGAATCTTTCAATCTGGTTTGACTTTTTTTGTTTTTTTTTTATAAGACACCGTGTAAATCTCGGTCGCCCAGGTACTAATTATAATTACTGGTCATAAAAAAAATTAAACGATACGAAATATTAGTTCTATTAAATTAAAATTCTGTAGCTTTATATTTTTTTACACTATTATTTCTGCTTTAATGTTCACAATATAAAATCTAACTAATGCGAACCACAGGGTTTGGATTATTTATCTTAAATAATTATGTGAAATCTACTAATTTTAAAGTTTTCAACAGTTAATTATCAGCACTAGTATTATTAATTTCGATTTCTAAGCATATGCTTGAAATCAAAAATACAAACATAGTACGACGCTGGCGGTTAGATAAGCCCAAAATCGAGTGAAAAATAAATGCAGTAGAAATGCGATCTTTCAGAAGTTTATGCGGTGTCACCCTCGTGGATAAAATAACAAATAAGCAATGTAGAAATGAGATATCACTATGACAAGGTTGGACGATAGTGTTATTGTAAAAATGAAGAAACTAATGCTTATATGTTTCAAATACATATAACGAATATGAGAGATGAACGATTGACGAAAATCTACAAAGTGAAAGCATGTGGTAACAGAACCTAAGAAAGTCATAGGCTGAAGATCGTGAAGATCAAATACAAATTAGCTGACGGAAATGTCAAAAGCATTCGCAGATCTTGGCGAAACTGTTTAAAAAGAATGATGATAATTGAGGAAGCGAAAGTGATATAAGGGACTGCGATTCTTGGCGCTTCATCCTCTCTGACTAATCTGTTAGGGAAACAGCTTGAATATATGTTTGTATACAAGTATGTGATTTTATAGCGGAAACTATTCATTTTGATAATAATATGTTGTTTGGATTACTAATTCCGTTGTTAGATTGCAACATATTTCTCATTATATGAACATAAATCGACTGAAAAGTCTACTATAGACTATGGAAGACTGGATCCAAATTAATAGTAATCTGGCAATGACCCTGTTTGTGTTTATATATTCCTAGGCCTTCCGAAAACACTGTAAAAGTGCTGTAGCAAAAGTACTGTAATAATACGTGTATCTACATATATCGGCATAGATTTTTTCCTGAAGCAGTGGCAATCAGTGTCGAAGGTAGTTCTGACTTTCAAAATTAGTCCATAATGAGTAATAAACTGTTTTGCATTTGTGTTTGAAAAGATCTATGTATGCATTAAGCTCGCGAAAATTTAAAACCAGCTGAGACCATTCGGACGCGCGTTAATTTAGAGTTCTGAAGCAATTTGATAGAAAGAAATAAAACAAAATAATAAAAAAAGTGTTTGAAAATAGACAGTATTCAATTTTCTGTTCTTCATTTCTTCAATTCTTTATTTTCATTCTGGGTTTGAGTTACTAAATTACGTCTTTGTACTCAACAGCTCAGTAACAGGTTAGTAAGCACTGAAAGTACTCAGAAAGATGATGGGATCAATCGACAGACTTGGCAAAACTATAAAGGTTCTATACATTATGGCTACGGAACTCTGAAAAGTGGAATCTATAAAACTAACTGTATTCCGTACGATTTCGTAGTAATTTCGTAGAAAGTGGAAGTTAACCAATAAGTTATTTCGAATTATATTAACAAATGCTTAGTCAGGCCAAAACTGTAAAATAAAGTCATCTATTAGGTACCCTTTGCATGTAAGGTTTTTTTATACCACGGGAAAGCCAAACGAGTAGTTCTCTTGATGACAAGTGAACTGAGATCCATGGACTTTTAAAATATTAAAGCTAGAAAGCACTTCGGATTGTTAATGTATTGGCAACCCTGGCAAGGTTAAGATGTTGTGTCTCTTGTGCCAGAGGTTCGCCGGCTGTTTCAGCCTCCTACATTGGAGGACAACAATGCAAGCACTTATTTCGGCAGCAGGATTAGCGAGTAAGATGGTGGTAGCGATCCGGACAGATATCGCACAACGTTCTACCGTCCGCCAAAGGTCCTACTTTTCAAATTGTCTTCAATTTTGGGTATTACTAAATGTTCTAACAAATCGTGTGGTACTTCTAGTTACGTACTGAATTTTCGGTTTCGGCAAGTTTCGGTGCAAAATTAGAGTTTCGGCTATGACCGAAACTGAAAACTGAAACTGCGGTCACGAGTTTTCGCCCTGCCTTAGTCCATTTTTTAATGTTATCTTTATCTTTGTCAAATAGCTATTTCTCTTATTTTGTAATTAGCTAAAATGTACAGAAAGTAAGTACTCGTTTGTTAGTTACGTTAGCGACTAATTTCTTTGAGATACTAGGTACTTATTGCCTAATGGTCTCGATAGTAGAATATTCCTTTATAATAAAGTATTCTATTATATGCACTTTTGTACGAAAGGGTCACATAGCACTGGCGTTGACACATAAAGGTGAATGCAAGCAGTAACATGCCTCCACTTCTAATAAAACCGCGAACTTTATTGTAATCGCGATTACGTAATAACAGTTAGTAGCACCACGAGGGTCGTCATGGGTATCACTACCCATGACGATGTCTGAGTGCGTTTTTATGTACAGGATGTTGACACTTTTTAATCTTTAAATTTGAAAGGAATGAAAAGAAATCTGATCGATTTTCTTGTCGGTTCTTCTAAGTGTGTTTTCTTTTCGACTAGAATTGAGATAGATTTTATTTTAAATAACACCTTGCAATCGCATTTATTTAGGACTACTTGTATAAATTGATTGACCTGACTGACACTGAAACTTGAAATTTAGCTCAGAAGTTCTTCATATTTAACTTAAGTAGGTAAAAGAGGAAGTATATAGAAAAGCCGTCATTTTTAAAATAAATCCAAGAAAACTATAATTCTTTCATGTCAGTTTTTTGTGACAAAAAGATTTTATAATTCGACGTTTGGCTTTTCGGTTAGAAACTAAGAATGAATTGTTTCGCGATCATCGAATTTATCCTTTGTGGGATAAAAGTTTGTATGGGAATTGTTGTTTTTTGGAGTTGGAGGATCTTTTAGCTTTTTGGTTGGAAATTAAGAGTGGCGAATTTCAGTTTTTTTTCAAAATAATACTCGTAACGTAGTAAAGACAAAAATTTGCATTAGCGTTCAAAAGATAACATCACAAACGTACTTTATATAGGTGTTATAGGCTTAGATTATCAACCGAATTATTTCTTCTTTTTCTTTTCAGTTTTCGATTCTTCTCAAATCACGTCAATAGAATCTGCAAGGACGAAGTTGCAGGAGTAAACGGACATCTTAAAACGTAGATCAGCGGTCACATGTGCGGTAGCTGATAATAACCAAATTGCACTGTATTTTATAAGAACACATTACTATCGATATTGGTGATATGGAAACTCGAGGTCTTGATAAATTGGTTATTCCAAAATTTAAATTACATAAGTCAAATTTTTGATTTTTGGGTAACTGCATTCGTTTTCATAATAAAGTTCCTCAAAAAGTCACTCAATTAACAAAAACTATATTTAGGTTAGTTATAAAACGCACATGATTAGACAATCATACTATAAAATAAACGATTTCGTTGAAGATAAAACAATAGTCTGGAAATGATCTTCTCTGCACATGCATTTACTGGCTCTCTGAATATTGTATTTTAAAAATGTTTTGTAAAATCAGATTGAAAAATGGCACCTGACTGAGTTTGTGGTCGGTTCTTCACAGTGTCAAGGTTTTCTCTTTGAACCGAAGTAAAGTAGATTTGACGTTCAAAAATACCTTGTAAACCGGGTTTACTTGAATAAATTGATTTGACTATGACTTCGACTTACAAAATTTTTCATTTGTTGTGTTAGTTGACCGAAATCCTGTACTCTGAGACATTCCTTAAATAAGTTTACTTTTAAGTTATCTGTTATTTCTGGAAAACACATGCCGCCATGGGGACACAACGTGCCCCACCGACGCTAATTTACCTATAAATACTTAAACACTATCTATTTAGGGTATTCCTATACTGAATAAGCTGTAGTTAAAACATATAATGTAATATTTATCAATAATAGTCACTTAAATCATTACCGCCGTTTAACTCGGGCGGAAAAGTACAAAGTAACGGAAACAGAATATATCACCACTATGTTCCTACTACTTAAGTTAAATTGAATAATAGAAAAAGTGTCATTTTTCATTATATTACCAATACCTTTTTGAGTTTTATTCGTGATTACTAAACCTACTAAATCGTCAAGTAGCTTATTGTCTAGAGTATTTGTTATTACAGCATAATATAACAGATATAACGGTACTTATTATTTATATTTCACATAATATTATGTATTAATATTTCACATGTTTCATATATTCTTTATGAATGACGAAGGAAATCTACAAAGCGAAAGCGAGCAGTAAAAGGAGCCAAAGGAGACCAAGTTTGACTTACGAATATCAAATAGCCAGAGTGTTAGCTGACGGAAATGTGAAAAGAACTCGCATACCTAGGCGAAAATGTGTGACGAGAATGATGAGATTTGAAGAAGCGAAAGAAGTATGTAAGTACCACGACACTTGGCGCCTCGTCCTCTCGACTACCCCGTTAGGGATACAGCATGAAGATATGTTGTTATGTTCTATACGCATTATTTATACTGAAATAATTACACTGTACAAATTTACCCATTTGTTAACGAATTCTTGTTCAAAGTATTCTGTAGTTTCATGAAATATTTGTATTATTAACGTCAGACTACTACCTATTACTATCAAAGGCAAAAAGTTTTACGAAGTCTAGACTAAACAAATGCTCAAAGCTAGACCCAAGCACATTAAATAAAACTTACAAAGTTACGTACATAAATTACATCTATACTTACCTACTGCAAAAATAACAGTATCAAATTCATGTCTGTACATTGACGATATTTTTGAATAATGACTGCGATAGGTGTTATTTACCTAGTTTAAGAGGCTAATGCTAATAAATTGTAAGTCTTTGTAACTACATAATAGCCATGAATAAATATGTATATTGTGATACAACGTACTATCACACTGCTTCCGGCCTGCAGTGGATGAAAAGAGTGTGGTTGTGTCACCGAGGACAGGGATAATTAAAGTACCACCGGTTTGGATATCAAATTATCATTGATTACTACTACGGTGCTTGCTTATAAGAATGCATCGATACTATTCTACTAATTTATAACCAACTCTCTTCTGAATATATCAGGAGTATAACCCTTTTACACAATAAGGCTCAGTAGTAGGGGCGTATCTTTTTTTTACGTCAGGAAATTCTATATGTATCCCTGTCCCGCTCTATATATATGTGGGACTCCTCTAACTGAGTACCCACTAAAACGTGACGGTGATCGTCATCGGCACGCTGTCGAGAAGCTACGAGACCTCCTACAGAATGCAGCCGGAAGCAGCCTCTCAGGGGAGGTAGTTACAGATCCGGCACCCTCGCAGTGCTACGACATCGCGGACCACGCGCAATGTCGTACTTCTCGTGATTGCGTAGAAGGAAAATCGGAGGCCCCACTCCAATCGACCGCGACCCTGAAGGATCCTTTCGTCGCCGCTTTTGACAGGCGGGGAACACCGTAGTATTATTCTCAGGCCCAGGCTACAGGGCTGACGGTCCATGGCGTACGTTGCCAAAACCCCAGCGCCGTCGTCTCTGTGCGGGATCGGCCCTCTCCCGCTCTTGCTTGGAGTCCTCCTTCCACATCATTACGGCTTTCGCTTTCGCAGAAGGAGGATTTGGCCTTCCATTACTCTTCTTCTGCAAGCATAGTCACTACTACGCTTGGCTTGGAGACAGATCTAGCCCGATCTGGAAAATTAGGACTTAGCGCTCGGAGACTCACGCAGGGCATACCTCCGGAGAATGCTGAGCGCTGTCCTGGTCCCCGCCACAATGATGGCACCGTGCCATTTCCTCCTGTCCTATCCGATCCAGGTACTGATCGATGCAGCCGTGCCCGGCAATTAACTGCGTTAGTTGATAGCTGACGTGCCAACGCCTCTTAAGTCAGGCTTTGACGTTTTACCTTTCTCGCCACGGAGACGGATGTACACCCTTGCGTCCAACTTTACCAGGATGTCCAGTGACGGATACCGCACCAGGATCAACGCCGTCTCTAGGGACGTTGTCTTATACTCTCGTGCTACACAAATAGCCATCTTGTGCTACAGGCTTATTTGTTTCGGCTCTGTAGCGGCGGATCCTCATCAGCCTTTGCGACCAAAAGAGAGTAGGGGGCGTATACTAACTTAACATTAGCAACTTCAAAAACGACAATTTGTAGATAGTAACCTTATATGCAAGGACAGAATGTACCGTTGCCATAACGTATGTAAATAAAATTATTGTACTTAATCAATCTAATTCAGATAACAATTTTCAGGTTATACAAAAAAATAATTGTACTAACTGATGATGATGTACTATCTAATTATACTGACTATATCATTAAAGTTAAGGTTGTGACCAAGTTATGACTTGTACTTATACTTTTTACGGCACGTTTGTAAAAACAGATCAGTGTAATTTCAGCATATAGCGGCAAAAGAAGTAGCGCGCATCTATGTCGATCTAATACAACATGAAGTTAACAACAACGAGAGTTTATATTATTTTTAAGTAACCAGTTTTAATTTTTTTATACGTATGTGACCAGCTTTGTTTTTTTATATTTTAGTAGCGACCCGCCCCGGCTCCACACGGCTAGATAATTTTGTGACAATAAGGTACAGCCCATATTACTTCTTGATAATGTAGCTTTCTATAAGCGAAAGAATTTTTGAAATTGGTTGAGTAGTTCTTGAGTTAATCTATTACAAAGAAGCAATCAAATTTTTTCTCTTTATGATATTACCAATATATAATTTATATGTGGCCAGTTTTGCTTTTTATTTTTATTCAAGTCAAAGAAGTATATCTTCTTACGTGCGTATATGAGAACATACGTATTTTTTTTATTTAAAAGTAAAAAATTGTACTGTACTAATAAAAAACTACAAAATAATATTACTGTTGAATAGAGAACACGCTGTACAATCTGTGTTAACGATGGTTCATGAACTGTAGTGACACTGTAGAGGGACATCTTACATTATATCACCGTCTGGAAGAAAGTACAGAATAGAACACGTATTTATATAAAAATATACCTACTGTAGGTATTGTTATATAAACTAGAAACAACACGTGAAATGCACAATGATTAGGTGATAATAATTTCGTGTTCCGTTTTTAAATTAGACAAAAATATGTCAAGCGTGTGTTTGACTCGCACACTAATGGTTCTGTACAAAAATTCATAATGTCATTACGTTCTGTCCCTAATGGGGTCGTCAGAAAAGAAGGAGCGCCACGCATAGCTCTACATACATACCTACTTCTGTCGCCTTCTCAAATCTCATCATTCTTTTCACATCATTTTTCCTACAATGCGAATACTTTCGACATTTACACTGTCATTACTTTATTTGATCGATTTTGGAAAATTAACGTGTAAGGTGATGAAAGGGATGTCAATGTTGTTAAAAAGATATTTTTCACGTGTATTAGGCGAAAATATGTAAGGTGAATGATGATTTGAGGAAGCGAAAGAAGTATGTAAGGACCGTGACGCTTGGCGTTCCCCTCTCTGACTACCCCGTTGGGGATACAGCGTGAAGATATGTATATGTATTAGGTTTCGGGAATTTACAATTCTTATAAAAGTGCTATTATTATTTTTATAAGGAAACTTGCAATGTACAACTTCTTGCAATGCCAAAACAGTCTGATGATATTTGGAACTGTATAAAATTAATTCCAACTGCGAAAGCAATGACTACCCACTGTTAATTGCAAACATCTCGCCGACCCAAACAGGGGCAACCGAAAACGAAAAACTGGTTATATTCAATTACAAAAAGCTTATCGTTAAAAGCGAATTCAGTACTATTAAAAAGTGTCACGCCGTGCGCCGTTCATTACAACTCGGTACAAAAGATGTTCGTTGAACAAACGAGTCTAACTCTCTACGAAAAAGAGGTAAGTTACAAATTCGACACCGTCTGTCCGTGTGTTTTTCTAGGACTCTTGAACGGATGCACAGATTTACATATGGAGTTTTGTTTAAAAATTTCAGTATTCGAGAATGTTTTTAACTATGTTTGGTGGTAATCAAACCAGATAGATCTTCAGATAATTTTTCCAGTGTTTCTAATTATTATGAAGCGATCTTAGGTATTGTTACAATTGAAACCAATAAAACGTTGTTAGAATTGCACAATATTCTTTTAAACAGGTGTGCCAAATTTAATAAGTTTACATGTTAATGTTTGTATGTATGTATGTTTGTCCAAATAATTCTCAAAAACTAAAAATAAAATTTTACTAATTCTTCTTTTTTGAATCAAGTATTTTTGAGCTTAAAGAATAGTTTAAAACATATTAAAATCGGGTTAGGAGTTTTTAAGATATAGATTGTTATATATTACGAGCCGGTCACTGGAATAACACGTCTTCGTTGTAAATGAATGATAAATTATATTAACTGGAAATCTTAATCTTAACTTATCTACCTAACATAATTTTAATCTTTTGATGAAATAAAATAATCATTCTTAGACACAAAATTTACAATAATTGTTATTGCAATGGACAATTTAAATATTCCTGTAATTATTTCCTATACCTACAGAATTACTAACAGGCTACGTGATTATTTCTTAACGGTTTACTTCAAAGATAAATTTAGTTATTATGAATAAAACTGCAAAAAAATATTGGAAATGCAATAAATATATAAGTTATTCGTTTTTAAACTCTAGTAGTGAGACCAGAGCAGAGCAGTCTGTATCTGTCTCTCCTAGCGATGCCGATGGCCCACAATTCTGTAACACCTTCTCAGTATAGGTTATCTCCACTCTCGTCCCAATGCTGAAGTTAAAATTCCAATAATACACATTTTCGTCATGAATATGAAATAGTTTTTTCACAGTCGTATTCAAAATTTTTAATAATTTTTAATGCAATTTATAAACATTTCAGTGTTAAGAGTTATGGTCAAATATTTCATTGTTGAGTGTAATGTATTTAAATTTGTTTAGAAACAATGTAGATTAGCATTTGTCATTTAATTACTGTGCCATTTACTGAAAGGTACAAAATAAAAGAAAATATTGTTTTTGAAAACGAAACTATCTATTGATAATGTTTAGTTATATGTACAATTAGCGGCATACATAGTCCTCTTTTTCACATTTAACCAAATTCTCATTACAAAAAATCATCGTTGCTATATGATGTCAATTTTTTGTCATCATCAGCCTAAAATAGGCCACTGTAGGGCATAGGCCTCAGCCAATATAGGCCACTAAGCTCTAATGTCCATGCAAATAAAATTTGCCTTCTTAATTAATACTTTAATAACACATTATGCGAACCGCATAGTAGTGAAACTATAAAAAGCGTAAAACGTCCAATGCGTGGAGTGTAGACCAGTCTTCCCATAAACAAAGCAACAGCTGGGCTGGATGTGGCAAAAAGTCGCTACAGTTATGGTAGTTTTTACGGAATGTAGAAATATTTGATACGGCAAGGTAAGAGATTCAGATATTCTTGAGATAAGTCTTTGAGTTTTTTAAGGCGAAGAGAGTTACTGCGAAGAACACTATGAGGGCTTAGAACTAGAAAGGAAAGTCTCATTGTCAGCAACATTTTTACATTCTGGGAATGATAGGGATGGTATGTGGTTGCGGAGATGCTGAGGAGGACTGTTGGCAAGAGGACCAGAGATAAGACAGAAAGGAAAGATACTATTAAGCAATAGTGAAGAAAACTTAGAGAAAAAGTTAGGCGTAAGAAAAATATTTTGTACAATTAAATTACCATTTCATAATTTATTATTAGGTAGGTACATACATACATACATATCTTCACGCTGTATACCTAAAGGGGTTGTCAGAGAGGACGGATCGCCAAGCTTTGCGGTCCTTACATACTTCTTCCGCTTCCTCAAATCTCATCATTAGGTGGGTATTTTTAAAGAAAGCAGAAATTGTATTAAAAAGTAAAAAAAATTGAATCTTTTTGTTAAATTTTTGTTTTATATTTCTTGGTTTGAGTTACTAATTTAGGTCTTCATACCAAATTTCGAGTTCTCGTATTAGTTTAACATTTTAAAAAATTATGATTACATAACTGTATAATTGGGTAATTAGAGAGGACGAAGGATCAAGCTTCACGGTGCATATATACTTCTTCGCCTCCTCAAATATCATCATTCTCCTCATACTTTTCTTGGATTTTAGAGAGCAGCTGATTCATTCTTTCAGTTAGTTCTGAGTAACTGACTTAGTCCAATTTCTCATTTCCTGAGAATGCTTCGTTGAGAAATGAGATATGTGTCAAACAACAAGTTTCAAATTTGGGCGGAATATAACTGAAAATATATAATCTATAGAGCGAAAGTGAGTGGCAAAAGAAGACCAAGGCTGATGAATATCAAATAGCTAGAGTGCTAGCCGACGGAAATGTCAAAGGCACTCGCATACCTAGGCGAAAATGTGTGAGGAGAATGATGAAATTTGAGGAAGCGAAAGAAGTATATAAGAATGGCGACGCTTGGCGCTCCGTCCTGCTGACTGCTGACTACCCCGTTGGGAATACAGTGTGAAGATATGTATGTATGTGTATCTGAAAATATATGCAAATTAATCAAACTATAAGAACTTGCCTCCTTAAGGTATTTTGATAAAATAAATTTTCTTCTTTCATCCACGACATGTCCAAACGTCCTCGTAGTGGCGGTCATCCTCTCGTTTATACGCCGATGGCATCGCCATATACGCTTAACCAGTGTTGCAATTCACAATAGCATTTGCATCGGCTCTCATTTGACTGTGTATGGTATGGGCAGGAACGTTTTGCAAGATCGCAATGTAGCGATTTTACTCCTTCTTTTTATTGTCATAGCTTATTTAAATTCGTCGTAAGGATGTAGAAGCCAGTAGTACAATTGACATATTTGGAATTTAAATACGCAGCGATTTGTTTGTGTGACGTGTACAGCTGGTCTAAGTATAAAAAAAAATATCCGTTACACCACTTGTTCTTTGTTTTGTTAAATAATAAAAATTCCATATAAATTACATACTATACCATTCTCAACCGGATGCCACGAAAAGAGAATGGATAAAATAAATTTTTAATCGAATTTGGAAATTTTTTAATAAAAATTCTGTTTGGAATTAAAAACATATAATGACAAAATTTAATATCAAAAAAAACAACATTAATTTTATAAATGAACAAAAAAATATGAAAAAGAGGGAGTGATGCTGTGGTGTTGAAAAAAGTCTGTGGTTACTTTTACTGTACTTTCAAAGCTAGTTTAAAGATAACCACAGACTATGCTATACTATATAGACTACAGATATGTATGTACATATCTTCACGCTGTACCCCCAACGGGAATAACTTATTAACTTTGAAACTATAATTAACATATAATTAAAAAAGACACTTTATCAAATGGCTTATGCTAGATGTTACTGTTCCATATACACGAATTTTACTTGTGAATGATATCTTCACTTTTAGGCAAGTTTTTCATAGTTCTTCGCTTGTTTCATAAAATACTCTGAATTGGAGTGTCAGACGTGTCCATGCGAGGTGGCAAAATAAATAATTAATAAATACCTTTTGTTTATTATTGAATAATCTGCTGTTTATTTACGTATCCATATAAGCCTATGAACCAGGCTTTATTATTAAATTCATCAGTTATTGTTTACTATTTCCAAACTCCTTTTACATTTCTCTTGTTAGGACTAAATTATAATAATAATAATAGGTATAAATTCTAATATTCTTCAAAATTTTTCTCTCCCCATCTTAAAAACGAACTCGACCTCTTACCATCACACCATCCTCACTATTCTTTTCGATTTTTCCTTTCTCAAAAATTCTATTCCATTCTTCCAAAAAAATATTATCAAATTTCTAACTTGCCAGTTCTACATTTAATTTTACTGACTTAGCCTCTATGCTCATAAAAAAGGTAAAATGCGAAAAAATGGTACAATACATACATACCTTCACGCTGTATCGCTAACGGGGTAGTCAGAGAGGAAGGAGCGCCATGCTTCGCGGTTCTTACATACTTCTTTCACTTCCTCAAATGTTACAATTTATATAATTTCTTATTTATCATTTTTTATTATAAGATAGACAAACGGAGAGACGGTACATTGACAAGCAGACGGACGGACATAGTCTGAAATGTCTTTATTTAAATTAAAATGGAAGTTATATTTACATATCATTATGATGTATCCCCAATGGGGTAGATAGAGTAAACGAAGCGCCAAGCATAGTGAGCATAATGGCATTTATTTCTTTTGCCTCTTCGAATCTGTCTCCATACACTTTCGCCGATGTATATGACCAATTTTGAAATTTCTATCTCTATAAGTCAACCTTAACAGTCCTTGACTTATAACATTCACTTTCATCCAAGCTTTTGTATCCTTTCAAAAATTATTAAGTTAAAACCGATTTCTATTAATGCGCTGATACATAAAATGTTACCATAAGTTGAATGAAAAATATCTACATTGGAATCTTTAACAAAATATACATATTATATTTACGATTAAAGTAATTACCAAACCTATTTTAATTACCAAGGACAAGATCGTTTGTTACAAACGTCTTAATATTTAAATTACGTTTCATAGAGTAATTATTGTAATGGTCATCGTTTATTACATACATATTAAACGTCATTTACGTGAAGTACACCATACCGAAAAAATCGTGAACAAAAGGCCGTCAAAGAAAGTGCCACCACATCGATCGGCCGCGACCCAGAAGGCATCTTTAGCCGCCTCTTACGAGGGGCGAGGAACACTGCAGTAATAAACTCTGGTACTGGATACAGAGCTGATATTCATTCGGACCTTCGCATCTCTACTTGTTACCAGTTTTTACCTGTTTTTAATATACTACAAAGATGCAGACAAGCACATAGCGCGCTTAATGGGGAGCCGTTACCGTAACCAATGGATTCCCACAACCTGTAGCAATATCGCTTACGCATTGCTAACCCATAAATACCTTTTCATGTTATTTTTGAAAAACTCTATGCTAAAGTCTCTTGACAATCTCTTATTCTAAAGCCTCATAGTTTATTTTTATTTTTTTTATTTATTTGATATAATATGTAAGTGCATACAAAAATTTTACACGTCATAACAATCGATACAAAATACATCAATGACTATCGGTACAATTACAATTTAACAATGAAATAAAAGATAAATTATTGATGCAGCAATAAACAAGCCATTAGCCTAATATTATAACAAAAAATACGTAAAATTAATTGTAAGATAAAATTTCAAATTGAATAATAGACATGAAGCTTATTTAAATGCACATGTCAGGTTTATTATTAGAGAATATGTAATAAATATTGAAATACACATGTCAAATATAATTAAGTTAAAAAAGCTCCTTAGGAAACGCGCTGTACGCAACTACATTATTCGATTCCAAAGTGTGAGGACGAATTTTCTGCCGGCGGTAGGTAGTGCAATAGTATACCTTAGATGGCAGTAGCATCATGTCGTTCAATTCCTCAGAACCCAGTACGATTAAATTTAAAAAATGTGTTGTCAAGATCTAGTTTAAAATGTTCTAGAAAAATCTCCAATGTGAGCGTCAAGTATTGAGTATCGACTCGTTAACCCAAGGTTATCGTAACAGTCTCGTTTTACCGACTTTATTAAGACAAACTGCGCTTTGTTAACTACTCGTGTAATTGGCCATAAAATGCGAGATGATGCGATTCCATAGAGGCTCCTTGTGAACGTGAATGGATGACTTGTGAAAAATAGTGTACTGAGTTAACCGCTGCAAAGATATCCATTTTTATGGACAATATATATATATGAGGATATGTATATAGCAGTAAGCTCTTAGATAACGCTTTGATTTATTGTACAATGAAAACAACAGTGACGAATAAAAACTACATAGCGAAAGTGAATGGTGACAGAAGTCCAGAAAGACTAAGGCTGACTTATGAAGATTAAACAGTCAGAGTTTCATCTTCATAAGTCATGAAGATGAAACTGTAAGAGATGAAATGAAACTCTATAAGAGAGAGAGCTCATGGAAATATCGAGGCAAACGTGTGATGTATTAAAAATACAGAGCGCAAGTGAACGGCGACAGAAGTCCAGAAAGACCAAGTCAGACATAAAGATTGAAGGGTGTTAACTCATATAAACAAATATCACAAAAACACAAGCACACCTCGGCGAAAGCACATGAGGAGAATGATGATATTTGAGGAAACGAAGGAAGTTTAAATGGAGCATGACGTGCCGCCTCTACTTACCCCGTTAAAGAAGCGTGAAGATATGTATACGTATAATCAGTGAAAAATAACAGTGAATACGTATAATCAGTGTTGTCATTATTCAGTCAATATTGGTCGCAAAATAATTATTTATTTTAATAAGAATTATAACGCTTAGTTATACACATATCGTAAGTCTTGAAAAACTTATATGAATTTGTTAAAACCGTTGTTCTTTAGATTCAATGGTAATAAAGCTGACTCATATCTGTGTTATTTAACGAACGTACGCTCAATAAAACCCGTCAAAACAAACATAAATAAAGCAAACAGGCTCGCGTGGAAACGTGACGTTATTTGCTCCTCTAATGGGTATTAAAATAATCTGACCCACATGTTATTTTAGGTTATGAACCTACTTTTAGTAATTTAATTTAACTTAACAAAAACTTGTGATTTTGTACACCAATATGTTAAAGGCAAGTTACGATATTAGCAGTGTGAGTTTACATTTTATATGCGAAAAAAATACACTGAAAAGTACAAAATCCTTTACTAATCGAAACTCAAGTACAATTAAAGTAACTTTATAAATACGATACACATACCTATATAATTAAATTTGACAGTTACTGAAATCCGTGCCAAGCCCACCAAACTAATAGACTTTTTGTTGTTGCATATTGATTTGGCACCGACTTCTACTGTCAAATTTAATTACATAGATATGTGTATCATATTTATAAAGTTATTTTAATTGTACTTGAATTTCGATTAGTAAAGGATAATTATTTTGTACTTTAAAGTGTTTTTTTTAAGGTGGTTTAATTTTTTTTTTTAATTTTTTTTTATTACTCCCTTTTAGTGATCTTGACCTAAATAAATATCTAGGGCAGGTCTGCAGTTAATTCCGGAGCGTAGCGATATACAAGAGAATCATCAATATAAATAAATGTTATAACCAGGTTATTTGTTGTATCTTCGAAGTCCAAGCTCCAATACCGGTGAAATTTAAATGGGACTTCTAAACTATTATTTACCAAACAAAAAAATAATTTTCGAAATCGGTTTATAAATAACGGAGTTATGAGGTAACAAACATAAAAAAAAAAGAAAACAACATACAGTCGAATTGAGAACGTTGTCCTTTTTTTGAAGTCTGTTAAATATATCAAATAATGTCTTAAAAGCATTAAGACATTATTTGATGCCTACAAAGGATGGCTAATTGCCGACCAAGAATTACTTCAAGTAATACCATTCATTTTTTACTTATCGCTAGTTTTCTTTTCACCACATTTAAGGGTTTCTTGGTACTTATAAAAAATCAGTTGTGGTCCATTTCAGATCAAAATGCAAAAAAGATAAACAATCTTTTGAAGACTTTTTAAATAAAACGCGTGTTATAAAGTAATATTATAATGTTTATCTCCTGGTACAGGATCGTTCTTTTATGGTAAACGGGACAGTATGAGAAAATTTTGAAATTCCAAGACTTAGAGCAGTGCCGTTTTTTAAAGATATTTCTTATTATTAAATTCTAAATGAAACCGTGAAAATTTTTTTTTATCAAAAACGAACTTTTCCCAGAAATAGCAAATGTTTAAATTTTTTTTTATTTCATAAATCGATCCAGTTTATAAGGACACGCTTTTAGAGCAAATGCTCTGGCCATTGTGATACTTGGAACAACAATAGCATACTAATATATTATGCGTTGATGTGGCCACTATAGACTTTCTAGCACCAAGTTTTCTTTTCTCGCCTCGGCTTTGCAGCCTAAAATACTTTATTCTATCAAGACGCACGAATTTTTATACTAATTTCTCATTTGCAAAGTTCAAAAATAAAAAACTTGAAAGTACTGACGAACAAAGATTTTTTTGGTTCTTATGTCTGTCAAATGCAACTGCTTGTGGTCCTCAAACATTGAGCATACCGATAGAGACGAAATATGTGTATTTCCATCTCTTTCTATTATAGGCTTACGCTATATTGCACTTATTTTAGTGTAACAATTCGTCACGTGAAAGGCATTATCTGTTGGTTGTAAATCCGAGATGTATGCATGCACGGGTCGTTGGAAGAGGAATGAATGTGTGAGTTAAAGAATGAATGCATGAAAGAGAATATGAATGAATATGAGTGATGAAAGACTGACGAAGAAAATCTATAGAGCGAAAGCGAGTGGTAAAAAAAGACAAGGAAGACCAAAGCTGACTTATGAAAATTAAATAGCCAGAGTGTTAGCTAATAGAAATGTGAAATGCACTTACCTACCTACCTTACCTTACTTACCTTGCCTAGGCGAAAATGTGTGAGCAGAGTGATGTGATTTGAGGAAGCGAACGAAGTAAGGACCGCGACGTCCTCTCTGACTACCCCGTTAAGGATACAGTGTGAGGATATGAATGTATGTAGAAACGAACACATAATTGACACAATTAATGCTGAAAAGTACTTTCATGCCATAATTACTAAACCTAAAAGACCAACACTTAGTTAAAACGGTTAATTTGTTTTCCATAAATCTGGTGTACTAGACTTAATTAAACAATTTCTAGACTTTATGCTAATTACAGTAACAATGTATTTGTACTGTTTATCTAAGTGATTGATACGCGCCGACGTGGCACGCGAACTGTGCCACCGTTAAAAATAACTGCTTTCAAATACGTAATAGGGCAGGAAATTGTTTTATTTTTATAAATGAGGAATTGTAGTCTTCTCTACTTTCCATAAATTACTATTAAAAGTTTCTTCCGCAGTTCGTTAGGCGTTTTGGTCCATAACTATTGGAAATGTTTTGAATTATGTTATTACAGCTTTTAAACTTATACGACTGATCACTAAATGCAATTATAAATAAATAATTGATGTATATCCTGATAATAATTATGTTAAGACTTATCATACAACAGCATAGCTTAAGTTTTCGAAAATTGCAGATATCAAACGAAAAAATTGCATAAGAATCGGTTCATTCGATAGAGATGACAATCAGACGATGTCAGACTCATAACACTCCTCTTTCTCGTTAAAAATTTAAAAATATATTAAAATAAACACATTATAAAGGTAAAAAATCTGTTGATGTTCTGCATACACGTATACTTACTAGATTTACATACAGGAGTGGTAAAGCCATGCTGCATTGCAGCACCACTTGGGCCGGCTCGCCCGGTGAAATACCACCCTTTCGCACAACATTAACGTGAAATAACAGCATCTATTGCTTGTGTGTTTCGTTCGGTGAGAGTGCCAGTAGCCCATCGACTGCCTTTCCTCCTTTCCTTCCTTCCCCTTTTTCTCTAAAGGCCAGCAACGCACCCTTCGCCGGACGTTGCGGGTGTCCATGGACGGCGGTGGTCACTCTCCATCAAGTGACCCGCTTGCTCGTTTTTTGCACTTTTTATAAAAAAAAACGCTAATCTAACTAATGTCTAATGTAACTGTCTGTAAATTCGTCTGTATGTCCGTAGATCACGGCCATTTTACTCGGAGACTATTCATACTTATATATGAAATCTGGAAAGTAAGTGTATTGCAAAAACTGCTATGCGATGGTGGAGTTAAATTGTTTCTGTTACCTTATAAATGAATATTGTGAGTCTTGAATACGGAACCCTTCACTGTGCGTAGTCAGACACGCACTTGTCGTATTTTATTTTTCTATTTTACATTTAGTTGTATATTATTGTAATAATTAAATACAAAATGAGTATTTAAAAATGTAATCAATATCTAAGTTTTCAATTTGTAAACATTTAAAATCAATTAATAAATAGTGTCAAAATAATAAAGAGGCATATTAAGGGCCTTATAAGGCCAAAATTTTAAATTTTCAGTATTGTAATAACACACTGTTGCAGTTTATTTAGTATGTAAGCACTTATAAACAAAAACGATAACTAATGTGAACGCTTACAGTATATACAACGCCTCCCCACGCATTAGCATAGATACGACGGAACAGCGACAATCACAATAATAACGCCAAAACCGTCTACTTACCTTTCAGTTCAAAACTTCGGAAGATAAGGCCCGAAAGCCTGAATAAAATTTTCAGTTGCGCGAATATTTACAGCCAGTACGCGATTCGCCAGGGCGGGCGGCAGTCGGCCGGCTGACGCGACATTGGGCGGAAGCGTGGAAGCCTTCGCCTACCGACGATATAAAAAGTAAAAATTAAAAAGTTGCATCCAACCGCGTAAAAGTGTTGTGATTTTTCATTCCTTTTTCAAATTTAGAACTGAGTTTGTGCTATTTATAAGAGTTGAATGAACTACAGTTGACGTTTCTCAACAGCTGACTTTGACGTTGCGATATTGTGTGTTTCCGCTCAGTTTAATTTATCATAGTTGATAATAATATTTAGTACTAATAGTTGCATTCATAGGTTGTGATTATAATAGATTGTGTGCACTCTGGAATATATGTACGTAATTTGTGATAGGTAAGTAAAAATATTCTTTACACATAAAATATCTTACTCATGTAAAAATATTTTAGAACTCAGCGGTTTCTGCTTTTTGTATAATATTTACAAAAAAAAAGGATGTTTGTAAAACTAGTTAACCTTTACTTACAATTTAATTTAATGTTTGAGGAGAATGATGAGATTTGAGAAAGCGAAAGAAGTATGCGACTACCCCGTTAGGAATACAGTGTGAAGCGTATGTATGTAATTTATTTTAATTATTGTTTAATAAGTTTCAAATAGAGTTTCGAAGTAATTCTCTGAATATTTAAAAATTTTGGATTTAATGAGAGATATTAGAGTACTCTATTCATTCCCAAATTTAATCTTCAATTAAACATTTGACACGTTTTGAAATGAACCATATTTTTAATAACAATATATTTATAATAAAAACATTATCTGTATGCTTACTCAACTTTTAAAATGTCAGTTTACGAAATATTTTCATCTGGCAGTTAAAATTCAAAATTTGTCTCGGTGGCAAAGCATCTGCTTTCCAAGCCGGGGTCCCGAGTTCGATCCCCTGTCAGGTCAATTGAGGAAACGAACTTTTCTAAATTGGCTTGGAGTCTGGGTGTTACTGGGAACTCCCCCAGAGTTAGTTGTGTGGTACCCACAGTACAAGCTTACTGCTTAGTTAGGAGTCACGTAATTGTGTAGTGGTCTGGAGTATTATTATAATATTAAAAAAAGTGTTCTAAGTAAACTGAGCTGACCGCAAAGATTAACTCTACTGTAAAATATGTGTTAAACGTTTTATAGAAATGAACTCTTACTATGCAACATTACGAATATTCTACAGACAGACACAAGTGCGTACGCCCCCCTGAAAAGCAGACAAAATTTTGAATTAAATATAATGAAGCTTCTGACCGTGGTCTCGCTCAATTGAAAATTATAATGCTTCTCTTGCTTCGTCCCGTTTGCTTCAAGAGTCACAATTCCACATTAAACAAATTTAAATCTCTTTGGAGCTCCAGATTTTACCATTAATCAATTATTGTAGAAGTACAGATAAAAACTAATTCTACATAATAAAATTTATAATTACTTTAACATATTTAACCGTGCAGGGAATTAAAGAAAAAACATGAAACCAACTCACAAATTGTACAATACGATTACAAATAATTAGTTGGGCAACCTATGTAATGACAGCTTTCTAAGCGGCAACTTTGAAGAAATTTTAAGTAATTTTAAGTTTGTAAATATCAAAGTTAGGATGCGTATGTACTTATTTGTTAAAAATAACTATACTTAATAATTAGTTAATAAATTAACTGAAACATTGACATGCTATGTGGTCAACAGAATGTACAGATTTCATTATCTTTTTATATGCATAAACTGTTGTACTTTTATTCTAGTAAATAAAAATATTATTAATATCAGAATGTCTCAACAGTTTGTCTTCACAGTACCAGTCATAAAAGTCGGCTGAGGGATTGGTCTCATTAGAAGGTTCCGTCTTCTCGTCTTGAGCTTAAGTACTGCGTCTGAAAATAGCGTCTAGCTGAAATTGAGATTTTGATGCCCTATTCATAATGAAAATAAAATGGCATGAAGATAAAACACATAAGTATTAACTTAACAAGAAATTTTTTTTGAACGCCGCTTTTCTTCGCAGAATCTGTGATAAAAATTCAGCGAAAACATTGTATATTTTCCAAGACGCTAAACCAAGTACTAAACTTATTGCTATAGATATCGTACAAAGAATTGAAGGGCCTAAGAGTACGGAGAATGTTAGATAAAAATTGTATGCGAAATTGGGACAACCCGCGATATTGGATCGAAAAATCGAATGCGGGAAAAAGGCAAATGTACTATTTCAACCAATCAAACAGAAGTAGACATACTAATCTAAACGAACGAGTCAGTTACAAGAATAATTCTCAATAAGAAGTCTTATACCTCTTACTGTTGTAAATTAAAAAGGACTTCAATAATATGGAAATTTCTCGGAAATATTTTGAAAATAATAATATAATAATATGTGTAGTAATCGTAATTTTCTAAATACGAGTATAATCGATATAAATTAATCTGCAATTATTTTCTTTTAAGAATTCATCTTAATTTTAACATATTCGTTTTTTACAAAGACAAATACATAAATAAAATATTTTTCTCGTAAACATGCCTCTCTTTCTAGTCCAGTCAGATAGAAAGTATAGATGCATACATATGTTCACGCCATATCTCTAACGGGGTAGTCAGAGAGGACGGAGTGCCAAGCTTTGTGGTCCTTACACACAAACATATTATATTTAATAATCCTTCGACGATTAAGAGGAATTTAACGACATCTCATTTAACGTGCCAAAAAAACCAATAAACACAATATATCCAAAAAATATCGTACCACTCTACTGGGGAACTCGATTCGTACAGGACCCTCAGTGCAAGAAAATCGCATTTGACTAATCCTTCTTTCTTCAGGTTTTATCTTGTAGTGTGTAGTGTGGGCTCCACTTTTACCTATAACCTTCTTGAATTAAAGACTACCGTCACGTGGTACCTGTTAGCTGAGACGCCCAGAGTAATAACGTGCAATTCGAAGCACAGAGACTATTAACTTTAAAATGTGAACGCTCGTAATTTTGCTTTACCTTAGCGTTTACATCAAACAACGATACATTACAATAAAATGTTGCCAACATCGAAATATTTCCCGTTAAGATTGATCTGAAAATCCCTGAGATAAAACTGAATATTATTATGATGTTTTGTAGAATTGTAGATATATTTTTCCTTTAAAATACAAATGTCATTATCTTGAATATATTAATTTGATCGAAACTCACCTCAAACTTAAATATCCCGTTATTTTTTAACTCTACACAAAAATTTAAATATTTTTAATGCACGAAAAATTACTTTGAGAATTTTATAGTCCTAAAAGGTGAAGATCCCTAAGTTGGCAATACTGACAATATGCTACAAGACAGATTTCTAACTTAAAACAAATTGAATATATTTATTTACAAAGACCGTGGCGAATGACACTCAAGTTCATTAAATTTAGATTACTTTTATTATAAGTGTCACATGTCTTGTCATAAATAACATAGAAAAAAAGAAGGTTAATGCATTCATCTCCCTCTTTCAATTGATCGTATGACTGCCTCAACTGATGTTAACGAATGTGAATGTCGTGAATCATTGCCACTGAGATGCGCAAGCGCACAGTTTCTACATAGGGCTAGCACAGAATGGAAAATATACATTTGAAAATTATTTTCTTTTCTTCAGACAGAAGCCGCTTTTTATTATTAATTAGTTATTCTTCCTCACTTAAATATAATCAATTTCGAAATTACACTGCAGTAGATTGAGAAAGATAAGGGTTTCAAACTTTGAGTTCTACTCGTATTTCAACAGTACTTAATTGCGGACAAATAAAAAATAATAAATATGTCATGAATTATTATTATATTGACGATATAAAAATTATTAATAGTTTAAGAATATAGTTCTTAACCTTCACTCAAAGGGCAACCTTTTCTTGGATTCATGATCATTTCTTATTCTCAATTATTTGACGAAGAAATGGTTTTCTTTAAGAGCTTAAATTCACTTGTCTTCTAAAACATGGAGACGGTTACGATAAATCCCAATACTTTGTGTCAATTTTATGTGATTAAGGTTGCATAATATTAAAAAAAATATAGGAACACTGACGTTTCATTCTGGCTATACGTCTGTCACGGTCGATTTTCTGAGATATTATGTAACGTACAAAATTGATATTAGACATTGTGATACATATTGTTAACCCATATATATATTTTGTACCTTCTTTAAAATATCTAAAATGTGGGAAATTAATGCGGTCACCTGTTATTGTGTCTGATGGTTCGGCCGTGGCTTCGTCTCATTAGGGATACAGCGTGAGGATATGTATACATTTATATATTTTATTATGAAGGTATACTTCATGATTAATATAATATAATGTTAGAGATTGTATTGCTGTAAATTTTTAGTGTAATTTTTGTCTATTCCAGTTATAATAGAAATTGAATGCATTAAAAAACATTATAAATTTTATAAAATGCTATGTATCACTAATAAAATAAATAACAATAAAATGCTAAATATCACTCGAAAAAGTATATTACTAAATAACTACAAAATATACCATAACTATAAAATATACCAAAAGATAACTAAAAAAAACTATTCACATAACGAGTTGATTTTCACTTGCGTAGGTACCTACTATCCATCCATTTTATTTACGATTGAGGATCGCACTTACTAACAGATTCAACGACCTATTATTTTCAGGTAATACATACATAGTTACATGACTTATGTAAAATTGAAGTAGCGATGAAAGTAACAACAAAAGTCATTGTTCATAATGCTAACATTTTTTTTGCGACGCTATTACACATCTATTATCTGCGGTAACTAATAATTTTAAATTGCAATTATTTAAAGTCATAACAGTTTTGTAGTGGAAACTATTTAATAATATTAAATATAATAGGTTTCAACTTTAATTACATACTAATTCTATTGTTCGCTTATATAACTTTCTAAAAGGAGCCGCATTATTCTGTCGGTGCCAACCTTTATTTGACATGTGGTTTTAACATTCGTGGTCATTTGCATTCGATGTTTTAAATGTTTATTATACATATATTAGGTAAGTACGAGTCGCGTACCTACATAATATTTACTATAGGGATGTTATTTAACTTGCACAGACCTTCTACTAATAGACATAAGAGCACAGAGGTACAGATCATCTACTAATAGTTAGTGTTTCTTGTTTTGACAACCTGTGTTTCTTAAACCTGCTTTTACAGCCTAAAATATTGCATTCTACCATCACGCACAAAAGATTCTCCGTCTCACATAGATTTATGAAGCAATACTCAAGACATTTTTGTGCGAAATAGTAATATTTTGACGCTCTAATTCTCAGACACTTTAATTTTTTTAATATTCTGCTGACAGTTTGTAATAGATAAATTTCCCTTCTCGAATTAGGTTTGTTGAAAAAGTATCGATATATCGATATTTTTAATTCGATATATCGATATTTTTAATTCGATATATCGATATTTTTAGCCGATATATTTTGATCCGATATATCGATACAACATATACAATATCGAAAATTGTATTAAAACGATATATATATTTTTTTTATTTATGTCTCTTAAGTCACTAGACCCACTAGACACGAGTCTAGACCCATAGACTCGTGTGTGTGTGCGGCAGTCGTCCGTCACTTTCATTCGTGAGTTCTTCTGAAAATACATTGTGTTAAAGTGCGGTCTCATGCAGTCGCTCGTCGCTCGTTTTCCTAGGCAAATTAAGTCACGTGAAAGTATTTTAAATTTCCCGCGGCTTGAAAAAATTCATTGACAAATCGCTGTGATAATAAGTAGCGACTTCACAATTAGTCAGCGTCAGTAAATACCTACATCATAATCGAAAATTGTAATCGGATAGATACGAGCCATTTTTCCTTAGTTCTTTCGAATCTGGCACTTAAATACTTGACACCTACGGCTTCCTCTGTACCTCCAGAGAGGGTGCTTCTACCGTAAGTCTGGCGGTTCCTAACAATAAAAGCCGGCTGATAGCGGAGCCGTTTTTCTACTTTCTCTACCGGACAAATAATGACTTGCCTGATATAATAAATAGATCTTAAAAATATTAGTTACAAGATAGCTTTTTAGTTTTTGATATTTTTGTAATTTTACCTAATAAAAAGGAATACTAATAAAAATACCTTCGTTTTTATTGAGATTTTTTTACATTAAAATGATATACATTTTGTAAAAAAATTACTATTGATATTATTGAGCTAGGCCGAACTAAATATATTATTATTCTAAAACCGCAAAATTTTTTGAAAATTTGTCCGATACATCGATATATCGATATTTTTTCCTCGATATATCGACGTCGATATTGATATTTTAATAAATATTGATACATCGGTATATCGATATCTTTTTTCTCTTCCACATCCCTATCTTGAATATTAGTGTTGCACATTTTCATATTTATTTTATAATATCTTACAATAACCATTGTACGAAGTCAGTTTACAAGGAAAATTCTGGAGGCGCTGCTTTGACGTCCTAATTAATATTGTTTCGACGAGTTCTAACAATTTCTATAACTACGTTGAGATGAAATGCATATTCTTATTAAATATTAGTGTTGTGAAAATGTTAAAAATTTCTTCTTTTTACAGAAAAAAATATTTAAAATGGCTTATTTCAAGGATAAAGTGTCGTGATTAAACTTCGATTTAGTTCCAAAAAAAGCAATGACTTGTAAAAAAACTTCATCTAATGTACAATATACAACAGAAATTATTATTTTTTAAATAATTAGTGTAATAAAAATAAAAAACATAATAAATCAGTAAAAAATACGCGATGTTTTGATCCATTCTTGACTTCTGTGTTCTATGAGTCTACTATGACTTTCTGATTTCCTGCATTTTTTCTTAGGCATGTAAATATTGTGTTTTAAATTTAATCATTAGTACTAAAGTTAAATAAAAAAGTTCTAAAGTAGTGCTAACTTACAAGAAATATTGCAAACTGGGTATCAAGATGATATCTATAACGTTTATAACAATCTAACATACAAATAAAATTGAATTGTCTGTCTATAACTTTGAAATAAAGGCTTTTATTAAGCTTATATGGTTATTTGCGCGTTACCGAAACCTAAACACGCATTTTTTGAATTTATGACAGTCTGTTTATTGGGCCTAATCTTCAGATCGGCTGAACGAATTTTAACGTGACATTCACAAGAAGATAGAAAATTTTCAATAATAATCTGAACTTCCTATGTAAAAATTGAAAAACTTTACAAATAATTAAATTGTAAGTTGATCAGTACCTGCTAATTAAAGATATATAAAAAGATAACCCGAGGGGTACGCATAACGCTAATGGGAACTAAAACACTTTTTTTTTAATTTTTATACTGTTGCAAGAACTTGAAGATGGTTTTCATAATAGCATTAGAGACAGGGTACACAATACGTAGGTTTTATCGTGATCCGCCGTTTAGTAGTTGCGATCTAAAATGAGCTCTCTTTAGTAAGTTGCACCTGTAATATGGGTTCATTTTATGGTGATTTTTCCGTTGAACCTATATTTTTTACCGTAAACAGACATAAGCATAGCAAAGACATTTATCTATATTTCATTACAAAACAGCAACAAAGCCATGAATGTCTGTACATTGCCGATCTTTTTAAAAATGATTGAGCTAGGCATTATAGGATTTTCTGATTCCAAAATAAATACCTATAGAATTGTTGTCTTTGAGTTTGTATGTTTATTTCATCAAAGCTAAGAAACTGCCATTGAATTTCTATACGAATCTCTCTGTTTGAAGAACTGGAGTCTTACTTAATAAAGTGCGTATCATCACATTCACCTTTATTACAACAGTGCGAAGTTATTTTTAATTAGTCAAGGTTTTCAAGTTCACATACTTGAGTTTTGATTAGTAAAGGTAATTATATTTACACATGACTACCTAATTAGTGGTTTCTAGGCAATCGATTCTAATACTAGTGGTGCTAGACAGGTAAATACTTACACCTCTTTACTGCTTTCTTACTTCTTTCTTGAATCTTTACTTTTAAAATAGTATCTATATTAAACATAATAATATGTAACTAAATACAATATTTGTATTATGGAATGTTATTATTTCCTTTGCATGCATTTAACGTGTCGAGAACAGTTAATACTATTTACAAATATTACATTATATGTATATATCTTAAATGAAAAACATTTAATAACAAAAACCGAAACTTTAATTCGGAAAAGTCAAAATTATATTTTATACTGAAGTCGCTTCGTTACTCACACTACAATAAAGCTACGAAAGTCGCACGCATACATGAGTGTCCGAGCGCGCCAATACCCAAATTCAAGTGCTTACGATTTGTCATACGGCTCTTAAATTGGTATCACGGTGCCACAAGTAAATGACTTTTTGTAGCGTAAATAGGGTCGCTAGGAATAGTTATTAGTTCTCTGATTATGAATTCTAAGTTGTTGTACTTGTAAAACTTGTAGTTTTTAGTTTATTGATTAATCATTAGAGGCAGCAATAACGATTTGAGACTTCATAATTATGTCGGTCGATTTAAGGCGACGCATTAGAAGTTTTGACGCCAGGGATCTAAATTTTTCTAAGTGACTACAAAACGTATGACAGTGATATTTGGTATCCTGATTTTTCATTTCATTGACTTCAATTTGACAATTGCGATATACGGTTGGTTAACTTTTGTAACAAAAAAAAAATATCTAAGAAACCTCTTTTAAAACAGAGATTTACATTTTGCAGAGTAACGGGACTGATTTATATTTCTAAATTTTCTGTATAGTTTACTTTAAACATATTCCTCAAAGTGACAGTTAGTTTTTTTAAAATTAATTATAGTTTTTAAAATAAACGAAAATAACTGTTTTTTTGTATTTTTCGTAAGCTAGCACACGCACGTTTACATAGAACAGAAGTCTATTTTAAATTAATTTTTTGCTTATCAAAGCGTCGCCTTAACAACATAACGCAATTGATCGCATAAGATTCGGCTATCGCTTACTGGGTGCAGTTACGTAATAAGGCAGCGGATCGCTACCGCCAACTTACTTCATAATAGGCTAAATTACTATTTCTTTCACGATCTAGTTAAAAGATAGCTTCAGTAATCATCAACAAAACTGAAAAATGTTAGAAATACAATAAAAACCGCAATAATTATTCTCTTTTAAACTTAACTAGTGGGAACAGAGTGGGGATATGTTCTGTCTCTGTCACTTCTAAAGCTGTACAATGTTATTGCGACTTTGTGACGTCACAGCTTTGTAACGCTGTCTCCCTCTAGCTCATCCCCACACTGTTCAATACCCCACAGAATAACTCAGTTTCTGTCAATTAATATGAAATGAAATGAAACATTTATTTATTCAGGTACAATTGATTATACACAATATTACAATATTTACACAACAGTACCTAATTCTAGCTTCCACACTAGGATACCCTGTGTTGTGGATAACTAGGTTCCTCTCAAGTAAACATTAGTCGAAAAAATAATTTAGAAAAGCTACATAGCACAAAAAATCGTTTTATGTAGTTTTAAAAAACATCAAATAACCACCATACAAAATATGTAAAATATAATTTACAACCACATTAAAATAATATTTTAGTGTATGACGGCTTGCAAATGTAAGTGCTAGCGCATGCACGAAATGTGTGTGAGAATGGGTGTATACATATGTGAGTACGTGTTGACGTGTACGTGAATGTGTACATGTGTGTGTGTGTGTGTGTACGTGTGCGTGTGCGTATGTGTGTAAGTTGATAAATGTAACATAATCAGTTTCGTTTTCGTTTCTACAAATGTAGCGGGAACAACATATAATTTTTAATTTTCGGCAGCCATAGTGCACAAAAAAGAGTAATAAAAGGAGGGAGATCTTTGGGCAAACTTCGTTTTAGTTCGCGGGGTAGGTCTTTAAACGTTTTCTTGTAGTTATTGGTTCATTTACCAATGCAGTTTTGTGATAACGCAGAATAACTGTCACGATAAAATGTTGTCTCACAGTGAGGTGTTTAAAATCTGACTAAAGAGACTGTCGGATAACGATATGGCTTCTTGTAGGCGACTTATAAAATACATCGTTGAGCATATTCTAGTTTAATAAGATAAGTACTGTATACTGCACCCCATGCTACCACGCATTAACTGAGTATCAATTATTATTTTTTCAATTGTAACTAAAACGTTTAATTATTTTAATACAATGTTTAAAATATACCACATTTAATACCAGTCATCTAGCCTATTCTGTCGCCAACAAACAGTGCCTGCACTGTTATGTTCCGGTGTGGAGGGTGAGACAGTTGGTGAAATTTCTAGCACAAGAAGCACAAAGTCTTATCAACACGTTTACAATCTAAAGTGTTACCTTAAACATGATATCGCAATTGTCCATAGGCCACTCATTCCACTTATTATCAAAAAGATTGTTTGATCTTTGTCTTGCCAGTACTATAAAAAACAGAATGCCTCTTTTGCAAGCTGTCTGTCTGTATGCCGACGATGAGTAAATTAATTGGCAAAAATCTGCCATCCACGTGATATGACACGACAGTAACATGCTGATTTTAAGTGGACTGCGCGCCGCTTGCGTGCTGTCGGTGAGTGCTTCGCGTGAGCTTTGGTAACAAATATCTGATAGTTCATAGGCCGCGTCTCGTCCTCTATTTGATTGCGCGGCGTCCACTTGTTTACTGCGAGGCGTCTACTCAGTGTCTTCCCTAGTCTACCACCATTTGACAACGAGTGTATGTTTAGTATATAATACTAATAATTAATAGTATTATATATTATTCATTACATTTGTGGGAGAGTTAAATTGAGTAGTAAATACATGGCCTTATATTTATTTACTTTATTATATCTAGAAGGTAGATCTTCTAACCTCCACACCAATTCCACTTCATACAATTTGTTCACATAACGTACAATAAAAAGCGGGTAAGTACATAATTAACCGATATACGACCGTACAACCGCACTTGGCTAATTTAGAGCGCCATATTATGCCGTATTTGTATTCTCTTTTTTCCGGGACTGCTTGTCGTAAATTATGGCAATAAATTCCCGGGGACACATTCCCGTTTCCCGGGATTAATTAAACCTATAAGAGTTCAGTTCTGGACTACTGGGTTTATTATTTATTGTGGATTGTCTTGTGGCCGCGGCTGCTACGCATTCACCAAGATTTGTTCATAATCGGTAGCCCAATCTCGGCTTGAATAGAGTATTTGACTGTTATTCTATAGCCATATTCATAAAATGCAAAGTATTTTTTCTTGCATATGCATTTGGCTGGATTTGTAAGTATTGTTTAATATTTCAATAAATTGCAACTGTTGTTGAGAAAATGATGAATGACCTTCGATCACATATAATAAGTTAAAAATTTTAAAAACCTCCGATACCGAAAAAAAAAAAGTACCTCATAAGTCCTTCAAAATTTGTGATAAGTTTAGATAGAAATAATAGTAGTAATACATCCAAGCGTCGTCACGTCGGGGGACCGTTAAGTTTACTTGTATTTAAATTTCATACATACTTTATCATTTATAGTTGTATTCTCTTTTTATTACTTTATTTACTTAATTAATCGACTTGCGTCGGGGGTTAAAAAACAAGATACACAATCAACACTCCAAAACGTCCGAAACAAATGTGCATTCAAATGAGTATTTGCGGACTTTTGTTAGAGTATAGTAGTATTCGAAAACGCTAAGAGCAAACATGTCAAAGTGCTTCTTCAACAATTGTAAAAACTACGCGTCTAGAACGCTAAAAAAGATTATTACGGAAAATAAATTGAATTACTTTCTTTGCGTGTTCATCATTTCGTTATTATAATAACGTTATAGCTATTTTTAATTAAATTCGTAATCATATTTTTCAAATATTGCCTGACGATATGTGTCTTAGCCTTGTCACTATCATGTAACAAATCAAAATCAAATCAAATAATATATTATGTGAATTACACTTTAAGCGCGAACCGTAAGATTGCATTTTAAATAACTTTTTTAACGAACTTCCTTTCAATGCCATTCAAGGATCCATTAGCAGCTTTTACAATCTTATGCTTTGACAGTAAGGTCCACTTTAAATTAACACAATATTACCGATAATACATGGATAATACTATATGATATTAAAGATGTATATGTCAATTTAGATTACAATTTATTTAGATTTTACAGAAGATTGTGAATCTAGTTCTTTATTTGGGATCGAAGTACCAGACTGAGCTTTTAGTCGGTTCTTCTCAGAGCCATAAGAAGACGTATTAAGGTATCGAGAACCACATACAAATTATGTATTTATTTCGTCACTCTTATGTAAATAAAACCAGGCACGTAAAACCAGAATTTCGCAACCATAATGATGGGGCAATTTCTTCAGAAATAACTCTGTATAAATCAATGTGTTACAACTCTTTGCGAGACTTGTGAATTGTGACATCTCATATTCATTCACAGTTTCCTCTGAACTGTATTGGCAACGTTTCAAATAGTCTGCTATTTATATATACTCTAGCGATTTGCCCTGACTACGCTCGGGTGACGTTATTGATATTTTTTGACTCTTGTGCATTTCTGACTTGTATGAAAATTATCTGTAAAGGAAAGCTAAATGGAATTTGCTGCCAATATTCATGAAAATTGGCTAAGGGATAAAAACTGCATGATCTCGTATAGACGATGAGTTCAAAGTCAAAGTCAAATCGATTTATTCAAGTAATCCCGATTATAAGGTATTTTTGAACATCAAATTTACTTTAGTTGGCTTCAAAGAGTAAACCTGGACACTGAGAAGAACTGACAAGAAACTCAGTCAAGTATCGTTTTTTCAACATCATTTTAGAAAAGGTTGATTAAAATACAATATTCAGAAAGCCAGCAAATGCGTGTGCAGAGAAGATTATTTCCAGGCTATTGTTTTTTCTTCGATGAAATCGCTAACTTTGTAGTATGCTTTTCCAATCAGTGTGCGTATAATAACAAGTTTAAATCCTTTTCTGTTAATTGAGTAACTTTCTGAGGAACTTTATAATAAAAACGAATACAGTTACCCAAAAATGAAACTTAAATTTTGGAATTTAAATTTTGGAATTGGAATTTAAAAATTATGAAATTTAAATTTTGGAATAACCAATTTATCACGACTTCGGGTTTCCATAACATAATATCGCCATTCTTTTTAAACAGATCTATATTTTTCCTCGTATATACAATAATTTCAAAGATGTATAAGAATAGTAATGTGAGTACAATGTCTTTAAAACTATCTTTAAGTGATTCTCGTTCATTCATACTGTAGATGGCGCGTATTGCTCTTTTAGGTAAAATCAAAATGGAGTTACTATGCGCTGCTGATCCCCACAGCAAAAGCCTGATATATCGCGGAACCGAGCTTACTAGCAAACCCCCCGATATGCCCACAGCAGAAGGCCCTAGAACATTAGGCTATGAAAATGTGCAAAGTACAGTCTAGCTCTATCCACACCTGTCAATTGCCTAATGTCTCTAATGGCATATTTCGCGGAACCAAGCTTACTATTTTGTATTGTGACGGGCTTGCGCAGGCCGACAGAGTGCGGTGTGTTAGTTGAGTAATAGAAGATGTTTATTATTACTATCACCTGGAGAGTGGTGTACCTAATGTGTTTAAGGGCGCCTAGTACACCTCTGCAATCGACATCTAATGGGATATTTATAGAAAGTTAATTAATTATACACCAGAAAAACAATACACGAAGAAACAACATTTATTTCTTAAGTCTAAGTCTCATTGGTGGATGCAATGATTTCACTATATTTTAATACAAACTTATTAACAATTTCTAAAGATTAAATGTTATTATAATACAATATTACCTAGTTTATTATTGTTTATATTAAATAAGAACCTCTTATCTAACAGCACTTAGATATTATTAAGTTACAGAGTAATTAATAATATTAGTTTTACGAGTATTGAGCTCAGATATTACTTGTCAGAGTTACAACAACATAATTTATTTATATTATCTTAAATTAAAGGGACACCATTACATAGTTTATGTACTGCATTTAAAATTCTCAGTAGTACAGCTACATAAACCCAAGTACGTTTTATACCTCAGAAGTAAATTATTTCAATTTAAAGGGAAAAATATATTAGATACACAATAACTTTACGTGGAGCTAATATCTAACAGAGAAGCATTTATTAATTAGAAGTAGAGAAGTGTTATCAGTTTTATCACTGATAAATCTAAAGAAGGAAGTGGTCATCCACCAACTGCACCTACTCCTCAGTCTTCTTCTTTGTAGGCCGTCTACTGGAAGTATAGCACCCACATGCCCCGGTCCTCAAGGATTCCTCTTTCTCAGGAAATGCGACCTGGCCACGCAATATAGTACCCAAGTGCTCCGGTTCTCAGAGATGTTCCTTTTAGAAAGAAACTATGACCTGGCCATTCGTTCTTCCACTCAGAGCGAAGATCATCTACTTGAATATACTTCTTGATAAACACAGAGAGTTGAGTACCCAACCATTCTAGGTACTCATTGGATATCTGAGATTTATAGGTTTATGAATAGTCTTCAGTACTATTCCTAAGTATTCATTTAATACAGGGACAGGAGGCCCATCTGGTTTTGTTAGGTGTCCCTAGAACTCTGTAACAAGCACATGGAGACAATAGGATCCTATTCCCTAGACCTATCGTTATTGCTTGCCCTTATCTACAGCTAAAGTACTCACCATGGGATTCACCATAAGATTACCTAAACTACACTAACATTACTTAACTAATTAAGACATTATTTCTAATTGGGGTGCTACTCCCACACAAAGCAATACTAGGCACCATGTGGCCTAGCTAAGAGTTCCTGCATGGTTGAGGCAGCTAGCTCGTTCCGCAACAGAGAGAAAAGAAAAAGAAGGCTGCTAGATACGATACGCTTTATATACCCCCACGACGAAGGTCACCTAGGCTCCCACTCCTGGAACAACTAGGGAAGAGACAGTGGTCGATAAACCCTATCCAAAATTACATCTACCTAGCGAGTCGATAAGATTAATAAATATTTTATCAGTGTATGACGTTTATGTCAATTATAGTTTTATTATTGTTCATTAGTACTAATAAATTTATGAACTTGAGACCTAATATTTCATTAATTTAGAGCTTATTCTATCTGAAAACAACGGCTACATATTTAGAGTCTATCGATATGTTTAAAGAACGTATCTTTACATCCTCACTCCTAAGCATAGATAATCTAGACCACCGGTACATTTGTTATCGAAGCCGTGTGTCGTTCTAGAATGTTGTAGAAAGTTCTATTTACAAACGAATTATTAAAATTAATACTACTAAAGTAGGTCTAGATAATTCGTAGATTGTTATTTTTACTTTATTATTTCTCAATAATCAAAGATATTATATTTATCAACAAGTTTGTTCCTGCTGATAGGCTGTGGTCAATGCTTCAAACGTAGTTTAAAAAAGTTAAACTGCTCTACGTTGTCAATATCCGTCTGTCACAGTGAATGTTGTTTGTAAACATTTAAGTTAAACGAGGAATGATTTATTCTTCAAGCTCAAAGAAGTTAAATGTTAATTTATACTTTAAGTAATTATGTGTTTCTATTAGTATTATTAGATATTGGTCTCCATGTAGGTGGAGACCCAATATGATATGATCCGCCCACTGCAACTTATTGTCTACTAAAAACTAAGAAAACTGACTGACTTAACTAATTCTAATAATCGTCAAGTTCATCTTTCATGAAACTATGTATATATGTGGACAGTAGGTCTCACAGAAAATGTAACTTCGCTTGGAATACACTTCGTAAAGAAACTTTGGTACGTCAGGCTGCACAAGCTGCGTGGCGTATTTTAAAGCGTCTATGAAGCTACACCTTCGTGGGTAGAAAGCCTTAGTGATTCCGAGCAACGTAGTTGTTGATTTCTGTCTAATTCCCATTTAGTTGCTTTACATATATTCCAATGTAATATAAATAGCACAAACTCGAAGACATTATTATTTCTTCTCTTAATTTCAAAATACACATGCCATGGCTATATGTCGTAACAAATATTTGTCCACTATTTGCAGAACAAATAATAGGTAGATACCGAAAAGTCAGACGATCTCTAAACATGTTTAGCAAACACAGGGTTCCTTACGTTTAACAAATACATTAATTGAAATGTTCAAAGCGCAGAGATTCGGGATTTACATATATCACCGTTATTATATTGCTCTATATTGCCTCGTGCCTTATTTAAGAAACAGACAAGAGTATTTGGCTTAGGTATAAGTACATAAATATCCTCACGCTTTAGTCCTAACGAGGTAATCATAGTGGATGGAGCGCCAAACTTTACATACTTCTTTCGTCTTCTTTTATCATTCTTCTCGCGCACTTTCGCCTAGGTATGCGTTTTAACATCTTCATAAGCTAACACTAGCCAGCCAGCCTTGGGCTTCCTTAGTTTCTGGCACTTTGGTATATTTGGCTTTTAAATATACATAAAAGCGGAGAGTTATTTTCCAAAATGGTCAGATTCAAATATTATGTTGACTCAGAAATTATTTTGATTCTGCAAAATAATTACTGAATTTTGTTATTTTAATGTTATTTATTTGTACAATATATTTTTTTGCTGTAGTTTACTAAAATTCATGCGTACTGAAGAAATACGTTTCGATTCTCAACGAAGCGTATTCATTTTGCTAAAATTCATGCGTATTGAAGAAACGCGTTTCGATTCTCAACGAAAGCTTATCAAAAACCCTCAGGCACGGTAATTACTAAAGTATATAAATGCTTGCATATTATGTTTCATACTTTCACTTTGTTATTACAAGCTTCGATAGATATATGAGATGCTTCGTACAGTGTCATACAATGTACAGTGAAAATTTATGCACAATATAATATATAAATAATACGCAAGAATGAAGAAGAATTAATAAAACCTTTACTAATTTTAAATTAAATAATTGTATGGTATCAAATTAAACTCCAAACATACACTAGGAATGCTATACAATGAACTAGAGAGACATAAAATATTAATTATATCTCTTATTAAAATTTACTTAAATAGGTATATAATTTGGTTCATTTTAGAACTGCTTATTTATTTAAATTCATATTTGTAATTGTTTTAAATAGGTATGTTACTTTGCTCAGAAAACACATCGACAGATTTTTTATTTTTAAATAATAATCGTCATGATTCTCACCCATCGCCATTGTTGTAAATCGTAATTATTACATTTACAGAGTCAAAGTCAGTCAAATGATTTTATTGTAGTAAACCCAATTGCGAGGTATTTTTGAACGTCAAATCTAGTTTAGTTCGGTTCGAAAAGAAAACCTGGACACTGAACCAACAAGAAACTCAGTCCAGGTATCAGGTATCATTTTTTCAACATCAATTTACAACAGTTATTGAAAATATGATTATAATAACATTTATTTGACTTTCTTAGATTACAAACTTTTTATATTTGAGCTCTGATACAATATTCATAACCCAGTAAATGCATGTGTAGAGAGAATTCATTCCAGACTATTGTTTTTTATTCAATGAAATCGCTAATTTTGTAGTACGCTATTCCAATCAGCGTGCGTTTATAATTTCGAAAGTTTTGAAATTATTTGATGTAATAGAATATTACGTACAATTATGGATATTTATTTTATAAGTGATTATCCTCACATGGTGCCTATATAAGTAGATAGTTTTATGCAGGATTTCGATCGATCTATTTTATTATATTCATCTATATTTTCTATATAAATAACATTCGTCAGCACCACCTTTGCATAAAATTATTATTTATTACTGAATTTTTGAATAAAAGCTTGTTTTTAAAAAAGTTTTTTTAATTAATAATTTTTTTGGAGTTAACTCCTTAAGAATCGATTTTCATATTTATAGCTCGCGGTATGGAAATATTACGGAGAGTAAAATCAAATGTTAACTGAAAGAAGTTAAGTGTAACGTTTCATGTCATGCTCATGTCAGGTGTCATATTTTAGGTTTCTCGAAAATGACGGTCATCTTCAAATCCAAGATGGCGAATATCATTTTGTGGATAAATCGACTCATATTTTAGATTTCTCGGGGTGCTGATTAAGAAAATTACGTTCACTTTCAAATCCAAGATGGCGAATATTATGATACTTTTTTGGATATGTTGTTATGCGTGTCAAAGTCTAGGTTTCTCAGAATGCTGATTATGACAATGATATTCATTTTCAAATCCAAGATGGCCAATAATACCTTTTTAGATAAATTGACATAAGTGACATAATCTATGTTTCTGGGGGTGCTGATTACAAGAATGACATTCATTTTTAAATCTAAGATGGCGAATATTACTTTTTTGGATAAATTGACATGAGTTCTATTCTATTCTATTCTATATATATTTTATCATAACAATCTTTCATAAAGAGTAAGCTCCAATCACTTAGCTCGACGCTCGTCGGAGCTAACACACATACTTTTTGTACCTCAAACAGATGCATAGTAAAAATCTACGTAGGCTTTAAAAAAAATCATGCTTTTAAATCTTAACATGCAGTCAGAGGCTACACCAGCTATTTAGGTATGTAGGCTAGGTAGTAGGCACCTAATTCATAAAGGGACGAAAAATATTTGTAGCCTCCAACTACATGTTAAGATTCAATAGCATGAATTTTTTAAAACCTACGTAGATTTTTATACCTCAAGGAGTAAGTTTGAATTACAAAATTTTGTTATAAACCCGTCTTATTAACATTATTTTTAAAATCTTTTTAGTTCTTTTTATAAATTTTATATTTGAGTTATTTGATTTTTTAAATTTAATTTGTTTTTGTTTCCAAACTTTTGGTTTTCAGAATTTCAAGATCACAGGTTAAAACATAGTCTATGACAATCCTTGGACTAAGACCAATTCAACGATACCTTGCACTTCAAAATCAATCGAACTATTTAGCCTGCATGGGGTCACAAAGAAACAGACATACTTATATACATACATACATCTGAAAAACAATACTTTCCTTCTTGAGCAGTCGGTTAAAAATAGTCACGTAGCCTATTAATATTAGATTTTCCTCAGTACTAGTAGATGAAGTCACAGGCAAAAGTTGTATATCATAAAGCTCGAAGACATATCGATTTAGTGAAGAGTATAAGCATCTTGTTTGAACAGTCTCGTTTCACAAACATAAATCAATACACGACATTATTGGAAATGTTTCGACATGATCCAAGTTGTTATTGCAAGTATCATCCTATGTGTTATTACAACATTTGCATTGGTATATTAATTTCCATTTATTATTATGGTTCAATTCCGTTTTTTTTTTGAACGATAAAAGAAGCCAAGGACGATCAAGGCTGACTTATGAAGCTCAAATAGCCAGAGTGTTAGCGGATGAAAATGTCAAAAGCTCTCGCATACCTAGGCGAAAATGTGCGAGGAGAATGATGAGATTTGAGGAAGCGAAAGAGGTATGTAAGAACCACGACGTTTGGAGCTCCGTCCTCTCTGACTACCCCGTTAAGGATACAGCGTGAGGATATATATGTATGTAATACCGTTTTTTATATTAATTTCTTAACCAAAAACGGACCATAGTTCGTTTGTTTTTTTGTCCAAGTCCGTGTGTCACAGCTGTAGGTTATTACCTAAAAATTTGCAGACAGCGACAGCCACGCGATCATTGCGTGACTAATTGGAATAAAAAATTTCTATTGTGCATGACGATTGCATGTCTATTGCGTCAAGAACGTAAAACGCACTTTTTGCGGTACGAATGAAATTATACAAATTCGTTGCAAATTTCGTTCGCAAAATTG
The DNA here is from genome assembly GCA_907165235.1 of Zeuzera pyrina. Lineage (NCBI taxonomy): Eukaryota > Metazoa > Arthropoda > Insecta > Lepidoptera > Cossidae > Zeuzera > Zeuzera pyrina. Next base: position 1,914,401 of record OU015622.1, read on the forward strand.
CGATATCGCGCAATATTTGGCTGTCGCATTCTAACTGCATGTTAGGTAATAAGCGTACTAAGTTACACCATCGCCTCATGAACTGAAATTTCGTACAGAAACGTTAACAGATAACCCAAAAATAATAACACAGACACAACTAAATAATGGGTATTTTGGAACCAGTTTTTAAATTAACTGCTATTTGTCAGAAATCGCACAATCTTATTTAACTTTATTATTTTTCATATTTTTCTACGCAAAGTATTATTAAACGTCGTTTTTTTCCAATCTAAAATTGGAATAAAACATATGGAATCACCCTGGTGTCCTTCTGTCTGATTGTCCGTCACGGCGTTTTTTTCAAAGACTTTGAGAAGAGTCAGTCACTCTCAGAGTCAGTGCATGATGGCATAGCGCAAAGAAATACTAGAGAAAAAAGTGTAACTTATGCTAGGAATTATTGAAAAAACGTTAAATAGTTATCGAATATACGAAATATGATATCTAAAAACATATTTACGTTCCAACATCCAAATTAGCATCTGAAATCATTGAAATATGAATATGTACATACTTGCACTAGTTTTAAAAATATTTCAAATTCATGTTTTTACTCCGCCACTGGACGTGAATGGTGCGTTTTGATAGAAACTAGAAGTACTCCTCTGATATCGGTTTCCATTACGTGATTAAACCGGGGCGTTTCTATTCTGAACGACAAAGCGAGATTGAAACGAAATTGTTGCGATATAGTCCAATATTATTATAAGTATTTTGTTTACCATTTTTGTGGATAGCACTCAAAAGTGTGTTAGGCGAATGCTGAGATTTGAGGAGATGATATAAATGTGTCTGTACCACCATTCTTGGTGCTTCATTTCCTCTAACTACCTCATCGACATTATATTATATTAAATACTAGCGGACCCGAAAGACGTTGTCCTGGCCAAAAAAAAAAATTCCTTGAACCCGATTGCAGTACCACCTGCCGGATCCAACTGTGAATCTTAAGCATCCAGGGACCTATTCAAACACATTAAAAATTTCATCAAAATCGGTCTAGCCGTTTATAGGCGTAATATAACATAATGTGAGAACGTATACCATAAATATGTAGAGAATGCGATTCTTGGCGTTCCGTTCTTTAATAAAGATATAAAGACAAATTCGAAACCTCCATCTTTTTCTTTTTTTTAGTTCGGTTAAAACATTACAAATTAGTTGACTGATGTGACCGAAAGAAAACTTTACCATTTAATAATTCCAAAATTGAGCTACGGGGACATGACGTCACTGAAATTTCTTATTGAATTATAATTTAATTGTTCAAATCTCAAAAATTGAAAATCTTGAAGCAATTATATTCTTTTTAAAAAACAATACTCCACTTGACGAAAAACGGATTGAAACTATATCTATTTTTATTAGTGGTTCAGAATAAGGCTGCGAGCTCGCTTTTCATTACTTATAAATATTTGACGGGCATGAATCCGAGTGTGATCGGTCGTCGGGTTTATTTATTTAACAGCACATGCGGTCGGTAGCCGTTAAAAATGTACCTTGTTCGCTTTTTGGGTTTCGTACGATTCTCTGTACTAACATTCAAGCAGAATAATTCTCGTTTAAAATATTTCATTTTACAAGATTTTCAGTGGTACATTCACCATGTTTTTAGTTTGTGCTTTCTTAGCAAGTACTATGTGTTATTGAACGTTAAAATTGTTATTATATTAGAGTTAATTGAGTTGAATTCAGATATTACATAATTTCTAATAACTTTTATTAAATACTCCAGGGATGTCGAAAGATTTCTAGAGCAGAATACCTTTTTGTACATACCCTCATTGGTCTCAAAAACGGTGAGATCACTGAGCCAATTCAAGTCAGGCTGGCGAGCCAAGCCGGTTTGGAATTTGTCGCCTGTAGATTTTAAATTTCGCTTGATTAAATCCTTATTAAATACTGATATGTCGACCAAGTTGGCATCAGATGGAATTACTGCATTAGCAATGAGTAGTCTGCCAGCACTTTACAATGTTACAGTAGAAATTTGTGCAGACCTCCCGAATTATTATGTCATTTAATTTTCATGTATGTATGCCGCGAGAAAATTTACTGCAACAGACAGACTAATGAGTGGTCTCAGAAAGCTTTCGTTTTTTCTTATAGCATATGGAACCATAAAAAATATGACAGCACATAACATTGCCAACTTTAGTGATCATAGCGAACATCGAAGCATGACCATACGAGTACAACAGTCATTCCAGTTTCTCTGTAGTCGAATAAAATACAGATGAATTGATACATAAGTAGGTTACAGCGACAGTTGAACTACATAGCCCCTTTCAGATCGAGGTACCCGTATGCACGATACATCTATTGCGAGCTGATATCACTGCTACATTCTACAAAAAGCTATGGAACCCACTGTTGCAATTGAATCGAGATCACTAGCACTAGACTTTATTTATATTATCTTGTATAGGACATAGAAATAGCAATCTATCTATCGGTTTTCGTATTTTCATTTGTGAGCTTTATTCTAGCTCTAGCTATAAGAAAATAATCAGTAAAGTAGAGAAACAATATGTAAACAGATCACAGCTTGATGCCTGTCAAAATGTGACCTTGTTGCGTACTGTTACTCTGACCGCTCCTAACGGGAAATGGTCGGATGTTTTGTTGTCGAATGTTATGTTGTTGAAAGCATACACACTACGGTCTTTAAACTTTGGACCGATTACTATTTATTCTCACTACTTACTGGACATAAATACTTACTTGACATAAGAACGATAATGAAAAAGTCAATTAACATCATAATAAAAGTCTGACTATACAGCTTATCAGTGTTAGCTGCTCGAATCTGATCTCTGAAATTTCCGAGGTATCCGATGGTATGGTAACTATGGCATGGTATGGTTGATAGCCGAAACACGTATCGATTTGACATTTTGAGCGGAAGATAACTACAAATTATAAAAATTCATTACTTGAAATAGAATTTCAGAAAGTAACATTCGGATCTACACAAAATTAGCTTTTGCTCGCGACTTCATCCGTGTGGTGGCGACTTATAACAAAGGGAATAGCATGAAAACCTTCTCCACGAAAAAATACATATACATGCCAAACATGGTAATCGGTCAAACGGTGTGGAGTTCAACGATTACATACATGCAGACATCAATTTTTACACATACAGATAAAAAATTGAACAATGTGTATTTCGATTTTTTTTTAAATTTAACCTCTACTTTGTCCTGACAGAAGCTTAAGTTAATGCATGTCTAACGCATTCTTAGCAGGTCTTGGTGTATTATTCTACTGTGAAATCTATGCGAATGAAACTTAGACACAGGAACACATGTTCTTCCAGTCTCGGACCCCAAACCGGCACACGACAGCTTTTTGGTTAAGGTTTCATTTGCAAGCGGCTACATTATCCGCGCCACTGCCCAACTCCGTCAGATATAGCTGGAAAACGCCGTAATTCTGCGTACATACATTTTAATGTAATAAGGTTTATAATGGGGGAATAATCTTACAAAGGCTTCAGTGTATGAAAATACTGTGACACGGTTTATAAAGATCAAAGAAAGTAGATACTGATGAAGCAACTGACAATGTTTCATATTTATATATTTGTTGTGTAAATATTTTACTAATCTATGTATATATATATAAGCGAAATACCACTCACCGACTGACTCATCACGAGATCTCCGAAACTATAGGTCCTATTGACTTGAAATTTAGCATAGATCTCTTTCGCGGTGTAGACGCTCACTATGACCGGATTTTACCAAATTCTCGCCCAAAATGGCTCTGCGACCCATGTGAAGCCGGGGCGGATCGCTAGTGCTTTATAGTTTTCTATAACCGGCCATTATAAAACAGAGCCCTGTGTATCGAAGTTACTTTGTTAAATAGAATGACTGTTAGACTCACTAACCTATCAGTGGATTTTTTCCTTTATTGAGATACATGACAAAATGCATCAACGCGTAATCGAACAATTGAGTCTTGAAATTTGAAATTTTGAATTGAAACATGAATTTTGCAGAGGTTCCTTAAAGGGGTTTTTGGAAATTCATTTCCAAAGGAATTGAAAAAAGATGTCGTATTCATACTGTCTTTCAAAGTCATGTAATTTTCATTGTTAAAGTTAGCATCCATTCTAAATTTGAATTGTAGGCACTTCACAAACAAAACATACACAAATAAATACATACAAACTAACATTATACGTATTATATTTATTTCTATTTTACATTCTATATGTTATGTTATTCTATATGTTACATATTTTATTTCACTTTTATTTAAGTGCGTAACTTTAAATTATTTCGGAACCTAAATTAATACGTTGTGACACACTCTTGGCCAGTTATGTTATTGTCTACATCATCCATATTCAAGGTATGCTCCACGAAGCCTCGGGGCTCCGTAAGTCCTCTGTGAGGGCTCCGTCACAATAATATCATATAGTATAAAATAAAAAAAAATCTAATATCATTGAAATCATATCGAAATAATACCTAAATAACACCAAATCATTGTAAGAACATCAAACATTGAGTCAACTTCTCAACGTAATTTCACGCTATAAGACCTATTTTCATTACATTTTTTTCAGTATACTATAAACCTTTATATTCTCTGAATTACAGATAAGAGCCGAAAATGAGGCAAAAAATAAAAACAACTTCATACCTCACATTAAAAGGAAAGAATTTCATTTCGCAATGGTATCAATACAGTACTTTATAACTTGTACAAAATATATAATTTTGTATGATTTTTATTAAACTTAGAATATACATAAAGCTAGGATTTTTTATTTCAGGGCTCCGTAAAATATTTAGGTGTTCTGAAAGGGTTTCGTTGCCAAAAATGTTTAATGAGGACCGATTAAAAACTCAATATTAATGAGAACCGCTGGTCTACATGCGCAAATTACGTGTTCTAAATTTTAAATTGTCTATAATGGTAAGTATAACTGTAGTTCTATATTAATCGGTTGCGACTAGCGATATCTTTGTGTCATCCATCACGTTATTACACGAAACGCAGTCTTAGCTTCGCGGATGATTCTGCTACACAAATATTTGCAGACGGCTCGTTGCGTGGATACGTTTCCACTACTCCATACGGTTTTTTTATACGCCTTTATGTCTTATTTCGTCAATACTCGTACTTATTGGTTATCGCATTCCTTGACTGTTAATGCAGTGATAAAGAATAGATAACATTATTAATCCATTATATGAAAACTTAATTCTATTTTCCTATTACTACTGGCTCCCTTTTACGTGCCAGTACTTGTCCCAAATAAATGCGTTATGACGTACAAAGGTCATACAAAAAAACACATGACTCGTTTAAAATGTGTCTTTTAACAGAAGATTAAATGACGGTACCGCTTATACCAGCCTACTCAACATTATTATAACGAGAAGCGATATATCTCTCCTTCTCATCCCTATAGTCCTAAACACAAAATAAGGTTTGGGTATCCGCTGGCTGTCATAGAAGGGCTGCAGAGGGTCTGTCAGGGTCGCGGCAGTTCCAGTCATACTTCCATGTGACTCCGAGGAGGACGGTGGAACGTATGGTCCGCTCTGTCGTAACACTACGAAAGCATTGGGGACTACTCTGTTTCTTCAAGAAGTGCTTTGGCGACGCGCTAGAGAGGCTCTGGAACGTACCTTACTAGATGTTGCAGCACCTCGACATGCTCTGAGAGCAATCACCGCAAGAGTTTTTTTGTTATTATTATTGCTGCTTCTTCAATGTGGTTAAGGTCAGAGCCTTTTCTTTTCTTCTTACATCTAATTATTTATTTTCATTGTTTCCTTACACTATTAATATATTATATCTAACTAACTTCTATTACATATCTTTTCTTATCTGATACCTATTTATTCTTTCCTTAGTGTAATTACCCATTCCATCGTCTTTTACATATTTCCTTATTTCCATTTACTGTACTCCTACTGTCCCATACAATTTCCTTAATCAGTTAACTTATCATGAATTCAATCTTAATTTAAAGCGTTCTATATCTATTCTATTTATTTCTCTTTACTTACTATCGCATGCAGTTTTTATTTTTAAATTATCTTAAGCCATACCATATACATTTTATTTCTATTACATAATTATACGGACACTTAGAATTAGAATATATCACAGTGCATCTAACTTACTAGCTATTTATTTTTACTTATTTCATTTTTACAGTATTCTAAAAATCTTCTAAAAAATTTCTAGTAGCTATACCTTTTATAATTTGACTTATATTACTCGCCTCCATTTTTATTCCTCGCTGCAAGTGTTTTACAAGAGTTTTATTATTCCTCATAATCCCGTCTTTCCATACCTTTCTAAAGTTTTCATTGCAAATACAAAAAATCGAACTCTAATTTTCTATCAATCTTTTTATGTTTCTTAAGATATTAAAAGTATTGACGTGAGTCAATGGACACGTAATGTTGACGTACCTCTGTTAGTACTATCTACAAATTTTGGGGATCCCCTATCTTAAGTAATGTTTAATAAAACAAAGTAATAACTTCTCGGTTTATTTTGGAATAAGAATAACATTTTAGATCTATTTTTAGTTGTTTAAATTAATTCTCAGTTATGTAACGACACGCAGCGAAATTCTTAAAAACATTTACTTACTAATTCCGCCATTCTCTACTTTATGAAAAAGCAACGAATTATGAGAACATCATCTTAAAAACGCTTATTAATCATTGTCAATTATAGTACGATTATCAGTTTATTGGTATATTCAATTGTCCAAAACGAACGTTGACAAATTCAGGATTATAATTTTTCTTTTATGATTTTATTTAAGGTAAAATCTAGCACATCTATCTTTTCTCATCTCATCAAGTTAAGTCAAAGTCAAATCAATTTATTCAAGTAAGTCCAATTGTAAAATATTTTGGAATGTCAAATCTACTTTAGTTCGGTTCGAAAAGAAAACCTGAACACTGAGAACAACCGGCTAGAAACTCAGTCAGGTATCATTTTTTTTTAGCAACACGTGTTTACTTTTTTACAGTTTTTTTAAAGTTTAGGTACTTTTGCAATTTGACTTGAGTTCTGACTATGTAGGTACCCTTTCAGTTCGCTGAGAGGCATTTATATTATAAGCTACAATTATGATAAAGTTTATAATTTAACTACAAATTATTATAAATAACCCACCCCACTTTGTCCAGAATTATAGCGAATCATGTCTGTTATAGATTGGAGACGATGATTTAAAATCCCATCTGAGTTAATATTGTTACGCTATTGAATATAGCGCAGATATACAATTTGTTATTTTTTATAAGTATTTTATAAAAGTAAATCATTATGAAACGAAGACATCAAGAGAATAAAACGTCCATTGTAATAATTATAATTAATGATAATAATGCGGAGAAATACCGTTTTGCCTTTAAATAATCAGTATTTTCTCCAATTCATTTGAGCTTTCTTAAAAGAAAATTCAGAACGAATTATTGAAAAAAACTTCAACGTTTCAACATTATTGAAGATTATAATGAGCAGTATTAGAAACGAGAGCTACGTTTGTCGACTCCATTACTGCATTTTTTCTAAATCGGTTTATTTTAACATCACCAAATGGATTTCTGTTGACTCAGGGACGTTTACTCGGGAACCTTAGGATTATACAAATAAGTGTTTTTATGAAATTGTAAGTATTCAAATTGTTTGGTTTTGCTTAGCAAAAAGTTCTGAATTCGTTTAAGGCCGAGATCTTCGGGCGCATTAGGCATTTAGTGCTACTTCCCTCAAGAACGCAGACGTGCAATTCCAGAATAAATTATATAAAATTTAACTAATATTTACAGTTTAAGAGCAAGCTCCCAAAAGAAGTTTTTTGCCTAGGCTTCGCCCTCACACTCCGCCACCCGAACGCGACATTTATCGTTATAAATGTCGCGTTATAACTGGAATATATTTTCATATAATAAAATATCCTTAGCCAGTATTTAGTAAACTGTATTGCTAAGGAGTTGTGCAGCTGAATCATTCTGTGATTAAAAAAAAAAGAAAAAATTAGTGCTTGTTAGATTCTTTCCAGTTTTTCTGTTCACAAAACTTTTGAAAATCAATCTTAAAAGTGCTCAAGAATCTTACAAATCTTCTTTTAGGATGTTAGAGAATATAATGAAATAAAATGCCTCTTCTAGCTCTTATAATTCAAAATATATCTCAATTCTCGACAAAATTTACAAAAAAAATACCACACAAAAAGTCAAGGTGTATTCGACTAGTGCAGTAAGATATTTAATTTTATGAAACAGAAAATACTTAAACTTAATTTCTAGGTACATATCTATAAGAACTACGAGTTTTATTACATTTTAATATTTTTGTAGTAAAGCGTGTAATACCTCTTTTTGAACTTTACTATGGATCTAAACTATCTAAATTATATTTGTGTCAAATTTCATGTACAAACATCACACAGTTTTCGAGAAAATCTATCGTTAAAGACGGACATGCAGATAAACAGACGGATTGCCTTCTAAGGCACGAAACCCCAAATAATATCAAACATGAAATTCAACAATTGACTGGCCCGTTGGCGCAGTGGCATTTGCATCTGCTTTCCAAGCTAGGGTCCCGGGTTTGATCCCCGGTCAAGTCAATTTAGGAAACGAACTTTTCTAAATTGGCTTGGAGTCTGGGTGTTACTGGGAACTCCCCCAGAGTTCGTTGTGTGGTACCCATAGTACAAGGTTACTGCTTATTTTGGGGTCACACAATCTGTGTAATTGTCTGGAGTATTAAAAAAAAACAATAATTAATAATAGAAAGCAGCACCATTGCAAGACATTGAAACCGCCATCAAATCACGAATGCTTAAAATATATTTCGCTTTCTACAGTTTTATGCGCTCATAATAATCAATTTTATATTTAAATTTTTTCTCATAAAACGTTATTTCTGTAGATGCACATCGTTAGCTCGTATTGAAATATTCTCATTTCTTTTTTGTTAAAAATTCGGCGTCAAAAATGAACCATCAAAGTAACGACCCAAAATGAAGAGCGCCATTAACATACAAAATTACCCCTTCGACAACCGACGCGGCTTCAAAAACAAATCCCTATTAAATTGCAACTTGAACATCCTTTGTAAAAAAAAATTAGGCGAATATACAATTAACTATTTTTGGGGTTATTTGACTTCTGCGTTGCTTTGGCTTCATTTTTGTCTACTCGAGGGGAGACCTCTAAAACTACAATGTCGTTCATGTATTTCGCGTAGTTTATTTAGGGTTTGACTTTAATCATCGATATCGATGGAAAAAAAAATTATTAATTTTGCTATCACTATATCGTTAACTCGATCATTACGATGAAAAATTTCTAGTTTAAAAATATTTTGATTAAAACGCTGTTGTTAATAAACACACGATCAAAGGATTAAACCATACTACTGTAAAATAAATAGTTGACAGGAAAACTGTAGACCGGAAATAGTCTTCTCCGCACATGTGTAGATTTACTGACTTCCAAATAGGTATTTTAATGTATTGTAAAATTATGTGTCAAACAAATATTAAGCAATTTAATAACACAAGATCTACATGCTGTATTCCAAACGGGGTAGTCAGTGAAGACGGAGCGCTGAGTTTCGCGGTCCTTCCATACTTATTTCGCTTCCTCAAATCTCATCATTTTCTTCACACATTTTCGCCTAGGTATGCGAGCGCTTTTCACATTTCCGTCGGCTAACACCCTGGCTATTTGATCTTCATAAGCAAGCCTTAGTCTTCTTTGGCTTCTTTTAGCACATTTTCTTCGTCAGTCTTTCATCACTGATTCTTTCTATGCGCCCGAACCATCTAAGCATTCCTTTCTTCATTTTTACAATAACACTGTCGCGCATACCCGTCATATTGCGTATCCCTTCATTGCTTATCCTGTCCGCAAGGATGACACCGCACATATTTCTAAGAGATCGCATTTCTACTACATTTATCATACTTTCACTCGATTTCAGGCATATCCAAGCCTCGCTACCGTACAATAAAGTTGACACCAACACTGCATTGTGGATGGCCATTTTGGCTGTGTTAGATATATTCACACTGCCTACTAATGTGGACAGATCACCGTTCACTTTATTGCTATCTACTACCCGTTTCTCCACATCCAATTCACATCTTCTATCTCTCGAAAACGCACTCCCCAGATACACAATTTCATTCACTTGTTCTAGACTTTTCCATTTCAGAATCATTTCATAATTATGTATAATATTATGACAATACCATTCAAATTCAAATCATCTATTAGTCTTACATGTGGCTCATTACATTACATAAATCATTTTACCAACAATGAAAAAAGTGAATTCTAGTAAATAATTCAATGTCATAACACAAAAATAGAAAAAATAGATTCAATGCGGAGAGAAGAGTGATTGTCAATATGTAAAATGTCAAAATTTAAAAATATTGTCAAATATTGTATTTCAAATAATCAGTTGTAATTGTAATATCTATTTAGTATAATCCTTAAATTATGTCAGAAATTTTTGTACTGAATAATATGTCTTTTCATTTAAATAATCATTAATTTTCTTTTTAAATATTAATGTCATTGTATTGTGTTATTGTTGTGGGTAGTTTGTTATAAATTTTACTGTCCATGGCGAATACGCTTCTATTGTATAATTCTGTCTTTCTTGGCTTTATGTATACTTTGCCTTGGCGTCTACCTCCACCAACCATAGGAAATAAATTAGGATTACGCTTAACAAACATTGCTACTTCCATAATATACAATGACGGTAATGTGAGTATTTTTAGTTGCTTGAAATATCGTTTACAACTGTCAGTAATTTTGAGGTTACACATTGCTCGTACGCATCTCTTTTGTGCTCTGAAAATTTTATCAACATTAACAGAGTTTCCCCAGAAAATAATCCCATATCTCAATCTTGAAGCAACAAAACCATAATATGCAACCAGTAAAGTTTTACTATTTACTATTTCCTTTACTTTCCGCAATGCATATGAGAATTGCAATATTTTATTACATACGAAGTCAATATGTGTTTTCGATTTCAAATTATTATCAACAAATAATCCTAAAAATTTTGTGGTCTTAATTTCAGTAATGTCCTTGCCACTGTATATTAATTTAGTACAATATTAAGTTCCCGGTAATTCCTTTGTTTAAATTTCATAATATTCGTCTTTTCTAAATTAATAAGTAAGTTATTACATTCTAACCACTCCGTTATTTTCTTAAGAGTCAAAATAATGTCTTTTTCATTATAATAAAATACCATTGAATCAATTAATTATTTAAGTACGTGGAAACAACATATTATTAGCGCATAAGCTTCGTTGTCAACCATTATCAGAATATGGATTGAAGAATATGGATATGTAGAATAAAAGGTTCAATATTGATGTCATATGAAATTCTTTATGTATATTGAATTGTAACTAATTTTCAGACCCTGTCCACGATGTAAGAATTTGTTAACTGCAATTATAAGTTTCCAAACCTAAAGTATAGAAAGTGTAAAATCAGAGATAACATTCTCCAAGTTTCAGTTAATTTAATATAAATTAATTCTTCCACTGACTTTGAGAGCGAATCTTTAAGATAACAATCATTTCATTTTACAAATAAAGTAAGATTGCAATTAATGTTTTCATAAAGAAACTCCATTACGAGAATTGGAACAGGAATTACTTTAAAAAAATCAATTGTGTGAGAAAATGCAATGAATTGTTTAACAAACGTGTTAAAGTGATTGTGATATTTTTAAGGATGCCTTTTATTGATTTAAATTTTGAATATAAACACTGATTTCATTTTTGAATATGTTAACTATTTGAGGTATTAAACTTAGTAATGAAATCAGAATGAGTCATGAAAGAAGTTTCATGTAATTAAAGTCAGGTAGTTTTTGATTATATTTGAGCATCAACATAGAGAAATAAGTAAACTATAAAAAAAATACTAACAAACCATTTCAGCTTTGCGCAGGGATTTGATTGTAAAATATCAATGTTTCTATACCACGCACGGTGCGAAATTACTGGCCAAATCTAAATTTTTAGAAGAAACACGGGAAATTAACGCGATTACCTTTTACTCGGCTTGACGTTTTATATCATCTACCCCTTGACATTTGTTAATAATTATTAGGGTTCCTACGCATATAGTGTTATATAGCTACAAATGTATGATACATTTATATTTATTTCCTGTTTCGGTTTATCGACAACGCCTGTTCATCGACTTTTTGACATCACTGCCATACACACGCGACGGGGATGAGCCAAATTGATTTTAACACAATAACGAGCCCCGTTCAGAAGCAACCCCTATTTGTAGCGCGATGACACACAGTGATCCATCATTCCCGCCTTTATTCGACAGTGTCAAGCTTTAAGGCGATGACGTAATTTGAACTATCGCTGTAACACAGTCCAAGAACACGAACATATTGGTTTGGCCGTTTAATTAGAAATAATATACAGTGATCTTATAATTATTCGTTCAGTTGCAACAAATCTGTATCATACTCTATACCAATTTTATAAATGGGAAATTGTCTATCTCTGTTATGTTTGCCAAGCCAAACCACTTAATTGATTTCGATGAAATTTGACATGGATATAGATAGTTTTAACTTTATGACATACGCTATTATAATATATTTTCACGCTATATACCTAACAGGGTAGTCAGTAAGGACGGAGTGTCAAGCTTCGCGGTCCTCACATACTTATTTAGCTTCCTCAAATCTTAGCATTCTTCTCACACATTTTCGCCTAGGCTTGTGAGTGTTATTAACATTTCCATCAGCTAACTCTCTGGCTATTTGATCTTAATAAGTCAGCCTTGGTCCTCCCTTGCCTCTTTTACCATTCACATTTGCTCTGTAGATTTTTTTAATCAGTCTATCATCACTCATTCATTCTATGTGGCCGAACCATCTAAGCATTCCTTTCTTCGTTTTTGCAATAACACTGTCGTACAACCCTGCCATACTACATATCTCTTCATTGCTTATCCTATTCACAAGGGTGACACCGCACATATTTCTAAGAGATCGCATTATTGTTCCATATCCATAATAATCTTTTGCATATTTTCTAAATTTTCTCTTGTCTTTTGATTTTCCATGATTTCACAAGTAGTACTTACTTCTACAATATAATCTAATTCTTTTTCTAGTTTCCTTCTCTTATATTCGTATATTGTACATTCTGTTAAGACAGGGGTTCCCAAACTTATTTTGTCTACTGCCCACTTTGAGTCATTCAGTCGTTGTCTAAGATGCCTCCTAGCTAAATGAAATTACAAATCACCCCCCAGGCCTCTACACAACGCCCCCAATTTTTTTCTGGGTCTCTTACCGCCCCGCTTTAGGCCTGCAACGCCCACAAGGGGGCGTTATCGCCCACTTTGGGAAAGGCTGTGTTAAGACATGGGTTACACTCTCGCTAGCCTCAGAACGCAGGGGCAAGCCGGATTGTCCTTGCATCGAAAACGATGCAAGTGTTCTGAGAATCCTCCATGGCCCGTTAAAATTTGACCCAGAGTGTGATCAATTTTCAATTTCCTTACTATTGCGTATGCGGTCTTGGCGTCTAGAAAGAACAGTTTTGTCGTCGATGCCGTTTTCTCCTCTTTGTAGCGCCTATTCCATCCATCAATCGACTCCTCTCTGATTTGTCGCTTGATGAATGAAATAGGGCACGCGTCGTAATCCGGCCTCGACTTTTTATTAAGAACTGCATATTTTGCCAACTCGTCCATCCCCACGTGAGCCTTTACCCGAAACAATTTAATCGTCCTATTGTTCTCGTCAATTTCCATTACATCCGGTCGGCTTTTCATCGCTAGGTGATGGTGAAAAATCTCGCCAGATACAGCCTCCAGCGCTGAACTGGCGTCACTAAAGACGTAACAGTTGGACGCCGTGCAGCGGAGAAAGTACTATTTCTTCATTTATAACAAGTTTGTATAATAAATAATTATATCATGGATACACGTGTAAAGGTATTTAAAATCTGATGTCAAAGTTCACCCTCAAACACCGTTTCTAAGAAATTCGTTTGCTAATTAACTAATTTAATTAATATATTCATATTCCTTTCACGTAACATAAGTAGAATGTAGATAAAATACGTTGAAACAGAATTTAGACCTGACACCTAGTTTTAGTTTTAGCTTCTCAATTACTCGTTCTTTAACGTACACTAGAAAATCACACTAATGTACACGACTGATTTCACTTAAAACAATACTATAGTATGAAAATAAAGTACTAAGCACATGCATTCTGAATATTGTATTTAAATACATCAAGGGTTCCGAGTTCAAACCTGATAACCACAGAATTTTGACTTATGGTTTATTCGAAGTTTCTGGGTAAGTAAAACTTATTTTTATAAATAAAACGGCCTACCACTAATTACATAAATAGGAATACATTATCAACAACTTGTTTAATTTTGTACCTACTATAAAATATAGGATTTCGTTGAAGACAAAACGATAGCCTGGAAATGATCTTCTCTGCACATGGCTTTACCGGCTTTTGTAAAATGATGTTGAAAAATGTTTCCTGATTGAATTTTTTGTCAGTTCTCAGAGTCCAGGTTTTCTCTTTGAACCAAATTAAAGTAGATTTGACGGTTAAAATTACCTTGAAATTGGGTTTACTTGAATAAATTTATTTGACTTTTACTTTGACTTATTATTTCTATATTTTCTGTATATAGTTTTTCTGTGCTAAATTTTATAATATGTTCAGTATAGTAAGAATCACAAGCTGTTAAATACCACTAAATATATATTATTTGGTTCGTCCATTAAATATAAAAGAAAACTTAAACTTTTAATATACTTTATTATTTATTAAAATTAAATTAAAAATATGTACTTATTGGATTATTTACTCAGCAGTTCCAAGTTTTACACTTTGAATTCGATTTATCTGATAACGTCATGACAAAGAGCATGTACAATATACTATATTCGATTTAAAAACCAGACTTTCAATTTTTGTAACTTATCGAATTTTTACCACGCAACACTTGATATTATTGTAATAATATAACAAGATGTTGAAGAAATGAATATTTTCACACACTTTTTCACTAAAATTAACACTAAAATTTACTTTTAATTTAGAATACAACCACTGACTGAAAAAAATTATGACTGCATTAAAGAATTTCTGCCTAACAACACATGGCGGCGGTTAAAATTGAATAAATATATTGTATACTATAATTAATTAATTTAAATTTTATATAATTAACTAATTTTACACTATATTGTATACATCGATGCCTTTTAGTTAACGAAAGGGAGTACATAGTATAACTTCACCCTATTCCTACGGGGTGGAAAAATAATCATAGTGCCACAACAGAACCTGACATAACATCTATTAATAAGTTGGGTTACAGACTCATATCAAACCAAAACATGTGTAACCAAAATCTTCATAATGAACTTGCGGATCCGACAGATGTAGTCCTGCCCGAACGTTGTTAAAAATAAAAAAAATCCTAGAACCCGATTACAATGCCACCTTCCGGGTCTAATTGTAAATCTAAACCATCCAGGGACTCATTCATACACACACGAGAAATTTTATCAAAATCAGTAAAGCCGTTTAGCAAGAGTTCAGTGACATATACGTTATAATTATTTTATTATTATTACATAAGAATTGTAAATATAAAGAATATTTGACCGAGTTTTTAAAGTCAAATCAATTTATTCAAGTAAACCCAATTACAAAGTATTTTTGAAGGTCAAATCTACTTTAGTTCGGTTCAAAGAGAAGAGAATGGAGAACCTGGACACAGAAGGAACGAAAAGAATAACTTTCTATGCTGGATGTCAAGTAACTAAAAAGAAAAAAGAACTAAATTTATGAGTGGTAGAGCCATGCTGAATTACAGCACGAATTGGGCTGGCTCACCCGGTGAAACACCACCCTCTCACAGAATATCGGCGTGAAATAATAGCATCTATTGCTGTTTTGTTTCGTTCGATGAGTGAGAGTGCCGGTGGACAATCACCCCAATCCTCTCCTTTCCATGAAAGCCGGCAACGCACCCTTGATTTCCCGGACGTAGCAGTTGTCCATGGGCGGCGGTTGTCACTCTCCATCAGGTGACCCGCTAGCTCGTTTACCCCTCTTAAAAAAAAATTAAAGATCTACTATCATTAATTGCACCTATTTTCTGAGATCAGTGTAATAATATCTTTACAGATGGTAATGAATTTCATAACTTCCAAAGAATTCAGTGTAACTGCTCTTGAAGAATCAAAGACGGCTTCAAAGGAGGGAAATCAATTTCCGATATTTGACAGAGAATGTTTTATTTTATCGAAAATATCCGGAGATCACAAGTTAGAACAGCTAATATTGAATTATATGGAATAGTTGCGTATCATTTTTCGAGGGAATCTTGAATTTACAAGGCTATTAAGCGATTTTATTTGCAAAGGAACCAAGCAGTATTGAATATTCATTACTGCTTGCTCGCTTTGCATATAAATATGTGCACGTATATAAAAGCAAAACGAACATGCAGTAATGCATACATATCTACTCTTTCTTAAATGACCTACAAAGACCTACTTCGGTCACATATAATAAACTACACTAAAATACCTACATTTACCGCAAGAATATTTACATACCTACATTTTCAACAACAATACTCTTGAGGTCAGGTATTATCATTATTATTTTTTAAATTGTAAATAAATAAGTTCATGTGTACGTAAACAATTAGGAAATCATTTACATACGAATTTTATTTAGTAATAAGGTGATATAGTTAAAAGTCGATCAACTTTTCTTAGCATGTTATCTGATTTGTTGAATATAGTTATTACATACATACATTCATTTAGTTTAACATAATTTTGACATTTATGAGATGTACAGGCCATATACTTATATGTATAAATTACAAAACTGCAGTAACATTTGAACAAAGTAGTTCTCATACTACAAAGCAGACTTTCAAACCATTTATTTCGTAATCTGGCATTGGCAGCAAAAAATTACAATTTTTAACTTTGAATCACCCTTTATACGGTTCTTTTGAAAAGTATCTGCCAAATTACAATAATTTTGTTACTTACAATGAAATGTAACTATTTTTGTTCCGCGCAGACCCCTTACACAACGGGTCCCTACATGTTACATTTTTGTAAATTACCCCGCGTGTGCCAAAATACAATAGGACCCCCTTCATTCGAGACCTATTATGAACGTCCCCTTTATATTTATAATGTTACAATTTTAATGATTCGTACAAGCGTTCGGTTGCTAATCATCGTATTTGTCGCTTCGAATTTCGAAGCGATTATTATCATCTATTTACTTCAAATATTTTTTTTAAGCTGAGAATCTTAGAATAACAAATCTACTAACATAGAAATTGCGTTGAATTGACCACTATAGCCTTTCACGATCTAATGTCCTACGTTTGTCAAACAGCACGCTTATTACGTATCTTCCAGAGAGCATGCGACAGCCAATATCGCGCGATATCTGCTGTCAAAACGAGAATTTGTATAAAGTAATTTGTATAGTAGCGCTAAATCGACTGCGAAAAGTGAATTTTACGCTCATACAATAATAGATACGCAATCGTCATACATGATACCAATATTTTATTACAATTAGTCACCGATCGCGTAGTGATCGTGTCGCTGTCGCTGTCTGCAAATATTTAGGTAATAACCCCGCCGGTCTTTGCAGTCTGAAATACTGAATTCTACCATCACGCCTAATAGAGTATCTATATCACATAGTAAAATACAGCATTCTACCATACAGTCTCTATATCATATATGTTAACAAAATTTTTAATATTAATATTCCTTGTAAAGCTAAAATAATTAAAAAACTTAAAAATATTAACGAACAAAAATTCGTTTTGTGTCAGGTCTGTCAAATGCAACAGCATAAAAGTCTTAGAACATTGAGCATACCCATAGAGGCGAAATATGTGTATTCCCATCCCTTTCTATTATAGTATTATAGGCTTACGCCATATATTTCTATTATTCTAACAATTCGTGACGTGTAAAAGACGATATCCATGAGTGGTAAATCTGTGCTTAGGATAGTATCTAGATCACACTTAGAAATCGATTAGGCGCACGGAACTGAAGCAATTTATTTGGAGCATAGATGGCTCTATTTGTCAAGCAAACACTTGTCAATCGCAATAGAAAAAAAAACGCGGCAAAGTGAGAATCAGAATGAGAGAAAATATATATGCGTATTACATACATATGTACATCACACGCGCAGGCGTACGTGCTCCCTCACATAGATATACATATTGGGTCCTTACATATGAAATTAGCGTTTTTTCGTACTGAACACTTCGATCTGAAATGTTTCCTCTTTGGTTAAGAATTCCAAATTCAAATTTATAAATTCATTTAGCTGGTACATTTGAGTTTTGAAAACAGTCATTCATTTGTTTTTTCCTCATTATTTTTTTCTTTGGCGTCGCTTATTACCGCACAATGGAAAACATGAAATATCGGTATATTTACGAGTACGACTTCTACCGTGGCACCAGTGCTGCAGAAACAGCTCGAAGGATTAATGATGTGTACGGCGCTGGTGTCGCATAATAAAATAGCATAGCATAGCATTATAAAATATTTTCAAATATATTCTTTTTTTATTGGCCATGGTTGTTTTATATTACCTAAAATTTTTAAGGATATTATATTTTTAATTAATGAGTAACGCTTAATTTTTTTTTATATTAATAAATAGCAATTTGTCGACATTTTTACCACATTCCATAGTGCCTTTAAATGTATCTCTAAAACGATAGTTTACCATTTTCCATCGTGCGGAACCCTCTGCAAGCGAACGGATTCGTAATTGCCCAATTTTTAATTTCTCTAATGCATAAAACGTACCAGCCAAATAAGAAGATCAAATAGTCAAAATGTTAAAGGTACTCGCATACCTAGGCGAAAATGTGTGAGGAGAATGATGAGATTTGAGGAAGCGAAAGAAGAATATAAGTACCGCGAAGTTTAGCGCTCCGTCCTCTGACTACTTCGTTAGGAATACAGCGTGAAAATATGTACCAATTTAAACATTAGATTAAGAATTAATTTAAGAAATAATTAGTTTAACACGTAGCTCATACAGCAAAGCATTGGAAAAAAACACTAAAAATGCAAAATATTATTATGTCCTTTACTATTCAAAACACAAGTACAAAAATAGCTTTGTAAATACAATACAAACACCTATGTAATGAAATTTGACAGTTACCGAAGTCGGTGCCAAGCCAGAGTCGAGTAACAGACTTTCTGTTGTTGCACATTGATTTGGCACCGACTTCAATAACGGTCAAATTGAATTATGTATGTAGGTATTTGTATCGTATTTACAAAGTTATTTATGTACTTGATTAGTAAAGGATAGTTATTTTGAACTTTTTAGTGATTTTTTTGAAGTCGGTATATTTTTTTCACAATTTTTTTATTTTCTTCTTTTTGGAATCTTGGACTAAATAAATATCTAGCGTAGGTCTACAATTAACTTCTTTTCTAATTCTGAAGCGCTATGATATACAAGAGAATCACCAACATAAATTTAAAAGCTTATAACCAGTGAGCATTATTTGGTGTATCTTTAAAGTTCAAGCTCCGATATCAAAGAAATTTAAACGGGACCATTTCGGAAACATATACATTCAAACAGAAAAAAAAATTCTAAATCGGTTCACAATTGTCGAAGCTAACAGTTAACATATATAGAAAAAGCAAAAAAAATACGTAGAGACCAACACAGAACCTTCTACTTTTTTGAAGTCAGTTAAATAGACTCTAACGCGCGCTACAGACGAATGTGCTCCACAGGTCGATACGTCTCGGTTTTATAAGGGTTGCGGTAGATTCCACTGATTAAATTCGGGATTATCCCTTGCCCCATCGGACGTGATGCCCTAAGATTATTGTCACTCCATTAATCCGGAGTCTGTTTAATTAGATCACCGGTATTTGTGTGCGTTTGAACGCAGTTTGTTTTCATAGTTGCGACAATTTGGATTACAGGATTTTCTGCGGTTAGGAAAATTAGACTGCACAAGAGTATGATGGACGTTTAGAATTTACATTTGCATAATTTTGGTACCGTTAACCATGCTAAAATATTTTACTTTTAGTTATGGATGAGGCCTGGCGTTTAACATGACTGATGAGATCTAACAGACCTACAGCTACCTAGTGGAAAAACTCCGATTCATAACGGTTAAAAACGAAGAGATCTTTTTTAATGACTGACATTGACTGGCCCGTTGTCGCAGTGGCACATGCATCTGCTTTCCAAGCTTAGAGTCCCGGGTTCAATCCCCGGTCAGGTCAATTAAGAAAACGAACTTTTCTAAATTACCTTGGAGTCTGGGTGTTACTGGGAACTCCCCCAGAGTTCGTTGTGTGGTATCCATAGTACAAGCTTACTGCTTAATTTGGGGTCACACAATCTGTGTAATTGTCTGGAGTATTATTATTATTATAATGATCACATATATATTATACATAATAATTTGCATATTATAGAGGTATATTCGTAATATATTGCATTGCATTATATTGCATATACATAATACGTATCTTCACGATGAATGATGGAATTTGAAGAAGCGAAAGAAGTATGTAAGAACCGCGAAGCTTGGCGCTCCGTCCTCTCTGACTATCCCGTCAGGGATACAGCGTGAAGATATGTATGTATGTATCTTTTATAATTTAAACCTACGTGCGCCGCGCTTCTGAGTAGCGTTAGGTATTACATTTGAGGTCACATTTCCGCCGCTCCAAGAAACGAAATTGCAACGGGTTTAATATGTACGCTGGTCTGAATTGCCGGACCGGACATATGATATCATCATTTTATATTAAACGTAACTTTTAGAGTTTAGAAACTAAGGACTTTATAAATAAATCCAGATGCCATGTCCCGTACAGCAACGGGGGCAAATCAGTCAAGCTGACTCACCTATGCATACGACACACATTTATTATCAGACTAGCCGATCGGTCGCCATTTTGAAAACAGCTCTCACATATTGCATTTTATTTGTTACAGTCTTTTATCTAAATTACAAATATTTTTGAAAATGGAACCAATATTGTTTCGTAATATCGAGCGAAACTAAATTTTATACTCTTATTAATTTTGAACCGACTACAAAATAGGAGGATGTTCTTAATTCGGTTGAATTTTTTTTGTTTGTTGCCTCACAACTCCGTCATTTTTAAACCGATTTGGAAAATTCTTTTTTCATTTGAGAGAATAGGTCCAGATTGGTCATTTATATTGGTATTGGAGCTTGGACCTCGAGGACACACGAAATAACACCAAATAACGATAACTGCGTATTGGCTTTATTTATGTTGATGATTGTAATATCTGTCATTGCGCTCCAGAATTAGAAAATAACTGAATTGTAAAACTACCCCAGATATTTATTTAAGCCACAGTCATTCAAAAGGCAGAAATAAAAATAAGAAAAAATTAGACCGACTTAAAGAACGCTGAAAAGTACGAAATAACTATAAAAAACAAAACTTAAAACTCACTCAAAAGGGAGAAATAAAAAATTTCAGAAAAAAACGACTTCAAAAAAAGCGCAAAAACATAAAATAACTATACTTCACTAATCAAAATTCAGGTACAAAAATAACCTTATAAATACGATACAAATGCTTATACAATTAAATTTGACAGTTATTGAAGTCGTAGCTAAATCAATGTGCAACGACGGAAAGTCTATTAGTTTGGTACGCTTGGCTGTCCATGTGATAACCATTATAAATTGGACTGCTTTCACAGGTGCAGCTAATCTAACGAGGTCTTAAGTCAAATCTATGTTAATATACGGTGGATTGCGTTAATTTAAAATTTACTCTATAAGCAACTGAGAATCTCGTTTAATTTTGTGATTATGATTGTGATTATGATTCTTTCGTTATATTTTTCGGTTAGCTTCTGTAAATTATCATTATCAGCTACAATAAATATTTTTATAGCTTTTATATTATTATAGCTAAATTTAATTTAATTTGTAAATTAATTAAATTGTCCAATATTTGGAATCCAGTGATAGGCTTAAGGACAATAGGGCCGGCGAATATAAAAATTGTGACGGATATAGTGAGTGTGTACTGTCGAGGTGACTATCGAGTGAGTTCCGGTAGTGATGGTGAAATATAACAACTAAGAACCAGAAAGAGGGTAGACTGAAATATTTACTCTCGAATATCCACCCGTAGTTTCGCCAGTTTACCTGTGAACATGGTGCTTGCAACAGCTTCGAAATATCAGGAAACTAAAAATAAATTTAATATCGCGGTAAGAACCCGTTAATTTATTGTTATAACTTATTACAGCTGTACTCGACCATGCATTTCAGAGATTACAATTTTAAACGAACAAATAGTTAAATTTTTATTTACATGTAATAAAATATAGAAGATAGAACAACGACCTCAATGGCGCAGTGGTTTAGGCGTTGTGTCTAAGCGCGGAAGGTTCTGGGTTCGATTCCCGGTCGGATCAATTTAGGATACGAACTTTTCTAGATTATCTCGGTTTGATCGTTACTGGGCGATTGAGTGTACTGGGAGACGCCCGTAGTAGTCGTGATCTGGTTTTTGTAGCACAAGGAATGCCTTACTTTGAGACCAGACCGATTGTCTGGCACATTTATTTATTTATATAAGAGAGAACATTATAATTGGTAATACAAATTACAAAATACAAATTTGATATTGTAAGTAATTTAAAAATTAAATTTAATCATTGTTAACACAAATTATAATATTCTAACTTCTTTAAATGTACTAATATGATTAATGTACATGATCAGTATGGAAACTGTGTTTATAGAGTAATGGCATATAGCTTAGTCTAAAAAAAAAGAGACAAATTCATTCCGAACATTTTATGAAACAAATTGACGTACCGAAAGGAAATATCTCATATTTGTTACTGGGTTATGTAACAGCTATTTTAATAAATATTTTATAAAGTTCAGCAAAATTATATTTCACGTCGCCATCTCGGATAGATGAACGCATTTCTAGAAATCATATTCCATTTTCGGATAGTAAATATTTGCTTTGGAATTTGAATTTTAAATCGGACGTTTACTTAGATATTTCTTTAATTAACTGGAATATAGCTTTTAGAATAAATATAAAACATAGTTCCATAGAGCTAGTAATTTTTAGAATTCCATAGCCAAATGGCGCAAATGGGAAAAAATTCGTTCTACCTGTCTGTCTGTCCGTATGCCACAGCCCTTTTTTCGGAAACGATTGGAACTGTATAAATGAGATTTGTGTATTTCTTGTGTGTGTATTTTTTGAATCGCTATGCTATGGTTTTATCTCGCCTTTCAAGTCCTTCATCGCTCGTTCTTTCCATATGTCCGAACCATCTAGGTATTCCTTTCTTCATTTTTATAATAACACTGTTGTCCAACCTTGTTATAATTCATTGCTCAGTTTGTACACAAGGGTGACCACCTAAGGATAACTTTCTTTGTGGCTCAAACTGTTGTGTGTGTTATTCCAATGTTTTTGCAAAATAATAAGCATAAGAGAAACTGCTGTTTGTCTCTATTATATATGTAGAGGGGAATATTTAATGTTTTATGTACTTTGATAGCTCAACAGAAAAAGCTGAATCCACTCATCGAACAACCGCGACTTGCCGATTTCCAAGGGGGCCCCCAGCGAGTCCTCCACAGAGCGGTTCAAACAATCCTCTGACTTGCGCCAATCTCCTTGAGATTAGGATTCCATAGACGTGGAGTAATTTCTACAATTAATTTTGTTAGCTTTAGACGCGGAATGAGCACTAGACACGGTTCGCCAATATTTTCGTGTGTATTAGTAACACCGATGGTGTGAGTGAGAGAGAGAATTATCTCTGTTCTTTTCAAAGTTATGCAATAATTGATTTCCTCAAAGTTGCCGATTAGAAAGCTGTCATTGCTTAAGGTACCTAGCAGACTGGCAGCATTGCCTCTTTGGATAAAGTATGAAAATTTATTTATGAACGAAGTTTTGAATTTCGAATTTTCTCTAGAATTGGTGCTTAGACGCCTACTAAACAGAATGCTGAACACTATGTCAATGGGTGCAATATACATCACAGCTATAGCCCGGATCTATTTCTTATAAAAATATATCTATATAAGTAAAGTGCAGCGTCCGTGAAAGAGCTACGATGTCACAGATATACACACAAACAGACAATGAGCCAATTGTTTGGTATTAAAACCTATTTTTGTTTGCATTAAAAATAACAAAAAAATAAATGAGGTCAGATGTCATAAATAGCAATACATTGTACTAGAATTAATACAAAAATTGTACATAGATATATATAGAAAGTGAATCAATCTAATATAAATACTTTACACTAATGAATTGAAAATTTTGCACATAGTGCAAATATAAATGTATCTAAAACATAGGCCTCTTCCATTTATCAGTACTACATAAGCGTAGCCGCCAGAAAAACCTGTATTCCCTTTGTCTCTGTCTTTTGGGAATACGTCCTCTACTTAGGTACATATACTCTTAATATGTGTATTGATTCAGAAAATTGTGTATGAGGAATGTACCTCCGTAATATTACATATTACGGAGGTACACTCTAATATTCATGTACGTGAATACAAGTACCCACTTTTATATTAATAATATTTCTTCTCTCTCCAAGTTGATTAAATATCTTGGCAACTATAGTTACGCATAGAAATGGTACCTTGGGGCTGGTTTCAAAGAAATTATCAAAGCTCCCCTTGATATTAGGAGAATTAATAAAAGAACCAATATGGCAAATGCGATAGAAGTCGATGAGATGAGTGATATTGTGTATCAGTTTGCAGGAATTAATTTGGCATGATCCTTTTATATGATTAGGTGCCCTTTGTATTTAGCTAATAATGTAGATATAGAGGAAAAAAAATCCGTATTACTGTTATTGTATCTTCGAAAATGTAATGTGTACCACAAAAAATATAAATTTAACAAAAACCAAAACATTCAACTGGAATGCGATGAATTAATCCCCCTATTGTAATACTCGTATTAGTATATATTAATCCCCTAGTCCCCCTATGCAGAATTTGGTGTGTTTTGTGACCTGGATCTCGATATCTAAGATGACTGAGACCCAGATATTTTGATACATATAACATCAACTCCTCATCTTGAAATCCTTAAAAGTGGAAACACGAGTGAATAAAAAAATCTCTACAAAAGAAATTCCAGAAAAAACCCTGTTTTGTTCAGAGATTCAGTTGCACCTTGGAAATTCTACAGAATTTTAAAATGATTTTTAATAAAATTGATAGATAATTGTAATATCTCAAATCTCTAAAACCAGTTTTTTTATCAGTAATGCAGTTTTCTTGAAAATTACAATTACGTGAAAAAACAAGAAATGTTGAGATTTCCCGCGCTAAATATGATAAATATGATATGAATATGATCAAAGTGCAACTGCAAAAATCAACTTTATTGTTATCGCTATAGGGCGCGGCGATAATGAACGAATTCAATTGCACTGAGCTGCATAGGCTGACTCTTAAAAATTCTACATACATACATTCTAAGGAGTTCTAATTCTACATGAATAAAAATGTAAAAATTGCTTTTTTGCAAAATATTATATCTCCGGAAATACTTCACCAATTACTATGAAATTTTGACGTAACATGTATTCAAATACGCAAGTATTTTTACACCTACCTAACAACTTATACACCTAATGAAAATTTTAAATATTAACTAACGCAAGATATATGGGTTAATAAGATATATCGCTACCACAAGTTTATAGATAATGTAGTTCCTAAAAAAACGTTCGGTAGCCAGCTGCCGGACGGACGGACACGTGAGTGTTCCTACAAAGGTGACATTTTTACGGTATTATTTGCTGACGGCACTTCGTTGTTAGTTAAAGTAGACAGAAAGGATCTAGATATTACTTGGTTAAACAGGATCCTAACAGATGTCTCGATATGGTTCGCTGTTAATAATTTACTACTGAATGCACAAAAAACTAAATGAATTAAGTTTTCCCTTTCTAAGGTACCCAGAATCCATGATAAAATAGAACTGGTTGGGAATCAATTACAATTAGTTAAATCAGCCAATTTTCCTAGTTTACCAGTGATAACAAGTTACAGTGGGCGGACCATACCGGGGCATTGGCTAGTAAGCTCTGTTCTGCGATGTATCACATTAGACGCATTAGGCAATTGACGGATGTGGATATGGCTAAGCTGTTACTTCGCATATTTCCATAGCCTAATGTCCTATGACCTTCTCCTGTGGGGATCAGCGGCGCCTATTAACTCCACTTTTATTTCACAAAAAAGAGCAATACGTGGTATGAATGCAAGACAATCTCTAAGAGATCGTTTTAAAGACGTTGATGAACTCACCTTACCGTCCTTATGCATCTCTGAAATTATTATATTTATATACGAGCACAAATAAAGCTTTGTATAAAAAGAAAGGCGATATTAATGGTGTGGAAACCCAAAGTTGTGATAAATTGATTATTCCAAAATTTAAATTATATAAGTCGAATGTTTCGTTTTTGGGTAAATTTGTTCGTTTTAATAATAAAGTTCCTCAAGAAGTCTCTCAATTAACAGAAAATATATTTAGATTAGTTATAAAACGTACATTGATTAGACAATTATACTGTAAAACAAACGATTTCGTTTATTTTATATATGCAATCGTCTGGAAATAATGTTCTCTGCACATGCATGACTTTCTGAACATTATATTTTAAAAAACCTATTGTAAAATGATAATGAGAAATGATACCTGAGTTTCTTGTCGCTTCTACTTAGTGTCCAGGTTTTCTTTTCGAACCGAACTAAAGTAGATTTGACGTTCAAAAATACCTTGCATTTGGGTTTACTTGAATAAATTGATTTGACTTTGACTTTGACTTTGTCTTCTTAAATGGTGCTTAGATGTGCAAAATATGCTCGAGGAAGTCCAAAGTCTTTGTCTTTTCGAAGCAAATTGTAATTATTGTACCTACCGTTTAAGTGACATACAGTTCTTTGTAGATAGACACAGTTCTCTGCATATAGATAAATTAAAACGGCTTCATAGAAATTAAATACACTTTCAATAAATCGTTAGACAGCAATGAAATTGCAGAGAATTCGCTACGACAATAAAAACAAAGAAGTTCTTCAGTTTATTTGTGATAACGAACCTTTGCTGTTGGAAACTGAACGGTTGTAATCGACAGTGGAAATAGGAAAGTACTAGAAGAGCAAAAATAATTAAAATTATGAATTATGAATTAGGTGTGCTTGCTTTCTTGTCAAGTGCGTAGAAATCATATAAGCTTTAAAATTTTCGCGTTGCATTATGAAATATCTAATAGATGGGAAATTAACTCAAACATTCAAGCAAACATTCAAGCAAAGGAAAAAAATGAAAGCAAATTTTTTTGCATGAGACCACGGCCGATGTAACTCGGTCTAAATGTCAAGCCAAAATAAAAGGTAATCGCGTTAATTTCCCGTTTTTTAGATGCTTGGAAACCAGTCAAGTGCAAGTCGTTAGTACTTGTGCGGTTAATGTCAGTTGGCTCTAATCGCAAAACAATACTTTAAATGAAGTTTAATAGCACAATAAAATCATTACAATTTTTCTTCCATCTTATTTTCAATTTTCACAACTTTTTTAGGTTTTTCTGAGCGACTTTTTTTTAATAAGTGTAAAAAGCACAAAGTAACAAGTTTTTCATTTCGATTTCGTAGATTAAAATATCTCTACTAGATAGGTACTTCAAACGATAGCCCTAATTTATGTATCATTCAAATAACAACTTATAATTTTTCTAAAACTACTGTTACGGCCATTTGGCCGTATAGGCACTTGCCTATATCCCCAAAAATAATTATTTATATATACCCGCAATTGTCATAGTATCTGTCATTTTCCGCCCCTTCATTTTGCTACTTGTTTTTATGAGTAGTCTATGATCGACCTCTGACACCGTCGCTATACGATCGGTCTACTTAACCCGCTGGTCACTGTGACCTTTTCTTCTACGCAACGTCCACTAAAATCGAAGGCAGCTAAATACAGCAGGAATAGAGAGAAGAGGTGCAACTAACAAAGATTCGGATCATCTCAGGGGTGACCGTAGATGTTTGGAGCGGCTTATTCTAAAGAAAGGTACCTATTGAACCATTTTATCCACCCGCCCCGAGTGCTTGTATTGACGGTTGTATTGCTCAATCGCTACGGCACTCACAACTACATTCCACGTAAAATTTTTTTTTTTATACAAAATAAAGCGCATTCTTAAAAATGTAGCATTGAAGCCTTAAATAATAATTTAATCCCCAGGTACCAAATCCCTAAAAGTCGTCATTCAACTTTCGAAGTTTATTTCTGTATTTGGATCACTAGACGCTACCTACCTATTGTAAAACTACTGTGACAGACAGACACGAAAGTTAATTCGTAAGTTTACAATTATGGAAGGAAACATAAAAAAAAAGATTAATAAACAAATTAAACTGACTAAACACAAAAATAACTTTATAAACATGATACAAATACCTAAGTATAAAAATAAATTTGACAGATACTGAAGTCGGTGCCAAGCCTACCAAACCATTGTTGCACATTGATTTGGCGACGACTTCAATAGCTATCAAATTTAATTATGTAGGTTTTGTATCGTATTTTTATTTAAAGTTAGTTTTGTACTCAAGTTTTGGTTAGTAAAGAATAGTTATTTTAGAAGTTTTAATGTTTTTTGCAGTAGTTTTATTTTTTCTTAAAAACTTTTTATTTCTCCCTTTTGAGTGACCTTGATCTAAATCAGCCATTCCCAAAGTGGGCGATAACACCCCCTTGTGGGCGCTGCAGGCCTAAAGGGGGGCGATAAGAGACTCAGAAAAAAAATGGGGGCGTTGTGTAGAGGCCTGGGGGCTGATTTGTAATTTCATTTAGCTAGGAGGCATCTAAGACAACGACTGCATGAGCTCTCGACTCAGTGGAGAAAATAAGTTTGGGAACCAGTGATCTAAATAAATATCTAGGGTTGGTCTACGATTAACTTTTTTTCTAATTCTAAGCGCTTCGATATACGAGAGAATCATCAATATAAATTAAAAAGCTTATAAGCAGTTAGCGTTATTTGGTATATCTTTAAAGTGCAAACTACGATATCAATGAAATTTAAATGGAACAATTTCGGAAGTATACCCTTTTAAACAAAAAAGAATTTTCCAAATCGGTTTTTAAATGATGGAGTTCTGAGGTAGCAAACAAAAAAAAATAAAAAAAAACGTGTACGGTCGGGGCATCCCCGTCAGGAACGAAGTGCCTTAACAGTAGTTTTCATTTCTCAAAAATTAATTGCAATAATGAGACCAACAAAACTCACGCATGATTTAAAACAAAAAAAAATAAAAATTTCAGTACTCGTACGCACTCATATACTCGTATATAATAGAAAGAGTTACAAATATCACTGTGAATATATGTACAGAGCTAACGAAACTAGCGCTGCGCAACGCGCGGGTCCCTCCCCACGTAACGCTTTTTCCTTACGTGGCGATTTCTACCAACTCAAACCTCCCGCAAGCCGCATTAAAGAACTTCGTTCCAAAACTTCGCACCAAAAAACATACAATCAAATCGAGAACCTCCTTTTCTTGAAGTCGATTAAAAATATCTGTGTGTAATTATAACACTAAGGAGTATTTAACCGAGGAGTTTTATGATCAAATTTATTACCAGCCACTTACGAATACATGAATGTGAGCTTATAATAAATTAATACAGTATAATAGTCATAATCTCCAGACAAACTTATCTTCACACACAGCTCGTAAAGTCAACCATAGGATTAGGTATCAAATAAAAGGTCTTCATAGGTACAACGAGCAACGGCGGCTTAGATTACATAGAAACATAATAATTGCAAATGAATATTTACTGCACAGACCAAAGTCACAGCGTATGTAGGTTCAAGGAACGGGAAAGGGAGAATGCCGTACGGTATAGTGAAGAGTTAATAAAAAAAATATACTACAAGATGGCTATACCTATTTTTATTTTATGATAAATTAATATTCATAGAATTTTGAATAAACAACGTGCATCTAACTTTAACAAATAGGTAATTAAAAACAATAAACACTTAATTTGAACATTTAATGGAATGTGCAAATATTTATTTTAAAATTCAGACGATGTGTTCTGTTTAACCAAATAACTGTCAATTGGTTTCAAACAAATGAGCAATTTGTCAGAGCTGCATCGCTAGTCCGACTAAGACGTACTTTGTGCTACTTTTTTAACGCTTTTTGGAAAACTACAAACCGCAGTCGATCATCTTATCTCCAAAGATATCACTCACGAATATCCCAAAAATATGTAAAATTCCAGAATAAGATGATGTTCATGCAAGGTGTATTATTAGGATTACATTATGTTAGAAAAGTTTTTTTTTAATTTAATTCCTATTCAATCTTGAGCCTTGATTTAGGGTAAAGCTATAGGATTTAGGCTATTCAATCTTGATTTATGTACACATCTGCACCTGAGTAAGATCTGCACATGATTAGTTAGAGAAGGACTTTCGGGCAATTAAATAAAAAGAAAAGTGAGGATTTATGGGGACTATCAACTAATGTAATAACTAATGTAATACTTATATTATCGCCAATTTTGGTAGATATATTTAATAAATGTGTCGATCAAAGCGTATTTCCCAGTTTAATGAAACACAGTAAAATTATTCCACTATTTAAATCGGGATGTATGTTGAATCCAACCAATTATCGCCCGGTGTCAATATCGCCAGCGTTTAGTAAAATATTCCAAAAAATAATAATCAAATGCTGGCACATTTTAACATTCACGGGATATTTGGGTGGAGTGTGTTTCAGGCTTGGGAGGGGTCCCAGGATGCTATTAGTGTTTTTTTAGATCTTTTCAAGGCTTTTGATTGTGTTAGTCATGAAACTTTAACTTGCAAGCTTAAATACTATGGAATACGTGGTAACGCTCTCGATCTCGTGATCTCGTATTTTGTCTGACCGAGAGCTAAAAGTGAGTGTTAATGGGGTTTTGTCTGTTAGTTCAAAGTTATAAATGGGAGTTCCCCAAGGATCAATTTTGGGACCATCCCGGTTTTTGGTATATATTAACGATTTCCCATTTATACTCAGGGCCTTGTGCGAAACAGTATTATTTGCTGATGATACCTCATTGATATTTAAACTAGAAAGAAAAGATCTAGATATTACTTGGGTAAACAGGATCCTAACAGATGTCTCGAAATGGTTCGCTGCCAATAATTTACTGCTGAATGCACAAAAAACTAAATGTATTAAATTTTCCCTTTCTAATGTACCCAGAATCCATGATAAAATAGAACTGGGTGGGAAACAATTAGAATTAGTTAAGTCAACCAGTTTTCTGGGTATAACAGTAGATAACAAGTTACAGTGGGCGGACCATATCGGGCCATTGGCTAGTAAGCTCGGTTCCGTGGTATATACAATTAGACGCATTAGGCAAATGACATGTGAATACGGCTAGGCTGGTGTACTTTGCATATTTTCACAGTCTAATGTCCTACGGCCTTCTGCTGTGGAGATCAGCGGCGCATATTAACTCCATTTTCATTTTACAAAAAAGAGCAATACGTGCCATCTATAGTATGAATGCACGAGAATCACTTAAAGATCGCTTTAAAGACATTAATGTCCTCACCTTGCCCTCCTTATACACCTTTAAAATTATTATGTATACGAGGAAAAATATAGATCTGTTTAAAAAGAAAGGCGATATGAATGGTATGGAAACCCGAGGTCGTGATAAATTGGTTATTCCAAAATTTAAAATGTTTCATTTTTGGGTAACTGCATTCGTTTTTATAACAAAGTTCCTCAAGAAATTACTCAAATAACAGAGAATAAATTTAGATTGGTTATAAAACGTACATTGATTAGACAATCATGCTATAAAATAAACGATTTCATTGAAGATAAAGCAATAGTCTCGAAATGATCTTTTCTGAACATGCGTTTACTGGCTTAATGAAAATATTTTAATAAGCCTTTTGTAAAATGAAGTTGAAAAAACGATACCTGACTGAGTTTCTTGTCGGTTCTTCTCAGTGTTCAGGTTTTCTATTTGAACCGAACTAAAGTGGACGTTCGAAAATACCTTGTAATTGGGTTGACTTGAATAAATTGATTTGACTTTGACTTTGACTTTGAGGCCTCCATAATAGGTCTCATTTGTAATCACGATCCATCATTTCAGACTATTGCAGACTAATTGAAACGACAAATCGATTATTGTTAAATAATCATAAATCGTACTGCATAAAAATTAAAAATAACATACTGTCACACTCGGACCAGAACCAAAATGGACGGTGTTTTGCTCCATAAACGTGTCCCTTTTTTGTTGACCTAGGTTCTAGACTTTGACGTGACTAAGGAAGGGTTAAAGTACTATAATACATAGCTAAATATGATATGTTTTTATTTTTGTGAATATTAGTAACCTAAACACTTAAGGTTTACGAGTATTTTGCAAATAATTATTTCAGTAATAATAATAATAATACTCCCGAAAATTACACAGATTGTGTGACCCCAAACTAAGCAGTAAGCTTGTACTATGGATACCACACGACGAACTTTGGGGGAGTTCCCAGTAACACCCAGACTCCAACACAATTTAGAAAAGTTCGTTTCCTAAATTGACCGGACTGGGGATCGAACCTGGGACCCTAGCTTGGAAATCAGATGCATACGCCACTGCACCAACGGGCCAGTCAAATGTATGTGATGTACGTGAAGTTAGTCATGAGCTGACAGCAATTACAGCTACAGTGCGAGGTTGCCATACTTATTATAGCTAACTGTTTTACGCTCAATCGTTACGCTCAATAAGAGACAAAGATAGAGATGAAAATTCGGTTGACACACCGTTATAAGAGTGGTAACATATTATGGCTCCGTCCGTGGCTGGTTGTTTCTTGATCCAAGATGTCACATCTAGTTGTTTCCTTAAGAAGGCGACAAACGCTGAACATAGTTCGATACAATTTATGAGGTGCACCGTCAGGGCTAATTGGCTGTAAGGACGCGTCACATGGACAAACAGACATTTTGATAGCACTATCGACACTATTACTGAAGTTGAAATATTTTAGACTAGTGAGTTTATATTTTTGTAAATGTAACAGTTTAATTAAAGATTACAGAAATTGACACTAATTGTTGACCACAAGCTCTAAGCTTGCAATATTGCTTGTAAAATATTTATACAAAAATAGACAATAGTTATTAATAGTTGTCGCCCAGTGGTCGAAATCTAAATATAAAATAAACTAAATAAATTTAAGTCTAAACATAAAATGAACAAAATAAATGTATGTTTAAATAAAAACAAACTAAAGACATACATATCTTCACGCTGTATCCCTAACGGGGTAGTCAAACAGAACGGAGCGCCAAGCGTCCCGGTCTTTACATAATTCTTTCGCTTCTTATCATTCTCCTTTTATCGCATTTCTATCGCCTCAAATCTTATCATTCTCCTCACACATTTTCGCCTAGGTATGCGAGTGCTTTTGACATTTCCGTCTGCCAACACTCTGACTATTTGATCTTCATAAGTCAGCCTTGGTCTTTCTTGGCTTCTTTTACCACTCGCTTTCGCTCTGTAGATTTTCTTTGTCATTTTATTAATAAATATATATCTAAATACTAAATTAACGCTTATTTCCCTTCACATACACTCCACGAAAGTATGATAAATGAAAGTATGATAAATGCAGTAGAAATGCGATCTCTTAGAAAGATGTGCGGCGTCACCCTTGCGGACAGGATAAGCATTGAGGACATGCGCAGTATGATAGTGTCGCACGACAGTGTTATTGTAAAAATGAAGAAAGGAATGCTTAAATGGTTCGGGCACATAGAAAGAATGACTGATGAAAGACTGACGAAGAAAATATACAGACCGAAAGTGAGTGGTAAAAGAAGCCAAGGAAGACCAAGGCTGACTTATGAAGATCAAATAGCCAGAGTGTTAGCAGACGGAAATGTCAAAAGCTCTCGCATGCCTAGGCGAAAATGTGTGAGGAGAATGATGAGATTTGAGGAAGCGAAAGAAGTGTGTAAGAACTGCGACGCTTGGCGCTCCGTCCTCTCTGACTACCCCGTTAGGGATACAGCGTGAGGATATATAATGTAATGTAATACACTCCACAGACTTGAAACAGGTAACAAAATACACGAAAATAACAGCTCAATAATCATTCAGTCGAACTCATTCTTCTCACACAATTTCGCCTAAGTATGAGAGTGCATACGACTTTTCTGTCAGATGATACTGGCTAATGGTTCCTTATAGGTCAGCTTTGGTCTTCATTGGCTCTTGCTATCACTTACTTACGCTCTGCAGACTTTTTTCGTAGACCTTTCATCGATCATTCTATCTTTATGCTTGAAACATTTCTTTTTTCATTTTAACAATAATACTGTCGTCTAACCTTGTTATATTGTATCTCTTCATTGGTTATTTTGACTGCGAAGGCGACACATTTATTTTACTTTCACTCGATTTCAGGCACATCCAGGCCTCTACCGTACAATAAAGGCGGCACCAACACCGCGTTGCGGATGGCCATTTTAGCGGATTTAAAAGTGGCGCAGAGTGAATATATTCACACTGCGAACTAATGCGGACAAAGCACCGTTAACTTTATTGCCTGCTGCCACCCTTCTCTCTACATATAATTCACATCTTCCATCCCTCGGAAACATACTCTTTAGATATACAATTTCACTCACTTGTTCTACACATTTTCCATTTACCTTTATTTCACATTTTATCTTACATATTCTCTCTCGAACACCGAATTATAAGTCATTTCATGAAATAGTGGCGTTTTATGAAATACCCGGCTGCTTAATGTGTTATCCATTTCTATGATTCACATCACTTTCACATTCACACACTGCGACATAATTATAGATATCGACGTGCTTTAAATATTAAAAATATATCTAGATTTACTTTGGATACGTTTCTGGATCTAGATATTATGAGATCAAGTAATCATTTGGTACTTTTTAATAAATCTCCAGTAATGATTGAGACGTCACTAATGAAAGATTGAGATTTCGTGTTATAGATACCTGTAGATAATTCTGATAAAATATGAACAAAATGAGGAATTTTCCTAAATCGATTTAATGGTTTTATTTTTAATTTCACATTTTTTAATTAATTTTATTTATAATTTTAGTGTGTATTAAAATTATCGAATGAAATAATTTTTAATTAAATTAACATAAAAAAATGTATGATACTGATTCATTTATTATATTGATGAAAAAAGCATGTTGTGTTGTCACTGATTTAGGCGAAGTAGAAAATAGTCTGTAAACGTCTACTTTTACTTGCATCACTGGCCTTGAAAAACGAATTAAATTTTGTTGTAAGAAGATATCGAAAGAAAGGAAAAAAGAGGTTCGAATCTCTGGCCGATTTTTTCAGTAAAACTTTTTTTGTATTTATAACAGATTAAAAAAGTTTTCTAATGAGGTCTTAGTATAAAAACGGTTTAAAATTTCTGGCTTCTTTAATATGTAGTAAAATTTTAGCTATTGAACATTGTATTCAGTATTTTAAACTAGTAATAATCACTTAGAGAAATAAGTAACCCATGGTATTGATAAAAAACTGCACAAGTAGTACAGAGTAACGAAGAAGGATGTAGAGTTGGGCGCGATTTATGCGTTCCGGAACGAGGGTTAATTAGTGTGTACAAGGCGGGCATACATTATCCGATCACAGGTCGGACGATTTTCCCAAATCAAACAATGTTAGCTGATAAATAAAACGGATTATTCATCTATAAAGAGTAATGTTTCAATGCAGCACCATTTCACAAACAAATTTAAACAGTCACATATTACAATATGCCGAATATTTTATTCAATTACATGCGACGTTACACAGTAAGAAGTTTTTCATCAACAAATCTTCCACTAATTCCGAATTAACACTGAGATGATCCCACAAAAATTAAAAACAACATGATGTTGAAAATAATACATTTTCTATTGAAATATAAATTTATATTCATTATGCTCGATAGGTCGATGAAAAACGGTAAAGATTACAAAATAAATATCTATAGCAAAGTAATTTTATTTTATAAGTATGCTAAATTGCTTTGTTACTTTTCGTATTGATTTCCATTACTTTTCTTGTTAAATTAAATGTAATATTTCGAATAATAGCAATGGATACTAGAAACCAATCAATGCATAAATAAATATGAGAAAAAACTCGAAGTATATCGAGACAATCCTTCGATTTTTTTCTCATTACGTATTGATTTGTTTATAGTATTAGTAGCAATTATTCAAAACACATTTAATCATCGATTAGTATTTGAGTCGGACAATGAGTGGCGCGCCTTACGCATCGGCGCATACTTTTTGCCGGTGTTTTAACAAAATTTATCGTTTTTCTTTTTGTAGCCGGATTCCGTTCATTTGTTTCTTTCTTTCACCTCACGTAGGTCAATGCATTTGTTACGTTTGGGCTAATGTTTGCTTTTTTGTTACAGGTATGTGTATGTTCGTGAAATATGTGTGTATATATATATATATATGTATATATGTACATCAAGGTAGATATTTTAAAGAAATGTTTGTGTACTTTACATTCACATGAGTATATCAATGATTGAGGCGCAACAAAACAACATATTGACACAGCAATTAGTAACAAATATTTTAACTTGGACTATTTGGCGGGAACGCGAGAAATGAGGTTGTCATTTTATTTAGATTTTCAATTTAATACATTTTTGGGAGTTTTAAAATACAAGAGTGATAGCATATTGTGTTTAAAAGTTCTGTGCAAGTGAAAAGAGTAGAGTAGGTTTTAATAAACATGTGTAGCTCAAGTTCTGACACTCTTCCAAGAAGTCCTATAAAACTTTAGTGAAGTCTACTATCACTATACTGAAGGAGTTTTACGATAACGATTAATAAATACAATACGTGACATTGGCAAATGCGCTAATCTGTGCGCCATGCCATGAAGAAAGAAAAAAAAATGTAACTTACAGATAGCAAAGCGAAATCAGTCAGTTAAAATATTTCTAGCCTATTGCATAAACGCCATATGGAATTCATCTTTTTTGTGATTATGCACTGTAAATGCAAAGAAAAAGAATTTGGAAAATATAACTGGATATTCAGTAATTTTAAAAATAAAATCCCAAATGTTTAGCACGAAATAGAAACTTGTAGAATCAATGAAATAGAATGAAATGAATTAAGAGGAAATCAATATAATAACAATAATAATAAATATAGTAGGAAAAAATCGTCGATAATAGAAAAAAACTGTGACGTCGCCACTCATATTCTCAAATATTTCTCATCTCAGACCAAGTATACAATGGACGGAGCAATTTGCTCTAAAACCATGTCCTTAAAAGTCCTTTTTTGTTGACCGACTTTCTAGATTTTTACTAATATGACTAGGGAGGGTCACATTTTACGGCTTTTATTTTAATAAATACTAGTAATCAAAACACTTAAGATTTACAAGTATTTTGCAAATAATTATTTCATGACTAACTCAATAGCTGACACGAAATACACTGACAGTCCGAAATTGCCATATTTACTAGAGCTGACTGTTTTACTCGTGGTAACGCTCAATGTGATAGAAAGTGACAGGACAATTCGTTTGACACACGATATGAGCGGCAACTTGTTATGACTCCGTCCAATATGATTATTGGTCCGAGCTTCTCATACAAAATTACGCTTTCGACAGGTGATTGAAAGTAACTGATTTCACTAGTTGTTAACGATCCAATTGATTTTGGCAGAACAAGTTAAATTGACCTTAAGTGGATGTAATAAAAAAATCATTTTAGCGAATTAATGACAGCTAATAAAAAAAACTACTGTTTTGTGAAATGATTATTTTAGAATCAATTTGACTTAGAAAAATAAAAGTTTTGTGGCTTACAGATATGATTTATATGAATTATCAAGTTGGAATAACATCCCAATGCTCATCGTCCTTTAAAAATCTTTTGTCATTACTGCATTATTAATAATACAGAAAATACAAGTTCATAGTATTTATTTAATGCTAAATTGCTAATGGAATAGGAACTTTACGCTTTTAACATAGAGTTAAATTTAGGAAAATTAATACTTGACTGCACAGCTGTCCGCAGAACAAAAGAAATTCCCTGTTACAGACAAATACCTCATCCATCAAATTTAAGGAATAGTGCAATACAAAATCTGATAATCGCTTCATATATAATTTGTTTCGCGCTGTGTGACTACAGCACTTATTATATGTTATGAGAAACGCTCAATCAATCATTCCATGGAAGATATTTATGTTAAATTTGACTGAATCGTTTGGCCCGATGTTACGGCGTCTATATTTCAAGCCAGGGTTCGATTTTCGGCCGGGTCAATTTAGAGAACAATCTTTTCTAAATTGGGTTGAAATTAGGGCGTTATTGGAAGCTTCCTTAGCTTATGGTGCGGTTTCTTATTTGGAACACATAGTGCAATAGTGGTTAATTTTGAAATATAAAATTAAGTTAAAGATATATTTCTTTATGAAATTTTTAAACATTCTGGGAATTGTAAAGCGAGGTAAATAGAAAATATTCTTTTTTAATTTTTAACGATCCGTTTCAAAATTGCAAAAGCATAACGTACAAGGAATCATTTCGATGGTGTCTGTCTCTGTCGTAACCGTTTATCTCAGACTCTATTTTTTACATAAACAGCTGGAAGGAACAGTCTGTTTTAGTACGAAGTGGTCGAAACACAAACACAGATCTGAGTTTGAAAAGTTGAGTTTTAACTTTGGGGACATGTCCAAGAGCTGATAAGAAATTTTCGTATCATAATTTATGTAGAACGAAGGTACGAAAAAAGTATATTTTAAATAGGGAATATTTTATATTTATTTTTTATTATATATTTTATATATATAACATATATTTTAAAAAAGTCAGCATTTGAAAAAAATAATCTTTTACCATCGTAATTTTTTTTTCTGTAACAATCTGAGAAATATGTGCTCCAGTTGCAAAATATCTTCTTTGCGACACTCCATCCCTTACTTAATTCATATTAAACATACGTTTTTATATCTTTGTTTAGTTTGAAATGTTATGGAAAATCGTTATTAGCTCTCCGTCCATCAAGTTTGGGGACTTAAATAGAAAATTTAAAAAAAAGTTACTTGAGGTCATGTAAGGTATCCAATTAGATAATAATGATTTATGTCTGGACTTTTTGGCGGGAAAGTGACGTCAACATTTTATTTAGATTTTCTATTACACTTTTGGAATCTTAAAGTACAAGTATATTGTCTTTTAAGAGCAAGCTGCCAAAAAAGTTTTTTACTTAGGCTCCGCCCTCGCACTCCGTCAACTGAACGCGACATTAATCGTTATAACTGGAATATCAATTCATATAATAAAATATCATTTGGCCAGTATTTAGTAATATGTATTGTCTTCCTGTTAGCCGCAATTTTATATAACTTACTCAAGGAATTTAAGAAGAGTACTTAAAAATCTATCAAAAAGGCATCAAATTGCTGAAAAAAAACTATCGAACGAAAATACATAAATTGCGTTACGGTTTTAGGCAGTCGATAAAAAAATATATAAAGAAATATCTATTTAAATTTCACATTCAATAAATGTGGGCCCGCCTCAGCAAACTTATTTAAAAACTCTCAAAATTTTGGCAGCCGGGTATAAGTTCTGTATGAAGTGAATAAGTGAAGTGTATAAGTGAAAAAATAGAGTAGCTCTACATAAACATGTGTAGCTGAAGTTCTCGCGCTCTTCTGAGAAGTCCTTTATAACTTCAGAAAAGTCTACTATCACTTTACTGGGAAAGGTTTAAGATGAGAAGAAAAAACGAATTTACTTCGAACGTGATTCATGTGTTCGTCATGAATTATGAACCATACTGTGAAATTTTCATTGCATTGCCTAACTGTTTAACTCATGAAGCGATTCTACTTATTAATACGTGACGTTGGCAAATGCACTATTCTGTGCGCCATGCCATGAAGAAAGGAAAAATAATAATGATTTAGTTTTTACTGTTGGTTTTTAAAACTATCATCATGGGTACATATGTGATTAATTTTAATTAGGTTATAATTATATATACGAATCTATACAAGTATTATAAAGAGAGAGAGAGAGAGCGGATGTTGTAAGTTTGTTCATATGTGGAGGGCAATGTCCGGAACTACTTTTTGAAAAATTCTTTCACTAATTGATAGGTTCATTATATCAGATGGAGATAGACTATGTATTATGTATTCAGCCCGGGCGAAGTCGGGATGGGCCGCTGGTATTTTATAATTAACGTGTTAAAAATTCGGCGCCTGTACATATTTTTTCCATTTTTTATGTATTATATATACCTATTTATATTCTTGGGATTGTAAAAATGAGGAAAGGAATGCTTAGATGGTTTGGACACATAAAAGAATGAGTGATGAAAGACTGACGAAGACAATGTACAGAGTGAAAGCGAGTGGTAAAAGAAGCCAAGGAAGACCAAGGCTGACTTATGAAGATCAAATAGCCAGAGTGTTAGCCGACGGAAATGTCAAAAGCACTCGCATACCTACGCGAAAATGTGTGAGGGGAATAATGAGATTTGAGGAGGCGAAAGAAGTATGTAAGGACCGCGACGCTTAGCGCTCCGTCCTCTCTGACTACCCCGTTAAGGATACAGCGTGAAGATATGTATGTTCTTGGAGCACATTAATTAAATATTTAATATATTCACTTCATTTGAGTTTCAAGAAATATATTATTTATTAACGTCTTGCGTCAAACACGTCGTAACATGTGAAGTGATTTCTAGCAAATCTAAAGATTTACTACAAAATACTTTCGAGGAGTTTAATTTCAAAGGAAAAACAGAAACGACGCCAAAACAAGGGTCTAAAAGCTTTATCGTCAGAAGGGTTGGCATGGAAGATCATTTATAACCCTCGTTGACAGGACAAGAAATTCCTGCCTATTTTATCCTATCTAAGTGTTGCGTACTTGACGAGCAGTTTGGTTTTCAGGCACTGCCAAAAATTCGCGCTCACCGCTCTAAACAGGACGTTAAATCGTAGCATTAAAGTAGGAAGTAATAATAGCTCCCGTTGGAGCTCGTGTCAAATT
This sequence comes from Zeuzera pyrina, assembly GCA_907165235.1. NCBI lineage: Eukaryota > Metazoa > Arthropoda > Insecta > Lepidoptera > Cossidae > Zeuzera > Zeuzera pyrina. The sequence continues at coordinate 1,955,804 of OU015622.1, forward strand.
TTTAAACGCAGCTCTCACGCCAAAATAAATTGTGTTTAAAGACGGTGATGTAAGGTCGAATATTTCTAACGCGGGTCAGGCCACGTTCACTAATAAGGAAACAGGCAATCCATCAAGTTCCGAGGTTTTTCTTCGGTTTCAACGAAAATGGGAGATCTAGAACGTGTTGCGGTTAGGAATTCTCCCCTGATGTTTACAAGCCTGCTTTTTTCAGATTCAGAAAATTGTTTGCCGATCCTTTGCGATTACATCTTAGCTTTCGAATTTGTGTCGCGATCTAATATTGTGTAGTCTACAAAAATACTTTGCTCTGCTCTAGAAATTATTTCATGAAATTACTTCTCTTCATTGTGCTAAATTTATTCCATTAGGTATTTATATTTAGGGACCTATATTAACAATACAATTAGTATCAATAACTTTTTTACATATTCAATAATAACAAAGTAGATGAAAAACATTTGGTCTTTAAAAACAAATGTTTTCAAGAGTCGTTTAAATGTTGTGGATGCAGACTTCTACAAGCAGAAAAATTACAGAATCACTGAGAAAACGTTCAACAAAAGAAAATTTGATATATTAAATACGCTCCCATACACATTAGGAGGAGAACAATGGCACCAGTGAAATGAAGGCAGAGGTATATAAATCATCTCGCGTTGCTGCGGCAACCGCGACAATTGGGGACCTAAATTAGAAATAAATTTCATTCGATATGCGAGGGTTGAGTCGAACCGTTTTATTGGTGTATTAGAATCCGAATGTGACGTGTCAGGTGTGAAAAATGGTGTCGGTTTTCGCTTGATGAGTTTTTTCCACGGCTGAGTGGAGCCGGCAATTCTTATGGATTTTCTTAGACGAAAATTTTTTTGCGAATTATAACTTTCACAGGCCTTTAACTTTTACGAAAACATTGACTGCCAATACGACTGAAACACTTTTCTTCATTTTAGTAAGGATTATGTTAACTTCGTTTAATCTAGGTATAACACATAATCAGACTGAATTCGAAAATTGTATTGCACATACATGGAAATAAAACAGTAATAATGAAGTCAAGTACATGATGAATGACAAAAACCTTAAAAAGCAAGATAGAGTTGACGAAATTAAATTAATGGTTATTTATTTAATGTGATATTTAACTATACCATTATCAGTTACAATTTACAAGTAAAACATGAAAGTATACTCAGAAAGCCCCATTCAATACTGAAAGAAATTTATCAATATGGGATTGATTTATAGTAATCGTACTATTTTTAACGGCAAATAATAATAATAATAATGAACTGGCCCGTTGGCGCAGTGGCATATGCATCTCCTTTACAAGGTAGGGTCCCGGGTTCGATCCCCGGTCAGGTCAATTTAGGAACTATTCTAGATTCACTTGGAGTCTGGGTGTTACTGGGAACTCCCCCAGAGTTCGTTGCATGGTACCCATAGTACAAGCTTACTGCTTAATTTGGGGTCACACAATCTGTGTAATTGTCTGGAGTATTATTATTATTATTAATTTATTAATAATATAATAAATGCGCCAGACTATACACACCAATCATCTTGGTCTCAAACTAGGGCATTTCTGTATTATGAGAACCAGACAACGACTACGAGGGGGCGTTCCCAGTACACCCAGACCCGAGACAATCTAGAAAGTTTCGTTTCCTAAATTGACCCGGCCGAGAATCGAACCCGGAACCTTCCGCACTTAGGTTCAACACCTAAACCACAGCGCCATCGAGGTCGTCGTGACTAAATAAAAATATAGTCTAATGTCGCTCGAAATGGTGACAATAAAGTCATAACCAATTACTAAAAATAATATACATGCGTATTTGTAAATGAGCATGTAATTCGAGACATTGTTTTGAGAAGTACGCTGCTTGCAGTCATGGTGTCAGCGTTGGTCCTTACCTTGAGCTTCGGGCTAAGTATCCTGTTACAAGAAACAAAAGAAATCCAAGCATTGTAAATCCAGATAATATTGTAATCGGTAAAAAATCCAATGCGAGTAAGAATAAGGTCGAAATTCAATTCGTTATTATTGGTGAAAACGATGTTATGAACTAAATAAGGTGGTGCTACTGCTTTGTGAACGAAAGCACGTGACACCGACATTGACACGGATTTTTGGATTGTAACAGCTGTTTAGTTTAGTGAGATGGATTTTTATCTTTTGAGTTAACATACGATGTTCATCATTTGAAAAGTAATTATGATAATGAAAGACGGTCTAGATACAGAATATGAATAATATTTCTGAAATTGTTATAAATTCTTGTTTGTGACTCACACGAATGTTTTGTTAAATTATAATGATGCTAGTTATGGCTTGTTTATTAAATTCTCATATACATAACGTCAGTGTTTTCCATTCAGAGTGGGTAGGACAAAAAGACGTAACAAATTCATATCTTGAGTCCACTTCTAACAATAGCACTTTAAACATGCAGAATGTAAAGCGGAATCACATAGTGGCAACTGCCACTATGTTCTTACTCCTCTTACTTATGGAACTCCATATTATGATAATTTCTGTCTCTTGGCCGCTTTTGTAACCTAAACGAAACGACAAGCAGCTGGCATTCTATCTCTTTCTTCCTCTCAAATGAGACTCTGAGCAAACTTTAATTTTATCTATACAAATTAATGTTTTCAAACTTTCACGACTTGCACACATCTTATAATATTTATTGACGGGTCTATGTCGCGGTTATACTTTAAGTCTAACTACCTATTTTATCCCGACGTGCAAGAAACCACATTCATTCATTCTCATCAGTCTGCCCGTGACCACGATCGGTACAATCCGGTCGAAACGTCGGGATAAAATAGGTAATTTTTCTATACAAATGTTTGCAGATTATTAAATTGACTAGAACTTTATTAGAAAATAAATAAATATTCCAGTGATTTAAAATACAGATTTGCTAGGAAATCCTAAACGGTCTCTTCCTAAAATAAGCAACAATTTAACATAAACAAAAGCTTACATCTACAAATCTACCCAGCAAATGTTTGCTGAATACTCTAAAAGTGACAATGCATCTATGGCAGACGCTGACTTTGTGCATCGGACACGAACTAACGTCATCAAAGGGGACAATGAATACGACATCGAGACGCCCCTGTTGACAGTCCTCCCGATTCACCCCTGCCACGGCGAATTTATTTTGTCACTCGCTCGCCCCTCGTTCCCCGTAAACCTAATAAGGATCAGTGCTAGTCACATCAAAATGCCGGTTAAGAACTGTTGAATCCTTGCTTGTGAATTTCCTGAATTTGCTTCGTGAAATCTTAATTTAATTTGCAAGAAAATAAAGGGACGCTGCTCTGATGAGAGGAAAAATTTACGAGCGAAAGCTAAAATATAATCCTTATTATGTAAGGTACCCTCAGCATTTTGTCCTTTGGAAACATTATGAAAAGGTTACGTATTTTTCTCTGTGTATAAAATTCTGTCATTACCGACGGCTAAACATGAATAGGGAAATGAGCGAGTCATCGTTTAAACGTGATCGGATAAAAAATTCAATGCCAAAAAATATGTTCTGGAAGTCCGTTAGGCTTTCATCGCTGGCCTCAGAAAAAGGGTCAATACATCAACTAGAGATGTAAATAGTGGGCCGGACTTTCACATCCGTGCAAAATTATAAAAAGATTCGTCGGAGCGTGTCTAAGTCGACGATATTTCTTTATCGTATCATAATAGTGAGCGTTTGACACTTGGCAGTCGAAGTTAGAGCTATAATAAACTTACATGTCATCGGTTATTTATTCAATTTTAAATCATATTCCTTCACGTTAAGTTCCAAAGTTGATAGTTCGCATTGAAGACTTGTGGTTTCTTTTCTGACTACGTCCGGCAAGTTATAGATGACTGTGGCTCGTGCATTTTTCAAAGGCCAATGATAAAGACATACCTAATTATTGTAGATGCTTCTCTTCCGACATACGTAAATAAGTTCATTTAACTTTAACTCTACGTACAAACGCAGATAATATCGTTTTAAAATTATGTTTTGCTTTAAATATTTCTCTCAAACATTGCTTATTTTATAAATCTTATTTTATTTGTATTTTTCTCATCTTAAAACGCTAAGAATTCGGTTATTATTTTTAATTTATATTTAGTTCGTAATTAGTTTTGTTTTTGTTTAGTTTATATTTAGTTCGTTTATATTTAGTTCGTAATGTAAGTACACAAAAATGAAAAATAATAGTAGACTTTGTTTTTATTTTATTTAAAAACAGCAAAAAGATAAAACTATAAAAAAGATTGTATAAAACGTTCTTAACTGGCCAATGAATATACAGAAAGAAATATATATTATTACAGTTAGCGAGAGAAGTATGTAAGGAGCGCGTCGCTTGGCACTCCGTCCTCTCTGACTATCCCGTTAGCGATAGGTACAGCGTATAGATATGTATGCATGTATTTAAGTATGTATGTACGTAAATGATAAATTTTAAATTAGACAGGCATCTGTGGCGCAGTAAATTTCGAATATCAGTTACAGAAACTGATAAGTGTTCGCAAATCAGACTAGAGTTTATGTTCTTTCCTGAACTACTGTTTTTTGAAATACCATCGCTTGCTTCGCGGAATTCAAGAATAAAACTAGTAACTTTTAATTCAATAACTTTTTTCTCATCAAGTTCTCTTGAAATTCATTAATTATTTCCATTTCTAGAAATTTATAGGGTCATTTTAACTGTGTTTTATTTGGATTTCATAGTTATTCCAATATTTCATATGTGCCGAATACTAACTTGATGGAGTTGCCTGGTGAGGACTTTCCCGTACGTCAACTGCACCATCAATCATCGTCAGCGCTATCAATATCTTTCAAAGCTTATTTATATACAAAAAGGGACGTTTATATGTAAAGGGGACTATGGTTTACTTTAACTAATGTTTCGATTATAATACAATTTAAGTGTTGATGATGTGTGAGAAATTTGTATGGGAAAACTATAATTACGTTTCCAGATGAAACCAGACTGTTTATCTATCTTGTTGGCAATATTATTACACTGCATTTACTAGAATTCTGAATATTGTATTTTAATAAACCTTTTGTAAAATAATGTTGAAAAAATGATACCTGACTGAGTTTCTTGTCAGTTCTTCTATGTCCAGGTTTGCTCTTTGAATCGAACTAAAATAGAGTGGACGTTCAAAAATACCTTGTAATTGGGTTTACTTGAATAAATTGATTTGACTTTGAAATCAGATGATATTCGGTACAATTACATTGATTCTTTTTTTTCTGATTTAAAATTTATGCTATCCACAAATTTATAAAACAAAGGACATTGTTCTCGGAAACTGATAGAGAAAATTCAAAGCACTAACTTCTTCGAAATGCACGGTCACTTCTTGGATCTCTTCTTGAAAGTCGTTGTTTGGAACATCAAAAATATGTGAAAAACTAGTATGAAAAAGAATTGTTTTTACTTACGTACTTACGTGTACTTTTATCATGTGTAATCATTTGTTTGAAAAATAATAAATTTGTCTAAAAAATAACAATGCAATCATGTGTAATCATTTGTTTAAAAAATATCTCATTGAGTGTAACCACGAGTGAAACAGTTAGCTATAGTAAGTAGTACAACCTCGCACTATTAGTGTAATTCGTGTCAATTAATGAGCATTTTGGAAATAATTATTTCCAAAATGCTCGTAAATCTCAAGTGGTTTGGTTATAAAAATATATCATGTTCAGCTGTATATTGTTTTACTATGGTCCTTCCGTAATCACGTACATTAGTAAAAGTCTAGAAACTCGATCAACAAAAGAAGACACTGTTAGGACACGCTCTTAAAGCAAATGAAATGAAGAATCTCTTTTCATTAGATGCTCTCCTACTTCATAGTGTGACACTTGAAGTACAAATGTTGTTCGTCACTTCACTGTAGCCATTTAAAAAACAGTAATCAATAGAAAATTTGTTACGTGACTGGTGCCAAAGGAACACCTATCTTGTGACATATGAATATTAAATTGAGACTTCATGAAATAAATTCGAGAATTCCTAGCCATTATGACAGCAAGTGATTTATAGCGACGGTGATAACGTCGCTATCGACGCCATCTTGAATTCTTTCGCGACTGTTGCATATAAATGTGTTCTTGAAATGGATAGTTCTTATTTGAGGGGAATCGGAGCTTTTTCTGGACAGGAAATGGAGGTGGAAGTCGGTTGATAAAATCTTTTTATTTTATTTGAAGAACGGTACTTATTTACAGTACGTACCGTACCGTAAAATATGTCAGTTTTAAGGAAATCTATATTGTTAATACAAAATTGTGATTTAATCATGTCTGTACATTAAAGATATTTTTGATAGAACGAGTAGGATAAGCATTGCGAAAACAAATATGTTTACAATATTATTATTTGTAATTCATTTATATACTTTTAGATGTACCGCCATAATTCCAGTCGATGTTGAGTAGCTGAGTCTAAACCTGAAGATGCTTTGTTGAGAAGCGAAAATTATAGGTGATGAATTCCCAAAATCTTTAGCTATTTTCCGCTCAAACTCCAAAAACCACCAATCGACACGTGTTTCGCCTTCCAACGAAGCATCCTCAGGATATACCAGAGTAGATTTTAGGAATTTATCACATGAAATGGATTTCCGCAAAGTAACGCATGAGTCTATACAATAAATATTTTTCTTTCTGTTCCAGACCAATACGAAATCAAATCAGATTCAAATCTTCCGGGAAAAAGTTTGTTTTGATCCTATGTACAGAATTATTACAAAAATAGTCTAGTAGTAGTAGTATTTTATAAACGATATATTACACTTAAATCATCAAATTATTTCATTTTTATCTCACTTTTTAAATTAAAAGTAATAGGACTCGGTCAGCTAACCAGCACCGAATCATGATTCGGCATGACCGAGTCCTATCTCTGGTATATCCTGAGGATGCTCCGTTTAGGGGCGAAACACGTGTCGATTGGTGGTTTTTGAAGTTTGAGCGGAAAATAACTAAAGATTTTGGGAATTTATCACATGAAATGGATTTCCGCAAAGTAACACCCGAGTCTATACAAACATTATAGGGTTTGAAATTTTAGCGAAATATAGCCAAAAACATATAAATAACAGTACAGCAAAGATGAGTGAAGTCAGATAAACTGACTTACCTGTACATACGACACACATATACTTTTAGTTTGATTGTATTTACTATACTTCATAGTACAGAACAATTTGTCTAGAGTTTTATAGTCTATTAGTGACCCACCCCGGTTTCACTCGGGCAGGTTCTATTATAATATAGCTAAACAAAAATATTCCGGAAGAAATTTTTTAAACGATAATCGCATTAAAATTTGTTTCATACTTTAAAAGAACTAAATACATAAACAGACAAGCAAAAATAATAACATTGTTTTACATATCTGGACAACCGCGCCACCAATCGGGTCCAATTACAGCTAAGAACCATCCAGGTGACCCCATAAATACAAAAAAAAACATCAAAATCGGTCAAGGCATTTGAAGAGTTATGAACACGCGCACACAGGAATTTTAAATAATAAAACAGCAAGTCGTATTTGCGATATAAGTGGTTCGTACCGTCGGTTCTTACTTGTTAAAATGTTACCAACCGCCTTTAGCTTTCTTTTATTTGAAATAATGGGTAATTAAGTCGATCGACTATTTTTCGTCTCGTTGCTGTTCTTGAGTTACTGACAAAATAGTTACGTATTTATTTCATACATAAATATAGTATTTATCATAAATGAATATTTATCCCTATCTTTTACAAAATTTCAATATTTTTTCATACTTTAATGGTTTGTCTAAGAGACAAAGCATATATTTCATTTTGTTCATGAAAAAATTTAAATAATAAATTTAAAAAAGCATTTAAAACGGAAATTGGTTTAACTAAGACGCTTTGTGTTGTATATGAGGCACGGGTTTTTTGGGTTACACGCCCGGTGACCGCAGAAATGACTACATTTTTCACAGTTTAACTGAAAAACGCTATAAAATACAAATTCATTTTTGATGCCAATTAAATGAATACTGTATATTGCGACTACGGAATCCTTCACTGTGCGTGGTCTGACACTCACTTGGCTGAGATTCTTTACATAAAATAAAACATCCACGGCTTGTTTTGCGGTTAGAATTATTATTTTTTCTATAAAGCAAATGAATTAGCGAGTCACCTGATGGAAAGTGATCACCGCCGTCCATGGACACCCACAACATCTGAATAGTCACGGTTGCGTTGCCGGCCTTTAAGGGAATGGTGAGGAAGGGGTAGGGGAAGGAGGAAGATGAGCCACCGGCACTCTCACTCACCGAACAAAACACAACAGCAATAGATGCTATTTCACGCCGATATTTTGTGAAAGGGTGATATTTCACGGGTGAGCCGGCCCAATTCGTGCTGCAATGCAGCATGGCTCTACGACCCGTACACTGTACGAATACAATTTGCACCTGACTAGATTTACATACATACATGCATATCTTCATGCTGTCTTCATGCCGTATCCTTAACGGGGTAGTCAGAGAGGATGGAACGTCATGCGTCGCTGTCCTTACATACCTCTTTCGCTTCCTCAAATCTCATTATTCCCTTCACACATTTTCGCCTAAGTATGCGAGTGCTTTTGACATTTCCGTCGGCTAAGACTTTGGCTATTTGATCTTCATAAGTCAGTCTTGGCTTCTTTTACCACTCGCTTTCGCTCTGTAAATTTTCTTCGTCAGTCGTTCATCACTCACTCTTTCTATGTGCCCAAACCATCTAAGTATTCCTTTCTTCATTTTTAAAATAACACTGTCGTGCAACCTTGTCATACTTCGTATCTCTTCATTGCTTATTTTGGTCCGCAAGGGTGACAACGCTCATAATAGGGATCGCATAAGGGATCGCATTTCTACTGCATTGATATTACTTTCATTCGATTTCGGGCTTATTCAGGCCTCACTACCGTACAATAAAGCACCAACACCGCGTTGTGTATGGCCATTTTGGCTGTGTTAGATATATTCACACTGTTACTAATGCACATAGCACCGTCATGGACATAGCACCGTTTACTTTACAACCAGCTGCTACGTGTCTCTTCACATCCAACTAACATCTTCCATCCCTCGAAAACGCACTCCCCAGTTATACAATTTCTTTCACTTTTTCTAGACATTTTCCATTTACCCATATTTCACACTTTGTCTGTACATTTTGCCTTTCAAACATCAGAACCTTAGTTTTGTTCACATTCATATTCAATGCTTTCGCTTCATAGTCTTCTGTCATGCACGTAACTAGTGTCTGCAACTCCGCTTCTGATGGTGCTGTAAGCACAGTATCGTCAGCGTACTAAAGGCAGTTTACCACTGTACCATCACATGTCATACCACTCATACTAACCTATCAATGTCCGGAAGCAACTGTCCAAATACAGCATAGACAGCTGGCTAGTTTTGTTTAATTAGTATTTTTTTATCTTTTTTTTGTTAACAGATGTTAACAAAAAAAATTTGGATAAAACATAGCAGCAACAGTTTTGGAATAAACCTAAAATAAAAATCCAAAACTTATTAGGTACTGTCGACTTGGAAAGCCAACGCTAATTTGCAAACCTTGTTTTACATTATCAAAGCATAGCGTTCGAATTTTCGGCGTATAACCAATTTGCTCGTCATAATTAAACTCAAGCATCTTAAATTCACGAGAAGAACACATTACGTGTATTTTCCTCTGAAATATGTATATCCGCTTATTTTTCTTTAAGAAATTCTCTGTAAACATACGCTGGTAAATTAAATATCTCGTATAAAACCCCGGCAGAGCGAAACAGGAAGTAGGCGCACGTGACGTCACGACACGCACGTTGTCACAATCAAAAGCAGAATAAAGTCGCGCGAATGTGTCGCGGTCACCCGCCTTAACGCGAAGGGAGCTAACTGAAAGAATAATTTAAAATTATGAAACATAATAAATACAAATGTATTAAATATGTAAGGTATAAGAATAGAACACATCTGGAACTATACTTCAACTAATTTAGTAACACTTTAGGATTGAGTTGAGAAGGGAAATACAAAAAAACGGTGGCTCGTTTTAAATTTAGTTTATGTAAGCTCACAGAAAGAACAAGCCATTGGTGGTTCTCTTTGATGGCATCACGAACACTGACAGGCTCCGCTAGAGGGCACTATGTCTACAGAGCTACCTAAACGCTAGAAAGGCTTGAATTTCATTATTTATTGAATTGTAGTAAATTTGGAACTCGTGTATATAAAAAACAGATTCAAGTCAAAACGTCTATTACAGGTTTTTATTCTGCAACTGCAATGATGTTATAAGTTTGATGTCTATCTGTCTATGTGCTCATTTGTGTGCATGGCTTCGCAGACCATGAACGGATGATCCGATATGACTTCGACGAAGTTTCTTCTTTGAAAGCTTTCTTACTTCTTACCTACGTTTGGTAGAAATATGTCCAAATTATATTTTGAATCGGGGATTACTACATTTTTAATTTCAGTTATGAGTTAGTCTAGTTGTATTGCAAGGTGGCAGCTACAAGTTTTATAAGCGAATGTTAGGTAGGCGTCGCACGTACGACATATTAACGTACACCACGCGACATACGTGACTGCAACCATCCGGATAGTGTGGGGGGAGCCTATTCAATAACTTGTGTTTACGTGGTTATACTAGATATTTGTACATCAACATCTATTAATCGACATTAATATTATAAAGAAGTAAACTTTGTATGTTTGCATGTAATGGATAATCTCAAAAACTACTAAACCGATTTCAAAAATTCTTTCACCTATGGAAAGCTACATTATAAGCTAATAACATGACTGTATTTTATTGTCGAACAAATTTCTAGCCGTGCGAAGCCGGGGCGGGTCGCCAGTACTCAATATAATTATATTACACTTTTATCTAGCTTTCGCCCGCGACTCCACCTGCTTCGATCTTGAAATTAATACAAAGTAGTGGACGCCCAGGGGTCGAAGTACGATCGTAAATATAAAGCAAACGCTTGTTTCTTTGACATACACTCTACAGACTCGAAACAGCTCACAGCTCACAAATCACACAAAATTCACAGCTCATTCAGTAAATCTGTTAGGAGTTATTTTAAATTCTTTGGCGACAATCTCTACGTTGTGCGACTGTCTGACAACAAATTATTATGTGTTTGACATTGACAGTACAATTATTATGTGTTTTTGATAATTGACAGTATAATTATTGTGTTTGACAATGGCAGTATCAACGTAAACAATGAATGTTTTGAGTTATTTTGTTTTATTTCTATAAATGCCAAATCTCACACTGTTCCGTGTGCCCAATATATTAAAAAGGAGTACAACTTAAATTACAAACTAAGTTGTAAAATAAATAAATATAAATAAACAATCTCACAATCTTACCCTAGCTCTTTATAAACTAAGTTTGTGAGCCTCCCTTTTGAAGTTACTTACAAACGGTTATGCCCTATTTTACCCCTCAAATAATGATTTATTAAAAATCGAAAAACGGATTCTTAATTTCCAGCCAGCAGGTTATCTAAGTACTAAGTTTTATTGTATCAAGTATAAAAGTAGAGGAATTACCATACAAGCTGTTATTCTCCCTTTTATTCTCTTAGGGGTCGAATTTTCAGTAATTCTTTATTAATACATCTCTACACCCTATAAGAGACACATCTTTCTTTGACTTTATATCTTCAGTGGTTTAGCCTGTATGTTGTCTGTCAGGCTGTTGCAGCTTCACCTAGGTTAAATGCCGTAATTTGTTAAAAACTCGACCACAGTCTTAATTTTCGGATCCTAACATAACTATGAGCCATATTGTGAGAATATGACTTCAATCGGTCAAGTCGTTCAGAAATTAAACGATTAATAGATGCATCAACGATGTCGAGATATTGAGTGGGCGCAGTCTTGATTCTAATGAATTCGTATGAACTGGGACAAGCAACCTGACGCTATCTGGTTATTCTGTCATTTGTATACCCAAATACTTATGTAGAGGTGATATAAAGGTACTATCCATGCGCAGGTTTACTGATAGCGTTATGAAGTTAGGTGTCGATGGTCAGTAGGGTTGACAAAAAAACAAGTTACAAAAATACATAGTTGTTGCAATAAATCAAAGATTTTGATTTAATATTCCATAATACTTTACATAAAACTTTATCTTTAGCCATTTTAAACAAAATTACAGGCAATTGAAAGAAATAACTAACAAAAAAAAGTGAAACAAAAAAAAAATAACAACAAGAAATGAGTTCGAAGCGAGAGCAATAAATAACACGAATGTACGCAAACGACGGCGTTGCTAGCGGTACTGACCAGACTAGCGCGGGACGCGGTCGGTGGAAGTGGGAAGGGCAGTCATCGGCAAACCTGCGCGCGTATAGTATAATTTTTTTGTGCTATGACGCATTGTTTATCCTGAATAGGAAATTACGTGATGTTGTATTACGCATTATCTGACGTCACGATTTGATTGTAAGTTTCCCATCACATTATATAAGTTTCGCGAGCAAAACGTGTGTATATTCATTGTAAAAATAGCAGTCGTAATTTACTTACATAATACCAACAAATTCATTCCATCAAAACATAATAACTTGTTGGATTAATTCACTAATCTGACGCCTAGTCGGATTAATAGGCCCACCTCTGACGAATTCATTATACTATGAAAGAGAATGTCCTTCGCGTGACCTTGACATTACTATTACGTTTGTCTGTTGTGTGGTGAGTGTTAATCGTCTTAGGAATGTATTGAATTATCATAGCTGGAGAGCTCATGATAAGAAGAGTAGTAGCATTTATCCGGTCTGAGAATTGAACATGCAAAACTAACTAGCAAAACAATTCAGACAATGGTTAGTTTATATAAATAAACTAGCCATTGTCGGCATTATTTTTCTACCGCATATAGAGATGAATTTTCAATGCCTACCTAATACAACATGTTTATTTATTTGTTCTATAGATTCTTTACTCGAAATTTTGGTTGTGATACTTGACTCTTTTTTCTTTTTACTTTCAATCTTAAAGAAATAAAATTTATTTAATCTTCGGGAACTTGGGGCCCTGAAGCCCACTGATTGCTGAGTAAGCGATTGGTTGCAGCTTCGGGAGACCATTGGACTGGCAGCTTCTTCTCCAGTGAGTTAGTGTTACTAGTCAAATAGATAATGCTGCCAGTCTGCTAGATATCCTAAGCAAAAACAACTTTTTAAGAACAAGCTGCCAAAAAATGTTCCTTGCGTAGGGTCCGCCCTCATACTTCGCCACCCGAACGCGACATATATCGTTATAACTGGAATATTAAATCATGTATTAAGATATCCTTTAGCCAGTATTTAGTGAACTGTATATTCTTCCTGTTTGTTGCAATTTTGTGTAACTTACAAATAATCTAGGAGAACAAAAATCTCTCGAAAAGGCATCACAATGCAGAGAAAAAAATATCGAACGAAAATACATAAATTGCATTATGATTTTCGGCAGTCGATTGAAAAATGTATAAAGAAATATATATTTAAGTTTCACGTTCATTAAACGTATGCCCGCCTCAGCAAACTTATTTAAAAACACTCAAAATTTTCGCTGCCGTGTCTTAAGCGGCGACTTTGAGAATGTCTAAAGATAACAGTTATCGTCAACAGTAAATATCTTTAAATAATTACAAAGAGTTAAAATTATTTAGATATATTTTAAAAAGCAAATAAAAGAAATTAGCTACCAATATTGTAAAGACTTAGGTGTTACTTTACGGAATCCATAACTAATTTATACTCTGTGAAGTTTTCATGGCTTTCGAGCCGAAATAGGGTCCTCTCATGAAACCGAGGCGAAAAAAAATGAAATACACGATAATTTTTTTTAACTTTTTATACACATTGACGGAGTAATATAAATTTTATGTTAAAGCTAGAAAAAACATTTTCGAATTTTTTTATTTTCTGCGTATTGTTGTTCAATTTCATGTTTAGAATTACTTTATTTCCTCTTTTTTTTTTTTTTTTTTTTGTTTTTTTTTTTTTTTTTTTTGTTTTGGCAGTATATGCCCCAGTGTCCTCTGTCGGTTTGGCTGAACTAGAGCAGTTCTGGGAAAATGTTAGAGAAGTTCTAGCGACGGTTGAAGAGAACGAAAGAATTGTTGTGTGTGGAGACATGAATGGATGGGTCGGGACAGCTCGAACAGGATTTGAGTCTGTCCTAGGCAAATATGGAGATAAGAGAGTAAATGATGCTGGTAAGATTGTGCTAGGACTGTGTATGGAAAAGGATCTTTTTGTGGCTAATACCATGTTTGGGCACAAAAGGATCCATCAGTACACGTGGGAAAGAAAGGGTGCGAGAAGTATGATTGATTTATTCCTGGTGGATAGCAGACTTAAGAAGCAGGTAATGGACACAAGAACGTATAGAGGAGCCGATCTCGGGACAGACCACTTTCTGGTGATAACCAGAATAAGGGGTCTGTTCGCAGCATGGCGACATCGCGTAGTGTCCAAACCTGCAGCGGTTAGCCGCATTAAAAGCTGGAAACTGCAGGATGCGACCACCAGGAATGAATATGAAAGGGTATTATCCAGTAAGCTTGATGATAGATTGAAAGTGTTGAGCGAGGATGTTGAAGAATGCTGGCAGAACCTTAGAGATAGTATGGTTGAGGCTGCGAAAGAAGTGTGTGGAATTAATAAGATTGGGAACGGCAAAAAGCGTGATGTGTGGTGGGATGATGAGGTGAAAGTGGCTGTGTATAAGAAAAAGAAAGCATGGCGAGACTACCTTGCTACTAATGACTGTGGTATGAAAAATTTGATGAAAGACAGGTATAAGCTGCAGAAAGCAGAAACGAAGGCACTAGTGAAAGAGAAGCGTGAAAGGTGTAGGGTGTTAGATGAAAACAAGATGTCGGACAACTTCGAGGAAAATTCCAAATTATTTTGGAAAGAAGTACGTAAGTACCGAAGTGGTCCGGCACCTTGCAGAATGAATAAAGTGCGTTCGAAAGAAAACAACCTGCTTACAAATAAAAAGGATGTTCTGCAGCGATGGAGTGAATACTATGGAGAACTGTATGAGAGTGGCGACTCCGTCTCTGATACTGAGAGCGATTCTAATGAATTGCCACACTCAGGCCAGGGACTGGAGGATGCCATTAGTATGAAAGAGATTGAGAAAGTGATAAGAAGTTTGAAATGTGGAAAGGCTGCGGGAATTGATGAGGTGACTGCTGAGATGATCAAGTATGGTGGTCCTAGGGTCTGGGATGCCTTCTGTGCACTCTGCAACCTTTGTTCGCAGAAGGGGGAGGTTCCAGAGGACTGGCGCACGGCAGTCATAGTACCTCTATATAAAGGGAAAGGTTCCTACCTAGACTGTGCGTGCTATAGGGCCATCAGCTTGGTCAGCTTAGCGAGTAAAGTCTATACTAAAGTATTGACTGAACGTATGAAAGGCGTTTCAGAAAGATATTTGTGGGAGGCGCAAGGTGGATTCAGGAACGGTAGGGGTTGTATGGATCAGATTTTCTCGCTTCGCGTTATCGTGGGGAGGTTTCTGGCTTTAGGTCAGAAAGTTTTCTGCGCTTTCGTGGATCTAGAGAAAGCATTCGATAGAGTAGTGCGGAAGAAATTGTGGAGTCTTCTGCCTGAATATGGCGTGGAGGGCTCCTTACTGCAGGCTGTGAGGTCATTATATCGAGACCACAGAGCCTGTGTAAGGATAGACGGTGACATGTCGCCCTGGTTTGAAGTCTGTTCTGGTGTCAGACAGGGCTGCGTGATGTCTGCCTGGCTATTCGTGCTGTATTTGGACAGTTGCCTCCAGAGATTGAAAGGTAATATGAGTGGTATGGGATGTGGTGACACAATGGTAAACTGCCTATTGTACGCTGACGATGCTGTGCTAATAGCACCATCAGAAGCAAAGTTGCAGACACTAGTCACGTGTATGAAAGAAGATTGTGAAGTAAAAGGATTGAAAATGAATGTGAACAAAACTAAGGTTCTGGTGTTTGAAAGAGAAGCGGTACAAACGAAATGTGTGATTAGTGTAAATGGAAAATGTCTAGAACAGGTGAATGAAATTGTGTACCTGGGGAGTGCGTTTTCGAGGGATGGAAGATGTGAGTTGGATGTGGAGAGACGGGTAGCAGCTGGCAATAAAGTGAACGGTGCTCTGTCCGCATTAGTGGGTAGTGTGAATATATCTAACACTGCTAAAATGGCCATCCACAATGCGGTGTTGGTGCCAACTTTGTTGTACGGCAGTGAGGCCTGGATATGCCCGAAATCGAGTGAAAGTATGATAAATGCTGTGGAGATGCGGTCTCTCAGAAATATGTGCGGTGTCACGCTTGCGCAATGACGAGATACACAGTATGACAGGGTTGCACAACAGTGTTATTGTAAAAATGAAGAAAGGAATGCTTAGATGGTTCGGGCACATGGAAAGAATGAGTGATGAAAGACTGACGAAAAAAATATACAGAGCGAAAGTGAGTGGTAAAAGAAGCCAAGGAAGACCAAGGCTGACTTATGAAGATCAAATAGCCAGAGTGTTAGCAGACGGAAATGTCAAAAGCACTCGCATACCTAGGCGAAAATGTGTGAGGAGAATGATGAGATTTGAGGAAGCGAAAGAGGTGTGTAAGGACCGCGACTCCTGGCGCTCCGTCCTCTCTGGCTACCCCGTTGGGGATACAGCGTGAAGTTATGTTATGTTATGTTATGTTTATGTTTATTTCCTCTTGAAAACCTCATTATGTATGTATTATTATGAGAAGCATCCTCAAGAAATCCCAGAGCAAACTCTTGTCAACTACCTATCACCAAGTACTGGAGAGTTGACTCGTATCTGGGTAGCTGGCCGAATCTGAGCTCTATTATATCCTAGCAATACTTCGTAAAAAGGAACACGCCATTCCTTAAATAAACTTGTACGGATCATAGCTATGAGAATATTGCTAAAATTCGTGCAATGAAATCGTTTCATCGAGGTTCAAAGACGTATTTTAAAGTCGATGGTTTAAGTTTATGACTAGTATTTATTTGTTTAACTTGCATATATCCTTAGCGACGTCGACAGAAAATACGGTGCGCTAGAATCGGAGCTATTACATACACATGCTTCGTATTATCATATACCACTTATATGTGTAGATGTGCAAATGTCAGTAATATATCTTTTTCATGTTCTAAAACCAAAATTATAACTATTAGCTTGTTGGACACACATTTTAAGGTTCCGCTGCAAAAGAGAGTACAAATGGTTTTTTTGTGCTCTTACTGGGTTTTGGTTAATAATTTACTTCTCTATATCAAACGGCTCCGTAAGAGTAAAGACGACGGACTTATTCAGCTGTAACATATGGACAGGTAGATGGAGAAAAAAGGCATTCTTGACAGCATTAATCATTATAAAGAGACAATAAAAAAGACTAATAGCCTGGAAACAACAGTCTCTCTACATGCAGATCTACAAAATCGTACTCGTGAACATTTTTTTTTGAGATATATAGACGTTTTTACTTTGTAGTAAGCTAACACGTACAGTGACAACACATAACGATGCATTTGAGCCGCGTCGACTGGAAGTTACGTGACGTCATTTGCGTTACCGAAAGTTCGGAGGTCGGCTCGCTTCAGCGTTTTCAACTTTGTAATTAAGTTGTGTGACTCTTGAGTCGACGTTTAGAAACGCTGATTAACACTGAAAGCAAGTTTAAGTCTTTTATACCGATAGTATGCGCATGTAACATAAGAGTTAAGAAATGTGTATAGCTCAAGGTTCGTAACGGAGAGTATAGTTGAGTTTTTAAGTCATATAAACTTATATAAATAAACTCGACTAACTGTTCCAAAAATTTCACTGAATACGAATCTATAATTCACAAAAAAATGTAACGAAGTCCTGAGTTTCTTTTTATGGTGGAAGGGGCAAACGAGTAAGCGAGTCACCTGATGGAAAATGATCACCACCGTCCATGGACACCCGCAAAGTCCGGGGAGTCACGGGTGCGTTGCCCGCTTTTAAGGAAAGTAGGAGGACAAGGGACATGGGCCACCGGCACTCTCACTCACCGCACGACACACAACAGCAACAGATGCTGTTATTTCACGCCGATATTCTGTGAGAGGGTGGTATTTCACCGTGCGAGCAGACCCAATTTGCGTTGCAACGCAGTACCGCTCTACTACACTAATTTAAACTTTAAAGTTTAAAAATTTACCGTTTTATAAATATCGTACGGTATCTTCTGTAAGGCAAAACAGCATCATCAATTTATTTCATTCGACGGCTGTGGTTTTTGACCATATTAGTAGCTTTTGATACAATTCTGAATATTAATTATGAAAATGTGTTAAGTAATTCCTATTGAAACTAATAACTTTTAAGCTTAAGTTTCATTCTTTGAAAGATAATAAATTAAGTAAAATTGGTTATGAAATGTTTATT
The DNA here is from genome assembly GCA_907165235.1 of Zeuzera pyrina. NCBI lineage: Eukaryota > Metazoa > Arthropoda > Insecta > Lepidoptera > Cossidae > Zeuzera > Zeuzera pyrina. The sequence goes on from OU015622.1 coordinate 1,974,315, forward strand.
ATTTGATTTTATTTCTGGTTGTTGGTCAGGAATATACGTCTCTTTGCCAAATTTCATTTTAGTGAGTCCAAAGTTGATTAGATTATATAGTTGTGACATTATATGAACAAATAAGAGGACAGACTGTCAGGTATATTGAAAGAATAAGGGTTGTACATTCATATCTTCACGCTGTATCCCTAACGGGGTAGTCAGTGATAAGGGTTGTGTTTTTTTTATTTTAGTTATGGAACCACAGAAATGAAGAAATAGAATCAAGACGCGAAAAATTGATTTTGTTTAACTATTAAAAAGAATTTAAACTGTGCTTTTACTGTTGCTTTAACACTGGACGCTATAATATTTTTTCTCTACTAAAATTTGACCTTTATTGAATAGATGCATCAGTTGCTTTCGTAAAATAGTCCAAGGTCACTCCAAGGCAGAGGTGATTTAAAAACTTGCCGCCTGACGTCACTGGGGAAATCAGACACAACCTTCACTCAGTTCGGATGCCTACGACGGGAATTTATGGTGGCCTGTCAGGGGACTGGATCGGACCTGATCGAACCGGTTCGGGGACTTAGGGAAGGGGTGGAACACGCGTTGAATACCGTCCCGTCCCCGCGGGCTGCACCAAGGTTTTGTTATTCACGCTGTCACCGTAGATTTTTCGGAGACGTCTTGCGAATTTTGAGTGTTAAAGTTTGGGATCTTTGGATTTTTCGAATCGTAGGTATTTAATGTATATATTTAAAACGTTTAGATTGCTGCTAGAGGAGCGGTACTTTAGAGAGAAAATGGTCGAGTATTTAAAATAAAAAAATGGGCTGGTCGCTGATAACGATGTATTTATGATTATTCTGTATTTGTAAATCAGTAACACAAATCTAAAATACAAGTAATATTTGCAAACTTAACACTTTTTCAATGTTACCGATTAGAAAGCTGTCGCTGCTGCTGGGTGCCTCTCAGATTGCCAGCATTACCTCTATGAATTGCCAATTGGGTTTGTTGGCGGAAGGAGTTTGCCAGCCCGACGGTATCCCAAAGCATCGAAGTCGCTTACAATTATTAGAAACCAGTACATGTGTTTTTAAACAGGCAGACCATCGACATATTTACAAACACTAGGTGACGAAGGTTCTGTAAGAGATTTAAAAATGGCGGATATCTAAACGTAATTTCTAAAACTTATTGGACCTACGATTTTCGATTTTCTTTTGTAAACTGTAGGTGAGTTTATGCAAATCCTGATATTTAACATTTTAGATTTAATAGTTTCGGAAGTTGGAGGTAACCTTCGATTTCTCCTCTTGAAGAAAAATTGACTAACTTCAAATTCTAGTACCCATTTGTTCATTAACTCTACTGTAAATATCTTGAAACCCTAACTAATGCAGCACATGCGAGTTAACGAGTACATACATACATATATTCACGCTGTATCTTTAACGGGGTAGTCAGAGAGGACGGAGCGGCAATCGTCGCGGTCCTCGCATACTTCATTCACTTTCTCAAATATCGTTATTCTCCTCACACATTTTCGCCTAGGCACGCGAGTGCTTTTGACACTTTCGTCAGTTAACACTATGGTTATTTGATCTTCGAAAATCAACCTTTGCTTTCCTTGGCTTCTTTTACCACTCGCGTTCACCCTGTAGATTTTCTTCGTCAGTCTTTCATCACTCATTCTTTCTATGTGCCCGAACAATTTATCCTTTCTTCATTTTTACAATAATACTGTCGCGCAGCCCTATCATACTGTGTATCTCTTCATTTCTTATTTTGTCCGCAAGAGTGACACTGCACATATTTCTAAGAGATCGCATTTCTAATGCTAATATCTAACTTTCACTTGATTTCGGGCCTATCCAGGCTTCGCTATCGTACAATAACGTTGGCACCGACACCGCATTGTAGACAGCCATTTTAGCTGAGTTGGATATAGTTAATAAGTAGTATTTTTTTTATTTGATGAAAGCTTAGTAAGCATGACGCTTAGTCGCAAGCCGTTCAAATGTGTGCTATTTTTATTTGGACAGTACATACATATTTTCATACTGTATTCCTAACGAGGTAGACAGGACGGTTCAGACAACATTTTTACCTTGTAACTAATTCTGTGTTGGTTTCAGTTCGAAATACTTCTCTCTAATTACAATATCTTTCCTTGGTTACAATAATAATACTCGTGTTATTCTGTAAATTTAACACTACGAAGTATTAAGCTATGTCATTGAATACATCATCAATCATTGACAGGGCATTATTATAGTAAAATTTTCGACAAATCTTCTTATCATTATAGCAAAAAAACATGATTGGGGAAAACATTTCCTTTCTCGCATGAAATAGGCTGAAAACTGAGACCTTCTCAAATATTTATGACGAAGCCGGAAGAAAATCCTCTCTAGTACAAAAGCCATATTGATTTTGCGACTTGGATCTGTGTGCATAATGCGATCTACTAAATATTGAATGTTACTGTGGGCAAAACGAATACAGGATTTTGTAGTTTGATATTATCTCATTTTTAGAGTTGTCTAAGCAAATTAGCTTAAACAGATCACTTACAGTATCGTCGTGTCTTTCTGAACGTTTTTCTGCCCAAGAAGGACAACGGTACGAGAGCGCAGGATACTCTTTCTCTGCCGTCGAGAAGTGATTCGGCACAGTAGAAGAGGGGCTCTGGCAGTGTTGGGCAAAGTAATTGTAAAAACAATTACAAATTACTTTTTATAATTATAATTGTTAATTGTTTGCCATACAAAATGTGTTCACAATTACATTTTTCAATTATAATTTTTAATTGTGATCGTTTTTACAATTACATTTTGCCCAACACTGGGCTCTGGTGCGTTCCATAGGAGTCAAATTCAAAGTCAAATCGATTTATTGAAATAAACCCAATAACAAGGTATTTTTGAACGTCAAATCTATTTTAGTTCGGTTCAAAGAAAAAACCTAGACACAGAAAAACCGGCAAGAAACTCAGTCAGGTATCATTTTTTTAACATCATTTTACAAAAGGTTTATTAGAATACAATATTCAGAGAGCCAGTAAATGCATGTGCAGAGAAGATCATTTCCAGACTATTGTTTTATCTTCAACGAAATTGTTTTTTTTTTTTATTATTTGGGGAAACATACCATATAAAAACACTTATAATTTTAAAACAATACAATAATACATGCATCAGTTAATATTCCACTAATTACTAATATTTAATGGAACTACCACAATGTATTAAAATATGTTCACGACTACTAAATTAAAAATGATTAATCCATAATTTATTATTTTTAACTATTATCATATAAGTAGCAATGATCACATCAAAAACCTGTTTCTAAAAAAAGCTTATTTTTTCATGGAATATATCAATCTGACAAAATATTTTATTACAATTTAGATAGGCACGATGTAAAAATAATAATAATAATAATGTGTTAGACGATACACACCAATAATCTGATCTCAAATTAGGGTATTCCCTGTGCTATGAGAACCAGACGACGACTATTGGGGGCATCTCCCAGTACACACAATCTAGAAAAGTTCATTTCCTAAATTGACCTGACCGGGATTCGAACTCGGAACCTCCCGCGCTTAGTGCAACGTTTGCAACCAATGCGCCATCTCTATTATATTAATATATTACTTGTATATCTACACTAACAAGTGGGCACATGGCATAATGTTTGGTTTCGTGAAATCAACCGAGGACATTTAAAATGTATATTACCCAAAAGAAAGGGACAATCTAGACTATTGTTAACTATCTTGTAAAGAAATACGTAATCGACGAGTTATAAACGGAGATATTTTTTCTGTAATAGATTCAGAATAATAGGTTTTAAATTGTAAATGCTTCAAAAACTTATTTTGCAATCTCTCTATGTTGCTAATATAAACATTATATTGGGGGTTCTAAACACGCATTCGAGATTGGATCGTACAAACGAGTTAAAAACTAGGACAAGAGTCAAGCAGCTTTTAAACTCCCTGTCAATTTTCAAAATGAATCCCAGCATCTTGTAAGCCTTACAGGTAATATGATCAAAATTATGAGTAAACGTTAATTTACTACCGTGAAAAACTACTAGATCTTTAACTGTAGATACTATAGTTAGCGGAATATCTTTTAAATGATATTTAAAAAGTAATAGCGTTGTTGTTCTCGTAAATAATCACAATTTTTCGAGATCGCTCTGCAGTAACACAATCAAGGCGTGTTTTAACTGTCCTGAGAATTTTCGAATCATCGGCGTTTTGCAATATTTTACAGTTTTCAAAATATGTGACTATACCATTAATGAAAAAAAAATGTAACATTACAGATGTTATATGTACTTAATATTCGCTTAACTCAGAAACCACTTTAATTTCTTCAATTCTTCTGATCCCATCTCGTAAAACAATCCAGACTCCATTTTAATCTCACTTGAAGAATTTTCTTATTTAATTTAATAGTTAAAGCATACAGCACTTGTTAGAGTAGCGTCTCCTAGGAGCCATTGAGGGAACTAGTGCTTAGCTTCAGACAGTAGCGATTCTTTGAGCCTGAAGAAACACTATTCTTTGTATTCTTAAACAATATTTAAGAATTAATCAGAATACAAGAGACTTTCATGAGTATTTCAGCTGTTAACAAAAAAGAATTGTATGATGATGTCTGCGTGTCTGCGGTTGGAAAAACAAAAGGAATATATATTCTTTGTTATTTATTCTCTAATTTTTATGTCGAAAATTGATCGAAAGTAAGATCAATGCAGTAGATATGTGATTTCGCAGAACTATATGTGATATCACCCTCGTGGAAAGAATACGTAACAAAGAGATACAATATTAAGAAATGAATGCTTAAATGGTTTGGATAAATAGAAAGAATGACCGATGAACTACTGATAAACAAAATCTACAGAGTGAAAGCAAGTATTAGTAAAAGCTAAGGTACACCAAGACTGGACTTATAAAGATGAAATAGCCGGAGTAGAAATAGCCAAGTGCTAACTAAAATACACATACTACAGATTGTGTGAGAAGAATGATTTGAAAATGAATTTTTAAAAAGAGAAAAGAAGTATAATATAGTATACATATAATATGTAAGATAACTAGGCCCTCCGTTCACTCTGTCTACTCCATAACAGACACTGCGTGCAAGATGTAATTTATTTTTGAACTTTTAAACTTGTTATTAATTAATGCTTATAAATTGAACAGGGAGGTAAAAAATCCGCTCGAAAGTATTTATTCCTACACGCAGTTCTACTTAAGGTTTTGTAGCCATACATTAAATATTATTAAAAAAATTGGATCAAAAATAGCCATTATTTTTTGTTTCTTATGACATATTTCGAGTTAAGTATATACGTATCCGGAGCAAACAGTTTAGTAGATGTAAAATTACAGAATACATCGATTATGACATATCGAGACACACATAGATGGACAGACTCACAGATGTAGCGAAACAGTAAGGGTAAATTTTTTATTATAACGGATAGAAAACTCAAAAATCACATGAAGTAGCTACGTATCTGCCTGTGTTGGTCGTATAAGTCTGCCAAGTTCAGTCTCATTAGAAGGAAATGGTATAGACGGCTAGTTCTGGTTCTGTTTCGTCATTTTCAAATTTAAATATGTATCAAGTTAATCTGAGAGGATTGAAACTGTGTAAGGAGAATAATGAGATTTAAGGAGACGAAAGAATTATGTAAGAACAGCAATACTTAGCCATTTCATCATCTCTAACTACTCTTTAAATACAAAATGAGGATGTATATATATATATATATATATATATGTAAGTGGTTATGTATGTACTTTATAATGAATACATGCCTTAGTAAATCTCTAGCAAATCCCGAGTTAGTTTAGTGTATGAAATAGCCTCTATCTTCAACCTTCAGTAACTTAACCCTTATCGCAGGTCCCCATCATCATTAACCTTCAATCTACAAAGACTCGTCCATTCTGCCATCAATAGAAACATGCTTAAGTAAACATCCATCCTTACTTTGCCTGCCGCAGTCATTATCACAGGCTACTCAACCTAGGCACTATTTTATGGGCTTTGTTGTAATGCGGGCCGCCTATCACACCGCTTAGAACGTGCAATAGTACAAAAGATGTTTGGCTATGTTCATTTCGTCAAGAATGTACTATCCATTCTTTTACATTCTTGCGAAAGGTACTACGATAGTGTAGCAAAAGCTGATATATGTCCGAAATAACAGAAGTAAACTGAGATGTAAAAAAATGAATTACTTAACTGTTTTTAACACTATTCGATTGCTATTTTGGTAGATTTGCTTCACACGCGGCGAATTATTTCGTAAAAAACGTGAGCAGAATTTTAATGCAATATAACCAATGTTACTAGTACTGGTTCTGATTTCATTACTTAAGCGATTAGATTCCGCATTGTTTTAAAGGTGAGACATTCTTCGAGTTTCCAAAATCCTTCGCATTTTTTGTCTATAAGGATTTTGGGATGTCAGCAATTTAGTCTTGGAACGCTGGTGAATTTGAATGTCTGGTCGTCTACTTCTTCTGTCTAACGTCTAGAGGTTTCAAATTCAGCATCTCTACCTGTACTCTCTTAATGAGCTTTTTTTAAAGTGGTTGTGTTATTGAAGTGAGTTCAAAAGTCCTCTGTCTAGTTATGCATTCTGTCTACTGTATCATTATCTTGTCACTTAGCTACAGAAACTGTTTTATTTTGTTTTAATGCAAATAAGATTCCTCGACACTCTGTTTTTTAATGGAACGCAACTATTATATTATAGAAACTGACTATATTGTATATTTTTGTAATACTTTGAAGCCTATGTTGAAAAACATCATTCGCTACCGATTAAGCCTCGGGGTAAATATATTTTATACATTATACTTCGGTGTGACTAGAGTCGACGCTGTATTTGGACTTCCACAATCATTAACGTAGGCATGTTTGCGCCCGTCAGCCGACTGTGCCGTCTTCTTTCCAGATTGCTTGCACAAGAACAGCTTGTATCCTTTATAAGATGTTTTGTTTGCCTCACTTTGCTTCAGGTTTGGTTTGCGGACGAAAATTAAATTTGCTAAAGCAACAGTGATAAAGCTTTGAGAGCATTGAAACAGTTGTCTTTTTTGCCTGTTACTCATTGACTTTGAATATTTTCATTACAACTAAAAGAAACTATGGCATAATCACAAAATTTCAAGATATTTATAACATGTAATGACAACCAATGCATAAGAAGCGACTTAGATCTGCATGTATTTTAACTTCTACAATTTCCTAACTAACTTAAGAGGACTAGGAATAAATTGTTCAGAAATGAATTTTCGTATTTACTGTCATTTGCATAGAAATATTTTCTTTAAGCTGTTCAAAATTATCTCTGTTTGATTTTGTTACGGCTCGATGCTCTGACCACTCCCAATAAAAATGGTGTGAATTTATGTATTATACCTAAATAATGTACTTTCAACCGAGTTTTTGATATTACGAGCCTAATAGTTCTTCGAGAGGATGAAATGCCTCCCACGCCCTGTACCTGAGTCTGTCATAAATCCTCACAATTTTCATCGCACATAAAATTTACAGCTCACATGTACTCGCTGAGAAACAAATGTCGTCGACAGTTCTTTCTCACGGCGTCCTGCGTCGCACATCACTACTGTCTTACGCAATATGCGCGGCGTAAGCATTAAGAGTAAGCGGGTTATATTATATTATCTATTTTATTATTATTTACACGTGAACATTTTTCTTGTACATAGATGTTTGCGTAGTAATCAAGATTCAATCAATCAATCAAGAAATCGATAAATAAAAACCTATTAAAATAATAACTACATGTTAAAAACTGACTCATTAATAAACAATGAGTCAATACACTACTAAATTTCACCTTGATTTGAAACTCAGTTACTGAGAGTTTCGATAAGTTTATTTATTAGCTTATTTAAGCTTTAAGAGCTTATACAATCTAGTAACATCTATATCATATCAAGTAACTTCACGTTTCAGAAGACATGTAAGTTTTTTCTTCAAGATACCTTTAAATTTCTACTAATAATCATGAGGCTTAGTTGATAGGACGCAATACTGGACATGTAGCCAGAAAATTGGAGCCGATGTGCGACTTCGTGCGAAGATAGAATTTCAGTCGAGAGAATAGACTACAAAATAGACGAAACGACTTTGTGAAGATTTAGGGGCAAGAACTGGATCCAAGCTACCCAAAATGGATTCGGAGGAAGAAGTTTAAATTGAGTCTACACTGAAATGATCGAAAGAGACTTTCCATAGGTAGACAAAATCACTAATAATTTTCTTGGCATTAATTGAGTCCATACAATGGATTCATCTTCTATCATCACATTGTCGGGAAGAAACTTAGAATTGGATCTACGACTGTCTAGCTGGCGTAGTAGCAGTGTTAGAAAAGTTAAGACAATTTTCGCAATTACCTTTTAGTCCGGGTGCTACTGGATGCTGTGTACCCAAAATACAAGTCCATTCCTCAGTTTGCAGCCACACAATTGCCAGGATTATTACATATTTTATAGGCTGTTACTACCAAATGTTACGTAAATGCAGAGAGAAATGTCATCAAAATCTAAAGAAAAGTAAAGATATTTGCCAGAATTTCAACATTTTCTCGGAATGATTTCAAGTTCTCAGTATCCTCTCAATACTTGAGACTTTATCCGAAAGTACCCCAAGTAAAAGTTGCTATTTTTCCCATCTTAAAGGCTTCTAATATCACCGTTTCCCGCCTGAGGCCGGTTGTCATTTGTCTGCAGCTCGGTAGGCAAACTTTGCCTCACTGTTTGAAAGCACTACATTATATGCGTCCTTCTTTATCGTCTTCTCATGAAGTAGCGATGGGAATATATTATCGATAAACCCTAATATCTAATGTAATTAAAGTGTATTAAAATTTCATTTTTTAGAACAATAATATTGTGTTAATGTTGGTGTTACAGCATCATTGCTTTAGTCAATATTTTTTATTAATCGGATAGATAATATCACGTTCATAATATCACGTACATCTTAATCGAAGCAATCAAATTAAGCTGGTCCGCCTATATGTACGACACATATTTACATCGAATAAGCCGATGATTTCACATTTGGCTACAAAACAGCTTACAGGATTATGTTTTTAAAACTTTAGGCGCTGTTAGTGAAATGGAGGTCGACATACAAGGCATATTTGAACATCAAATCAAAGCACTGGCTGCAAAAACCCGCACTGAGAAGAATCAGTAACAAACTCAGTCAATTATCATTTTTAAAGCCCCAGGGCTGAAGTAAGGAAAATATGGAATATAATAATAATTTCATAACGTCTCTGTCTGTCCATATGTCAATGCCGATATATCCCGTCATCGTTACGCCTAGTAACTGAAATATGACACAGAAATCTGAATTGATAATTCAAAATCATAAATAAGAAACAAAAAATTAAATAATGGATTCATATTATTTTGAACTCTTTTTTCGTTTAAACATTAATGTAATAATTTTAACGGTCAACAATAGCTATGAAATGCTAAGTCAATGCGTGTCTAATACGCATCCCATTCCCATTCAGTTTTTAAGATTGCATTACAGCTATCTTACTTTCGTTTCGTTCAATTGAAATATTATATAAAGTAAAGTTTTCATTAGATTTTTTAGCGGGAACAGAAGTGAGGTTATCATTTTACTTAGATTTTTTATTTTTTACATTTTTGGGAGTTTTAAAGTACAAAAGTGATTGCGTTTTAAAGTTCTGTATAAGTGAAAAGAGTGAAGAAGGTCTAAACAAACACGTGTAGCTGAAGTTCTCACGCTCTTCCAAGAAGTCCTTTATAACTTCAGTGAAGACTACTATTACTTTACTGGAGCAATTTTACGTTAAGAACAAAAAACAAAAACTTCGAACGTGCTTCATGTTAATACGTGACATTGAAGAATGCTCTAATCTGTGCGCCATGCCACGAAGAAAGAAAAAAAAGTTTTAATTGGAAAAATTAATTTTCGTCTTCGTGTCTTCGTGGAAAGTTTCACATTTTCACAAATTAACAGTATAAATTTTAGTACCTATAATTTGTTGAGAATTTCAATTCGATTTATTACTTTTCAATCAATTACTTAATTTTGAACAACTTGATAAATGTTCAGGTTAACTATGATCTTCACTCATTTATTTTGTTAGAATTAGTTTTGATTGATAAACGACGTTACAATTTTAGCGAAATTATGATTAAAACCTGTTAGCTTTATATCTAAACATTTAGAGATCTGCTGTCAATCACACCGACGAAATGCCTCAAGTAACTGGTACTGAAATTAACTTGTACTATAATGACTGAAAACGCTATGGGAAAGTGCCCGGAATACACAGATCCAAGTCCACAGCCGGTGAAAACAAAACGCACAACATCTTAGGCCACAGGGTTGCGAACGCGATTGCAATTTAAATCCTTTCTTAGCCTCGATGTAGTAGAAATCCATGGATCTCAGTTCTCTCACCGTCAGGACGATTGTTTGCTAATTTGCCTTCCTTGTGGTATAAAAAAAGCTAGTTTATGAAATCTTGTTTTTTAATTGTAATAAAATAGACAAAATGCGACAAAAAAGAAAACGAAAGTAATCAGATATGCCTTGCTTGGATTTATCGATATTTCGTCATCACTAGTGACGAGCACGACTCGGCACTTCCTTACGCGGTGGATTTCTTTTTAATACCCACATTTAAACTTCTTTTGTAACGGAGACAGGCATGTGTCGCAGCACAAACTTCTATTATCTTTGTTCGCCACTATATTTAAGGAATTTGCCTAAAATATGCGATACTAGTAACCTGACGGGACCGCCGACCGCACACGTTTTAAAATTGTTTTCATCTCATTGGATTCTCATTGGATTAGAATATTGATACATACATACATACATATCCTCACGCTGTATCCCTAACGCGATAGTCAGAGAGGACGGAGCTTTAGAATAGTGATATGTTTATTTAAATGGTATCTTCACACCATTTCTTTTATGTGGATAAAAAAACAACACGTCGCAACAAAATCAATATTACCTTGACGCCAATATACAGATATTTTGTAGTATACTCATTTTTTATTTTTTAATTTAAAAAAAATCGCCTAAAATTTTTTTTCATAATTTAATTGACTATTGTTTACTGGCGCTGGCGTTCCTTTCGTAATGTCTTTGAAAAAAAAATTCAAATTTGACTTTTATACTAAGGGTTGCATAATAAATTATCTCTGTGAAAAAAGTTGTTGAGTGCGAGTTTGACTTTCATACAGAGTTCCGTAAGACACATATGAAATGGTAAATTTTAAAATTTTAAGCCTTATTATATTTTTCGTGTAAACTATTCGTAGGAACTCTGCAATATATATATATCGCAATATATATTGCGATAAAATTCGATAGTTTCGAAGAAAAGAGGGAATGGTTTAGGTGAATTTGAATGCCTTTTTTTATGGCAAAGGGAGCAAGCGAGGTACCTGATGGAAAGTGATCACCGCCGTTCATAGACACCCGCAACACCCGGGGAGTCATTGGTGCGTTGCCGGCAAGAGGGAGATAGTCCACCGGCATTCTTTCTCACTGAACGAAACACAACAGTAATAGATGTTATTTCACGCCAATATTCTGTGAGAGGGAGATATTTCACCGGCCCAGCCGGCCCGATTCGTGCTGCAATGGAGTATCAAATTCTACCACACCATTCGGCCTCTCGTTAATTCTCGTACAACATAATATGTTCAATACATGGTTTATATGGACGTACATACGATATTATCATAAATGTTCTTTTTAGAGTCCCATAGCTAAATAACAAACAATGAATTACAATTTCGTTTGCCCGTAAGTCACAACCATTTTGCTCTAATACCATCGGCACTATATAGATGCTGGGGTGTATTATACGAACCGCTATATGTATAGGTATGTTGTATAACTAAGGTATGAAAAAAAAATTATAATGTATGTAAAAATGTAGGCTATATTGTAATAAGTTTTCAAAAATGATATAAGTAGAGGTCTCAAAGTGTTTTTTTTAAACCCAATAGTGGCTGAGATATGCGCTTCCAAAGTGAGTGGTAAAAGAAGCCAAGGAAGATCAAGGCTGACTTATGAAGATCAAATAGCAAGAGTGTTAGTCGACGGAAACGTCAAAAGCACTCGCATACCTAGGCGTAAGCGTATGGAGGAAAATGATGAGATTTGAGGAAGTGAAAGAAGTATGTGAGGACCGGGACGTTTGGCGCTCCGTCCTCTTTAACCACCCCGTTGGGGATACAGTGTGAAGATATGTATGTACGTAACGCGTCATAAGTGTTACTTCTCTCTATTTTTCAACTATGGAGTGTAAAATCCTGAAAAAATTTAAGCTCGTTTTAATCACAGCATCAATTGACTTATCACTTCGAAGCCTATAATTTTTGAAGACCCCATGTGTTTACGTGCATTGAATTTTTTTAATCCCTCGGTTACATGGAGTACTAGGCCTAATTTCACTTTTTCAAAATTTCGCGACACTATTGTATAGCGGTTCATAGAATCAACCAACCTTCCAAATTTTATCTATGTAGTGGCAATAGCCTGGGAGTAAAATGGCCGTGACATACAGATAGACGGCAGACAGACAGGTAGAAATTGTAAGGGTTCCTATATTTGCCATTTGACTACAGAACTCTAAAAATGACTGAAATTATAAAAAATTGGATAATGTGTACAGAAATGTTATCGCTATTCCTTTCTGTCTAATTTCACAGATAAAAAACTTTAAAATCAACGTTTAGCGCGTGAATGTCACCCAGGGCTAGCGAGGGAACCTTCCCGTCGCGGGAACGTCCCGAATTACCCACAAAAACAATAACTCACATAAATCAACTGGCTAGTTTAATATACTCACCACGGCGAGACGAAACTCGCGAAAAGAACGCATTGCTTTTAGTTTATTATTTTATGTTTTATCGTGAATTTTTATTAGCAATCTCCGAGTAAAAATTTACGACAGAACTTCATGAAGTGCTGTGGAAAACAAAATGGGTAATATTGATAAAATTAACTTGCATGTAGAGTTCAAAATATTTTCCTAACAAATACAGGGTCTGCTTAAGCTAAGTATGATAACCGTGTTTTAGTTTTTGAACAACGCAATAAATAAATAAAATGATTAAAACTACAATTGTAAACTTAAAACTGGCTAAGTGTGAGTCGGACTCGCGTGCCGAGTTCTGGAGCATCATTCAATGTATGTGTGTAATATATTATTTATGTGGAAACGTATAATTACCAAAAAATAAGGCGGATATAAACACAAACTTAACTTTGCAGTTGAAAAACACGTCCTCTCATCTCTCCGACTGCAAATGTAAGTTATAATACTACGAAGTTATAAATATAATGCACCTAGCTTTAACATATTGGCTAAACGCCATCTAAGTCACTTTCTATGGATGTTTTATGAAATTTTTACTTGTCCAAGTATATTCTATAATTTGAGCGACTACTGCTCGTTAACTTATTGAACTTAGCTGTGATAGTTTTCGTTTTAACTTCGTTATATACTTATATAATATTATACTTGTACACATATTAATATTATATACCATATACGAATAAATACAGACATACAACATACAATACCAAACACACACACACACTCATCTACACACAAACTTGCTAACAAATGTAACATTGTATTCCTTTATTATGTTATCGGCGACAATGTGTGAGAAGACGTATGAAATTTGAGGAAGTGAAAGAAGTATGTAAGGACTGCGACGATTAGGGATACAGCGTGAAGATAATATGTATGTATATATAAGCGTAGTCTATTCGGAGGGCGTTGATATCTTCAAAACAGTTTATTCTTCTGTGTGTACTATCGTTTCTGTATGTTTCTTGAATATGTGTGTGTTATAAATATGTATAAATTTATACTTCCACATAATATACCAGGTGCCGCGGCCAGCACTGCCGAGAACTTGAAGCGGTGTAAGTATGCGACTCTCTCTGAGAGTTTCATATTTACACCCTTTGCAGACGAAACTTTGGGTCCCTGGAGCCCCGAAGCCAATCGACTGGTTTCTGATATTTTTAAGAGACTGGTCGAGGCTTCGGGAGACCGCCGGGCTGGCAGCTTCTACCGCCAACGAATCAATTTGGCTATTCAAAGAGGCAAAGCTGCCAGTCTGCTGTACCTTAAGCAATGACAGCTTTCTAAGAGGCAACTTTGAGGAAGTCTATTATTTAAGATAATGTGTAATTTTAAGTTTGTAAATATTAACGTATGTCAGACATATTTTGGGGACGTTTTATTGTTTCTATAGTGACTCTTTGTTTCCAAAATTTTATCGATAAAACAGATATTATTGTTTTACTTCTGAGTTTCTATATAATAATATAATAAATTAGTTTTCATGTAGTAAAAAATTAACACACTGAACTGCCACATAGTGTTATGGTTCGAAAATCGAATTTTTAAATTTAGAGAATCTTTTAACTACATAGGAGCTCTTAACATTTCGCGATACGCAAAATTAACGTTAGCGGTTGTATATCCTATTGTAGGGGTTCGCTAAGTATTAGGGGACGTTGGTGAATTCGGGCATCAGTTAAACGTCGTCGATATGGTTACACATCGCAAAAACCGCACTTTCATTTCTCCGTTCACTTCAGAGTTCCTTCATCGACAGATAATAAGATTTTTCAAAAATATTTTTGATGTACAGACATGGCTCCGTTATAGTTGTATATTAGTATAAATGTGAATTCTAGTGGGTATAGTATCGTATACATATTATGTTTTAACAACTTACACGTTTTTATAAGTGCCACCTTAATAATATCTCAGTAGCTACTGAATGAATTATTGTCATGTAATTAGAAAGATGAGGCTAATATTATTACATTGTAATTTCTATAAATGTAATTTTATTTCTCTCTAAAAATAGACAATTTTCTTTGTATATTTTAAGAATAGGGCTTTCATTATTTTATATCCTTGTAAACGAACTTAGAGATAAAAAGCAACATTACGTGAAGCCGCACAAAAGTCTATGACACGAGCAATGACAAGAATTCGCTAGTTGTACTTGTAGCCAAATGCTGACATTAATCGTCTGGAAGTGGTATAGCATTATAATGGTACTATATTTATCGTAATAATGGTATTTTAATGGTACTGTTTTTATAGTAATGGTCATGGTAAAGAAATTCAATTTCTTTTTCTTCTTTTTTAACATGGTGTCCGCTTTTATTACAAATACGGATTCAAAATTTACATGATTACAATTACAATCCTAACTAACAGGGTTATTACCTAAAAATTTGTAGACAGCGACAGCCACGCAATCATTAGGCAATCGGTGACTAATTTTAATAAATAATTGGTATCATGTATGACGATTATGCGTCTATTGCGCCATGACCGTAAAATGGACTTTTCGCGATAGATTTAGCGCCACTATATGAATCACATTGTACAAATTCTCGTTTTGACAGCATATATCGCCCCATATTTGACTGTTGCATGCTGACTGCAAGTTAGGTAATAAACGTGCGGGATTATGTCGTGTTATAATTTTAAGTCTAATACATTTTTTATCCTAACGTTTCGACCGGATTGCACCGATCGCGGTCACGGGTAGATTCAATCTGGTCACCGCACTACCGGAAACGGAACTGAGTTACTATGGGACGTCGTATAAATTGCTCAATTATGCCTCGCAGTGCCATATCGCTGAGTTTCTACCGCTTAATACGTTTATCTCACACGATTTCATGTAATATTTATATTTGGCGCGTCGTACCACGTCGTTCCTCTACAGTGCAGTTCCGCTCGGTGCGATTTTACCTTTCTAGTGTTTTCAAAAGTGTCTCAAAACATACTATGACGTCACTTTATATCAGTAACAGACAATTTTATCCAGTTTTCATTATCTATCTTTTTATATTGTTCGTTCTTATTACATTATTTTTATACAGAAACATATAATAACAGCGAATAATCATCAGAAATTTATCGTACAGTTGTCACAACTTTTTGCTCGTTCCAGTAACTTTATGAAAAATATAGATAGATATAGACGAAATAAAAGTGGTGGTAGAGGCGTCTGGCACCGGCTTACTCTTGAAAGGCTTCGGCGAGACGACACGTCTAATTGTCTACTGACTATTGTACTAGCGGGATGAGAATATACCATTGCGTCTAGCGAATACGAACTACGATATTGGCGTTCAAGAAATATTTTAATTTAATTAAAGATTACAAGATATTTTTAAAAGTCAAATCTACTACCGATTCATAAAGAATCTTTTTCTTTCTTTCTTTATGGAATGGCGCACAGTTTAGTACATTTGCCAATGTCACGTATTAATAAGTAGAATTGTAGTCATAAAGGGTCTATAGACATGTGAAATATCTAATAAGTCATAGATCCAGACATGAATAGACCTATGCGTTACTGTAAACTTACAGTGACCTTAAATTCGTCGCCAGAATCGTAGCAAAAGAAATTGCCCATCAGTGTTCCTCTCGGATAAAATTTGGCTTAATTTGGAGCAATTATATTACTAAGTGGTGGCCAAAAGATGACATGAACTTCAAAAATTTAGTTTTCTAAATTACTATGGAGTCGTCTTATTTGTTTAAATAAGACTTCGAATTTTTTATTTGTGTATTACCCACATCGATAATAATTTAATTATTGTAAACTAAAAAGTCAGAGACAAAGGTATTCCTTGCGGGGTGATTCGCATGATTGATCGTTCAAATACCATCTGTTATACCAATTACGGTACAACCGAGGGAGTTAATTGTTCACGATATCAGGTTTGGATATATCATTGATTATATTTATCTATGTCCTATTAAAACTGCAAAGGAGTCCTATGTAATATATATCTATATAATACAAAAATTAATAGCTATTGGTCTGTGTGTCACTTATAGACTAGAATATCACTTGGGCGATTGATGTCTTTGTGTTATGTTCGACACATTACTGGAAAGGTTTCAAAAGTATTTAGAGCAATAGTGTATCCACTCTTGCGAAGCTGGAGCTATTCCCTAGTTCAAAATAATTTTGAACTAGCGACCACACATAATCAGACAGATAAATTGATTTGAATGTTCTTTTCAAGACTTTTCTGTTTTTAAAACAACTACACTAGGATTTTTCTACGTGTGTTTTTGTTTGATTGTTTGGTAAATGAATTTAACGGATTCCAATACAGATTACAGTGTCTGTAACATTTCGGTTTCGACGGCTCGAGGCCTGGTTTCAGAGGCGATGACTCGTCACCTACTGACTAATGCAGGTTTTGACAGGGCATAGCTACTTCAGTCAATATATGCATGGGTTAGATTAGAAACAAATGATATGGTTACACCATTGTGGTGGGGACCAGGATGGCGCTTATCACATGCTGGAAGGCTTCATGAGAGCTTCGGAGCGTCAATTCCTGGTCCACTAAATCGGGCGATATCTGTCCCTGCAAGCAACAGTAGCGGCTAGGCCGGTAGGTGAAGAATCGTGAAATGCCATATCTTTCTTTTCCTAGGGAGGAGGACTAATCCCGCTCAGGGACAACAACATCAGGGCGGTGGCAACTTACGCCTCGGACCGTCGCCGACGTTTTTTTTTTTGGTTTCTGAGAGGCGAAATTAAACCCCCGCGGGCTACCCAGCCGGACTCTACGACGACTGGGGAGTGTCGGACTCGAACAGACTAAACAAAACCCCTCTTTGCTGTTAACCCTAGTGGCTTTTACAGAGTCACAGGTCGCGTTGGGGCGAGCGCTGAAGGCGCCCTGCCAGATGGTCGACCGCCTGAGGGTTCCTCCAGCCGAGAGATGCCTCGTATGGAGGGTGGACCTCGGGCTCAAGGCGTCGCCAGGGGAGCTTTCCGCACCTGCGTGCATTTTAACGGGCTTCCTATTCGGGTGAGGGCCGGGCCTCTAGCGGACCCGGCCGGCGAGGCGGCTGAGGGCCGGTTAGTGTGTCTAGTGTTCCGCGTGGCAGTTTACAATGTGGCTTAAGGCCCGCGTGTGTGCGTGTAGAGCTACGTGATCGAGCTTCTAAATGTGAGACCCTACGGGTGTCGCGGGGGTCGTCCTCGCCTCCGCCGGTGGGGACGGTGCGGTCGTAGCCCTGTGGGACGCCTGCCCTGATGGGGCGTGGAGAGGAGAGCACCCCTTCGACTCTATAGCGGAAAGAGCGGTCCGACAAAAAGTCCCATACTATGCGTACGAGATCGTCGGGCACGCCGAGCCGGCGCAGCTTGTACACCAGCCCGGCGTGCCAGACTTTGTCGAACGCCTTCATCGAAGAAGAGGGCTCCCGTGCCTATAGTGCGACTCGGGCGGTTAAGGCTCTCCAGGATGTGTTCTGTGAGGCGGTGCACTTGTTATATGCACGAGTGTTTTGCTCGAAAGCCAAATTGCTCGTCTATGAGGAGACCGGAAGTGTCTAAGTGGGCTTTGAGACGAGCCAGATGGACCCGTTCGTAAATTTTCCCTAGCACGCTAAGGAGACTGATTGGGCGATAGCTATTAGGGCTACGGCGGGGTCGCCGACTCCGTAGCCTGCGTTATATAAAAAGTCTAGGGTGATCGCCTCCTGTCCTAAGAGGCGATTGAAGCGACATTTAGAGATTGCAGCCGATTGGAGTGGGAGCCCCCACTCCAAATCATCCATCCATGCGACCTCGAGAAAGACAGTGCAGCTGTCGTGACACTGTGAAAGTGAAAGGGGACTCTGTCACTGTTAGCATTAGAAGCCAAAAGCCCCGCATAACCCAGTTTCTTCCTCATGAAGCTCCTGTGCTTGAGCAACTATGCTCAGGTTTCTGTTAACTTACAAAAAAAGGATTTGTCGTTTTTTACATAATTATATTTTGTATTCTAATTATAATAACTGTTAGTTCTACATTAATTTTAATCACATAAAGTACCCACGTGTGATATTTTGTAACATTTTAGTAACAAGAACGAGGGTAGAATGGATTTCCTGCGTGTAGTAGGGCTGCATAAAAGCCTGATTTTGGTCATATAAGAGTTCATTTGTTGAGAATCCATCGAATAGGCAAGTACATAATAGTTGTAATGAAGAATTGATAGTGTGTTCATAGAGATCAGTGCTCCCGTTACATTTCATATTTAACACAAAATATTTAGTTCTTATTTGCCAGTAAAAGAATTATTAGACTATATTCTATAATAGGATTACTTTGAATGCCGCTCAATGTCCGCGATTCTTACAAAAGGTCTGGTCTCAGTAACTTTTGCTGATAACATATTTTTAATTTCTGCTATTTGAAAATTACTTCAAACTTTTTTTTCAATTCATAATTGTTTCTAAAAATAAACAAAAAAGATTACATTTATTTGTCATTAAAATTAAGTGTAATCATTGTGCCAGATATTACTCTGACGCAGCAAATCGTAACCTTGTGCGCGATCTACAAATGAAATTTTCGCATCGCTACAAAATAAATTGTCACGTACATATCCGATATAAATAGCTGTAAGAATTAGTATAAGACATGAGATGTAAACGACAGCTCTATGGCGTAACCACGCCGCGCAGTACCAATATATCATCTATCACAAAGTCCGCAGTATTATTTTACCAACATGAAGAAGCCCGAGAAGAATTACTGTAACAATCATCATTCATTGAAATTTAAGCAAAATATTTTTATATAAGTAAATCAGGTTTTTTGACAGTGATCTCTACAGTCTGTTCATAAAGAATAACAGTGAGATAATTTTTGGGTTAAATAAATTGTATAACAAGATTTCTAGGTAAATTTTGGCTGCTATGAATTTAAAGTAAACCTGTACTGAGAAGCAGTAAAAAAGTGAAGATATATAATAATTATGTTTTTGTCAACACGATCTTATAACAAAATTTCATAAATATTGAAATTTGTTGAAATTACATTGATAAAAACTATTGATATAGCTTAAATCATTCTTTTAAGAAATAAATAACACTCTATGTGAAGATATTTTTATTTTTTTGAGCTACAAGAATTAAAATATTATTATAGTTATCACTTTAATGTACAATATTCATGTTATAAATTCAAAAGTGTCTTATATATTATGTCTGTCCATTTTGCCGATTTTGATACAATTTGAACCCTGAGGAAATAAAAAAAAATAAAAAGGTAGAATAACTAATTTCTTAAGATATTATTTTTAAATTCCACGCAAACGAAATCTCGGGAAATAGCTATTAATTAATATTTTAAGCACCCCAAGCGGGACCATGTATTTATAATTCACCATACTATACTTGTTATTCTATAACAAATTTTCTACGTCAATACTCGCTCTAAGTAGCACCACACGTGGAGATACTCATTGTATTAATAATGAATTTTTGCTCAGACCGCCCCACTGAAGCCAAGTTAAATTAGATCAGCGAGTCCTTGAGAACAGTCAGTTGATGTTTATTGGATGCTGGCTTTCATCATACTCCTGAGGTGACAAATATTTAATAAGCAACTTTGCCATGTACATAATATGTACATGCATATGTATCACTCAAACACATGTAATATTTTATACAGTACATATTACATGTTCATATGTGTATTTTATGAACACATTATTCCTCACCTAGGGTATTCGAAAAGACAGAGAGTAAAGCATTACGATACATACATTGTTCTTTCACCTCCTTAAATGTCATAATTCTCCTCGCACACTTTTGCCGACGTATGATAATAATTTTCAGATTTTCATCAGCTAACGCTTTGGCTATATGATTTACGTGAAAACCAAGTGGTGTTCCATGACTTTCATGGTTTCGTGAATATGATTTTCGTGAAGACCTTAGGTTCTTCCATGGCTTTTGCTGCTACTCAATTTCGCTCTGTATATATCTTTCGTCAATTGCTCATCACTTATTTTTTCTAAAATTTCTACCCGTGCAAAGCCGCCTCGGGGCGCCTCGCTAATTTTAAATATTTTAATAATGAATTATTACCAATCTAAATTTATTTTCTGTTAATAGAGTAACTTCCTTAGAAATTTTTGTTATAAAAATGAATGAATGAATTTGACTTACGAAATTTCAATTTTGGAATAACCAATTTATCACGACCTCGGGTTTCCATACCATTAATATCGCATTTTTTTCCCATTCCCACTTCTTAGCCCATATGTGTGTTTTGAAACGGGCTTTAAAGCTCTCATATTTGTTACTTATTATGTAGGTACGATGATATTTTAGCTTAGAACTTGATTTTACATAGTACTTTACGCTAGTAAACTAATTAATCTGTGATAGTACTATGAATTCGGTATGGGCATAATAAAAGATAATTACACACACGCACACATTTAAATCAAAAGATAATTATGCACACATTTACATCAATTAGTGTAAAAAAGAGCTTATTCGATGAATGTGTGTAAAAATTTCAGGACAGCCGGCCAATTTTGGTGGCATTGGTTTTGAAGTACCTCCATTTCTTGAAGTTTATTTTTTATCTTGTCTATGGAAATCAATTTGATTGTTTGGAGATCTCGTTTTCATGAAAACTAAAACATATTCACATCAACACAATTCTATCGATTAACAACAAAGTAGCAATTTTAACTCAATGTAGCTGTCATGGTGTCATTATTGGAAAACCAAGCTGAATACTTCAGCAAAACTTCCTTTGAAAGCACCCAATCAATAGATAGTTGATCTTATTGCTAAGAATTAAGGATCAAAATACACAAGTTGTTTTCAGAGTTGTGCTGTTTCATTAGTGATGTCCACGGTAGTCAATAAAGGCGGCTTAGCAGCATCGATAACTTTGTGTTTTGCGATATTTATGCGTTCCACTTGGCCCAGGAACACCTGTTCGATAGTGTGCGTGCCAGACAGCATTGTCATGGAAATGTTTATCGAATGTTAGTTTTTTTTGCTAACACAGTAAAAACCTGAACACAGTTACCCAGCGCCTGAGGTGAGATTAACTGATTCAAAGCTTTTATTCTCTAAAACTACTGCGTTAGGCGTCCTTATTGCGTTATCGAGGGGCTCCGGCATTTTATATAAAAAGCACTGGAACCTCTCGCACTGTGCCGAAGAATTTCTCGCGTCCTCACAATGTTACGACAGCACAAATCACCGTGCTGTCATCCTCCTCGGGATCGCACGGATGGTCGACCGAAGTTTCAATTCCGATCGGCTGTTATTCAATTCGGTCAATTCCGTTGGCCAAAGGCTCGTTTAGACGCCTCTTATAACCGGCGGGGAAACCATATCCCTGTTCCGTCTTACTAGGCTGAAGATCCAGGGCGTACATTGCCACCACTCAGGCTAAGATTATTAGCATTATGTATTATTATTTAGCAAATTATTTCCTGATGAAATTGTAATATTAAAGATTATGAATTATACTTTTAATCAAATCCGGTAAAGCTAATAGAAAGGTATCTTGTTTATCTATCAACGATAAATAAAATTTAAAATATACATTCACGAATTTCAAAAGTGCTATTTCGGCGTTTTTACTGACTAATTATAAAATTTTATAGAGCAATTGCGACTAAATCGTGACAGCTTGAAATGTCTTTGAATCAGTTGTATGTGTTACAGTAAGATTGTGAACACCGTTAATTTATAATCTTTCTCTCGAGATAGTAAACTGTCGATAAATTGTGAACTGTACCATACCGTTTACAATATAACGTATTAGTTTTCGACAATTTGTAATACGTCTATGTCAAACCGTCAAATTGTGAACGAATCTGCACTTACCGACAAAATTCACAATCTGTCCGATATTATCACCCGTAAAATTGTGCACCGTCCTGATTGGTAGGTCTTGGCGGTAGCTCGTTATAACTTAGCTTCAAGTTAATGTTCAGCAAGTAACAGTTATTTATCACTGAAACTTGACTTATTTGGTTAATCGTAGGTTTAATTTTACCATAAAATGTAACTCTGTCAAAAATTTTTGCCATTTTCATCGCGAAGACTGTTATAAACCACACAAACATTTGTTTGTTCATGTTCAACGACAAACAAATGACAGCCAAAGATGGCGACGCGGGATGCATTCCGTCGCATACAAGTGTGATGCCAGTTCACAATTTGACGTGTTGACTTGGATAGTATATAAACTATCAAAAATTGATACGTTATATTGTAAGCAGTATTGTAATCTGTCGATAAATTGCGAATTGTACAATTCGCAATTTATCGAC
Source organism: Zeuzera pyrina (assembly GCA_907165235.1). Classification (NCBI taxonomy): domain Eukaryota; kingdom Metazoa; phylum Arthropoda; class Insecta; order Lepidoptera; family Cossidae; genus Zeuzera; species Zeuzera pyrina. The sequence continues at coordinate 1,997,546 of OU015622.1, forward strand.
AGATTACAATCTCACGAGGTAGATAATAAACTAACGGTGTTCACAATCTTACGGTGACATATACAATTGATTTATGACGGCAGCACATAGTCAAAGTCAGTCATAAATTAATCTAATTATTCAAGTAAACCCAATTACAAGGTATTTTTGAAGGTAAAATCTACTTTAGTTCGGTTCAAAGAGAAAACCTGGAGACAGAAGAACCAACAAGAAACTCAGTCAGATATCTTTTACATAATGAACGGCCTTGAAATTTTAACCACTCCCTCAACATTATTACAATGCTGACCAATTATTCAAAACAATTGACTTTTAATTCGGATTCATTTCCAATTGGATTAACTTTTTATAGGACTCCTTTTTTTTTCTTTTTTTTTAACCAACAAAATAAAGGAAATTCTCAAGTAGACACGTATATTTTTATGTGTAAGCACGCAGAACTTTTTACAGAGTAGTCCGATTTTGAGGATACTTTTTTTATCGAAGAAGTTGTCCAGAGTGCTACCATAGAACTATAGTTAGGATCTGTTGATGGAGTAGTTATAAATATATTTTGATGATCCTACTTATGGATAGACCTACTCTAGATTTATTTAGACTAAGGGACCAAAGGATAAAAGTGAAAAATAAATTAGCCGACTTCAAAATAAAAACACTGAAAATTACAAAATAATTGTCCTTTTCTGTTTTGAAATCGGTTGAATTTTTTTCTTTATAATAGTACAGTTTCATACTACTTTTATTTTTTTTAATATACTATTGTTCATTTCAGGTGAGTGGTGACAGTGCATGTGTTAACCGGAACTGCAGATGATTTCATTCGAGCTGTAGTATTATGCACTATACTCAAGGTAAGTTTCATAATAATATTATTTTTCGTACGTATTACAAATACGGAGACGGATATGAACATTAAATTAAACGTGTTTAATTTCTGAACTTTGTGTCCTAAACTAAACATAGGAATTTATGAAACAAATAGCTGTTACGGGCAGGGCTCGGAACCGGTTTCGAAATAGTGGTTAATATCGTTCTTTAACCGATGATAGTTTCGTTCATTGATTATTGATTAACCGGTTAATGAAGAGAATGATTTCGAATAAACTGAAATAATGTCGGTTACCGGTTAGTGAAGAGAACGAAACTAAAACCGATACTGAAACTTAAATTAAAGGGTTTTATTCAGATGTACGTTGCCTGCCTAGATCGATTAAAGCCGAGCGCAACGCACTCCGCGCACCATCGCGTCACCGTCATGTCATGCGACGCGTTCTTTCCTTTTTCTGTACGCGCTGGCTATGGTTCATTCATCTTATTTTCATGTACTAACTTGTATTTGTTGTAAGTCACTACCGAGTAGACGAAATCGCATGCAAAAGCTAGAATCGGAAAGAACATGAGGAAACTAAAAAAAACAGTTAATTTTGGTTAACAGAACCGGAATATCTAAAAAACCGGTTTTTCAATTAACCGGTTAAAATACCGGTAACCGTAACCCAAACCGCAATCAAATTTCGGTTCAGGGTCAATGACATAAACCGGTTTGGAAAATTAACCGGTTTCCGAGCCCTGGTTACGGGCGACTTCGTTTGCGTGGAATAAGGAAAAAGTAGCGTCTGTCTTACCTCAGGGCTTAATCTATTTCCATTCTAAATTTCATAAAAATCAATCTGTTTAAGAGGAGAAGAATTACGAACACAGGCATATCAGAGTTTTATGTATAAAATGTGATATAGAGCATATTATGATATAAATATAGAGCGTCTTTAACACTTAAAGAGTAAATTACTCTTTTTAAGGACAGTTTTATAATGTCCAATTTTACGAATATAATTTTATCTAAACCAATGCCGTAAATCCTCTATAATGAGTTCAGAAACCGTAGCTTATGACCTGCATTATATCAGTCAGTGTCATACTATTATCTGCATCTGAGATATAATGTTATACTAAATTTCATTATACAATTCAAAAGAATTTCATTATGATTTTTTAAAATATCGCCTCGGTTCACGCCACAATTTGTCTATATGTTTAAAAATAAGATTAAAAGAAATACCCACGCATGCGCTGTTTCAATAACTGTACTATTCAAAATGTATGTAAATAAATAATTTTACATTTTTACAAAAAATACAAAATACAAAAATTCTATATTACAAATGTTTTTTTATGAGATGAATACATGTCCGATATAGCTTCCTCACTAGGCAAAGCCTGTATCGAGGAAGCCAAAAACTAAAGAAAAGGTCTCACAGCTACGATCCTCTGGCGATAGTGAAGTTTTTTCACACATTTTTAAATTACAGTAGAAATGCGATCTCTTAGAAAGATGTGCGGTGTCACCCTTGCGGACAGGATAAGCAATGAGGAGATATGCAGTATGATAGGGTCGCACGACAGTGTTATTGTAAAAATGAAGAAAGGAATGCTTAGATGGTTCGGGCACATAGAAAGAATGAGTGATGAAAGACTGACGAAGAAAATATACAGAGCGAAAGTGAGTGGTAAAAGAAGGCAAGGAAGACCAAGGCTGACTTATGAAGATCAAATAGCCAGAGTGTTAGCAGACGGAAATGTCAAAAGCTCTCGCATACCTAGGCGAAAATGTGTGAGGAGAATGTTGAGATTTGAGGAAGCGAAAGAAGTATGTAAGAACCGCGACGCTTGGCGCTCCGTCGTCTCTGACTACCCCGTTGGGGATGCAGCGTGAGGATGTGTATGTGTGTGTATGTATTTTTACATTACAATAAGTACAGTAAGTAATTCAATTATTCTGTTTTCTTTATGGAAATTTTCATAGTTAGATATTAAAATAAGTACTATGTAACTCGCTTTCACTTTGCCCAGCTCGTCCTATAAACTTTTGAATTCGCACCTCTCATTAACGACAGTAGCTTAAATAATTTAAACCTATCAGATTTATTTCATATAAAAACTGCTTTTTTTGGATTTCGTACGTCTAGAACACTGGTTCCCAAACTTATTTTGTCTACTGAGTCGAGAGCTCATGCAGTCGTTGTCTAAGATGCCTCCTAGCTAAATGAAATTACAAATCACCCCCCAGGCCTCTACACAACGCCCCCATTTTTTTTCTGGGTCTCTTACCGCCCCCCTTTAGGCCTGCAGCGCCCACAAGGGGGCGTTATCGCCCACTTTGGAAATGGCTGGTCTAGAAACTAGGTATTCGAAGTACAAATTTGTAATTTGACATAGCAACATTTTGTTACACAACGTTATTTGTAGTTTTAACACTTGAGATTTTCCATAAGCCTTTACTCCTTTGTGAAACATTCTGACTCATCTACTGAATAACACTTATTTGGACCTCATGTTACTTTGAGGTTATGAAGCATTTTTTTAAATTGCTTTTCAATTATTCCATAATACCTACATTTTAATAGCGAAATATATATTATATAGTAACTTATAGTAATGAACGGCTTGCATTGCATTGTAACTATACTACGATGTCTGCTGTGATTTAGACCAGACATGCCGATTTGGTTGATTTCACTCGATGCAGGCGCGGTATATTGTCACAATTAGAGGGTGATTTTGAGCTTGTAACGTAGAGAAAGATATTATATTTTTACCGATTTTAAGTATTTGAAATCTGTTTTGAATATATAGTAATCTTATACAATACATAACGCACCAGAAATAGAAATGGCTGCAGGTTTATGGGCTGGACACGGTCCATTTCTATTTCAGATGAATTATACGAATTGAAAACGACTGGAAGAAACTAAAGACTATTGAATGTATTAAAGACAAAAGGAAAGAAATAGATGCTATGTAATATATATCTAAAACGGGAAATTTAACGCGATTACCTTTTTATTTTGGCTTGACGTTTCGACCGAGTTGCATCGGCCGTGGACTCAAGCAAATCTCAAGCAGTTTGCTTGAGACCACGGTCTATGCAACTCGGACGAAACGTCAAGCCAAAATAAAAAGGGAAACATGTTAAATTTCCCATTATAGATATATTTTATAATGCAACGCGAAAGTTTAAAAGTTTATAGATGCTATGTATTTACAAAAAACGTGATCTGGCGATAGTAGAATTTAATATGTAGTGCTTTGTTTGTCGTAGCATTATAAGATTTTTATAGTCTCCGCAGTCACTAATTAAGTTATAATAAGCGTTCTGCATTTCCATTTTTAAGACAGAACACTAAAATGACAATGCTAAAAATCGCTATACTGGTCCCAGAGTAACCGTTCTATTTAAAAAAATATATTTTAATGTCTTACGATTTTCTGAGTGGTTCATAACTTCCTCAAGCTAGCGCAAGCAATGATCAAAATAAAAAGTATTTTAAGTAACTAGACATTCATTATGGCTGAATAACGCTGTAAGCATTGACATTTTTGTTCTGTATATTACGTTATATTAAGGAGATTTATGACAAAAAATAACTCTGTCCTAGAATTCAAAAGCGCTAGATTTTCAAAACCATTGCAAAATATATCTAAAAATGAAATTACTTTTTTCGTAAATGGACTTACAGGAAGATAGCAAATTGACGACGCTGTCCGAGTTTGACCTATGAATTATGACACACCTAACGTCATTGACTTTGACATTTCAGATTTTTATGAAATTACATTTCACCATTTACAAACATATTTGCTTGTGGAAGAACGTGTCAAATCGTTTTTCTGGCGATTTCATTAGATTGTGTATTAATAACAACCTCTGCTGTGTCTTTAGGTGCTTCCTTCATCTATATGTTTACTTTTGGTTATATTCAACTTGACTTCTGTAGTCGTTTTGAAAAACGACTGGCGTGTTGTTTTTTGGTAAGCGCTTTTCATTTTTTTTTGTATTATCTTCAGATCCGCTAGCTATTTTCTTCGGTTACTACTATACTATTTCGAAGTTCTTTTAATAGCCCATACAATAAAATAAATGTTAATAGTAGACATGCAAATTTGTGGATGGTGCAAAGTTCCATAGTTTTTGAGCAGTCACTTTCATTTTCTTTCTTAATTCTCAAAATATAGGATTGACGCAAACACGATACCTCACGATACGATACCTAAGAGGTACGTGTCCTAACATGTCCTTACAGTGTCTTTTCTTTTGGCCGAATTTCTAGACTTTTACTAACGTGCGTGACTAGTGACTAGGGAAGAGTCACAGTACAACGATATACAGCTGAACATGACATATTTTTATTTTTGTGAATACTAGTAGTCCAAACTCTAAGATTTGCAAGTATTTTGCAATTAATTATTTCATGGCCAACTGTGCGAGGTTCTCATGCTTACTATAGCTAACTATTTTACTCGTGGTTGAGCTCAATAAGATAGAAAGAGACAGGAAAATTCGTTTGACACAGGGTGATAAGAGTGACAATTTATTATGTTTATCGCTCCGAATACGATACACATTTATTACATAATTTCTTAATTAGAACAAAAAGATTCACGTGTTTTTTTAGCGGGAACGGGAGAAGTGAGGTTGTCATTTTATTTAGGTTATCGATTTTTATCATTTTTAGGAGTTTTAAAGTACAACAGTGATAGTATATTGCGTTTTAAATTTCTGTGTAAGTGAAAATAATGAAGTAGGTCTAAATAAACATGTGTAGCTAAAATTCTCACGCTCTTCCAAGAAGTCCTTTACAACTTCAGTAAAGCCTACTATCACTTTACTGGAGGAGTTTTACGATATAAAAAAACTGATTTACTTATAATTCTACTTATTAATACGTAACATTGTCAATTGCGCTAAACTGTGCGCCATGCCATAAAGAAAGAAAGAAAAAAAAGATTTGCGTATTTATGTTGCAAAGAAGCTATGGTGGGCGCTTGCTTAACTTTATTCTTGCATAACAAAACGTGATGACGAGGTTCAGTAACATGCTTGTTCAGCTGATACTTAGTAACTCTTACATCTCCTTTTATTATAGGCATTTTTCTGAAACGGATAACATATTAAAAACTTTCTCTGCGTTTACGTAAAGTTTTCAATGTGACTGGTATGCATTCCCAATAAGCAACGACGGTTTGTTGTTATGTTTGAGGTTAGATGACTTTCGTCTGACCGCTCATAGCAACGGATGTAGACAAACACTGTCATAAGTGCCCACGAAAACGTAGGCAAACTATTTTATGCCCTCTTGTTATAGCGATATTGAAAATTCATCACAGCGGCTAATTAACATGACTCGTTTTTTGTAACGTTAAAATATTTGTTTGTTAAAACTATTCCAACTCACCAAACTTTAATAGCAAACATACAAACAAATACAAAAACAGCGCTTGATATTTATAAATAAAATCTTTAGCATCGCTTGTACTGTGATACCATCTTTTATCAAAACGATCTACAAAGTGGAAATTTATGGGGGTGTCTGTCAGGTAAAGGGGGTGTGAAAGGGGTGTCCAATCAGTCGGTGATCACGTTTAACACAACCCTAAGGACGGGTGAGTGGATATAGTTGAGACCTTTTGTTTGAGATCTTAGTGAAAATCAAAGTCAGCCTCGGTCACTTTGTAATTCTACTGTCGCTCGCCTTGAAATCTTTTCAAGATTCTTGGTCTTAACTCTACATGCCCGAAGCATCTAAATATTCCATTCTTTATTATTAACCAAAATGGTAAGGACACAGCCCTATGTCACAGCAGACTTACTAATCATTTTGCTGTTTGGCACAAAGATATTTCATTACCAAAAAAGTTTTGGACCCAATATTCTTTAAAAATAAGCAATAAAAAGTTACACGGCATGACCAAGGTTGCACGACAACGTAAAAAAACGAAGAAGGGAATGATTCGATGGTTTGGACACATAGAAGAAAATCTAAGAAGTAAAAGTGAATGGTAGAAGCTAAGAAAGACCAAGGCAGACTTTGGAAGATCAAATAGCTAGAGTAATAGCTGATGGAAATGTTAAAAGCACTCGAATACCTAGGTGAAAGCGTGTGAGGAGAATGATGAAACTTGATGAAACAAAAGAAGTTTATAAGGACCACGATGCTTGAAGCTACATTGTTTCTGACTACTCTATTAGGATACAAGCGTGAAGCTAATATACACTATTCTTTAAATTTTTGTCTGTCTGACTTGCTACCCCTAGTTGATTTTTTAGTTGATTAGTTGACGGCTTTTGGCCGTTTTCGACCATAATATTTTCATCCAATTCTACCATACTGCTTAACTAATTCAAGGCGCATCTATTCTAAATTCTACAACAACAGTAGGCATTTGTTTCTTGATATAACCATAATAATCGTGAAACGAATCTTTGAACGAGCAATCGTATTACGAAATTGATTGAAACAAATCCTTATATTAAAGTAACCTTATAAGTTAATTTAAAAACCACACCGACCACAGGTTCGAAAAGAATTTCCACTGAATTAAAAAAGTAGCATATGTCTTTTCTCAGATCTTAATCTATCTCCATTCTAAATTTCATCAAAATCGGTTCAGTAGGTTAGCCGCGAAAACGTAACTGACAAACGAAACTAGATAACAAAGTGTTACAGGGATATAGTTCATGTGTCTGTGTTCTGTATTTGTGGTTTATATAGTCAGTGGAATAAATAATAAAGGTTTTGGCTCGGACTAAGAAACACAATGGACGGAGTCATAACAAGTTGTCGCTTTCCCGTCTCTTTCTATCTCATTGAAGTATAACCACGAGTGAAACAGTTAGCTATAGTAAGTATGGCAACCTCGCACTGTCAGTGTAATTCATGTAAGCTACAGAGTCGGTCATGAAATAATTATTTGCAGAGTACTCGTAAATCTTAAGTGTTTTGATTACTAGTATTCACATTCACATGGAAAGAATGAGTGATGAAAGACTAACGAAGAAAATCTATAGAGCGAAAGTGAGTGGTCAAAGAGGCCAAGGAAGACCAAGGTTGACTTATGAAGACCAAATAGCTAGAGTGTTAGCCGACGGAAATGTCAAAAGCACTCGCATACCTAGGCGAAAATGTGTGAGGAGAATAATGAGATTTGAGGAAGCGAAACAAGTATGTAAGGATCGCGACGCTTGGCGCTCCGTCCTCTCTGCCTACCTCGTTGGGGATACGGCGTGAAGATAAGGCGTATATATGTATGTATTCGCAAAATAAAATATGTCATATTCAACTGTGTATCGTTGAACTGTGACCTTCCAAAGACATGCACATTAGTAAAAATCTGGACAGTCGGTCGACAAAACGAGGTCATTTTAAGGACACGCCTTTAGAGCAAATACTCCGTCCATTGTCACTTGGTCCAAGGGTTTCGGTGTTAGTAAGTAAATATTATTCAATCATTTGTTTTTTTGTTTAAATACCTGCTTGATATCTACCCCAAAGCAAAAGTAAGTTAATATAGCCTATATACCTGAGTACCTACGACATAAATTAACTCACAATAAAATATTTCTTAAATAATAGAATATAATTATAAAGGAAAATATGTTCGACTGTTACTGAAGAACAGACAAACAAACGCATGTAAGTAATTATAAGAGCATAACTTTTCCTTTAGAGGTAAACTAAAATGAATGCAATTATCATCAATGATGACTGAAATGAACAACATTCTTGCCTTAGCTTCCTCTCATTATGAATTTACCTATATAAAATATAATTTTTATCAATCCTCCATTCGAAGCCTCAAGCCTGCTGATGCGTGTTTCACCTGTCAACGAAGCATCCTCAGGAAATTCCACAGAATAGATTTAGTCAGCTAGGCAGCACTGAATAATATTCCTTTCATGTGATAAACTCCTAAAGTCTTTAGCTATTTTCCGCTCAAACTCCAAAAACCACCAATCGACACATGTTTCGCTTCTCAACGAAGCATCCTCAGGATATACCAGAGATAGGATTCCGTCAGCTAACCAGCACCGAATCATTCCCAAAATCCTTAGCTATTTTCCGCTCAAACCCCAAAAACCACGTCGGTCAGCTAATCAGCACCGAATCACATGAAATGGAATTCCGCAAAGGAATACCTGAGTCTATACGATATTCCTTTCAATACATTTCTTTCAGTATAGCATAATTACCCTTTCAATAAAAACTTGATCCTTATAATTTGTAAATCATTTGTAGCAATTTAATAAAGCACTTACCATATTACTCACCGTTAATAAATACGTCAGGTATTTTAATCCCTGTACACATTTTGTAATTATTAGACAATTTGTCGCGCCAAACTCCCCCTAGCATATTAACTTAAATAACCACTCATTAAAACTTTATTTTATGCGATTTTGGACTGTATTTGTCTGTTATAAAAGCTATATTATGACGATTTACAATTTGTTGAATGCAATATTGTTTCCATTTGTTAATATGATCACATAGGATAAGCGTTTGCTCTATTTACTTATTAGAAGGGCAAGGAACTCATTAAAATTCAGAGCAGGAGATTCCTTTGTGATATATCGTACCTTTATTAATTTTGTACTTTAATGAAAAGCCTAGCGATTGTAAACAAAATTTTAGCACGAAAAGTTAAAAACTTCGAAAGTTTATACATAGTATCTCCAACAAGATTAACAGAGCCGACGGCCAGCCCAGTATCGTGGTTTCTAGACGTTACGTACTACGTACCTCTTCCGCTCTTTCACATCTAATTAATTATTTTCTTTCTAAATTTACGCAATCTATACGACTGCTATTGACATTCCTGTTATATCTAAAGATAAAACAAAGGACACAGAACACAAAACCAACTGATGTCTTTAGCTGAATGTCGATAGGTATGCTTGTGTTATCCATGTTGTCCATGGTTAGATTTTTGTCAAGAGTAGTATAGAAACCAGCTATTTATAAATTAACTTGCAGTTTGAAACATTTTGTGATCTCACTAGCTTCATCTAATTGACATGACATCCCCTTTATCCCTAATGGGGTAATCAGAGAGGATGGAGAGCCAAGTTTCACAGCCCTCATACTTCTTTCCCCTGCTCCAATTTAACACTTTGGCTATTTGATCTTCATAATTTAGCCTTAGTCTTCATTGGCTTTTGAAACCACTCACTTTTGCTATGTAGATTTTCTTCGTCAGTCTTTCATCACTCATTCTTGCTGTGCCCGAACCGTCTAAAACTTTCGTCAGTTTTACAGTAACATTGTCATGCAACATTGTCATATTGCGTATCTCTTCATTGCTTATTTTGTCCACAAAGGTGACACCGCACATTTAAGAGATCGCATTTCTACTGAATTTATCTTACTTTCACTTGATTTTAGACATATCCAGGACTCACTATCGTGCAATAGAATTGGCACCAACACCGCATTGTAGATGGCCATGGCCAGCGCCTCAAATCGACAGCTATTCACAAAAGTAATACTCATTATTCACGATATAGTCATTTATTGGTCAACTGTTTTGATTAATTAGTCAATGTTATAATGTGATTGTTCATGGAGCGATAGAAATTTTAATTTAATTCAGCATCTCAAAGCGAGACTCGTCAATGGATAAGTAAGTAGATTTTTTAATTATCAGTGTACAGCTTTCTTGATCATTTTCATAGGCATTATTCTCTCCCGATTCTCTTAATATATTGGTCACTTGCAGCCACATAGCTTTCAATTGTGTGTAGAATTCCTTATTAAAAGTCTAAGAGTGGCTTGCACCAACTATTTAAAATCGTTTTGAGGATTTAACATCTCACTTGCTTCAAAGATTTAATTGTTGCTGCAAGCGAGATGTCAAATCCTTAAATCGAGATTAAATAGTTGGTGCAAGCCGCCCTTAATGCTTAGTTTATGGCCATAACTTAATCTAGTACATTAAGCATTCGTTCATTTATTTACATAAACACAATATTTATGCCTACATAATTATTGTAAGGACCACGACGCTTGGCGCTCGGTCCTCTCTGACTACCCCGTTAGGGATAAAGCGTGACGATATGTATGTATGTATTGTACGAAAATTCTCTATCTACGTGCATTTTAACGATATTTCAAATGTAATTATTTATATATACAAACCTACATGTCTTCACGCTGTATCCCTAACGGGGTGGTTAGAGATGACGGTGTGCCAAGCGTCGCGATCCTTACATACTTCTTATTATTTACATTTATTGTAAAGTTATGTTTAAAAACTAAAACCTGAATTTTTGGTTGATTCTTATCAAATATAATTTAAAGTATGAAAATACTACAAACACACGAAATGAAAAAAGTAAAAAGTTGCCTGTAAGAAATAATTTCTCTTCAGCAGAAAGGCCACCTTTAATACCATTTTGTTAATTCGTGCAATGCAGTAATAACATTGTTAATTAACAAACTTTTTTGGATACACGTGTCGCATCTAATGAGGCGTTTTTGGGAACTGAATATTATACGAGAATTTTCAATAATTTTCAGTAATCCATTTCAAGTTTCATATTATGTTGCGGTATTTTTGCAAATATCAAACCTTCTCACGACACTGTACGTAAGCTCCCTCGGTTTACCTTCAGACCACTTGAGACGCGTCTAGAGTACTAAAATGGGTGAAAAAAACACTGAAATCCAAGGTTATTCTCCATTTAACAATGCAAAGATCTGTTTCATTACAAAATAATGTTGAGTCTATTATTTGCATCAGACTTTTGCTAAATATTTTTATTGTTTTATTTGGTTAATCCACGCAAATCGAAGCGTATGTCTGTCATTTCGAAATAAAATCTTCATTAGTATTTTTTTTTTAAATGTAAACGTCAATTTTTGTCTATTTATCAGGGCTAGTCTCCAAAACGGCTGAGCAAGTTTCGACAAAAAAATTAATAGGCAGAGGATAAAAAATTAATAAAACAAAAATAAAACTGTTTTAACTATTAATGAATGAAAAATTTTAAATACTTAGAAAATTTAAAAAAAAAATTAAATAAAAATATTTATAATACAATACAATATATAAGTTAAAAAAAAAATTAAGCTGACTAGCTAGGGATATACCATGAGGATATGTATGAGGATATATACGTGTATGTGTGAATGCGCATTTGCGTTAACGTGTGTGCATTGGCGTGTGTATCTTTAAGCTTCATCTGGAACTACAGTTTCATGTCATGATTGCAGACAATATATTGGAAAAAATCTAAACTAATAATAAAGAGGTAAAATAAGTAAGTTTGGATGTAGGAAGTAATCTCTGAAGCTACTCATCCCATTTAAAAATTGTTTCACCAATGTTTAAAATCGACCTTCAGTGTTAACGTAGGCCATATATTATCCTGTTTTCCACGGAAACGAAGTCGCGAGCAACACGCGTGTTAAATACACAAGCTTTGCCATCGCCTTCAACCTTTTAGGTTTGATCGCTTCATATTTTACTACGTTACAAATGGAAGCTACTGTCCAAATTTCATGTTTCTAGCTGCGGTAGTTTAAGTTGCGCAATGCTGAATCAGTTAATTATTGTTATTATAATTATCTTATTTTATATTATATAAACTAGCCGTGCTTCGTGATTTCGCTCGCGTTAAATTTGGTACGTTTTGGTATAAAAAGTAGCCTAGATTGCTTTTTAAAAAGTTCTCTATCTGCCAATGAAAGTCCCGTCAAAATTGGTTAAGCCATCTGGGAGATCAGTCCGCATCCAAACAGATAGACGTACAGAAAGTGTGTATGAATTTTTGTTACATGCGAATAACCATATAAGCTTAAGAAAAAGCCTTTATTTACTTGTATGGATTATATAATTTGAATACTTTATATATAGCAAAGAGTGTGCGGTAGTATGTTTGCGGCCAAAATTTACGTCGCAAATACTTCCAAAATCCGCATAGCGAACACTCAGGTGTTATATTTTTTCACTGCACACGGATGCGGGTAGTACGTACTTAGACCACAGCTCGGAGTGCACATGCATTATTGAGTGCCACTGAGTGACGAGACGCGACGTCAGCGTCGTTTAGATGGGAGAGTATGCTTGAAAGGAAATTAATAGCGTAACAGGCACATTTTGTAATTATTATTAATTTCTAAAATAACAGAGATTTTTTTTTTATTGTTTTTTTTTATAAACAACCATAAAACGTAAAGGCGGTAGAGTGAACTCATTTTCTTGAAGTTAACGTATTTAGCTTTTTGTCTTATTTGAATAATTCAATAATTTGGAACTAAATTTATAATTGTTTTTGCAATCTTATACCTATGTTTAGATAGTCTGACTTATGATATCCCCGTATTAATAATGAGGATGCAATCAAAAAAAACTAGTAGTTATGTTAAGCAGAAAGCTCATAAGTTTGACATACAAAAAAAAATCTTAATTCCTGTTTAACTTATAATTTGTCGAAATTGCTGTTACATGAATGCACATAATATATTGTGAGTACCTATATTCGTAACAATACATCCATATTTAAATTAATGTTCATACTGATAGCATTATCTACTTGTTTCAAGTTGAATCGGCAGTTTAAACGCTGCACAGGATTTGATGCGCCAGACGTTATCTCAAGCAGTGCTATTCATGTGACGATGTATCCGCGATACACGACTAAGGTTGTGTAAGCCTGGAATGAGTTTTTACAAAAACGAAGCTAAATACGAACTTTCTAATTATGTTGGTAGAAGATTAAATGTTTTTTTGGCATAAAGTTTCGTATTAGTAGTGTTTTTAAGCTCTGATGCTGAAGCAAGAAGTAAATATATTCATATATGTGTGAACAAATTTAAGTTCTGATATTTGAAAGAGACGTGCAGACGAGAAATGAAATATTGGTAAATAGAAAATGTTTTGAACAGGCGAATCAAAATGTATATTTGGGGAGTATGTTTTCGAGGGATGGAAGATGTGAGCTGAATGGATAGGCGGGTAGCAGCTGGCAATAAATATAACGACAGGCTATCCACGTTAGTTAGCAGTGTAAATGTATCCAAATTTGTGAAAGTGGCCATCCGCAGTACGGTATATTAACACCGTACTGTGGATGGTTACTTTAACTTCGTTATGTGGTAGTGAGAGCTAGATATACCCGAAATTGAGTACTATCAATTTCATTGTAAGGCCAGGATATGCCCGAAATGGATTAAACATAAGATGAATGCAGCGGAAATGCGATTTATCAGAAATATGTGCGGTGTCACCCTTACAGCAGTTTGAACGATAGTGATATCGTCAAAATACAGAAAGCAATGCTTAGATAATTTAGGCTCATAGAAATAATTATGTCGATACTGGGACAATACTAAATCGTGTCTCGTGGCATAAAAGTACGAGAAGAGCTGACCTCGAATGATATAAAATAAATACAGCCAGGGAAAAGAAGGAGAAGAAAGAATGGGTGATGAATAGGAGATGAATGGGTGATGAATGGCTGACGAAGATATCCAGAGCGAAATTAAGTTGCAGCAAATGCCAAGGAAGGTCGAGATTCTTTTAGTGCCAATATTTCTAAAAATTAACTCATAATTTTTCATGTCTGTCTGTCTATCTATCCATTTGTTAAAATCGATTTACTCCGTCACATTTACAACCACTGAGCTTACGGCTTACGCCATTTTGTCTACGGATACGTAAATGCAAGTGACTCATATAATTTCGGCTCAAACTTCTAAAATAAAATCGTAACTTGATTTCAATTTTTAACAGCTTCCAAATTATATACACATACATCATATATTATAAGTTACATAAAGCTCAATTAGCCAAAGTTTCAACACATGTTGCGTCCAACAAAGTACACGGAACAATAAAAGCCGTTATGCGTACGCGTAAATATTCTATGCAAGTACACGATTGGGAATCATTTTTTACATAGAGTTACGAAAGCAATTTCACAAATTTTATTAGAAAAGTTTCAGGCTTCTATTAAGTTGTCCAGGCGTCAATGGCCGAGTGGTTTGAGAGTGGGAATCACACGAAGGTATAGTCAGATACAGATTTTTGGCTGAATAATCGCCATATAGACTATTGGAATATTTCTAAAATTCTATACTTCAAAATAAAATAAAACTAATAAAATGCATTTGATATTTTCTTTATAAAAGAAGGGGCAACCGTACAAGAAAGTCACCTGGTAGAAAGTGATCACCGCCGCCCATGGACACCCCAATGTCCGGAAAATCACGGGTGCGTTGCCGTCGTTTAAGGAAAGCACGGGACAGGAGAGACGGGCCACCAGCACTCACTCACCGAACGAAACACAACAGCAATAGATGCTGTTATTTCACGCCGATATACTGTGAGAGGGTGGCATTTCACCGGACGAGGCGGCCCTATTCATGTTGCAATGCAGCTTAGCTATACCACACAAACATTTTCAAGCGTTTTATTTCGCGCGTATGCAAGTGGCACTTAGATCATTACATAGGGCGCGTTAATCACAATGTGGACGTTTTTAAACAGTAGCAATTTACTATGTTTCCGATTTTCGTTATATGTAGTTAGTAGTTTTAATAAATGTAAAAAAATTGCTATTTATCACTTGCACCAGTATACGTACGATCTGTCGATACAGGTTTTAGTTAGCATTTTCTTAGTTCTTTGTAACCCCGAACTCTGTTAGTTGATAGTTAGCCAACGTTCTATTGTCACGTGAAACAATGGGATGAGTTATTTATGGGTACCTTCATTACAAAAACACCTGCGGGTATCTTTGACATAAATACTTCCCGTAACATGCTTAATGCATATTTATTATGTTTATGATCATATCTGCTGCTTTTAAAAGAGTGAATAAATTAATAAATAAATATTCTACAAATTGCGTGGTGCGACGAACTCTGAGAGCTACCAGTAACTCTCAGACTCCAAGCCAAGAAAATGTTGTTTCCGAACTGGACCTGACAAAGGATTGGACCTAGAGCCAACCGATCTACTATCTCACCAACGGACCAGTCAATATTATAGTATTCTTCTAATTGTTAAATAGGAACGCTATAAAACTATAGCTATATAAGGTTTGAATTTTGTCGTTTTATCACGTTGTTCAAGTGAATTTGTTCTTCACCTCTGCTCTCTATGGCATTATCTATAAGATTGATTTTACCAGTTGCAGTTTGATTAAAGTCAAAGTCAAATCAATATATTCAAGTAAACTTTATTATAAGGTATTTTTGAACATAATATCTACATTAGTTTGATTCGAAAATAAAACCTGGACACAGAAAAACCGACAAAAACTCAGGTATTACACTGTTTTAGAACGGAAGTCTCAAAATTCGTTTTTGTATTTAAAATAAAATAGCAATTTAAAAAATGAGAAATGTCGTTATCACTACCTATCCGTCGTATTAGAAGTCAGTTTAAAATACTGTACAATTTTGGATTTTTTCTTGCAATAGTGTTTAGACGTCTGAAGATATTAAGGTAAAAGGTTAAATTTGGACATTTCATAAGTATCCAAATAACAAACTCTCTTTTTACGTAAGTATTGAGATTCAGCTCCCCTACAAATTCCGCATTTACATACATTTTTTTTATACTATTTGCACAGTGTGTGCACTTTTTACGTTTTATAAAAAAATGAATATTTACTGTTTTTGTGGATAAATCAATAAACGCTTTTATCAGTTCAGGTTTCAATGGGTTTTATAGTGAGAAGTGGTAACAGTTAAAAAAATGAATCTTAACCACAAGCCAAGTCTACAACATTACACGACCACAGAATGATCCAATTTGGCAACCCATCACTTGGCGTATTTAATAGCTGGATGCGAAAACCGGACCTATTAGAAGAGTGAATCGATGTGTCCTCAATGTGGGTGACCATGTGGCTGTCAATATTTGGGAAAATCTTGATAATTTTTTGTCCGTCATGTTCCAGAAACATTTCATGACAGTGCAAATACTACTAAAGTAATAAGATGACTGAACATGAAAGTGATGTATCACAGCCTAAGCCGCTGTCTAGAAATTTGTAATTTGGCGAGTCTAGAAATTTGTAATTTGGCGAGTCTAGAAATTTGTAATTTGGCGTTCCTTTTATAGTGTGTACTTACTCTTCAGTAAGTACTAAAGACGGATTTTTAAAAATTAAAACGGAGATGCATGTTCGTATAGAAATCCATTACTTTAAAGGATAAAGCCATTTATCTTTCCTCCATCATTAGATTAATTTTTGGAGTAAAATAAGATACGAAAATGTGTATGAAAATTAAGTTCGTATCTAATGCTAGAAATTTCATATTTAGCCTTTTCATTGGAAAGTAAAAACTCGTATTAAGTACTAGTCTCTGAGAAAAAGACTGATAATCAGGCAGACGAACACCTGGAAGATTGAATACGTGTTCAATTTTTAAAATTTTTGGATATTTCAATTTTGTCCAACGTTACATTACATAAAGTTATGTGATCCTACCGTAGAAGCAAAAGATTTTATCAGTAGGTACATAATTTTTCTCTTAACAAGTGGTCACCCTACTTGTTCCAGTCATATTTGTTAGCGAGCCAAGTCGCGGGCTACTGGCAAGTAGCCTATCAGATCACGGAATACGAAGGCAACTTGTCCTATTGTAAACTGCGATAACCCAATTTTAGCCAGAATATGTTTTGTATATGACGTCTGTGAGATAACTTGTTTTGTGCGGGTTTTGTTTGCCGGGATTAAAGGATATTAAGTTACAGGAATATATTATGAATACATTATTTACATGTGTATTTTACGATATAATATCTCGTTATAAACTGTTATACAATTTCCATACATTTTACATTTACTATGTACCGATAAGACAAAAAGCTTTAAGAATTTCATGTCAACGAAAATAAGTGATATATAACGATTAAAAAAATTCGTCACGAAATACCTCTAACTCTCTATTTTCTTTTTTCGTCTATTACTTTTTTATTAAATTACATTTTAAAGTAAACTCAGATTTGATTAAAATGTGTAATACACATTTTTGGCAAAAAAAATCTAACTGTAATCTATTTGATACGTGAAGAAAAAACTGTACCCCTTTTTAAATATATTATGGTTTGGCTTAGTTAAAGTTTATATGAATATGTATATTGTATATATGAATCTAGAAATATATGTTACAAATCGGTTAACTTGAATGAAATAAAACATTAATTCTTTACGTTCATACTGTCAATGTCAAACCCAAATATTTGTGATCAAACATTATAATTTGTGGTCATAGAGTAAAGATTTTCTGTTAAACTTTAGGTAAGTCTTTTAATGTTATCTATTTTAAAATTCTAAATTCAGTAATCTCACAGAAAAGTGGAGATTTTAAGACTAATCCCTGTACCCAGTTAGCTTCATCTTTAATTGTCATCATAATATTAACTATTTATGTAATGCCAATAGTCATCGAGTAAAAAGTTTTTACTATTTTAACCTTATGCCAAACACATACGTATATGTAGTTGAGTATCTTCCCAGCGGTATTTCCTAATTAACCTTGCACAAGTATTTAGCATAGAGTTTTGAAAATAGCACACATTGAAGTGACTTTTATGTTTAACCACTGAACGAGAAGACAGAGGAAAGGCGTCGGGGACTAAGAAAAAACGAAATCTTGTCGGTTCCCGATGCTTTTATGATTCGCCAATATGTTTTATGTGCTCCAATTATGTTCCCATTGTTAAATTATGAGTCACCCAGGGGCGAGATATCAGAGGAACATAATTATTTATTTGTCAGTTTTTAAGGGTACTTGTTTATTGTCATTTGTGTAGGGGATTTTTTTAATTATCAACTTACCTTATTCAATAATTTTAATTTGATTTACGTACTGTAAGAATATTTTATTCCTAAAAGTCTGCAAAAATGTTCAAAAAAATTCATAACCTCTTTCAGCAATTTTATTAACTTATTTACATTACAATTTTCTTGTTATTTTAAGTTGCGTACTTCAAGCTAACCGTCGTGTAAGTCCGTTAGTTGTCTGTAACTGTGAGATAACTCTTTATTGATTATACAACGTCCATAACCCCCGGCTTCCGATAAAAACTTGCAATACCTGTAATTCGAGGGTATTCCGCTGATACTGCGGCACGCTTGTCTGTACGTAGATTCGATAAAAGTTGCCCTATTATTTCTACTCAGTTCCCTATCTACATAGCTTGAGGCGCTCAAGAAAATGTTCCGGTAGCGCACCGGCCGATTATCGATAGAATCTTGTATGAATTATGGATTTTGTTGTAGGAAAAATTTGTTTTATGCGGTATCTAAGAGATTTATATGGAAAGTTGAGTTGGTGTAACAATTTCCTTTATGTATTGCGTTATTGGACGCGTTTTTGTTACAGGCAATTGATATGGAACAACAAAAACATATTCCATGGCGTAATTCACGTTCATTTGGTTAGTCTAATATGTAACATATTATACATTTTTAAACTTTCGCGTTGCATTATAAAATATCTTAAACGGGAAATTAACGCGGTTACCTTTTATTATGGCTTGACGTTTCGACAGAGTTGCATCGGCCGTGGTCTCAAGCAAACTCTCGCAGCCAGTTTCACTGCGTGTCCTAGGTAGAAATTTTATCATTTACCTAGAATAGAATAGACTAGAAGAATATTTGTGGGAGGCACAAGGCAGTTTTAGGAACGGTAGGGGGTCGTATGGATCAGATTTTCTTACTCCGCGGTATCGTGGAAAAGTTTCTGGCCATAGGTCGGAAAGTTTTCTGCGCTTTCGTGGATCTCGAAAAAGTATTCGATAGAGTAGTGCGAAAGAAATTATGGAGTCTTCTGTTTGAATACGGCGTGGAGGGCCTCTTACTTTGAGGTCATTACATCGGGGCCACAGAGCCTGTGTAAGGATAGATGGTGACTTGTTGCCCTGGTTTGAAATCTGTTCAAGAGTCAAACAGGACTGCGTGATGTCTACATGGCTATTCGTGCTGTATTTGGACAGTTGCCTCTAGACATTGAAAGGTAGTATGAGTGGAATGATATGTAATGGTACAGTGGTAAACTGCCTTTTGTACGCTGACGACGCTGTGCTTATAGCACCATCAGAAGCGAAGTTGCAGACACCAGTTACGTGCATGAAAGAATACTGCGAAGCGAAAGGATTAATAAATATGAATGTGAACAAAACTAAAGTTCTGGTGTTTGAAAGGGAAATGTCACCCTTGCGGACAAAATAAGCAATGAAGATATACGCAGTATGACAGGGTTACACGACAGTGTTATTGTAAAAATGAAGAAAGGAATGCTAAGATGGTTCTGGCACATGAAAAGAATGAGTCATGAAAAACTGACGAAGAAGATCTACAGAGCGAAAGTTAGTGGTAAAAAAAGCCAAGGAAGACCAAGGTTGACTTATGAAGATCAATTAGCCAGAGTGTTAGCCACCGGAAATGTCAAAAGCACTCGCAAACCTAGGCGAAAACGTATGAGGAGAATGATGAGATTTGAGGAAGTAAAATAATTATGCAAGGACCGCGTCGCTTGGCGCTCCATCCTCTCTGACTACCCCGTTAGCGATACAGCGTTAAGGTATGTATGTATGTACAGACACTCACAAAGTCTGCCTATACTAGTTTTTAAATTGTACTGTATATATCTGTAATTAGTATTGAAAAAACGGGAATATTTCTTGTTTTTACTCAAGAAATTAGGTGGAGTATATTCACAAATACGACCTTATCGAAGGCCGCCATTTATGAGAGGTCGAAGGTTAATTGTAGTTTTTATTACTTTGTTATGTATTTTGTGATATATATATATATATATATGTATATTATTAACTTATATGTAAATTAATATGTGTATATATATATATATATTATTAACTTTAAGTATTTAGGTACACATGTATGTATGGTCAGCGTTAATCAAATCTTTCAAAGACTTAAATATATTTTTACACTACAAGCCTTTCAAAATAGGTATTAATTATGCACACTGGTAGTGAACTTCGTCTTGAAGAATCTAAAGCATCTTGAAGTCGAACTATTTACTCTATGCTTCAGTAGCAATTTATATCACGCAATCAAAGTCGCAGGTAAATGTATATCACCATAGACATAGACTAAATCGCATGACAAAATCACTGACATAAAAGTGAATAAACGATTGTCACTTAATAACAGTTTTTAAACTAATTTCCAACAAGCAAGTTTAACTAACAACAGTTAAACGTTCCTCACTTCTCATCAACGTGTAATTGGTATTAAAAGTAGTTGTTATCTAGATTTACTACAGTTTAATGCATGGGCGTATCCGTGAGTGGTTAGGTAGCAAAGAGGAGAGTCTCCCCCTGAGGTATAAATGAAACTAAAATAGTAAACCTGTATTCCGCGATCGCTATACTAATAAATTTAAAATTTATTACATTGTATAAACTTAGGTCTTACCTTGCGGAAATCCATTTCATGTTATAAATTTCTACAATCTTTAGCTTTCTTCCGCTCAAAACTCCAAAAACCACCAATCGACACGCGTGTTACTTTTTTAGGAAGCATCTTCAGGATATTCCAGAGATCAGACTCGGTTAGCTGGTAAATTAGGTGATGGTTAGCCGACCGAGTCTGATCTCTGAAATGTCCTGTAGATGCTTCGTTGAGAAGTAAAACACTTATCGATTGGAATTGAGAGCGGAGGAAAGCTAAATGTTGTAGGAATTCATCACATGGATTATAATTAATTAAAATTTGTGTATCCCGTTGATGTGAAGATCAGAATCTACTTTCTGAACCAAACTCTTAGCGAATTTGAGTACAAAAAAGTGAAACAATATAAAATGTAATGTATCAAGAGTTGCTCGTATCCAATAGCGGGCTTCTCCGAAAAAGTGGGACACAGAACAGGAAAAAAAACTTTCTAAGCCGACGTTTCCAATTTGATTCCCGATCAATTCAGGAATTCAACTGTTCCAAAATGTCTTGCAGTTTAGATGTTTTTGAGAACTTTTTAGATTGTTATTTGATTGTCATAGCATAAGCTCTGTGCTTAGTTTAATGCAATGTAATTGTCTAGAGAATTCTATCACGCCCGCGACATTAGCTTTTTTTTAGTCACTTCATTGGACAGAAAGATGGTCCCGTGGGTCTACTCTGCTACTATAGGTCAATAGGGATAATGATGACGTCAACTACGCTGTGCTACCGTAGAGATTGTTACCGTTCTAACGACATATTTAATTAACAACACGCATAGCGGCGAAATATTGTTCTTTTTATTGCGCTGCAGTCGGCTAAAAAAAAGTCGCTGCCTTAGTGAGCTGTTAAGTTAGGTATTTGACTAACCAACCGATGGTGGCAACTCCCCTAAGTCCTGAAGTTGGTAACACCACCCGCGGCCTACTGTCCACTGTGTCTTTGTCACTTGGATACATTTAATAGTGTCAGCAAAAAAGACAATATTACAATAGACGTAAATAAATAAAAAAGGAAACGTTGTATCATTTTTTTTATTTTCACACGCAATGCGTGAGAAAAATTTCTACATCGTAAGAAACAGAATATCTTTTCCTGTATTATTAAGTTCGTACGTAGCAGTAGTAGAAAATAACTGATATTCTAATTTTAAAAAATAATATATTATACGAGCGCGCGTGATATCGACTAGAGCCAAGTATACCCGATTCATTCACCGATCCGAGTGTAACTGTTCAGTTTTGTTCACTGTTCAATGCATAGTGCGTCTAAACAATTTTTTACTTCAAAAACATAACGTATTTTTGCACTGTATCCGTAATGATAGTCAGAGTACATGGAGTACAAAGCATCGCATCGCATAATTAACGCTTATATGGAAGTAAAAAGTACACAACAAAAAACGTTGCCATGTTATATTTACCACTATAGCCTTTGTAAAGTACTATAAGTTACGTTTTTAAACCTATGTGAGTCTTTCTCTAAATAAGTCCAAAAATGTATCTAAAGATAATGTGGGTATGTTTCAGATAAATTATCTGTAACATATCCACAGACGATATCGATGATGACGCAGATATCGAATACAAAAGGAGGGCGACATCATTTTTAATGCACGATAGCTGAAATTGATACCTGATTGGGTTTCTTGTCGGTTCTTCTTAGTGTCCAAGTTTTCTTTTCGATCCAAGTAAAGTAGATTGAACGTTCAAAAATACCTTGTAATTGGGTCTATTTGATTTGACTTTGACTTTGACTAAGTCTGTTCTCTGGAATTTCTTGTGAATTCTTTGTTCGGAAAAATCATACGCGTCCATCCACAAGTTAAGAAGCCTTAGGTGGAAGTTAACTAATAAACATATACCTACAAATAGATCAAGAGAGCAATAATAATAACATTCATTACAATAACACGAGGCTTTAAACAGTGTAGCGATGATTAGGACAACTTTATTCGAACCATTTTGTCAGTATTTCTAACTTCCGAACTCTGGGTGAATCATTTAAAAAGGTCTAATGCCACTGTTGGAATGAAGTATAATGACGCTTTTTACGCTCTCATAAGACGCCGTATTTTTGCACTATGAGTGCCGTGTTTACTAAAACTGACAAACTATTTCATAATTTAATTATATCATCTAGCAATAAGTATTTGCACTTATAAATTCGAAATAGTAGCTAGACAGGTTTTTTATTGTAGCTGACTCCAGACTGCCTGATGTTAAGCTAGAGGGAATCATTGAATGGCAGCCAAGGAAGCATACTCTCTGTTGCGTTCACTGTATCAGCTTGGCTTCTTTAACACCATATTGGCACTACGAGAAGGCTTGCTGAACACATAATGCCTTATTCATTGCTACTATAGCAGCAGATTTTACAGCCAAGGATGATCCCTAGTTAGTCGACTCTAAAAAATAAGCTTCGGCTCTTAGCCTCTCAGAAGTAACTTACTAGCGCGTCATCTATATTTACTGACTTTTGACTGGCCCGTTGGCGCAGTGGCATATGCATCTGCTTTCCAAGCTAGGGTCCCGGGTTCGATCCCCGGTCAGGTCAATTTACGAAACGAACTTTATGAAATTGGCTTGGAGTCTGGGTGTTACTGGGAACTCCCCCAGAGTTCGTTGTACAAGCTTACTGCTTAGTTTGGGATCACACAATCTGTGTAATTGTCTGGAGTATTATTATTATTATTATATATTATTATTTAAAGTAAGCAATTTGCAAAGGTTTTTCAACCTTTGAAGTTAATTTTGGTGTCCAGTTAAATATTAGTAATATTAACAGACGCTTAATATACTTACGTTATTGTTTTGCTGTCCATACTAAGTGTCCGCGCGCCGGACATCCGGCCTGGCCTCGCCGCCCCAAACTTGTTAATTGCTTGAAAGCTGACTACGTCCAGTTGCACGGGTCTCGCCTTTGTGTCGACTCTACTGGAAAGATAGTGAGAAAACAATAATTTTCGTATTCTACAATGTATTGTACAATTGTTACTTAGTACCAATTAGACAAGAAGAAAAACAAAACTTAATGTAGAAAACCGATTTTGGTTTTTGAGGTTCGTCCGCCGATCTGTACGATTCGTAGCTGTCTGTCCTTATGCCCGTCTGTTTCAATCGACTTTCGCAGAAACAATGCAATGTACAATGGCATAATAATACATTTTATTTAACTCCACATTGCTTTAAAATGTTTAAAATGTTCTTGATGTGAGAGTAAAAGTGAAGGAAATAACAACTCAACATAATCTTCCCTATAGTCCTTTCCTACTAAATTACCCGTCTTGAAAGTTTAGGCTTGCTTAAATAAAAAAGTACTGAATAAATGAAAACTTGCCTGAAGTTAAAAGAAAAAATGTAACGAGAACCTTAAGGTCTTATAAATCTCTAGAAAATAATTTCTACAAATTTCTAAAATTTCTATAAGAGGAAACATAACCCATGGACTTTGCGAAAAACTCCAGTCGCAGTGCCTGAACAGCAACGGTGAGGTAAATCAGATAAGCTGAATTACCTCTACATTCGACACACATTTATTGTCAGATAAGCTGATCAGCCACCATTTCATCAGGAAACAGCACCCACACATCTACATTGTACTTCATTTTATTTTCCTCACTTTGTAGTATGGTAGACTGTATTGAGTTATAAAGTCTATGGTGTAACCTTTGCCGTTTAAATTTTTGGACTTTGCGTAGAGAATAGACTGTTACTGACGGACAATTAGACAGACACGCGTATGTCATTTCAAATAAGAGTTCCGGTGTTTTAAATGTACGGAGCTAGAGAAATATGTCGTATGCATAACATATATTACGTTTCTACTAAATTATTCCACTCTGTATACCAAAAACAACAAACAAAATTCATCGTCCACACGAAAATATTTTATTCATAATTAGGCTCACTATTTCTGCCGGGTCGGGTTCGATGCGCTTGCGCATGCCTCAAGACATCGTTTTGTTTCAAAAGGAAGATATATTTTACGACACACATAACTGCTGGTTCAATTTTTAACCGCGCGTCTCGCGTTCGTTATTAATGGGTCTGTTTGTCTTTTTAACGGAACGACTGACGCGTATCATTTGATAGGTTGTATTTATTTCCTGTTTGTACTAAAATTAAACTAGTCTTTCTATAATATAACCGTAAACATTATAAATAGCTCCAGACGTCCCATCCCAGTAACAATAGCGAGGTAAATCAAATAAACTGACTCACCTGTACATACGACCACACATTTATTGTCAGATATGCTGATTGGCCGTTATTTCGTTAAAAAATAATGAGCACGGACTCACACATCTACATTTTATTTGTCTCACAATCACAGGCTATCTAGTATTATAAAGTCTATGGTATTATCATTTGAAAAATCGACTTATTTCAACTCAATAGGTGAGAAGACGATGAAATTAATCTATTTGTGTTATATGAACGAACGAACGAATTGTATTTATCTGTGTGGTAAAATTATATGGGTTCTATTTAGTCATTTCAGTTGCGAAACATGACTAAATGACCCTATTGTGTTATTGAATTTTAAACCCATCATGATAATCCAACGAATTGACATTAAGTTACACTATTAAAAAAACAGCCAAGTGCGAGTCGGACTCGCGCACCGAAGGTTCCATACCACCATAGAATGTGTGTTTCGTATTTACCAAAAAATATGTCGGATTCAAAAACAAAGTTATCTTTGCAGTTGAAAGACACGTTTATCCATACTCTCCAACTACAAATGTAAGTTTGTAATGGCAAAAAAAGTGTGATATAACTGTAAATTTTTGTATTTATCTTTTATTGTACTACGAAACCTTGCCTCTTGCTAAATTTGAAGAAATAAAAAAATTAAAAAACGATCTTGTATGGGTTCCGTTTTTTGCTTTAGAGGTATGAAACCCTTAAAACAACCTGGAGTATACATGCCCGTAATTGAGACAAATTCAATGATGCTTGCTTTACATTTTAAAATCGATTAAGTGGTTTCGTCTCTCTTTCTCTCTGATTACTCTTTTGGTTTTAGAACGTGATTTATATATACCTACATACACTGTTAAAACGATAACTTTTTTTTATGTCGTCGTTGTCGGATAAAACTCCTAATGAAATAATAATAATAAAAAATTGAAAAATTATATAAAAATTGAAATATTTTATGCTAGCTGATGTCCGCGACTTCGTCCGCGTTTTTTATTTTTCAAATAACCCATGTTCTTCCTCAGGATTCAAGCTATCTCCGTACCAAATTTTATCGCAATCGGATGAACAATATGGCAGCTCATAAAACACGAACAAAGGAGCAAACATTGAGTTTTATATATAAGATTACTTGTAGTCTTAGAAATATTAACAATGGCTGTTATACATACGATTTATTGAAATGAGAGCAACCATAAGATGTAGTATGTATACAAAAATAACAAAGAATGTCTCTTATTTTTCTTTAAAAAGGGTCAAACCTAGCAACCGACATGTCAATAGTAGGTCTGAGTCATATATCACTTACTAATGCCCTAAATCTATCACTACCTTTACCCTTCGCTCTAGACCTGTCACACCACCTAATGATCTATGTATATACGCTTCGATATGAAAATATTACATGATTCTAATCTAATATTGAGTGAAGTGAAGTGAAGACTAGAGTAGTAATTTATAGTTACAGAGTAGTAATTTGAGTAATCTCTGGAACCACTGAAAAATTCTTTAGCCATTTGAACGATACATTATTCCAAATGGACATACATAGGCTATACACTATGTATTCAACCCGCGCGATGTCGGAATAGGCCGCTATCTTGCTCTAAATTCTAAAAGCTTTTATTTCGATCTTTTTGAATGACGTAATACCTCGCATTTTTTAAAATATATACATATGTATATACGAGGGCTGCTATTTATGTATCCGAAACTGGCCAGTTACAGAACAATATTAAAAAAGTAATTATAACATTTAAAAATGGAACTCTTTGGCTGAAGAATACAATTTGTTTCATGTAGCTGTCATTTGTTTATCCTTTGTGGCGTCATTTTGAAAATTGCGAGTCTATCACCATGGATTTAAGTCGTGAAAATTTTCGTACTATGATTTATTACGATTTTCGGCGAGGGCTAACTCAAAAACAGTGCATCGATCAACTAACTCACTTCGACTTTTGGGGACGAAGCACCATCGAAAACTACTGTGTCTGTACTGTACTCTTACTGTATACTGTAATATTTTGAAAATAAAATACAGTCCATGTTACTTGCTGATAATGTAGCTTTCTTTTTGAACTAATTTATGAAATCGGTCGAATACTTTTCGAGTTTATCCATTACATACAAACAGACAGACTTCTTTATAATATTAAGTGTACCAAAAGTATGGAAAATGAATGTTTCTTTGTATGTTTATCCTATATGCGTTTCTAAACCATTCATCAGATTGTGACGAAACTCTGGTAAGTCGTCCTGTGTACACCCGCGAGGTTTCATGAATTATTTAAATTAGTAAATGAAAGACTACGCGAAGTAAGTCGCGGACTACTAGTTACATGAATATATAATAGAACTATCAACTGAGTTAATAATTAAAACTATAATACATATTACGTAATATTAATCTAACAACTTAAATATTTTGATTTAAATTAAATGCTACACAGGTGTTACACATTTCTAATTTAAATCAATTTAAAATTTATCATCTATATATTATTAATACGTGAAGCGAAAACTTTCGTTTCTTTTTTGAGAAAATTACGTGGACGGAGAAGTGTGATAATTTACACACTTAAAGTTTATAAATGGAGAAGGACTGGAGAAAGCTAAAATTTTTATGTAATATGTGTAACAAATAAGTACAAATGAAGTACAATAAATTAAATAAAACATTCATTGTTTACGTTCATACTGCCAATGTCAAAAAGACTGTCAATGTCAAACTCATAATAGTTTGTGATTATACTACTCTGTCAAGAAAGTTCCGGGAAAAGATCAATAATACATTAAATGTTAGTTATTCATCCAAATTTATTTTATTACCTTCAAAGTATGCTCCTTCAGAAACGATACACTTACGCCAACGAATAATCCAATCATCAAAACATTTTTTAAACGCTTTTTCCGGAATTGAGTTCAGTGCTCGCCGCGAATTCTTCTTAGTGTCTTCTACCGAATGAAAACGGGTGCCACGAAGTGGTAATTTGAGTTTAGGAAAAAGAAAGAAGTCGGCTGGAGCCATATCTGGTGAATAAGGTGGTTGCTCGATGGTATTTGTTGAGTTTTTGGTCAAAAATTCGTTCACAATGATAGCCTTGTGCGAAGGCGCATTATCGTGGTGTAACACTTTCTTTTCGTAGATATATACTTACGGTTAATTACATACAAATTAGAATCGATCACAAATTTCATTTGCATTCCACAGTAATATTTGTGGAGGTTAGTGTGTGACAGATGGCAATTGTCTACGATACAATGATTAATAGGTAACGCGTTCGGAAAGTTGTTCGCAATCGAGTACGTAGTACTACTTCATTTCTTCTTAGGTAAAATCAATAAATATTGCACTTTAAGTGTATATTATTTAAACCAGAACATAATATACTAAACTTTTAATTATTTAGTTGTTTCATTATAAAGTTCATTGTTACTTTCGTTAAAATCTACATTTACTTACGTTACGTTCAGTAATAACATTGAATGTTTGGACACATCGATAGTAATAAGTATCGTGGTAATAAATCGATAATCGATTTTCTTTTGTATAAAAATATAGTTTTGTTATAAACAAAATAAAACAATTTTGGGTGATAATACTTTTATTAGATATTAATATAATTTGTCCAGGTTTGCTTTCCCATTTTGACGATGAGATAAATAAATTGTTGTAAAAATTTAAATACGAGTAATTCCTAATAATCGATTGTATTCGATGAGAGAGAGACGAGTGTTGATATATATCTGTTTCACAAATCAAGTAAGATGGAATGTTCGAGCAAATGGGCATTGTTTCCGGTTTGTTTTTCAATGGCTACTTTTATCTGGATCTTTCTAATTCTATTGTGGATCTGTCAATCTGATATTTTAATGTTGTCACTTACAAATTTTCAGACACTTCCTATTGGTCGATGTCTTTTCAGAGACTTGCTGTCTCTTTCTTATGTCGGAAACCTCAGACTGAAATCTGAGTAGTTTTCAGTTACATTAATAATGACGTTAGAGGGTACAAATTTTATCGAGGTGTAGTATCAGTCATGGAAGGAGCCATCCACTTTTGGTGGTGGTTAAGTGGCAGACAAAAATGCCCATATAGAAATAGAATAGACATGCCTATATATTTAGGATGTTTCTAGTAGTGTTAAGAAGTTTTTTTATAATATTTAATATGTAAAAGTCCCATGATAGACCTCATGGTAAGTAGAATGTAGAAGTTGTAGTTTTCTTTTTAAAAGGATTTTCCTTGCATAATCTAGTGTATTAACCCTAGGAATTTTGTTACAGGGTTCCAGGCTAAGTTCCATGTTTAAATTCCAGGCTAAGTGCCATGTCTAAATTCCAGGCTAAGTGCCATGTTTAAATTCCAGGCTAAGTGCCATGTTTAAATTCCAGGCTAAGTCCCATGTTTAAATTCCCGGCTAAATGCCATATCTTATTTACATAAATACCGTGGTTTAGCGGATTGATGGTATATTTTACTTCCATACTTAATTCCAAGTTTAATTTTATAAACACCAGGTACTAATGGTGTACTCATAGTTCCATAAACCCAGTGGACTAATGTTATCTACTTAATCTCATAAACACCGTGGAATGACGGTGTATTCCTCATCTAGTTGGATATTTTCTTTAAAAATACCTGATCGGTTACCTTCTCGGATCATTTGTTTGTGCATTGCAGTATGAGGTTGGATTACCTTAATACATATTTAATCTCTTTTCTTTGAGATTTATTTGTGAGTTACGAATATAGTGGACTTCATGGAAATTCTTTGAGACCATTGGAGGGACAACTCGGCTTGCAGAAGACCTAACTTAATTGTCACTAAGGGTTTAGTGAACACCGTGGATATTCTTATGGTCCATTGGCGGGACAACTCGACTGGCTATATATATATACATGGTTATCTCCTTAGATAGTAATGTACAAGCATATATAAAAAATATTAACATTCAAGAATAAATATACATAACTAACCTTATATTTTGTTATTGTTGTTCATCTTAATGTTTTAGTTATACCAAATATTAAGAAACAGTTACACTTATTATTGGTTACAGTACTCACTTTTGTAATTTCCTATACAGATGTAATTTGTTTGTTTTGTATGTAAAATCTCATTTAAAATTCTTCTATATAACATTTAAGATTTCATTTAGTGAGCTCATGAGATCTATATTTAGGGATAATTATAATTCTTTAATAAATTGGTGAAGGTTGTATTAAAGTGTGTATTTATTTCACAACTGAAATCGATTGTAGCAATACAGGGAAGGCGCCCTTATAAAAATTTACTCTGTATTCCTCTCCAGGGTGGCCCTAAAGAAACCCAATATCCTGAGTAGTTCATGCCTACTAATAATAGAACATTCAAAGTTAACATCACCGTAGCCGCGTTACAGTGGTGCAAAATCCAGGAACTTTCTTTCCACAAATCTGGCCTTTTTCATCAAATTTGCTCTCTTAAACGCCGCATAACGCTCAAATAATATTCTTTATTTACCGTTTGACCTTCCGGCAAGAATTCCGAGTGCACAACATCGCGATAGTAAAAGAAAACAGTCAACATGAGTTTGATTTTTGATCGACTTTGGTGTGGTTTTTTCGGTTTCGGTTCAGTTGGAAGGCGCCACTCTTAAGCTTGTTGACTATTTTGCATGTCAAACTCGTAAACCCACGTCTCGTCACCAGTAACAATGCATTTCACGAATGTTGGATCGGAATTGACTCGTTCTAGCATGTCCTCAGCGACTCTTATGAGATTGAGTTTTTGAAGAAAATTCAGGTCTTTTGGGTCTAGCCGAGCGGCAACATATTTCATACCCAAGTGATTGTTTAAAATGGTACGGATCGACTCGTGAGATACAGAAAGTTCGGCGGCTATCTCTCTCAAACTTGAATGAGCATTTTCAGTCACCATTTCCTTCACTTTTGCGATGTTAACTTCAGTTGCAGACGTTGATGGCCTACCAGAGCGAGGCAAATCTTTCATTACATCTCGACCGCTTTTGAACGCTTTGTACCACTCATAAGCACGTGTTTTTGATAAAGTCGATTCACCGTAAGCCTGCTGTAACATTTTCAGTAACTCCGAACACGAAATTCCATTGGCGATGCAAAATTTAAGACAAACTCTTTGTTCGATGTTTTTGTCCGTTATGAAATTCGCAATATACACTAGAATGATATAACTAAAAACAGCACTGTATTTAATCTAAATAACAGATGCAACTCAAACTCCGCGCCAAAATGGAAAACAATTGTGTCAATCTAACAACAACAAAAAAAAAAAAAATTGAATTTGGAACCATAAACAAATCATCCATTCCCGATACTTTCTTGACTGAATGTATGTAATGTAACCTCTGTTTGGATCATATAGTCGCACATAGTAGATTTTCGCTGAAGAGTTTATATTATAATTTTGTATTTACGGTCGAATTTCGATCACAAGGCGACCTCTAGTTACCACTATAAATCATCAATAAAAATAAAACTACTTTTTAATATTAGATACCTATTGTACATTTTATATACTTTTTAAACAATATCTTTAGACATAAATAGTAAAAACCACGAATAGAGGTCATTGTCAAGATGTCAACTGGTATTGTATTAGAGAAAATTATGTACAAAATTGTATATTTAATTCTGTAAACTATTATTTTACATTGTTTTTATTTACTTTTATAGCCTTTTCATGTGTTAAATATTAACATTAAATGATTTTAAATTATAATATTTTTAATATTTTGAAGTGATAACATTTAATTCTAGGCTACTACATGCTTTTATAGCTATTAATAGTACTTTATAATTTTTATCCAAATGCGTCTCCTATTATATTATAGCATTTTATGTCTTTTTGTTTTTATCTGGTTCTGTATGTCAATACCTACTGTGATAATATTGAGTTTAAATTAAAATAATGGTTAAATATATTAACCACCTTCAAATAAGTAATCCATTGAAGGTATACCTTAATATAAAGGAAGTTACAGCTTCCTTTTGGTTACAAAGGAGAAACTTTCAAAAGGTACCCAGCCAGTCCCCCAGGAGTGAGACTAAACTTCAACGATTCTCGGTATATGAGGAGTGATTCCAGAGTCTCCTGCGAAACGCGCTGAAGATCCTCTCGCGCTATGTATCATATATTATATTTAGATGAACTATAAGATTAGTAAATTCTGTTCTTCTTTTATATATTTCTCATTCTAATTTTCGTATTTGAAACAAATATTAGCTTATTGGGTGCAAAGAAGACTGAATAAGTCAGCTGTGATATTAAGGTAGACAGTCAGATGAATAAACAGACATGACAGAACTTCGCAATCGTAAAAACAAACAATATGACGCCGCACATTCCTTAACTTTCAAATAACATAATTAAAAGTCAATTGTATGTTATTTTATCGTACGTTGTCATCATGCATGCATTATAAATCATGTTGACGAGTATTAATACAATAAATTATATAAACAACAGAACGTATTTCAGTCCACAGTTGCACGTGTCGCCCGAGGCGTAGAGCTAGCGCGCCAATCACTGGGCCTTCTCATTCTTTTAGAAACTTATACTAGGCTAGATGACTGCTCTTGAAACTAATATATTTCATACCCTGTATTAAAATTATTATAAATTTTGAATACACATTTTCGCCTAGGTATGCGAGAGCTTTTGACATTTCCATCTGCTAACACTCTGGCTATTTGATTTTCAAAAGTCAGTCTTGGTCTTCCTTGGCTTCTTTTACCACTCACTTTCGCTCTGTATATTTTCTTCGTCAGTCTTTTATCTCTCATTATTTCTATGTGCCCGAACCACCTAAGCATTCCTTTCTTCATTTTTACAATAACACTGTCGTGCAACCCTGTCATACTGCGTATCTCTTCATTGCTTATCCTGTCCGCAAGGGTGTATTTTTAAATACATTTGCGAAAAAACTACTTGAAATTGAAAAGCATAAATTGAGTTATTGGATTTTGAATTTCAGTAGTAGGAACAGATTGGGGATAAGTTAGAGAAAGATAACGTTACATAGACGTGACGTCACAATAACGCGGCGACACAGCACGGCCCTGTTCCCACTGGAAAAGTTTAAAAGCGAATAACTCCAACATTTTTCATTTCATGTTCATCTACAGAGCAAAAGCGAGTGGTAAAAGATGCCAAGGAAGATCAAGGCTGACTTATGAATATTAAATAGCCAGAGTGTTAGCCGATGGAAATGCCAAAATCACTCGCATACCTAGGCGAATATGTGTGAGGAGATTAATGAGATTTGAAGAAGCGAAAGAAGTATGTAAGGACTGCGACGCTTGGCGCTCCGTCCTCTCTGATTACCCCGTTGGGGATACAGCGTGAAAATATGTATGTGTGTATGTATGTATTTTTCATTGAATTTCTAATAATAATTCACAGTTTCGTTAATGATAACTGAACGTATCTTTTAATTGGGATATTAAAAAATAGTCGTCTACCCTACTAAGTTACAAATAGATCATAAGTAGCGAAATAATTTTCATTAAATTCTCGAATTAAATTTTGTCTGCTAATTACTGAGAAATATTATAAATACCATATACTCATAAGGAATATTAAAATAGGGCGTGCCTAATATAAAACAGGCGTTTATTAGAACAACAAAAACTAGTCAAGAGCATGTTGGTAAAGATTACGGAATTTAAAATTGGATTTGGATTAAAATGATGAATTTTTTCGTAACTGAGTTCCTTTTAAAAATAAGGTTCCCCAGGAAGTAACTCAAGATTTATATTTATTACAAGACACGTACTTGTCGAAAAGTCATACTAAAACTCAAGTACAATAAAAATAATTTTATAAATATGATACACATAAACATAACATAACGTATCTTCACGCCGTATCCCCAACGAGGTAGACGGAGAGGACGGAGCGCCAAGTGTCGCGATCCTTACATACTTCTTTCGCTTCCTCAAATCTCATCATTCTTCTCACACATTTTTGCCTGGGTATGCGATACACATACTTATGTAAAGAAATTTGTGAGGTACTGAAGTCGGTGCCAAGCCTACCAAACTAATAAACTTTCTGTTGTTGCACATTGATTTGGCATTGATATATATATACCGAGTATTTATAAAGTTATTTCTGTTGTACTCTTCAGTTTTGATTAGTAAAGGATAGGACTATTTTGTACTTTTCAGTGTTTTTTTTTAAGATGGTTTAATTTTTAAATTTCTCCCTTTTGAGTGACGTTGCCCTAAATAAATATCTAAGGCAAGTCTACAATTAACTTCTTTCTAATTCTGTTGCGCAACGATACACAAGACAATCATCAATATGAAGGTTATAATCAGCTCGCGTTATTTGGTGTTATTTGGTATATTTTCAAAGTCCAAACTCCAGTATCGGTGAAATTTAAATAGGACCGCCTCGGAAGTATACCCTCTCAAACAAATAACGAAGTTTCGAAATCAATCCACAATTGACGAAGTTACCGCTGAATATAAATGAAAATAAATACATATAGACCAGCCATTCCCAAAGTGGGCGATAACGTCCCCTTGTGGGCGCTGCAGGCCTAAAGGGCGGCGGTAAGAGACCCAGAAAAAAAATGTGGGCGTTGTGTAGAGGCCTGGGGGGTGATTTGTAATTTCATTTAGCTAGGAGGCATCTTAGACAACGACTACATGAGCTCTCGACTCAGTAGACAAAATAAGTTTGGGAACCAGTGATATAGACAAACGTAGAACTTCCTCCTTTTTTTTAGTCAGAAGTCAGTTAATAAAATGTATGATTTCGTCGAAGATAAGACAATGATCTATAACTTATGTTCTCTACACATGCATTTACTGTACTGTACTGTATATTATTAACAAATATTTCTTTGTTGTAAAGTTATGTTAAAAAAATGATACTTGATTGAATTTCTTTTCGAATCCTTTGTGCAGATTTTGCTCCAGATGGTGCATTCGACGTTCTACAATATCTTGTAGCCGACTTTAGAAATTGATTTGAATTTGACTTTGAATATATCCGGATGTGTTTATATCTATATATCTGGATTCGTTTTGAATATATCTGGATGTGTTTGAATATATCTGCCTTCAAAGCTGAAGGACTAGGATTAAATTCCTGAACAGATCAATTTAGGGAACAACATTTTCTAAAATATATTTGAGTATGAGTGATTGAGTACTCCACCAGTTTGTTAGATGTTATCCAATACTAACAATCCTAGTACTTTGTTTAGGGAACAATTGGCGTTATTATGTTTAAAAAACTGTTTGAACGAT
Organism: Zeuzera pyrina; assembly: GCA_907165235.1. Lineage (NCBI taxonomy): Eukaryota > Metazoa > Arthropoda > Insecta > Lepidoptera > Cossidae > Zeuzera > Zeuzera pyrina. The sequence goes on from OU015622.1 coordinate 2,033,298, forward strand.
AAAGCAATGATATTTATTAAATTATAACAAACAACGGGTCGTTATTAGTACCAATTGCCACAAAGCATTAACATTGCATGCAAACATCCGTAACGGGATCATATACTTATTCAATACAACACGGCACCATCAACTATTCACTGAAACACGTTTCGGCGTTTCGGAACTGATACGGTACTGTTCCAGTATCGGAACAATCGATAGGAATAGGAATTGTGTGAGTTATTCACGATTGAAGAATATCTTCTAGAATCCATTAACACAATACTTTTTATTGAAATTGTAATGAAACTGTAATTAAATTAAAAAAAGTAATACATTCATTGTTCACGTTCATACTGTCAAACACATAAGAGTTCGTGGTCAACTAGGTGGTCCTCGGATCAAGAAACATGTGGACGGAGTCATTGTAAGTTGCCGCTCTTACCACCGTGTGACAATGGATTGTTCCTGTCTCTTTCTATCTCATTGAGCATAACCACGAGTAAAACAGTTAGCTATAATAAGTATGCCAACCTGGCACTGTCAGTGTGTTTCGTGTCAGCTTATGAGTCATGAAATAATTATTTTCAAAATACTGGTAAATCTTAAGTGTTTTCGCTACTAGTATTCACAAAAATAACCATATGTCATTTTCAGCTATGTACCTTCGTAACTTTGTATGTGTACTAATATACCTACCCAGTCACGGACATTAGTTTAATAAAAAACTGGTGACTCGGTCAGCAAATAAAGGACACCGTAAGGGAATGCTCTTAGAGCAAATGATCCGTCCATTGTGCTCCTTGGTCCGACGGTCAAACAGAGTAGAGATCGTCGCAGAATTTAAAATGTTGCCAACAAAGAATAATTACTGACAGATTGACTAATGAGTTTTGAGTTGTGAATTTTGCATGATTTGTAAGCTGTTTCAAGCTAGTTGAGTGTTTATGTCGAGAGAAAAAAACGTTTGTTATAATATTTACAGTCGAATTTCGAGCACTTGGTGATTCTAATTATCTTGCGTTAGCGCGGCAATTTTCATCACAGCAGTTAGCCATCTGTGATAATTTTGTAACATTTCAATGATAAAAGTGGAGATAGAATGGATTGCCTATGTAATAATGAGGCTGTATATGAAACCGTTTCAGTAATGTGTCGAATGTAACTTCATACACAGAGCTCTATCGACCGAGTAGAATTCGTTATTCGAGTCTTTAAGTGACACACAGCCTAACATTAATTTATGTATCTACTTAGATATGATGTGCGTGTGTGTGTACTTTAATTATTTTCGAGTTCAAAAATTTCGGCAAGAACGTACCAATTTGAATTAGACAAATAGCATGACGCGAATGTTAGACATCGAGCGTTTATTACTCATACTAACCAAGCGGCGTGAATGCTAACTAATTGCTTTGGTATTCTGGAAACATCGGTGACAACGTGCAAACTGCGAGAGATTGGTACGCGACTCGCATAAACTTGTCAAACGATTGCTTAACACGTCCCGCTTTGTTTTTGGGTTAAATTAAAAAATGAAATGAACTACTTTCGGTAGAACAACATAATAATATTTTTTAATTTAATTAATTTTGTATCATCGTTATATAATTGTAACAAAGCTATGCCCATGGAACAAAACTTCGAGTTATTTGTTCAAGAATAAATTCAACTTACATTATCTATCGCATTAATATTGTCAATTTTTTAAATTAATCTTCAACAAATATATAAGACTTGCAACTTTCATTATAAAATATTTTTCCATAGACTTCCAGTACGTACTTACATTACATTACCGTACATGTCCTGTAATTTTCGAAATTCTTGATTTTACAGCTCCGGGTCTAGTATGAGTATGTTTTTCAATTTGTATCTTCTATTCTTTATTTTCTGCAAAAATTCCAAATTATGATAGAGAGAGAAAGTAACATCGATATAACTATCAAATTCATTGAACTAAGCACCAATTAAAATGCAAACGTTCACTAAATTAATCGCGAACCCTTCGAAATGTGTGGAACTTACTGAAGCCATCGGCTGATCTTAAATCGTTTAGAAGGGGTCCCGTATTGAGTTATCCATGTTGTAGTAAGTAATAATGTATGCTTGGGGTGTAGAAACTGCGGTACTTGGACCCAAGACTAGTTTGATCGAGATTGGTGAACGCTCGGTGAAGGGTTATTACAGTTTTGTACAGTTTACACAAAAATTTGATTTTCTAAATTATAACTCAAAATAACGTCCAATGTCCCATTAACACTTCAGTAATTAGTAATTATTTATTCTATCGCTGTAGAACGAGCTTGCATTCTATCAAATAAAAATGTAGTTTAATCTTTTGAGGGTATCTTGCTGTTACGAACATCAAAAATAACCAATAGTGTATTTATTTTAGTGGTAACAATTTGAAGTATCTCTTTATAATAATGCTATTGAATATTTAATAATGTTATTGAATATTGAATACTAGTTATCGCTGTAACAATTGCTCCAGATTTTTATTTCCGCGCAAACTAAACAAGTTCCCGCTTGCATAGGACAATACAACAATGAACTCACTAAAAATCAGTAAGTGAAGATTAATTGTACAAGAAGAAGTGACAAAACTTGGAATTTTTCTTACAATTTTCCGAAAATAGTGTGATATTCAAGCGTTTTAAATTTTTAAAGTTGCGTTTTGTCTTATTAGCGTAAACACAGAAATAAGCTATACTTTGTTTGATGTTAATTTATTTTGAATATACATTTATTATGGAATATGTGCAAAAAGTGATGTACCAAATAGGTGGTAGTAATAAAATCGGGCTACTCAAAAATATTTAATATCGCGGTTAGAACCCGTTCATTTTATTCTTATAAGTGATAATAATTTAGTTTGAGATTTCAATGCTTTTATAACATCTTTAATCTCTACCCATCCATATCATAAAGATAGCGTATAGTAGTATATGGAATCTTAGTTTAGTCACTAAAATCAACATTGAATTTGTTTCAGTAACTTTTCAATTGTAAAGCTCGACTTAATGTTCAAGTGAACAAAAAACACGAAAAAAAAAGAATTCTAAAAGGTTTTGTTTTGTAGGTCCTAGTTAGATAAACGTAAAAAAGCTCATACAAACTAACAGTAGGTTGACCACATTAGCATATCTCCTGCTGCTGCGTTGCGTAAAGCATGGCTTCATCTCACCTCAATTGTTAGAAAACACTTGAATCCGGCAGTGGCAAATTTGAGAAAGCTTTAGAGAATTAACTAATTGAGTGTCCAGTAGTGGGTAGCTATGCGAAGGAAGAAGGCTGTTAGTTTAATTTTTTTGAGTTGTCATTTCGTGTACTTATTTAGACGATTTTTTGTCCAAAGCTTCATTCTGGTTGATCGATACGTGTTGCGCATGTATAACAAATCTTCGCCTTAGAAAATAATAAAGATCAGATGCAGTAAACTACCCAGCACCTTCTACTAATGCTGGGTAGACGACCGAATTCGTTCAGATTTCAATACCTCCACCGTTCAGACCGATTCGAGCTGGTGCTGATCTTTGGAATTTCAACTAGTTTGAAGCTTTTGAATATAGCTATAAACTACATACAAATTAACCACGTGAGCCATCTCACGTGGTTAATTTGTATGTAGTTAATTTGTAATTTCTGTACACGAGCCTGTATAAAACATATATTTTTTATTTTTATTTATTTTCTGACGCTACTTACTCGTAAGTATTGCGGGGAGTTACGTCGTAACTTATCGGGATGCGTTAAAGGCCTTCACAGTAATTAATAATGACTCAGATACGTATGGTGCATGTATTGTACACCGTTACAGCATTAGTAAGTTCGAACCTAAAATTATCGACACCCAGTTTCTAACAACGGATATATAGAGTATATAACTGTGCAACGGGTTCTTCGTATAACGGAGGAAAGCGTAATCATTCGCAACTGTTTCCATTTTTGTAAAATTGTCATAAATTTGTTAGCCGACTGAGTAAGCCATGAAGAATGCTGTTTTTTGACTATATAGACGTGTGCGTGTTTCATACTCTTTGTATTCTAATGACAACAAAGTGTCATTCGATTTGTTACTTACAGCAATCGCTATGTAATATTGTAAACAAAATGTTATCAAATGAAGAATATTTTTTATTTTTTTTTGAAGACTAGTACTTACTTGACCTTTCCTCAATTAAAATTTTTTGTGCAAAATATTAAGTAGTAGTAGCAGCAAGTAGAAAATTAAAAAAATATTTGAAAAGGACAAAAATTTCGACTGCGAAAATTAAGTTACATGTACATCCCTAATTTTATTATTTTTACATGCTGTTTTAATGGCTGTGACATCGAGCAGAAGAATAGGACGAACTTATGAAGGTTCCGTTTTTTGCCATTGGCTATAAAATCCTAAACAGTGAAGTGATTAATAAGTTTTAGACGTTATTTCAGCTTTCAAATCAAATTAACAAGACATCAATAAAAATGTTTAAATACTTCGCGAAATCAAAATGGTTTCTCTATACCGATGACTACGCTAAGCTTCCTCATACTATTTGCATTGACATAAAATGAGGCGAATCCTTTGATACGGTCAATAACCCCGATAGGGGTGGTCAACCATTCCATTTGAACCCCAAGAAATCTAAAAAAACGTACGAAAGGATTTCTAAAATTGTTCCATGAATAAAAATGCGGCAATAACTCTTAATACCGGTCGAAATATGACCGGATGCGTTCATGCGATGTAAGTGTGTTATAAGGGAGCATTTACATAATCCGAATCCGGATGACGATTAATATAAATTAATATAAATCCTGATATCGAAATAACGCTTCAATATAGACAGAAAAGAAAGAAAGAAACATTTTTATTTGTCACCAAAAAACACAGGCAAATAATTAAAATAAAGGGTACAATAATTATCTAGACTACTATTGGCTATGTATATTCATGGCGACAAAAAGGAAGTCCAACTCAACATAAAGCAGCCTCTTCTGTAGGAAGTAGCCGGGCTGATTTTCAGCAGAACCCTTAAAGTGTAGTCACGTTCAATGGACAGCGATTAACAATTTGACGTTTGTACAAAATTGTTATTGACAACAACTCTAATAAACTCTAATAAACTCATAAAACATAAGACATGTTAATAGGTAACTAAGATACCTATAGGTAACTAAGACTACATTAACGACAATCATATTTTTCATCCTCTCGAACTACCCCGTTGGGCATACAGCGTGAAGATATGTATGCATACATTACGAAAATGGGTCTGGTAATGCTGGAAAACAAATAATTATAATAGACAATTCATAAATTTTAATATTACGAAGGAAAGATATACAAACGCTTGAACTCTGTCTTAAAGTCTATGAAATAAAATATTTAAATGAAACTAGTAATTTTGACATCTTTAAATTCTCAAAAATGTTTACAACTCCTGTACTTCCAGTATCTGGTTAAATAGTTTTTAAAATTGTATAAAGCGTTTTTATAAAAATATTAAGTATTTTCTGAAGCATAATTGTTCGTAAGTATTGTTAAATATGAAATGTAACAGAAGCACTGATCACTATGAACACACTATCAATTCTTTAACACAACTATTATGTACTTGACTATTCGACGGTTTCTCAACAACTGAACTCTTACAAGACCAAAATTAGGCTTTTATGCAGCCCCACTACACGCAGGAAATCCATTCTACCCTCGTTCTTGTTACTAAAATGTTACAAAATATCACACATGGGTACGTTATGTGATTAAAATTAATGTGGAACTAACAGTATATAATTACGATTATCCAATCCGATCCGATGGTCAATACCGACCTGTAAAACTCAGTCGTGTATTGTACACTCTCCTTTATATTAAATGTTCACTGTTGATGTCTCATACAATATGCATGAGTATGCAGTCACTCATCTTTGTACTGAAGGTACTATCCGTGTATAAACGCATCATTCCCATAATTCATATTAATGTCACATTTCATGCAGCTAGCACGTTGGTATGAAGTGTAGGACTTTCAAACCGAAGGTTGTCTTACCTTAGTATGACATCACTAATTTGAAGTGTTACTACTCTGCGCTAGAAGTGATAGAGACAGAATTTTTCCCTACTCAGTCTCCATTATTGGAGTTTAAAAGCAATAACATACGCTTTTCAATGTAGTGAAGTATGTTTTTTAATTTTTTTTGTTAAAGCATACATATGTGTAATATACATATCTTTACGCTGTTTCCCCAACGGGGTAGTCTGAGGAGGCCGCGCCAAGTATCGCGATCTTTATATACTTCTTTCGTCTCCTCAAATCTCATCATTCTCTTTACATACTTTCGCCTTTGTTCGCGTATGCTTTTGACAGTTACATAATAGTCCAAAATTTGAATAACATAAATCAAATGTTTCATTTTTGGGTAACTGCATTAGCTTTTATAATAAAGTTTCTCAAGAAGTTACCCAATTAATAGAAAATAGATTTAGATTAGTTGTAAAACGTACATTGATTAGACAATCATACTATAAAATAAACGATTTCGTTGAAGATAAACCAATAGTCTGGAAATGATCTTCTCTACACATCCAAATCTGGCTTTCTGAATATTATATCCCATCAAAATCATTGTATTTTAATAAACCTTTAGTAAAATGATGTTGAAAAAATGACAGCTGACTGAGTTTCTTGTCGGTTTTTCTACAGTGTCCAGGTTTTCGATCAATTGATTTGACTTTGACTTTGACATTTTCGTCATTTAAGACTCTGGCTATTTGGTTTTCACAAGTTAGCCTTGATCTTCCTTGGCTTCCGCTATCACTCACTTTCGTTCTGTAGATTTTCTTCGTCAGTCTTTCATCACTCATTCTTTCTACGTTCCCGAACCATCTAAGCATCGCATTCTTCATTTTTTATATTAATAACATAACATAACATAACTTCACGCTGTATCCCCAACGGGGTAGTCAGAGAGGACGGAGCGCCAGGAGTCGCGGTCCTTACACACCTCTTTCGCTTCCTCAAATCTCATCATTCTCCTCACACATTTTCGCCCAGGTATGCGGGTGCTTTTGACATTTCCGTCTGCTAACACTCTGGCTATTTGATCTTCATAAGTCAGCCTTGGTCTTCCTTGGCTTCTTTTACCACTCACTTTCGCTCTGTATATTTTCTTCGTCAGTCTTTCATCACTCATTCTTTCCATGTGCCCGAACCATCTAAGCATTCCTTTCTTCATTTTTACAATAACACTGTTGTGCAACCCTGTCATACTGCGTATCTCATCATTGCTTTTTTTTTATATTAATGATTGTTAAAATTATCTTTCGCTCAGCTTTTTGGGTCAAATATCCTATTATGTAATAGCAAAATGATCTCTAGGCTATCTCTATTCGCCAGACATAGAGGTGAGGAATGAAAAGTTCATTTTAAATTGATCTATTTGAAACATGAAATCAGATATGTTGATCTTCAACAGGTTTGTTTTGAATACTAATACCTAACACAGTTTATGTCCGCCCCGCCGTCTACTGACTCACTATCATATCTGCAAACACGGATCTAATTGTCAAACAATCTCTGACCACATGTGTATGCGGTCACTCGGTCACTTACTCATCGATTACCAATATCTTAGTCATATATAACACTTGCGTGCTAATAGCGACCATTGTTCTAAGTATTCTCTTTACGGGTAATTTCTTATTAGAAAGTTTTATTCGATTTTTTCCTTAGTGATTCAAGATGAGGTGAAGAACATTGTTTAAAATATCAGAGCATATATACCTAACGTTTCTGATTTCTAAATTCGTGTCGTCTCATCTAAACTTTTGATATCAATGTTTCCATTTCTCCGATGTAATTAAACCTAAAATATGTAATGATATCGTTCTTTAAAAAATCCATACAAGTTGTCAAACTATTTCTTGGAACAGCCTTAGATGCATTTGAATAGGCTTTTAACAATGAGACTAACATATAGCAGAGTGAAATAGCGTTGCTGTCAAGTAGAACAAAGCATCAAGGAGCAATAAAATCACATTAACATTAACACCTAATAAATAATATATTACATTATAGGAAGTATCTTATTTGGATTTTATGTGACAAAATTTTCGCTGTAATCTAACTCCTATTATATAGTGAAAAATCGCTTGTCCATCGCCTATATACATTCCTTACAAAATACTAAACCAGCATAAAAAAAAGAAGTAATTCTCCTTTATACCTTTGTAAGCTCCATTGTCTTTAATACTATAAAAATTGCACTAGTAATCCTGTAGTAACACTATTTTATTTAGAATGAAGAACAATTTGATTCTTCCGGCATTTCAATTTTTTCCCGTACACATTTCCTGATTTGTGACGTTTACCTGAAGTCAAAATCCAATTAAGTTATGCTTGATATCTAAGTGTTTCTAGCTTCAGTCATTTTAGTTCAATGTTTTGTACTCAGGTAATCACGATATGAACTTAAATATAAATAATAAATTAAATAACACAATAAGAAAATGTAGTGATTTATTAGTTTTTACCAACTCTTTTAGATATTTTGCTTGTGTTTCGGTCATGTGTCATTTCAAGAACTGCTTTAAAGATCATAAGATCATTTAAGTTTTCTATGAAAGGAATAGCGAAAATTTTGGTAGAATATAATAATAACTCCACTTAAACCCAATGCTCATATCGTCTTCTCTATTGTAATAATACAGTGGCCAATTCAATAACTGCACAACGAGAGATTAATTCTGTCCAAATTAGGTTAACCCTTTCCTTCCTCCTCATTCAGCATGATTTCGAACTATAGCAGGGGATTATAATGGCGTGTGTGGGGTCTAATTAGACTGGTCTTGTACAGGACCTATTGGTCCCGATCGGATTGAATATTGATGTGGCAGATGGCGTCACATTCAGCACATAATTAATTTCACGATCGAAGCCCACTGTCCAGTTACAACGTTCTATTTACATATTTTGTGCTTGTTGCAGTGTTTTGGCAAAACGTTTGTTAAACAGAGAGATTTTAGGACAAATCGTAGTCTCTAAAGTTGTGTCTGATAAATTCTTAATATCTGGACCTTCTCTACCTACATCGTAAAACATTTCTCATCCACTGGAGTAGAACTTATTTAATCCATTTTTACAAGAATCCTCCATAATCATCACTCTTCCGGGAAGATTCTGCAAAGGGCTAAAGAGCGCTTTCGTTTCTTTCCTTTTTGTAACAAGTCATATTATAAAAAAAAAATTCTAACCAAAACTGTAAGTATAACATAGTACCTACCCATCTAAATTTATTGGTTTCTCATGGTGTAAATTTTTTTAGATATTATCAGCGTTAAATTACATTGTTAAAAATACTTTTAAGTAAATAATAGTTTTTCAATAAAATGTTTTATTTTCGAAACTCTATATCCGTAAACTATTTATACAATTCAACAAGAAAAAGATGGAGGGAATCAAGATTTTACTCTCATACTGCTATAGAAGAGAAGGAAACAAAGGTCTTAATAAGGGGTTGCGGGTTCGATTCCCGTCCCGAGTCTGTGTGTTTATGTATATATGTATTTATTTACAATAAAAAATATACGAAACTTGTATGGGCGATGTGTCGGTAATCCGATTTTGATGCGTTTTGATTTTCTATTTGGACGGGATTGAAGGTGATATATAACTGTGTTTCTTGAGGGTTCATCTTAGTTCAGGTTTTATTTAAATCGACACTAAAGTTGACATTTGAAAATAGCTAATGACCAAAATATTATCTTGGTTTTATTCGAATAAATTGATTGGCTTTGACTTCCAATAAGAAATAGCATCAAGTTATGTGCTTTTATATCTATCATTAGAAGGTGTGGCTATGACTGCAGATGTCTTCGAGTTTCTTTTAAATCTAAATGATAATTAATAATAGACCAAGTGTTTTCGGAGTTCTAACTCAATATTAACTACGATGAATGACTAACCTAAATGCAGAGTCGATATCAAATTTTTACTAATTATTGTTACAGTGTCGAGTTTCCATCAATTTGCAGTAACCGCACCCTCGCTTACAAAACTGGGGGTTCCATTGTAACTATTAAAATAGCTATTCGTGTAGTGAAATTGGAATCTTAGTAAATCGTCAGTTTATGTTCGATGTGTTACTGGACTTTGTGCTCGGAGGAAGTGCTGATTTTTTTAAATTTTTCTTTGACGTTTCTTTGAATTTTTGACGTAATTATGAATCAGCTTAGAAATCAAGTAGAAACGAAAAATCGATGGATACGTAAGATTTTGTAATCATACTATCTCTCTCTCGTCTCCTCTCTGTCACCAATTTGCTCTATCTTTGTCGTACTTGACGTTTACCGTATGTAGTGTATTATTCACTTCATTCAAATTTTTAACTAATCTTGGGCTGTCGCATCCGCAACATTTCAGTGGATGTCATATTGCAAGAATAAGACTAGTAAGTGACATTGCATAGTTCGTGCGAGATCTCAGCGACAGGTTTTATAAATAATAAAAATAACAAAACTTATCAAATTAAAACCGACTACATTTAACAAATACTTGCAAACAGAATAAAATTTTTAAACCGTTTTTAAACCGGAGTCAGAGCCCTTATACTTTCCCTTACGACCTCCGTCTCCGGCAATGAATGAAATGTTGATTGAATTCGTTTGCAATTTCTTGTTACATACATAGATGTGTTTTGTTTTATTTTGGAAGTTATATTTCTTATAGTGTCTATCCGCCTGTGCGAAGTGGCGAAATGGGTAAACATAACACGACTTGATCCCTTCCATACAGAAACCTAAACCTACAATTTTACAAATTTCAGGAATATGAAATCTTATTTAAGATTTACGAACATAATATAACGAAAGTCTGCAGAAAGTAAGAAGCTCATTGTTTCAAAAAAGTTGCACCTGATCGATTTGTCTATTAGGTTATCTGTTTGTGTCCAAGCTCCTTGATTGCATACATCTATATACACATAATAAATAAGTGTCGTCTGTGATTTAGAAATTTTAAAAGGCTTTTTCTTATGTGTATATGGTTATTTGCACGTGACCAAAACTTGAAACATGCTATTTTTAAATTGTATCTGTCTGTTTGTTTGTCTGGATAAATCTCTGAAACCTCCTGATGCTTTTTTGACGGGATTTTCATTGGCGGGTAGAAGACGTCAGACAGCAATCTAGGCTATTTCTTATACCAGAAAAATACCTAAATTAACGTAAGTGGGACAACGAGACATAGCTAGTTTAAAACTAAAATGTTATCTCTGATAAAATAACTTTTATCCCCATAGTCTTATTTGCAGTAATACTTAACTTTATTTAGTAACTCTATATATACTCGTATGGTTGAGAATCCCAGCACAAAATTTTAAAACTGATTCTAGTTCCCCTATCCATCTTGAGGAGGCGCATCGATCTTGGTTCAGTAATTATTAGTGCCAGCAGCCTCGTCGGCTTACTCTAATTGATGTAATCGTTCACGGCTCGCCTCATGGGGGATGACCAGGCATCCGTCATTGGCAGAAGCTGTTAAGTCAAATTGTAGCAAATTGGGGTGTAATTTTGTTAGATTTATATCTATTTTTTAAATAATGTGTATCACGTTTTATATTCACAGCAACGTATAGGTTTTCAGAAGTCTTTAGGTACTTAATACCAAACTGCAGCTGAAAAATATAAATCTTAAAATCAATAAATAATCGATTCATTCCTTAATCTTATTACTTCGGAGCTAAAATTTGGCACAGTGACTCAAATTGATTACCGAAACCTTTTGTATGAATTTTGTATCTTATGATAAGAAATCAAAAATTCTATATCTGTATATATTCCTGTATCTGTATCTATATCTGTAGACAACAAATTCTGTAAGTTAATTTATCTCGTACGGAACGGGCTCGTGAATTTTACATAACTATTCTGGCCGGAAAAAGGAATACGAAATGGCGGGCCCGTTTGAATTTAGAATAAAGTTTTGAAAGCGGTCGATATTATAAAAAAAGTATATACATCACATTATGTTGTTATAAAATCCATTCTTAATTCAATTTGTATCTTATTTACATGACGATAACGTGCACATTTTTGTTACACAACTGCAAAAGAAACACGTGTTTGTTTTTGTTGTGTGCGTATTCGAATGAATTTCGATTCGAAAGGAAGTTCTAGCGATACAGTCTCGGCTGAAACATGTTACCTTTTGGTACTGTACCGGTGAATTAGGGACATAAAACGGCTGAAAAGGGTTCAAGAAAGATCTATCTATTGCGTAAATCTTTGCTAAACGAGTAGAGAATCGTGCGTACCGAGGCGGGGCCATTCAATCGGATGATTGAATTTGACTTGGCTTGCACAAGTTTCTTTCACATGAAGGAGAAGTTTCCTGACTTCAATTGATGTGTACGGTGTAATATACTGTGTTGAGTAATTGGATTTTTGATACAGATTGCTTTACGGATGTAACATACATATCTTTACGCAGTGTTCCTAACGGGGCAGTCAGAGAGGACGAAGCGCCAAGCTTCGCGATCCTTACCTTACATACTTCTTTCGCCCTTTCGAATCTCATCCTTGTCTTGACGTATTTTCGCATAGGTATGCGGATGCTTTTGACATTTCCGTAAGATAACACCATGGCTATTTGATTTTCTTAAGTCAACCTTAGTCTTCCCTGGCTTCTGCTAGCATTCACTTTCGCTCTGTAGATTTTCTACGTCAATTTCTTCATCAGATTATTTACGGATGCAATAGTAAAAATGTTCCCATACTTTCAATCTATGTCGGAGATAAGAATGGGCTGACCAGATTGTTGTATCTGCCTTTTTGTTGGTGACATAGCAGAAAACTGAACATAGGTCACAAGTAACCAACCCCCTGGAGGTAAACCTAGATCGTAGGAGACCTTTAGCTAGCAAAATTCTTGCGACCTTGACACGTTTTCAAGGAGCTCCGCGATTGTCTATGGAACACACTGAAACCCTTCTAGCGCTCCACCGATTTACTTCTCGAGAGGGTAGTGACAGTACCCCCCCTGCACACTTGCAGGCCAAAACAGCACGAACTAACACTCTATCGTTCTTTTCAAAGTCACATGGATGGTTCATTATAATTTAGTTGTAAACGAGTACATGGGACTGTCTTCGAAATTTTTGTAGGTATTGTTTAAAAATTAGTGGTAAAGGAAGCATAGTAGCAGCTTCATAAGTTTAAATTTTTGTGACTCAAGAGTCGAAGTAATTTTATCATCTAAGAGAACGTAGCTGTTGACATTTGATTGATGAAGAAATCCTATAGAGCAAAATTAAGTGGTAGCACAAGCTAAGGAAGATCAACTTCTCATTTATGTAGATCAAATAGCGAAAATATTAATTATGGACGGGAGATAAAAAATAAAATAGCAAATGTCATTAATTGGTTAGAAGTCGATAATCTAAAAATAAACTTAAATAAGACAAAACTATTGAATTCCGTACATATCAAAACTATCTCTACCTCGTTGGGGATACGACGTGAAAGTATGTTGTTTTTTTTTTTTTTTATTTATTTATTTGCACAAAAAAAAAATACACAGAAACAGTAGTCAAAAAAGTAAGAATGGCAAAAGGTAATGCTTATCTCTTTAAGAGATTTCTTCCAGCACACCTCGGTGATAGAGAAAATGAACGAGGGTAGGATGTGCTTCAAAATAAATATAAATTTTTTTTTAGGTACGTAATACATACATAAACATACACATATATATATACAAACAAATATAATATAATACATACATAACTATTATATTATATAACTATTACACGTTATGTTACATATCAAAACAGGTTTTTTTTAATATTTCCTACAACGAAATAAATGTTGAGGAGGTTAATTCTGCAACATTTGTAGGAATTACTGTAGATAAACATGTAAACTGGAAAGCGCACATTGAACAATTATGCATTAAAATTACAAAGGTTTGCGTATTACAACGTCTACGTGTGACTGAATTTGAGAGCTGTCACAGACATATGACCAAAGATTATTGGCTAATTGATGAAATGCATATTTTATATGAAACATAAAGGTAAACAAATAACATGAGTTTCAAAAACGTTACAAAGATAACTTACATAATATATTCAGTTTCAGTGTACGGCGACTTTGTACTAAACATAACGTGTGTCTGTTCTCATGGCACAAATGTACACTTTACTGTTCAAATAAGCTTTAGTAGTAAAGATTAAAACTTAAAATAAATATTTATTCAGCTCTGTAGAACAGATTAAAATATCACTATGATTTCTAACTGTAAACCACGTGTAACTTAGAATTTCAATATTTTAGTGTTATAATAAATTACGATGTTTCGTTTTTTTTTTGTTTTAATTGATTATACTCGTTACTATACCCAATTTTATTTAATCTCGCACTTGCTATGTTTTGCAGGAAGTATGCGAAAAGAGCAGTGTAATTTATATATACATGTTATATCGGTATTAAACTATTATTAATATTTGTAAGAATTACATGAAAACAAAATTATACGCGTATCGAATATAATTATATGATTTTATATTATATAGCAGTGCTATTATTAATGAAAAATATACAGTTTTAAACAATATTTTATGGATGTCTAGAAGTATAAATTGACTATACATATTTGAATTAAATAGAGACTCATATTAATATGCAATTCAACAATATTATTAATTTTAACGTATTTGTATATTTCAAATTTTACATAAACAACCTCATAAAAAATGTATAATAATATTTATTACATATATATTATACATATACGCTGAAATATAATTTTACCTTAAAAAATATTCAACAATATGACTTACATCCATTCTTCGCTGAGGTAGGACACTTATTCACAGATGTCGAGGGCCTGTGACAGATCTCGAGACAAATTATTTTTACGTCTCGGAGTAAATTTTATCTAAATCATTTTTAAACAAAAACTACACGTCATGTTTAAGTATTTTGATTGCAGTGGGCTTATTATTTTTAATTTCATCATAACTTTCGTATGTTGTATGACATTAGAGAGACGAGTATGAGAAATAATGCGTCTAATGCATGACAATTTAGAACGGTAAACTGATTTATAATGACAAATTTTCTGAGGAAAAAAACGAAAGCTCAACTTATGAAATCGCTTAAATGTGAGATTTTGTGGTTGATACTACATCGTTCAATTTTTTTTAATATCGAGCACACACGAATGATAATTTTATTTAACTGTTTTGGTATATTATAATTGTAATTTTTTTATTTAGTTACGGCATTTTAAGAATTTAATAGTGTTTTTGATTTCATTGATTTAATGATTGTTTGTTTTAAATATTAATCAAATCGAGTAACGTATGCGGATCTCCACGATTTAGGCTGAACTTAATGTGGGAGTCACTTTAATACAATTTATACGAATAATCTGTTTTGGTTAATAATCGAATAATTATTATTATTCAGCACTGGATGCGTCTGCAAAACGATCTCCTTGTAAGTCCGTCCATCTTTGGTAATTTATCTGGAAGGCTTGATGTACTCATTTTAAACACTTGCCCACTTATAAATTATCTATAAAACGGGAAATTAACGCGATTATCTTTTATTTTGGTTTAACGTTGAGTTTTGTCGTCCACAAGTATTTTCTACTGATCGCCACTTTTATCCAAGAGTAATGCGTAAAGCGATTGAAATCAAGAGACATAAAAAAATGAATCTGGAAAACGAATACAATTTGTCGACGATGTGGAATCCTATGATTCAAGGAACGAAACCAAAGAACGAAATCTCGTTTTTCACATTCGGTTAAACCTGTGGACACTGTGAGTTTTGTGTGTAGGTGTCCTAAAAACTATTTACAAATATCGGGGGTAGATGATAAGACATCTATATACCTCGCAAACGGAGTAAAACTTGCTGCGACAGTTTGCTTTAGACCACGGCAGATGCAACTCGGTCGAAAGGTCAAGCCAAATTAAAAGGGAATAGCGTTAATGTCCTGATTTTAGATTTACAATGCAACGCGTATGTTTAAAAGTTTATACTTGTCCGATTATATAGGCATCATCAACGAAATCTACAAACTGAAATGCACAAT
Source organism: Zeuzera pyrina (assembly GCA_907165235.1). Lineage (NCBI taxonomy): Eukaryota > Metazoa > Arthropoda > Insecta > Lepidoptera > Cossidae > Zeuzera > Zeuzera pyrina. The sequence goes on from OU015622.1 coordinate 2,049,371, forward strand.
ATGTAGGAAAAATAATTATGTTTCAGCTATTAATGAAACATTTACGTCGTGAATTCGGCACATTTAAATGACTACTCCAACGAAAGAAATTCTTCAAATTATTTTTAAACGCCCTCTTGTTACCACTTCATATGTGATCCATTTCCTCTTTTCATTAATAAGATAAAATCGCCTCTTCCGCTTCCCATTACAGTCCCTAAAACAGAAAACATAAAATATACCCTAATCACACCTTAAAAGCACTAAAAAGGCAATTCACTGAATACCTGTCGGCTATAAATTCTTGAAAACAAAAGAAATATAGTCTATAAATTTGACCGCAATGCAATATCCGTCTATTAGGTCTACGCTTGAAAGGTTGTAAATCTCTGTCCACCCCAAAACAGGTTTTACAGCTTTAAGCAGCGTATCTGCAGTCTTGTTTCAAGTACCGTGCCTTCCTTGTAGGGGTTTGATAAATTTTTAAGCCTCACGAAATAGGCCTCCGGGGATTCAGAATACGGATGTGGTCGGCGGGGCCGGAAACGAAGGTTTTGTGCTTTTTATTCGTGTTAATATGAAATTCATGTTTGTTAAAATTCTAAACTTAATTTCTAAATATCTCTAGGGCCTAGGACTTTTGTTGCGTTTTTTGTGTAACCTTTAGATAAGACTTTATGCAGTTAACTATTTAATCCTTGGTATGCCCGGTGAAAATAAATTTGACGGACCCGTAATTAATTATCATTTATTTATGTCGTCTCCATGTTTTCTAGTATTTTTTAAGTTATGTTTAGATAAAACTAAATAGTAAATTTTAAATTACTGTCGGCCTTTATTAATAAATCGTCTTAGAATATGCATATTCGGTTAAAGAACTTTACCTCTTGTTTCGAATTATGCAGTTAGTATGATCTATGGTATAACATCTTTGGTAATGTTTTTAATTTTCAATCATAAAAATATTAAAACATTACAGATCAAGTAGGTATGTCTTTTATTTTACACAACGAACCACATGGGTTTCATTTTTGAGATTTAAAAACTTTAGAACCCCAAAAATTAACTTGCCGATAAAATATTTATGTATTAGTATCTACTTATACATGATCGGGTTTTTCCGACTTGAGTGGGTTTTACACTCATGACATTTGAACAGGAATGCGTTCTGCATTTCTGGAGAGGTGGAAGTATAACTATTAGTCTAAGACCCGAAGCTTTAAATTATAAAAGATATGGTTGTTTTTAAGCTATGGTGGGTCTGTCAGACCCTACCAGGCATCCGAAGGGTTAAATAAACTTCAATAGTGAACATTAAAACTTAATTATTAAGAATTAATTTAACTTTGTCTCCATCTGAATAAAACGTTTATATGCTCTGTTTTTTTGTCTGTACAAGTATAAATATTTCCTGTAACCATATATAATTATTGTAATTGTGTGTCGTGTGTCCCTCGCATAATTTTCTTTGTTTTAAATAATATGTACATTCATTTTTTTTAATCAAATCAAAGAGTTTTAAATATGTGTTTTCTGCAATGACATTGGCAGAATTTAATGTGCTTGTCATATTAGACGCCATCATTTGAGAATCGAAGTCGATTTTTTTTGTGGAACTTGAAATCCTATTCGAATGTGTTATCTTGCTGTAATACATTTCGTTTCGTTAGATTATTAGTATTAGACATACGAGTATAAAGGTACATAATCCTCTTAAGTACATTACAAATATAGTAAGTAATAACAAGAGTTCAATCCCAGGTTATTTCCTGTCGTAACTAAGTTCGATACTCCATTTGGCCCTCAGGCGCTCTTGGGCCTAGGCACACAGATTTATGCGTTCGACTTTTGTAGCTACATCAGCTCAGTAAATTGGAGAAGGCAAAATAATCTTAAAATTTAAAGTATTGTTATATTAGTATTATGGTTTTCTTATATCACAAAGGCGACATGTGACAAAGTATATACGCGGGGTTATTGCCTAAAAGGTTGCAGGCAGCGACAGCTACGATCATTGCGCGACCGGTGACTAACTGTAAGAAAAAATTTGTATCACGTATGACGATTGCGTATCTATAGCGCCATGACCATATAATGCACTTTTCGCGGTAGATATAGCACCATTATACAAATTCTTGTTTTGACAGCAGATATCGCGCGATATTTCTCTATCGCATGCTGACTCAGAGTTAGGTAATATGCATGACGGTCTCTCTGATCGCAAGCGGTTACCATAGCCGATACAGTCGATTGAAACATCTGAGGTGTCGCTTGTAAGTTGCCAACACTTTACATGATTTAATACTTGTTTTGGGGAACTCCGTGCCTTTATTTTTCGTCTTTATGAAAGTCTCAAAAGAAACCTCATTCCATAATCTCAATTTATAAGTGAGAAAACTCTTATGAGTTAGTTATATTGTACGTGAACATCGGTTTCTAATAGTAAGGATGATAATTCGTACGGTGGCAGTAGGCATCTCGTCGAAAAAAGTCTAATAACACAATCATTTACAAAAGCGGTTGAACACATATAGAAAGTCTGTACATTTTCTGAATTGTAAGAATCGTCATACGTGATACCAATTCTTTCTTACAAGCCTGTACATTTGACGACCTCCGTGGCGCAACGGCTTCGCGCGTCGGTAAGTAATCGGGGTTTGCGGGTTCGATCCCCGCCCCGAGTCTGGGTGTTTATGTATAATATATATTTATTTACAAAAGAAAAGTATATAAGTAGTATATCAGTTGTCTAGTACCCATAACACAAGCGCTGTGCTGCTTACTTTGGGACTAGATGGCGCTGTGTGAAATGTCTGAGTATATTATTATTATATTATTATTTTATTTAATGATTCAAACTTCAATTCATTTATTCAGAAAAATCTTGTCACAGGTAATTCTGCACGTTAATTTACCGCTGTATTGAGAAAACCTACATTGAAAAGAACCGACAAGAAATCGGGTATATAATTTTTTCAACGTCTTCTTTGACATCGCTGAAATTTCTTGCACTTGTGGCAACATCTTAGTCCTTAGGGTTGCTTTATTATTTATTTTATATTATTATTTAATTTAAAATGACTAAAGAAATTACATTAAAAAAAGTTTTGTTTTCAGAAGAAACTGTAATAGAAACCGCAATAGGCTACACGGCTGTTCCCTAACGATCTAATTGCAATATAGATTTAGTAATCAAGAACAAAACTACAAAAATATATTTGAAATACAATAAAAAAAATGATTTTTTTTTTCTTTATGGCATGGCGCACAGATTAGCGCATTTGCCAATGTCACGTATTATTCAGTGGAATCGCAATAAATTAGTTTTTTCTTATCGTAAAGCTCCTCCATAAAGTGGTAGTAGGCTTTACTGCAGTTATAAAGGACTTCTTGGAAGAGCGGAGCTGCACATGTTTATTTAGACCTATTCCATTCTTTTCACTTCATTCATTTTATATTTTATTCATTCCAATATAATTAAAATGACAACCTCACTTCTCCCGTTCCCGCCAAAAAGTCCAATATGAGAGTTATACGTTTTAAAGAAAGTAGTGGGAACAGATCAGGGATAAGTTTCGTCTCTGTTACTCCTAGTGCGGGGAAATATTACTACAAGTTTGTTACGTCATAGCTCTGTAACATCATCTGCCTCCGACTTGTCTCCACTCTGTAACTTTCAGTCAGGATGGACGGAGCATTTTCTCTAAGAGCGTGTCCTTAAATTCCCCTTTTTTTGACCGAGTTTATAATTTTTACTAATGTGCATGACAAGGGAAGGTCACAGTACAACAATACCGTGAACATGACATATTTTTATTTTTAAACACTTGAGATTTACGAGTATTTTGCAAATAACTATTTCATGAGCGACTCATAAGCTGACATGAACTACATTGACAGTGCGAGGTTGCCATACTTACTATAGCTAACTGTTTCACTCGTGGGTACGCTCAATGAGATAGAAATAAACATGGAAATTCGTTTGACACACTGTGGTAAAGACTGTGGTAAGAGCGGCAACTTGTTATCGCTCCGTCCGGTTTTACTATTATTTTTAATTAGTTATTAATTTAACTATTAGTTTTAATGAACGGCAATGATCGTCAAATAGATATTTTTACAATTATTTTTGAAATTTTAATTATTTTAATGCATTGTATGCAATATATCAATTTAAAAATTATAGGCAACTGGTTCATTCGGTTGTTGTTTGAGTTGCAAAATCAAGTTCTAATCATACACTACTTATTAGTGTTTATGAAGAAAAATTGACTGTTTACTCTTCTTACTTTCATGTACAGTTCACCTCATTCGTATTTCGTCAGATAGTTCACACCGTTCAGTTATAATTTACAACGCATGCGCGACCCTTCGCCCGTAAACTGCTTGATCCATCTCGACTTGTTCATGCCCAAGTTATTGTGTGTTTTAGTTCGATACTAGTGAACATTGCCAATAATTTATAATTTGAAGAATATTTTATAGGAATAACAAGATCAGTTCACAACTACAACATGGATTTTGGCTTTGATTTTAACATTGGATTATGTCAATTCAAATCGGGAAAATTGTCCAGTTCGTTGTTAGTATTGTTGTTAGATTGTAGAAGGCATAATAAAAAATAGACTGCGCGTCGCGGTCAGTAACGTAATAATCCGCATTTAAATCGATTATGTAATTTTTGAATGATACCCGTATAATCAGATAAAATGGTAGTTATAAATTCAGGAACATTCAACGTACAGACAATTCTCTTTTCGAATTTTACAGAAATTCATGTGATATTATTTATTTCGCTTTACTTTCCTAGAAGAGAAATACTCATCCTTCTACAAATTTTCATGTCACTAATATTAGTAAAATATATATGTAGGTGGTATATATATAAATTAAATTACACCAATCCAAACAAATTTGTGGCGAACAAATGTTATTGTAGATCGATTGTTACTGACAGAATTCGTAATAAAATTAACAAAACCGAATTAAAATAACATGAAAGCGAATGCCAAAGCATATTATAAATACTACACGAATGTGAGTAAACGCTGTGAAGAATTTTACTTGGCTGCGTGCGGTGTTATTTTAAATTACCGCACTCTTAATCATTCGCACTGTATTAAAATATCAAAGAAACTACATTTACAAAGTACAACCAACACTGTGAGATACAATTGCACTCTCAAACGACGTGTTAACCTAAAACAGTGAGAGTTAGCGGTGATAAAGTTTATCTACCTACAAACAGAACTTCTAGTGATAAACCTTCAAACCCATCTTCCACTGCTGTAGTAACGATGTTATAGTATAGACATTCTAAGACTAGGCCAGTAATGGAAGTGAAATGTACAGAAGCAACCATTAAACTGTATGACACAGTACAAGATGTAAAAGATGTCGAAGCAAGGAAGCTAGGGGTAAACGATAACATAATATCACGTAAGACAAATACTATATAGAGTTAATAAAGGCGCTTCTAACGTAATAAAATGTATGTGAGGCGTTAAGTTGAACTTATGACAGTAATAATTTCTGTACGCCAGAATACGAGTTGTTGTCTCGCCAGAAATAATGCTTTCAGAGGACTGTTCATTTTAAGTAGACGACATAATTACACATTTTATAGATACATACCATACATAAATATTCTCATGGCGTGTCACCTCACCAATGTGTTAGTCAGAGAAGACGGAGCGCCAAGTATCGTGGTATTTACATATTTATTTCACCTCATCAAATCTAATCATTCTCATTACACAGTTTCGTCTAGGTATGCGAATGCTTTTGACATTTCCGTCAGCTAACACTCTGTTTATTCGATCTTCAGGAATCAGCCTTGGTCTTCCGCTGGGCGTAAGTGAAAATTTTGTACGTAATAGTACATTTTTGTTTGAAAAATGGTGAAGGGTCTATGGAGTTAAAAATATAAGTAGCCTATAGCCATCTACAACTAATTCCGCGTCGAATGGTCATGGTCCCATGCCGATCGGTCCAATAGTTTTCAGGTTTATCGCGGTCAAAAACAAAAAAACTTTCATTACGTGTATAGATATAGATGTGTACTTATGGTATGTATGTATTCATCTCGTATTTATATATTGTTTTGTATGTAGTATTGCATTATATATTTTGGTATACATTATGTTTACATATTAAGTATATTTATGACGATATTTATCAATATAGTATTAATACCACATACTACCTAATTTTTATTTTTTCTTGCACGTTTTCCATCCTAAGGTTGTCTGGAAGAAATCACCGAGAGCGATAAGACCGCAAATTGTATTGTCAAAGTTGTAAATTTTGTTACTTTCTTGTTTTTTATCTGTATTAGGAATAAAGTGTACAATAAAGAACAAATAAATAAATAAATAATTTATTCTCGTGTTACAAAAAAACTTACCCGTTACAAAAATAATGCTACTCATATTTGAATTCAGGGCGAAATGTCTCATAACAAACAGCCATTCTAATTAATTTAGCAGACAAAAAGTTAAATTTTGTAGATCACTATTATTATAATTTACACATGAAACATACATACTAACTTCAAGATGGTTTTTTATCATATTAGGCAATTGTGTGTTTGAAGATATCAAAAATGAATTGAAAAACACTTATGACGAAATAGTGACGAGACGTGCGAAATACTTGCGTGAAAAGGAATAAAAAAGACGGTCGTTTTTAATTTCAATTATTAATTTAAAAAAAAAAATTGTCAACGACAAAGAAAACCTGTTAGGTCGCTGTTATAATTTCGAACACTTTTCATGCAAAATTACGTTTTTGGCAGATGATAAAATGTAGGTAACTGATTCTCAACCTATCTCAACTGAGCACTCAACCTATAGAGTGGCAATGTCATTAATTTTGTATGAAAACAATTTATGTCTAAACACTGTTGCGGCTACTGCATTCTGTTTCATAGTTTCATTTTTTGCTCTTTTTGCCACACCACCGAATGGAACAATATCTATCGGAAATTGCAGAAATGTACACACAGGTCCAGTATCGGTTATGCACTGCTTAATGCGAGCGATAGTTGATATTTATTAGTGTAAATAAACTGAGCAGTGTAAATAAGATTGTCCGATATTTCGTCTCTATAGGTTGAGTGCTCCATGTTTAACTAGTTGTCCTACCTGTCCAGTTTTAGTCTCAGCCAAGTTATCTTACGTAGTTACAAAACTTTCTTTATACATTTTAACATGGGAAGTTCATTAATATATACTAAACAAGAGTTATCCACTTATCAATTAGTTCTTAAAGGAAACGCTTTAATCCTAGTTTAAATTTATCCACTATGTTAAGATATCAAATGAAATTGCATCTTAGAATAGATGTATTTAGAATCTATAATCCAGTCTGTTAGCAACACGGCCGTAAATCCGAGGAAACGCTCTTCAGGTCTTCAAAATCGAATCGGAATGCAAGTGGCGTTCAAATTTAGAATCATCTGACCACTGAAATATGGCGGATCAATTTCCTTTATCTATTGAACCTTGTAGCCTTTAAAATAAAGTCGAAAATGGCAAATCTACTCTATTGCAGGTGCAATGATTCAGAAATGCAAGTGGACATGAATTTGTACTTTTTATAGCCAGTTTGGCAAACTTCATGCCTTTGAAGCACTCTAAGCTTACATTAACTTTATGTTAGTATTCATTTATTATTAAATGTACCTACACAACTTCATGAGATATGTTAAGTGCTTTCGACGTTTCTTTTGGTCGACACTCAGGTTATCGAACTTCATAAGTTAGTTAGCCTTTGGTCCTTGGCCTCCTTAGCTTTTACACGCGCCTTCACTGTGCATATTTTCTTTTCAACACTTCTTTTTAGCTATTTATAGGTGAATTGAAATAAGATTTGAAAATCAGAAAAAAATTAAACCACCTTCAAAAAAAACACTGAAAAGTATAAAATAACTATCCTTACTAATCAAAACTCAAGTACAATTAAAATAACTCCATAAATACGATACACATACCTATATAATTAAATTTGACAGTTACTGAAGTCGATGCCAAGCCTACCAAACTAATAGACTTTCTGTTGTTGCACATTGATTTTAAACATACAAAAAAAAAAACAACATACAGACGAATTGAGATCCCCCTCCTTTTTTTTAGTCGGTTAAAAATTCGTTTTGTTATTCATAGTTTTTTTACACTAAGTTTTAAGTCATTAGACGTGCTTTAATTTATTTATTTGACTTTGAAGCCTCTTTTCTAAAACTAAGAAATGGCGTTCTCGTGACAGCTAGGGTTTATATTAATTTATAAAATATTCCATGTTAATAAAATCCTATTCTAAAGAATCTCATTACTTATTAAGGAATTTAATTTTGTTCGAAATGAAATTAATTTTTAGTGAATATACAAATTATAAAATACGCATTAAATTTTTGATTACTCTTTAGACTTTAGAGCGATGAGCTCTATCTTAAATTCTTAACTAACGTATTTCTAAAATCGAATAATCCCTTACATTTCCAGAGATGATTATATCCAAGACTTGAAAATTAATGTTGATGATGTTAAACAAAAATGCAGCCACAAACGCATTAACTTGGGGCTTGAAAGAATGACTTATGCCAAACTGTGTTTAACGGATGATAACAATTGAACTAACTTTTGATTAGTGCACTTATGATTTGCATTGCACTTGTCTATTTCTTATCTATTCTTACCCCAAACACACAAGCAACACCGCAGGAAATAACGAGTATTCTGTAAACCATATAAATAAATTGGAAAATCATGTGCTTAATTATTAACATTAGCTACTCAACCTGTTATTCATTACATACACGGTACAATATGTTTCGATAAAACCACTGATGCCTACTTTCGATAATGACAGGGTTGCCAGAAAAGAAATGAATATTGTATTAAGCAACACAGTAACGCACTACTTATTTTTATAATGGGGAAGGAAACATCAATAATGGGCATCACTTTCTGGTGCTATAAAAACATTACATTCAATACAAAAATTTGTAATCTTATAGCTGTCATAAAGAAATGGATTATATCGCTTATTCTCATTGTAACGAAATGGGAGTTTAGAGATTGTAAATGACAAGACCCGATTTCGCTACCACTGGTCCCAGAGTAACCGTTCAAATATATTTGAAAAATATATTTTAATTTTTTACGATTTTTCGTGTGGTATATAATATGTGTTCCTTAAGATAGCGCAAGCAATTATTAAAATAAAAAGTATTTTTAGTAAGTAGATAATTGTTATAGCTGAACAAGGCTGAAAACGTTGACATTTTGTTCTTTATAATTATTACATCATACGCAGATTTTTGATACAAAAATGACTGTGTCCTAGAATTTAATAGCGTCACATTTTCTAAACTATTACTAAAAACGGAAACACTTCTTTTCAAGGTGAAAAACTGGAAAGGTAGCAAATCAACAGTGATGTCCTAATTTGACTTATGACATATCTAATGTCACTTACATCGACATTATGGATTTTTCTGAACTACATATATTATATATCTACATACATAATTGCTTGATGTGGACACGAAGTTTGTGAACGAGTCTTTCTAGCGATTTTATGAGATTTTATTTATATAACAACCCGTGCTGTGTTCCAGGCTGCCTTCATTGTCTATATAATTACTTTTGGCTGTATTCAACTGGCATTGGATTTGTTTATCGTTTTGAAAAATGTAGCGACACGCGTCCTATATTTTAGGAGGCGCTTTTAATTTTTTTTCTAATACATTTAGGTTCGTTAGTTATTTGGCTTTTGTTACTTCATTATTTTAAACTACTCTTAATAACCCAAACAATAAAATAACTATAAATGGGCCAAGTGTATAATTTTCGGGCATTGTCTATTTGTTATGAGAGTATATTGGAAAAAGGTGATGAGAATTATAATGCTAAAGTAGTAAATATTTCGAACTGATATGAATGACTAAAAGTCGTTAATGTTCATTCATTTCTTCGCATTCAACTTGTTTTCAATGTAAGGTAAAAAATAAAATACAGCCAACCCTAAACAATCACATGAGAGCTCAGACGAATAATCGATTTAACTTCACATCACTATTCAAACGGCCAGTGTTGTCATTGATGTTGTCCATTGCGAATTCGAAATTTAAATTTTAAAATAGAGATGTCCTGTTTCACAGAACTTCTGTTTTAAAAGTTAAATTACATTAAATGTTAGTTAAAATACTGTATATCTATATCTATACTACTATATAAATCTCTTGCGTCTGTCTGTAATTTCTGTTTTTTTGTCAAATTTTGCGATAGATAGTCGTTTTATTACTCACTAATTTTGATTCTACCATTTTTAAAATTTTTGTCTGTCTGTCTGTCTGTCTGTCTGTATGTCCTTTTATAACTAAAGAACGGCTTCACTGATCTTGATGAAAATCGGTACGGAGTGAGAACACGTGATTGCGCTCATGATAGGCTACTTACTTTTCAGAAAATTTACTCCTGAAGGGGTGAAAAGGGGGATAAGACTTTGTATGGGAAATGGTAAACCCCTGAACCGATTATGATAAAATTTAGCAGAGAAATAGATTGAAACGGACATGAGTTATTTTTTTTATTAAAAATTTACCCCTAAGAGGGTGAAAAGGGGGATGGAACTTTGTATGGGAAACGTTAAATCTAGGTAATGATAAAATTTGGTGAGGTGATAAGACATTATTTATCAAAAATACATAGACTACTTATTTGACAAAAATCAGTGAAAAGGGGGACGGGAGGAAGGGGTACGAAACTTTGTATAGGAAATGCTAAACCACTGATTATGATGTAGCATGGATATAGTTTGACACCTAGGAACGGACACAGGCTACTTTTTATAAAAAATCTACCCCTAAGCGGGTGAAAAGGGGGGATGAACCTTTGAATGGGAAATGCTGAACTGTTAAAACAGTAACGATGTTTAGTCAGAGATAGTATGTTCCCGGAGACAGACCTAGGCTAGATGTCGACTTTTTTTTCAAAAACAATCTGAACATACTATGCACATACATATAATATAACCTAATTTAGAAAAGTCACAAAAAAAATTTCCGCGAGACGAAGTCGCAGATACACCAGCACTACTATAAATCTCTAACGTCTGTCTATAATTATGATTTTACTGTCAAATTTTGTGATAGATAGTCATTTTATGACTCATTGAATTCGATTCTACCATTTTAAAAATTTTTTGTCTGTCTGTCCGTATGTCCTTTTATAACTGAAGAACGGCTTGACCAATCTTGATGAAAATCGGTAAGTAGTCAAACATGTGATTATGATGATGATAGGCTATTTATTTTTAAAGAAAATCTACCTCTAAAAGGCAGAAAAGGGGGATGAAACTGTATGGGTCAGCTTTGAATTAGAAATGCTGAACCGCCGAAGCAATTGATGTTTGGTACAGATATATAGTATGTGCCCGGCGACAGACGTAGGCTACATGTAAATTTTTTTCGAAACCAATCTTTAAACATACTATGCATAACATAATAGAATCTAACCTAATCCGGAAAAGCCACGAAAAAATTTTTCACGCAAACGAAGTCGCGTGTACAGCTAGCACTATTATAAATCTCCAGCGCCTGTCTGTAATTATATTTTTGCTGTCAAATTTTGAGATAGGTTTGACTTCGATTTTACCATTTTTAAAATGTTTGTCTGTCTGTCTGTAAGTATTCTTATAAATGACGAACGGCTTGACCGATCTTGATGAAATTCGGTACGTAATAATAATATGTGATTACGCTCATGATAGGCTACATATTTTGTAGAAAATCTGCCCCTAAAGGGTTGAAAAGGGGGATGAAACTTTGTATGGGCATTGGTAAACCGCTGAACCGATTATGATGAAATTTGGCAAGAAGACAGTTTGACATCAGAGAACAAACAGGCTACTTTTTATAAAAAATCTACGCCTAAGGGGTGAAAAGACGGATGAAACTTTGTATGGAAAACACTTAAACTTGGTAATGATAAATTTTGGTGGGGTGATAAACCTTTTTGTATCAAAAATACTTAGGTTACTTTTTTTATCAAAAATCTGTGAACAAGGGGACGGGAGGAAGGGGGACGAAACTTCGTACGGGAAATGCTAAACCGCCGAACTGATTATGATGTAGCATGGATATAGTTCGACACCTGGGAACGGACACTGTTTACTTTTTTATCAAAAAAACTACCCCTAATGGGTGAAAAATGGGATGAAACTTTGAATGGGAAATACTGAACCGCCGAACCAATCATGATGTTTGGTACATATATAGTATGTGCCCGGAGTCAGACATAGGCTAGACGTAGACTTTTTTCAAAAACAATCTTTAAACAACTATGTACATGTACATATAATTTAACCTAAACCGGGACATCCACGAAAAGTTTCCGCGCAGACGAAGTCGCGGGTACAGCTAGTTCCTTATAATTCCGTTACTGTTATATTACAGTAATAAGCTATATTGAATTTCCTTGAAGTTATTTATTTCAATTTGTTTTTGCAATAGGCTTACTAAGGTATAAATAGTTCAACCATAGTTCAACTCATGAAAACGCATGACTTTTTTTTAATCGTTTACAGATAGTACAGGCACTCGTTGTAGTATTGCTGGTCTGTAATAACCGGTACCATGGCTCGGTGGCAGAGCGTCTACCTTCCAAGCCGGGGTGCCTGATTCGACCCCGGACAGGTCAAATTAAGAAACTAACTTTTCTGAATAAGATTGTTGTCTAGCTCTTACTGGGAGTTCCTCCAGATCATTCTGTAATAACAACAACAGCTAAGGAATAATAGTACAAGTCCAGCGCATAATTTGGGGTCACACAATTTGTGTAATTATCTGGAGTATTATTATTATTTGCTATGGAAGTTATTATTACGTAGTATTTATCACTTTCAAGGAGTCACGATCACAAAAGATGCTCTAATAGAATTATTACTAACATGTGATTATTAAATTATTATTTCCAATGCTGTGGCACCCTTAGGTACATGTTCCATAGTTTTGTCTTTACTCCTAATCTGTGTCTGTATTATTGTCTTCTGTATTTTGTTCAACTGGTTTGTTCCCTTAATCAGGCACGTCATGTGTGTGATAGTAACTATGTACGCATGTGCTTTGTCTGTAAAATGTACTTCTAGTGTGTTGCAGTGATGCAAATAAGTATTTTATCTATCTATCTATCTAAATTAAAATATCAGAAGTACACACAAACCTAGGCGAAAAATGTATAAAAAGAATGATGAGATTTTAGGAGGCGAAAGAAGTATGTAAGGACCGCGATACTTGGCGCTCCATCTTCTCTGGCTACCTCGTTGTGGTGTTTCCACACAGCAGTTATGTAACGCTATATAAGACGATAACATTCTCTAACATTATGCCACATCTTTCTAGAATATGGTAGCTGTTATTTATACTCCCATATCCGTAAATTTTTGTATAATATCGAACGATAGTTTGTAACTATTAGTTCGGATCTGACTTTCCAGGAGACTGAAAGTGGTTTTTGTTGAGAAAATTTAAGAAGATTTGCTCATTGGCTTGGCTTTTATTTTAAGTATGAAAAAAAAAAGCAGCTCTTACGAGATGTGCCGAACGCTGAAAGTGAGAAAAAAATACAATGCTACAGAATACCTGGAGAATTTGGGTATCGACGGATGTTTAAATGATTTTTTTTGAGAATAAACAGTTCAGATTTTGAATTTCTCCTCAATTCGCTCTTACGTCCAAATCAATGTCATATAAAAGTTTGCTATGGTGCTGCAATTTGATATATAAAATTTTTTTGTTAATTAATGTTACATAATACAGTAAAAATTTATAATTTAAACAATATTTTGTAACAAAATGTCATCTAACAAATGTTTTACAAAAGTAAATAACTGCTGTGTGGGAGCACCATTAGTAATACGACGTGAAGGTATGTATGTATTTAATTCTTAATTAAAAAAAAATTATTATAATCGTCACCGTGAATTGATTCGTTATATTTATATGGAACCTTAAGAAAGTGCAAACTTGAGGTTACCTTTACGTAACAGTCATTCTGTCCCCTAAGTTACAAAGGCTTCAAGACTAAGCTCTACCATTTACATCATAATTATTGTATGACAATAATTTAAAAGCATTTTACTTACCCGCTGACATAAATAGAGATACGTGACATAATGCATTTAGTACAAAATCCCCTTTCAACTTACTGCCAACCACTCAGTCGGCTATGTAGGTTAAGAAGTACCCGCGTTTACTGTATGAAAACGCATAAAAGCGTTGGTAGGCCGTCACGCGAGTGTGTCACGCTAGTAAAGTGCGAGCTTACTACGTGAAATCTTATCATTAATAAATACAAATGTAATTTAAATTTTTTTGAAGAAGATAAACGTCGCATTCATCTCATCTCGCGTTCTGGGTAGACTGATATACAAGAAATGACAAACAAACACTTTTAGCAACATCAATTTGGGTTTGCAGATAGCCAATCGGTAATACTCGTAGATTGCTATAGATTGCCAGAGTTCATCGTCTTTGCCAATTTTCTAGTTATCAGTGAGATAAATAGCTGGCACATTATATTTGGCACATTTGACAACCTAGATGGCGTAGTGATTTAAGCGTTGTATCTAAGCGCGAAAGGTTCCGGGTTCAATTCCAGTCGGGTCAATTTAGAAAACGAACTTTAACGATATCGGGACACGCCCCTAGAAGTCGTCATCTGGTTCTCATAGCACACGGTATGCCATAGTTTGAGGACAGTGATCAGTCTGTTTTGTTTGGCGCATTTATTTATTTATTATCATTACTATACATGTATTTTCTCCGAACAGCTAAGAAATAACAGAGATTATAACTACAATAAATGTATGTACAGAAATGTAATACCTTTTTGACACATGCGTAACGTAGGTGACAGTGAGATATCGCAGAAAAAAATATCCCAGTTCTTACGCTTTTCAACCCCATCTTCCTACTTGAAGTTACGTCAAGAAATATCGGTTTAAGAAATTAATTATACTACGAATCCATTAATAAAATAATAATAATGAATTCAATATTGCTGTGCTCAAATTGTATAGCATAGAAAACACTGTCGTTGGGTATCTCAAACTCTAACAATACTCATTATAAAAAATAAATATATCACATTGTGCATATGAAAAAGATGTCAACAAAGTGAATAGAGCTTTTTTGAATAGTAATAGAATTATTTTTAAAAAATTGTCATAGGTGATCCGCACTGATTTTAGCCAGCACAAGCAGACATAATGAAGGCTCAGTACATATTTTCTGTGCAATTATAAATTCCTTTAACTTTAACATTAAAGATTTTCGTAGCCAAATATACTTAATTAAAATCATAAACATCTCATATATACATAAGCAAGATTTACCGCATAGATACAGTTGTTACTTTGCGGAAAACAATTTCATGTAACTATAGCTACATAAAATGTTATGCATATAGCTATAATCTTCCTCTCCAAAATTCTACACTTATTAATCATCACGTGTTTCGCCTCTTAACGAAGCATCCTCAGGATATTCCAGAGATCAGACTCTACTAATTCAGAGTTACCTAACTAGCACCGAATCAAAGAAAGAGGCAACAGTACGACTTTTTGTATCCACCATACACCTGTATAATCGTATGTACGTTGCAACCTTCATATGCTAATTTCCGTGTAGTATAGGGCATATGGTGTAAGTGATCACGAACGGTGCAATCTTATCAAAACATCGGATAAAGAAGTCAGCCTTGAAGTATTAACACGTCATGGACTCGGTTAATCAGAATTGTAAGATGTGTACAAGTCGTGAAAGTTTAAAAACATTGAGTGATTATGGGAGTATTAATGGTAATCAGGAAGCGATTACTGTACCTGATAATTTTGAACACTTCCGACTGAGGTGCTTAACTGAACAGACAGATCACAATGGTTCTAGGATCACCACTTTTCTTGCAATGATGACCACTGGACCAGCGTTATGGTCGACAATTTGCATTCTGACGTAACTCATTTGAGATAATCTCTGACACAGATATCTTTGCGCATCACAGTGCTTCTTCACACTACACAAACTGGACAGTATTATTATATCGGCTTACCGATGATAACATCGCGTTACTAGATAATGACAAGTATTTATTCTATCGTCTATACGAGTTTTTTTATCACGAGCCCCATTTCTTTATTAGCAGACTTTTACGACCTACTGATAAGCAGCTGGTAAATTTATGTTTTTCTTTCTTGCAGAGACGATAGAAGGATTATTTGAATAAAATGAAATTTATAGATAAGTTCTGTGTTAAATCTCCTCACATACACTTTATAACTCAGACAAATAAAATCAAATAAAATGTTGATGCATGGGTGCTGTTTTCTAAAGAAATAGCGGGCGATCAGCGTATATTATGGTAATGTGTGTCGTATGTACGTGTGAGTCAGCTTATATGACTTTCCTCACAGTTGCTGTACAGGGAACGAGAAATGACGTCTGCATATATTTATAAAGTTTATAACTCCACAAAATTTTTATAAAAAAATTAAACCGACTTCAAAAAAGAACACTGAAAAGTATGAAATAATTATCCTTTACTAATCGAAACTTAAGTACAAAAATAACTTTATAAATACGATACAAATACCCAGTTAATTAAATTTGACAGTCACTGAAGTCGGTGCCAAGCCTACTAAACTAATATACTTTCTGTTGTCGAACATTAATTTGGCACCGACTTCAATAACGGTCAAATTTAATTAACTGGGTATTTGTATCGTATTTATAAAGTTATTTTTGTACTTAAGTTTTGATTAGTAAAGGATAGTTATTTCATACTTTTCAGTGTTCTTTTTTGAAGTCGGTTTCATTTTTTTATAAAAAAAAAATATTTTGCCCTTTTGAGTGACCTAGGCTTAAAAAAATATCTAGGGCAGATCTACAATTTATTTTCTAATTTTGGAGCGCAATGTGTTAACTTCCATTCTACTGAAAGCATAAACCGTGGGATTTCACAATAAAGATGCGAACAGATCGAACATGGGATATTATTGGCCATTGTGGCCATTATCAATATCATCAATATCATATCAATATCAATCAGTTATAAAAGAATAGTGTAAAGGTTGCATCATAATGACACCTTAGCAGTATTCTTACAATCCGAAGATGACAGCTACCAGTCATATTCTCTGTCCGCCACAAGACTGACTCTACTGACCGAATTTATTATATCACAGGAAATTTATATCTTCTCCCTACTACCATTATACCATGTGGGGACAACGATAGTTAACAAATGTCATACAAGAGAATCATCAACATAAATGAATAAAGGTTATAACCAAATCGCGTTATTTGGTGTATCTTCGAAAGCAAAGCTTCAATGTGAATGAAATTTCAATCGGACCAATCTGAAAGTATATCCTTTCAAACAAAAAAATAATTTTCCAAATCGGTTCCTAAATGACGGAGTTATGAGGTAACAAACATAAAAAAAAAACATACAACCGAATTGAGAACCTCCTCCTTTTTTGGAAGTCGGTTGAAAACTACACCAATTGTGTATAGAGGGTAGAACCATGCTGCACTGCAGCACGAATTGGGCTGGCTCGCCCGGTGATATACTACCCTCTTACAAAATATTGGCGTGAAATAACAGCATCTATTGCTGTTGTGTTTCGTTCGGTGAGTGAGAGAACCGGTGGCCCATCACCCTTTCCCCCTCTTTTCCATATTTCCGTATAGGCCGGCAACGCACTCGTGATTCCCCGGACATTGCGGGTGTCTATGGGCGGCGGTGGTTACTTTCCATCAGGTGACCCCCTTGCTCGTATGCCACCTCTTTTATAAAAAAAAAAACTCCAAGGTAAGCTCGTACTATGACTACCATTGGGAGAACGCCCAGTAACACTCAGTCTACAAGCCAATTTAGATAAGTGTCCTACATATGTCCTAAAATGTACTGACAGAGAAGTTAGTTATTATGAACTTAGCGATTCAAAAACGTGTTTTTCTCTTTGTCGTAAACGAACGAGTCAACTCTACGACGAAGCCAGCACTACGATGAATAAGCTGCCTCATTTGTTGATTCAGTGCTAGTTAGCTGATCGAGTCTGATCAATGGAATCTTTGAAGATGCTTTGTTAAGAGGCGAAATACGTGTCAATTTTTAAAATCAAGAATTCAACACGTAAAATGGATTTTAATATTCAACTTTTAGTCAACGACAAAGCGGAAAAAATTACTATTTTAACATCAGGTGAAAGCTGTAATAACTGCGCGTACACATCTGCCAAAATGGTCGTTACAACATAGCGGCACGGAGTTCTTGTAATAACAGAAATTAACTATCGTACCTGACGAATTAACTTGATCGAATGTCTGCAGCAATGCATTACAATAACCACTTTTATAATACATAAAAAGCGAAATTATTATTGTATTGTCAATACACGGAATTACGACTCAGTCCAAATTATGTACGCAGAATACGGATTTAACGCCGTTTAGTACCTTGAAATTATATTAGTGATGAAATACTCAGTTTTACTGTTTTTTGATCAAATCTTTAGGGTTCTGTAGTTAGAAAAACAGAAAGGGAACCTTTACCGGGGCGACATCAAGTCTTTTTAGTCCGCTAACAGTTCTATCAAAATAAAAGATAAAGTTGAAGTCAAAGCAGTGCAAGTGCCGAAACTGCATCGAGACGGCGCCGAAAAAGAACAAAATGCAATAAGAAAGCACAATTGGGAATGTGTTGGTGTTCCGTCTCTTGCAGTAATTTTGATAAGTGTACGATTACATCATCAACAGAAATGTAATTTGTGATAATTGCTGTAAAATTGTTCTTCGCTGAGTCTGACGAAAACTGCAAATTAACTGTGGACAACGCGTGTAGGATATACTTAGCTGTAAATAATTGCAGTTGATGAAAGGTGGCCACTATGCAGTATTTCGGCAGCCACTAATGATAAGTGTGTCAGACATACAGCATAATTTGCATAATTTTTTGATTGGTTGTTGCAGGTTTTTGAACGTTTTATGGCAATTTATCTTTTTAAAATCCGTTTCAAACGGAATTGATTCAACGTTAGCTTTTCAATCGTTATTTCTGAGACTGTCGTAAACGACTGAAATTTATAACGGTTTTATGACTAAAACGTGAACTTCTAAAGTTGAGTTTTAACTTTTGAAGATTAGTATTCTTGGTTTAAATAGATATGTAGTTATTTCTTTTTGAGACATCGTATGACAGCTTTTACATCACGAATCCCTTTCTATTTAAAAAAAGTGATTGTGCTATAAGTTATTTTAATTTGACGTGTGTTCAAAAATTCGCTTCAAGAATAGTCAATAAGCCAATTATTACCAAACTGATCAATTAATTTAAAGAATATACAAGTTCCGGAAACCTACATCCAGCCCTCTTGTCTACGGACCTGTATGGGACTGACCACAGAGTATTATGACTCCTGGGATGCGTGATCCGTACCACGCTTTCATTCGCACATGTTCTGTTTCAATCCGCCGGATATATTTTCGATTTGCAATATACCTGCAATTCTATATTGATTCATTTATACAGCATCGGATATGCCAGGCCCATGTCACCCATCTCTTCTGAAGGATCAGTACAAAATCATGTACACATGATATCCATCCTAATAGTACAGGTGTACTGATCTAGTAGGTTCCATCGTGATAGATCAGTTCAAAATATGATTACGTGGAATACTCGGTTCGTTGCAGAATGAAATGACCTAGCATTCATTTTACAGTGTTTCTCATTTGCGAGACTTATTTTTAAGACTAACGAAATGACGTCGCTTACATCTAAATTGGAAACAATCTAACAGAAACATCATAATGCTTTACAAAGTTTGATGATTAGTGTTATTGTGAAAATGAAGGAAGGAATGTTTAAATCTTTCGAGCACAAGAACGCCACATAGAAAAATTGGGTGATGATAGTTTGACTAAGAAAATCTACGAAGCGAAAGTGATTGGTAGTAGAAGTAAAGTAAGACCAGGGCTGCCTTATGATGATCAAATAGCCAGAGTGTTAATCGACAGAAATATCAAAAGCACTCCCATACCTAGCCGAAAGTTTGTAGGAGAATGATGAGATTTGAAGAGGCGAAAGAAGTATGTAAGGACCACCATGCTTGGCGCTCCAGCCTCTCTGACTGTCCTGTTAAAGAAACAGCATGAAGAATTGTATGTAGGTACGTGTTTACTTCTTAGATATAGATCTAAGAAGTAAATACATACTACTGTATCTGTCAACCTTACGATTTTTCCTTATGACTTTGATTAACAAACTTAACTATATACAGAACCTTAAAAAGAATGTGTAAAACAGTTACGTTTGTAAATCAAGTCACAAGGAAAAAACCGTAAGGTTGACAGATATTATTAGACTACTAGATTATTTAACTTACAAAAAAGAAAGATCGCTGCAACCGCAATACCTACCACATCTTCTCATAAATCCAAAAGTACATTTTTATTGTAAATTATAATTACACTAGCCGTGTGCCCAATGCGATTCTCCATCGGTAACGACAAATTTCCACTACTTTCATCCCCTTTTTAACCTTTTTAGAGGATGAATTTTCAAAAATCTTTTCTCAGTGTTAACTTTCCTTATAAAAGTAACCCCAATGCAAAATTTCATTCTTCTAGACTCGCCAGTTTAGATTCTGCGTTGTCCGTCATTCTAGCAATGTCAGAATTTTATTAAGTAAATAGTACATAATATAATTACGTTGTTTTTTAATACTAACAATCCGCCCCGGCTACGCACGCGTAAAAATTGTTTTGAAAATAAAATACAGCCCATGTTACTTCGCAGATAATGTAGCTTTCTATAGAAACCGATTTCAAAAATTCAACTATAGGTGAAAGAATTTTTGAAATCGGTTTAGTAGTTTTAAGTTTGTTTACATACAAATAAACAAAATTTACCTCTTTATAAAGTTAGTATAGAATTTATTCTGTAATGATACAAAATAAATTAAAAGTCTGCAAAATTCCTGGAAGGATTGAAAAAGTATTTTGCCAACTGACTCACTTTTTTTGTTCCAACAAAAACTAGTAATTAAAACTATTAAGCAATATTATGTAAACAAATGCGAGTATATTGTATTGTTTTGTAATCATTATTTTTTGAGATATTACGTTACTATTATTTATTGTGTAGCAGTCATATTGAGTCGCCATCGACGTGGAGAACAATAACTTATAATATTTATAGAGGCACGTAATTACTTAAAAGATAAATTAACTTTTAACTTCTGTTATCTAGAATCTAGAATCTAGAAAATCTAGAATCTAGGTAATCTAGAAAAATAAAGCATTCCTTGGTTAAACTAATTGTTTACAAACAACATTCACTATGACAGACGGACATGAACAACGTAGACCCGTTGAGCTTTCTTAAATCACGTTTGAAGCATTGACCGTAAGTCTTTCAGCAGGAATAAATTTGTCATAAATATAGTATCTTTGAGTATTAAGTATTATTAATGTAAAAATAATAACCTACTAATTATCTAGACCTCCTTTAGTAATATTATTGTTAATAATTCGTTTGTAAATAGAACTTTCTGCAACATTCTAGAACACGCACACGGCTTCGATAACAAATGTACCGTTGGTCTAGATTATCTATACTTAGAAGTATGGATGTAAAGATATGTTCGATAAACATATCGATAGACTCTAAATATGTAGCCTCTGTTGTTAGATAGAATAAGCTCTAAATTGATGAAATATTAGGTCTCTAGTTCATAAACTTATTAGTACGAACGAATAATACTAAAACTATAGTTGACATAAACGTCATGCACTTAGAAAAAATTATTGAATTTTATCGACTCGCTAGGTAGGTGTAATTTTAGATAGGGTTTGTTGACCACTGTCTCTACACTAGTTGTTCCAGGAGTAGGAGCATAGGTGACCTTCGTCGTGGGGTATAAAAAGCGTCTCGTATCCGATAGCTTCCTTTTTTCTTTTCTCTCTGCTGCGGGACAAGCTGCCTCAACAAAGTCTCATGAAGAAACTTAAAGTTAGGCCACATGTCGACTAGGATAGTCTTAGCTGTATTTGTTTGGGAGTAGCAACCCCAATTAGAATAAATGAGTTAGTTAATAATATGTTAAAGTAGTTGAGGTAATCTCATGGTGGATCCCATGAGTTCAAAGGACACCTATAGAAACCAGGTGGACCTCCTGTCCCTATATGTAATGAATACTTAGGAATAGTAGTAAAATCTATTCAACATTCATCTAAACTTCAGTATGAACTAATCAAAATAGTTCTTAGAATGCTTTGGTGCACTACTCTGACTATCAAGAAGTCTAAGTCTCCTTCACTTGGGTGCTATATCGCGTGACCAGGTCGCAGTTCCTGTAAAAGGGGAATCTTTGAGGACCGGGGCATGTGGGTGCTGTGATGTCAGTAGATATTCGATAAAGGGGAAGACTGAGGAGTAGGTGCAGTTGGTGGATGACCTCCTTCTTTAGATTGATCAGTGGTAAAACTGATAACACTGTTCTACTTGTAACTAATAAATGATTCTCTGTTAGATATTAGCTCCACATAAAGGTATTGTGTATATAATATATATTTTTCTCTGTGAAATACAATACTGAATAATAAGGTATAAAATGTACTTGGATTTATGTATCTGTAACACTAAGAATTTAAATGCAGTATATAAACAAGGTAATGGTGTCTAAGTCTTTATAACTAGGTATACTTCTCTTTAATTTAAGATAACATAAATAAATTATGTTGTTGTAACTATAACAAGTAATATCTGAGCTCAATACTTGTAAAACTTTAATACTAATGAATTATTCTGTAAACAAATTCATATCTAAGTGCTGTTAGATAATAGGTGACCTTATTTAATACATATATAATAATAAACAGGATAATGTTGTTTAACCATAGCATTTAATCTTTTTAAATTGTTACTAACTTTTAATAATAAATACATAGTGAACTTATTGTATCCACCATAGAGATTAAATTATAAGAAATAAATGTTTTCTTTGTGTGATGTTTTTCTGGTGTCTAATTAATTAACTTTCTATAAATATCCCATTAGATGTCGATTGCAGAGGTGTACTAGGCGGCCTTAAACAAATTAGGTACACCACTCTCCAGGTGACAGTAATAATAACATCATCAAATACTCAACCCACACCTCACTCTACCGGCCTGAGCAAGCCACATTGCAATTGACCATAAGCTTCACCTGCGTGCATTATAAAATAAAAAAAAAATGTCCATCTTAACAACATAATATAAGCAGTAATGATATTACATATAATATTATGATATTACATATGATATTGTACATATAATATATTGTACATATAGTATTTAATTAGAATCTTCGTCTTCTGCG
Organism: Zeuzera pyrina; assembly: GCA_907165235.1. Taxonomy (NCBI): domain Eukaryota; kingdom Metazoa; phylum Arthropoda; class Insecta; order Lepidoptera; family Cossidae; genus Zeuzera; species Zeuzera pyrina. The sequence continues at coordinate 2,072,776 of OU015622.1, forward strand.
CAACGTTAAATACATCTATGTTTACACACAGTCTTCACTATTGAAATCTTTAATAATATTTTATGTGTGATGGTCAAAAAAACAAACAAGTATTGAAAATATTAATTTCACATTGTAATGAACAATATATGCTCAAAGATATATACAGATATATTCAGTTTACAGTACCAATTCCGTTGCAATTTTTTAGTAGTAAAAATCAATATTCTATTTATGTCAGGAATGTATATTTTAACGCAGTATTCCTAACGGGGTAGATAGAAAAGACAAAGCAACAAGTGTTTCGGTTTTTAAATACATTTTGTACTCTTCGAACTGTATAAATATATTCACTTATTATTCACAAATTTTACCGAAATATGCAAATGCTTTTAACATTTGTAGTGTAGTAGAGCAATGCTGCATTGCGGCACGAATTGGGCCAGCTTACCCGGTGAAATACCACACTCTTACAGAATATCAGCGTGAAATAACAGCATCTACTGCTGTTGTGTTTCGTTCGGTGAGTGAGAGTACCGGTGGCCCGTCTCCCCCCTCCACCTCCTTTCCCTCCTTTCCACGTACGTAACGTACCCATGATTCCTCGCACGTTGCGGGTTGCACTTTCCATTGGCGACTCACTAACTCGTTTGCCCCATCTTTCATAAAAAAAATCCGTCAATTAACATTCAAGTTACTATTAAACCCACTACCACCTGTCACTTTTGCTTTGTAGATTTTTTATTAAGCATATCCAAGTGTCAAGAGTTTTTGTAACGAGATAATGTTGCCGAACCATGTTATCTAGATATGATTCAAAAAATAAAATTTGCTAACCGAAAAATTCCAAGAATATAATGATTAATAAATAATAAATATGAATCAGTGTTAATTATTATGCATAGTCGAGAAATCGCCGCCATCTGTCTGTCTGTCATTATTTTGATGGATTATTCTGTTTGACGTTTGGGCACGCATTTCCTGCAGGTAACTTATTAATAAATTGTTAAATGGTTGATTCATTATTAAAAATTCTTTACATAATTATTCTTACTATACTATATAAAGCCGTTGATTTGTATCACGCGGTACCACGATACACTTACTTTTGCGATTTCAACGCTTTTATTTACATATATTTCTTGTTTTTGTCAAAAGCACGTTAGATTGCATTCACATTTAGTAGAAGTCTACACACGGACAAAAATGTCAAGTGGAAACGTGTGCTCTGCTTGTTTGGGCAACATCAAGGATAATGTCTTTATTACATGTAAGGTCTTGGAATGCCACAAGAATTTTCATATGCCATGTATAGGAGGCGCTATATGGAACCAGGAACAAATCGCTTCTTGGATCTGTCCCAACTGTCGGGCTGCTACAAAAAGAGGAGGCGATAACTCGCAAACTCCTGTTAGAGCGAGCACACCGGGTGATAACGTAACCAAGCGAAATAAGCCCACACACCCTAGTGGTGCATGACTAATTCCAAAAGATGACAAAAAAGATGATCCCTTGTTAACCCTTACTGCAGAAATCCGACAACTGCGAAATGAAATGTCAACTTTTAGGACCGAAATTGCAGACGTGTCAATGAGGCTGGCTCGCTTTGAATCTCACCTTGAGACCATTAATGCAAAAGTAGCAGCTACTGAAACTCGATTAAATAGTATTGAAGAACGTCTAGCCGAATATGATTCATTAAAGGCCACCAACGTTCTTCTACAGCAAAGGGTGGAATACCAGTCGCAAATGCAGATTCAAAATGAACTGGAAATATTGGGCATAGAGGAGACTACAAATGAGAACCCTTATCATACAGTATTGGTCACTGCTACAAAAATAGGTTTCCGAATGTCAGAAGAAGATCTTGATAGTGTCACCCGAACAGGATCACGGCGCCGCAGTGGTGAGGAGCGTACTGGAAAAGATATAAACCACCCTCGACCATTGGTAATAAGATTTACCCGCAAACACACTCGCGATGACTTTCTTAGGGCAGCTAAGTCTCGGAGAAACATAAATAGCAGGGACATTGTCGAAGGAAGCGAGGAAAGGAGAGTATTTGTAAACGAGCGATTAACCAAAACATACCGGCAGTTATTTCGAGAAGCTAGAGAGCGAGCAAAACAGACAAATTACAAATACTGTTGGACGAAGAATGGCTTCATTTACATTCGGAAACGTACCGGATTACCTGCTATTCGCATTATTTCTCGAGATGATTTGCCGCATATATCATGTGATTCTGAAGCACAAGGCACAAATGACTAATTACACTGCTGTTTTTCATCAACATCACACAGAACAGTTGCAGTCATCGGTTCTTCTGGTATATATTTTTGTTTTAATTTTGGTACTTACCTGCCTTTTATGTGGCCTTTATGATTCCTTTTCCTATATGAATAGAAAAGACGATAAACGAGAATCGAATTATTTAAGCTTGATATTACTTGTATTGCTTGTAACGGTATTTGTTGTGTCAAAATCGATCGCACTGACTCTTTTGTTGTACGAGCATGCTGATTATATTATTGTATTCTTGAACTGCTTTAAAAGTGCATGTATTTCATCTGTATTACATTCACGTGTTCTATTGCTTATATTGCATTTAGTGGCTGACTTGTGTATGCTCAAAATATCGTCATATTATGTAACTAGCTTCCTCTCGATTGCGTTAACTAATAAAACTATAGTAATGCTTCAAAACAGTATGACCCAACGATTTTTCGGAAATTGTATTGTCGATTACAAAAAATATTAAAAATGAATTCCTTAGAATATTTAAGGGATATTGACAATACTTTTACGATTAAATGTCATACTGTAGATCTACCTGAGAACTGTCGAGAAATCATAAACAAATTTAAATTAAAACTTCTAACAGTGAACATTAGAAGCTTGAGTCGTAATTTTGATAATTTCTTTGTTGTATTTGAGCGACTGAACATTGATTACGATATCGTGTTGTTGACGGAGTGTTGGCTGGGTAAGACACCGAATATAAAACAAATATATGGTTACACAGCTTTCCATACAACTAGGTATACTAATAGGGCTGGAGGTTTAGTTGTTTATGTAAACAACAACTTGTCACCAATAGTTGACGAGTTGACTATTGAAGAGTCAAATTCTTTATACATAAATGTACCAGGCTATTTCTCATTTCTTGGGATCTATCGTTCGCCTTCGCTGAAACCAAACATATTTCTTCGTTCTTTGGAAGCTACTCTTAAAAATCTGAACTGTAATCGCTGTCTTATACTCGCAGGTGACATAAATATTGACATAGGTGAAACTACGAGTGCTCCAGAGCTGGCAACCGATTATCTTGATATTTTGGCAGAATTTGGTTTCCAAGCCACAATTGATAAACCCACCCATTCCCGAGCATGCATAGATCATATATTTTTGCGTGGTAGGTATGATTTCGAATCTATAGTTTGTACTGCTGACGTTACCGATCACGATCTCGTTATGATGGGAACCAATATTACACCATCTACGCATGAGCGTGAAAAGGCGTCTAGAATAAAAATCCGAAGAGATTATAAGGCTATCGTGAACGAATTAAAGGAAGTAAATTGGTCCCCTGTGGATAGTGCCCCCTCAGCTTCTGAGGCGGCCCAAGTTTTCATGTCCATCGTGACGTCAGCGATTGATCGGAACACTCACGCTGCTAAGGTTTCTAGATCTAAGTATATCAAAGAAGCTTGGATGACACCAGGGTTATTGAGATATTCCAGACACAGGGATAAACTGCACGCGGAGGCTAGGAAATACCCCGGGGACCCCTTAAAGAAACACATTTACATTCGTTATAGAAATTTTTTCAGAAGACTATTGCGACGATTAAAAAATGAGTACGAACGCAACGAGTTGAGAGAAAACTCCTCGAACCCGAATAGACTTTGGAAATCAGTGAGACGGATTGCTCACATGAATACGGGGAACAACAGCTCTTCCAAATTACTGAAATTAACAAATAATCCGGTCGAATCTTTGGACATTTGTAATGATTATTTCTCCACAGTAGGCACAAGGTTGGCAAATAAAACATTGTCAGAACTAAATAAAACAGAAGATTCATTAGCTACAAAACTTAGGTTACCATTTACTACCAGTAACTCGTATATTTCTTTATCCGACAGACTATGGCGAGGTATCTGAAGTAATAAATCAGCTCAACTCTAATAGTGCCCCTGGTCTTGACGGTATAGACAATAGATTAATTAAAAACATTAAGGACTTTATTATCCAGCCATTTACGGGGGTCCTTAATAAGAGCTTGGCTACTGGGGAATTCCCTGAGATCTGGAAAATAGCAGTAATAACCCCTATACATAAATCTAAAGAAAAAGATCGACCTGACAATTATCGTCCAATTTCTTTACTGAGTACTTTTTCAAAAGTTCTTGAAAAGATAGTTAACAAAAGACTAATTAAATACTTAGAGTCACATAGTCTCCTTTCAAAAAAACAATTTGGATTTAGGGCCAAAAAATCTACCGAGGATGCCGTTGCTCTTTTAACGGATTGCGTCTGCTCATATTTGGACAGTGGTGAGGCGTGCGTGGGGGTGTTCCTCGATTTGCGGAAGGCTTTCGATACAGTGTCAATACCTATTCTGCTCCGTAAAATGGAAGCTTTGGGCATTAGAGGTGTTTCGTTGGATTGGTTTCGTAGCTATTTAACGAGAAGGACTCAATGCGTGAGAGTTGATACCTACGTTAGCCACGTAAAATCTATAGCTTTCGGGGTACCGCAGGGTAGTGTCTTGGGTCCTACTCTATTTCTCATCTATATTAATGACATAGTTTCTCTCCCACTAGTGAATTCTGAGACAATATGCTACGCAGATGACACAGTTCTGGTATTTCATGGAAAATCCTGGGATGACGCTTTTAGTATGATGGTGGCGGGAATGACGCAAATAACAAAATGGCTAAATGAGAACTTGCTTGCCCTTAACACTGAGAAAACAAAATATATTTGCTTCCGCAAACGAAGCGGCTTGACCGGAAACTGTTTCACTTCAATAAAAATACACAAATGTAATCTCGGTTCCACAAGTACTGGAAGGGATCCCTGCCAATGTTATGAAATTTCCCAAGTTAAATCAGTCAAATACCTTGGAGTCATGCTGGATGAAAATCTTTCTTTTAAAGAACATGTTAACTCAGTGTCAATCAGGGTCAGGCGACTTACTTTCGTAATGAGAGAACTTCGGGATATTGCTGACTGGAAGCTTCTCAAGAACATATACATGGCTCTCTGTCAGAGTGTCATAGTATACTGCTTATCAGTGTGGGGTGGCGCAACTACGTCGGCTTTAATCAAGCTGGAGCGCTCACAGCGTTTGGTCCTTAAGGTGATGCTTCGAAAATCGCTGTATTACCCTACGGAATCATTATACAATGACGCCCAAGTCCTAAGTGTTAGGAAGTTATACGTACAAATTATAGCATTACATGCCCATAAAGTTGTTTTGAACTCTCCGGATTACAAACGACTCCTCAAAAACAGAGTTTTTCGAATCCCAGTTCCAACCGTTAGAACCTCATTTGCAAGACGTTTCCGTAACTTCGTGTCTTCTATCATTTACAACCGATTACTAAAAACATGTGAAATTAAACATAGGTCGCTCAAAGATACTAAAATAGAATTGTTTAAATTTCTTATAAACTTAACATATAGTGAAACCGAAGCAATACTAAAAGTTAGCAAATTTTTCTTCGTTTATTTTATTTATTTATTTTTAAAATATTGAGCATGCACTAAGGATTATTTTATTAGTTATTTCGATTATTATTTTGATTATTATTGTTATTATTTTGACTGTTATTTTGATTATTCTTTTGATTATTATTATTATTTTGATTATTATATTAATTATTGCTTTGATTATTATTTTTGATTACATAAATTATTGTCAATTTTAATTTAATTATGATATTTGATATGATTATTTAATGATGTTTTAGATTTAATTGATGTAATGATTGTAGTATTGTGCACAAATCTGAGTAACATATACGGATCCTCACGATACAGGCTGTGCCTAGTGTGGGGGTCGCTGTATTTAATCTACATGAATAATCTGTTTTTGGTAAATAAATTATTATTATTATTATTATATTTAGACAATATAATTACTTTATATTCTTTAAATGTAGGTATATTTTTATTATAATATATATATTATAAGAGAAGGAACTGTCTGACTGACGCACAACTGAAATCACCGGGTTTAGAAATTTGAAAATTTGTGAAGAGGTTTCTTACATAGTGTATGTGTAGGCACCCGCCAAAAGAAAACTTTCAAAAATTTATCTCATAACCAAGAATATTTGAATATAGCTGGATACCGTGCTCTGAAAAGGTAGTCGAATTCAAATTATATGACCTCGAGTAACCTTTGATCACTGACGTTTCAATTCTGTCTCTTTCTAACTCTTGGAAATACACCTGTGAGTATATAATATAGATAATATATAGATGATATATAGATAATATATAGATGATATATAGATAATATATAGATATACCAATAGCATAAGGGAAAAATATGATATGTATGTATGTATAATGTGAAAAAAGATGGAGGGGTATACAAGTGTTTTATTAAGGTTAAATTTCTCAACTTCAACAACCTCCTCCAAGTACGGCCTCCTGTTTAAATACTGCTCCATGCTCCTAACTCTTGTGTAGCAGAATTCTCCTACATTCTGAAGTCGCCTGCTACTAATTACGTAAAATGCGTTACATTTTTAGACGCTCGCTATCGCGACAAATAAACGCTTATTTCTCCATAAGTGCTACAGATATCAGAAAAAGAAAAACACTGACTGAAAGCTAGATATATAAGGAAGTTATTATAGTAAATAGAGACAAGATAAGGACAGCAGACGATTTCAAAGCGGTCAATCTGGAACGGAACGGTGATATTAGTATCGCCCAGATCGTTGTGGGGCTAACAGTAAATGAGTTTGGATTATTACAATGATTTGAAAAATCGTTCAATTCAAAAAATCAAATAACTTCAAATATTTATTACTGTAACAATGTTAGTATGACGGATAAGGAAAATGGCAATGAACTCTTAATTTAAAAGTTCCATGGCCGGCTTTCATTCGCATTCCAATAAAAACTGCAATGAAACTTGTATAAATGTATAATAGGCAATTTGAAAATGTAATCAGTGCATTTTGCGGTGTTACTACGGTGCTGCGAATAACAAAATCGGATCGTAATGTAATAACAGTAATAGGCATTCTTTTATTGTTACATACTTAAGTAACTTTACGCTATTTTCATTCAGAGTGGACAAAACATCACGACGCGACAAAATCATAAATTGATGCCTATCTTATAATAAATATTTGGGTAGATGCGAAGAAAATTAATATTAAAATTAACATGAATTGAACCAGATTAATACACACATACATATTCTCACGCTGTATCCCTAACGGGGTAATCAGAGAGATCGGAGCGTCAAGTATCGCGGTTCTTACATATGTACATCTTTTGCCTACTCGATCCTCATCATTCTTCTTAAACACTTTCGCCTAGGTTTGAGAGTGCTTTTGACATTACCGTCAGCTAACACTCGGGCTATTTGATCTTCATAAGACATCCTGGATCTTCGTTGGCTTCTGCTACCATTTACTTTAGCTCTGTAGATACCAAGTATAGCCTATATAACCTCTGCAGGAAATAGGTCCTCGAAAATAAAATTCGTTTGAATACTATGCTTGCAATCTTTTAAGTCATGATGTAATCGAATTAGAGGGTACATGTAATTACAACGCAATGTCTATGTATATGTATATGTCTATAATCTGTAAAGTATTATATTTGTATTTTAAATAATATATACATAATATATAATATCTATATAAATAATAATCAATTGCCACATGAATGACGAGGCATCGCTTGAGAACAGCTCTACCAATTTCGATGACTTCTTTTTTGTTGCGTTCGTAATTCTCAGGACAAAGTTTTCATGAAAGAAAATTTTTGGACAATCCACGGAAAAAAAATTAAATTTGAATGGTATTTTTATATGAAAAGTTCTGTAAAGAAAATCGCAAAAATGGCGTCACGATGTGCCGTTAAGTATCCCAACCGGGCGAAGCCAGGGGGTCGCTAGTTTATAATTAGAATCAACCAATTAAAAAAAATTTTCGACAAAACAATTTTTTTTAAATGAGTATCTCAATCAACAATTATTTGTCTCCCTGCTGTCTGCTGTCCTACTGACAAAAATTACATAGATAATATAATAACATATTCATTTTATATACAAATCTCGTGTTTTACATAAAGTAACATCTCTGCTATCAATATATTAAATTAACTTTTATGAATAATTCGATATTATTAAAGTAAAGTGATAGTAGGCTTTACTGAAGTTATAAAGGATTTCATGGAGGAGCGCGAGAACGTCAGATACACATATATATTTAGACCTACTCCATTCTTTTCACGTACAGAGAACTTTAAAACACAATATACTATCACTTTTGTACTTTAAAACTCCCAAAAATTTAAAAAATAGAAAATCTAAATAAAATGACAACCTCACTTCTTCCGTTCCCGCCAAAAAGTCAAAATCATAAATTATTATCTATTCTTTTCTCTTATTAAGACAATAAATAAAGTAAAAAAAAATGTCCGTACTCATGTACGCAAGTAAGAAGTTTTGCTTCTTTGAGACGTTTTTAAGCAAAACTGGTCACATATAAAAAACAAAACTGACCACGTATAAAAAAATTAAACTGGCCGCTTGAAAAGAATTCATAAATATAATAAATTATGTGTAACATCGGCGCGCACTACTTTGGCACACGCTAAATATACAGACTGATGTGTTTTTCCAAACGCGCCAAAAAAAGTATACAAAATTAGTTGATCAACCTAATTACTAACAAGTTACATGTTCTACTGCGGACTATAGGTTTGTTAACTTTGTTAATTCTTGTCAAAATTTTTAAATGACGCTTCTAAATATTTTATATAGGAAATGCTAAACCGCTGAACCAACTTTGACGAAATTTGGTAGGTAGAGATAGATTTTTTTTAATAGAAAAGCTTGCGCCAATTTTTATCAAAAATCTACCCCTAAAAAGATGAAAAGGAGGATGAAACTTTATATGGGATATGCTAAGCTGCTGAACCGATTATGATTAAGTTTGGTACAGAAATAGTATGTGCCCGAAAACAAACGTAGGCAATTTTGTTCTTCAAAAAATGTATATGTGACGTTTACAAAAGTCCTCTAAAGGTTTTTCTGAATTCATCATTCTCAATTCATAATCTTACGAAGACTATGTTCTATTTGAAGAAAACCTTAATATGTATATTATTTTACACACAAATCTAAAAATTTGGATAAATATTAAAAAATACAAGCTATAACCCTTTTCTTACTATATTTGAAATTGGAATTCGGTCTCTAAAATCAAACTGATTTGTTTCTAAATCGTATCAGAAGTAATTATCTTTTCGAATACCATTAGTACCACATTTAATTACACGATTAAAAACGAAAGCGTCCGCAATAAAGTCCCCGATGATTCCAGGGTTCGGAACCTTTTAGCTGTGAAAATTAAAATATTTTTATAACAGGTGATTATGATTGATTCGCCCTGCTGTGCTCTGTTCGGTGTGTTAATTAAGAAACTAATCAAAAAGACGAAAAAGACATAGACAAGAGTTTTGAAAAGGTCAGGCGAAGCCGGAGAATTATGACGTTTAATAGAATACGCAATTAAATTTTAATTAGGTGTGCGAAAAGAAAAGACGCCAGCATCGTAGTGATGCTTTGGCGTTCGGTACGATCGAAGTTCGATTCGGAAATGAAAAAGTTATATGAGATAGAGAAAACTATCGGGTATATATAACTATATATATTTATACACGTTCATTCAATTAAATATAAATAATCTATGCTTGCTTTCACTGCAGTTGATTTCATGTACCTAATCAATGGATAAGCTGAAATTACTTCGTATAACAATAACAACAGTGAATTTTAGTATTCGTAAATAGAGTTCCACACTTCAAGAGAAAAAACCAGCTAAAGAAAAGTCGTAGTTGCACTAACGTAACTAATAAAATAAATAAAAAATATTCCGTGCCGCCAGTTGTTACCAACCATCAACGACTCAACTAACGCAGAGCTTTTTCTTTGCATAAAAAGTTGTTTAATTTCTGCCTACACATATACAAACCCTACGCTACGCATACGCTTTGTTCGTGGCATTATGTGCGCAGTATTTAAAAAATAGCCTAAATCCTTTTCCAAGGCTTCCATTTCATCTCCATTCTAAATTTCGTCAAAATCGGTTCAACAGTTGAACTTTTTTTTACAAAGCGATAGTTTCGAATACCGTTCAATCCCCCACCCTTTGTGAATAGAATTTTACAAAAAGTATCTATTAAAATAATGATTTTGTATGTATTTTCCGTAGTACACAAGGACAGTCACCTGAGACAACTGTTTATAAGAAAAATATTCAAATATACCACATCCATTTTTTCTCGAATCCATTATTTTTGTTCTCACGTTTGACCTTTACTTTTATTGGAGTTGGTCTATGCAGTACTATAGTCTGTGGTAAAATCGTAATGCACTGTAGTTTGTAGCGGTTAAGGCAATGTCATTGTTAAAGGCTGGTACTGAGGTACAATAACTTAATATATATGGGAAGCAAGACTGGAATTGAGAGTAATTTGGACTTAAAGAGTTCTAAAGTTTGCATGGACGCAATCAGAGACTAAGTCACGTGCTTTAGAAGTGTACTAACCAAATTAAGTAGAAATTAAAAAATAATTAATACAATTTCAATAGTGATTATCATTATTGAAATTCTAAATTTAACAATATTACGTAGTAACATAAAATCGGCATTAAAATTTTTAAAATACCATAAACTAAAATATAAACTCCGACCACGTATCAAAAGTAAGGATCGTGATTTATTGGGACATATATGTGCGTATGTTCATCTGTCTTTTCATTAATTCGAAAACTCTTAACCAATTCAGCGTAAGAGCTATTGACGTTATTATTATTATTACAAGATGGTGTCTATGATATCGTCGTCGGTAACAAAATAAATATCACTAGACCACAAAATTGTGGGTAACAAATTCAAGAATTTAATAAGACTGTTTCAAAATACATGATATATAACATAATATGTAAAATATGATGCTATTTTTTTGATAATAAAATGAATTATAACAATATATCATATTACAAAAATAAAAATGTCAAACTAAAAATGAAATTTGCAAACAAGATGAAATTACAGCAATTTCTTTAATATGCCAAAGTTGGCGGACATGAGTAAGGAAAAAATGAAACCAAAATAAAACACTGAAAAGTACAAAATAACTATCCTTTACTAATCAAAACTCAAGTACAAAAATAACTTCATAAATACGATACAAATACATACATACATTTCTTCACGCTGTATCCCTAACGGGGTAGTCAGAGAGGACGGAGCGCCAGGAGTCGCGGTCCTTACATACATACCTCTTTCGCTTCCTCAAATCTCATCATTCTCTTCTCACATTTTCGCCTAGGTTTGCGAGTGCATTTGACATTGCCGTCTGCTAACACTCTGGCTATTTGATCTTCATAAATCAGTCTTGGTCTTCCTTGGCTTTTTTTATATTTATGGTATATTTTAAATAACTTGAAATTCGATTTCAATTACTTACTAGCTTCTCTCTTGAACGTCAAAATCAAACAGGCTTCCCTATCACCTTCCCCGTAAAACCTTCTGAAGAAAATTAAAAATTCGGCACAAAATCGTCGAGTCACGAGCGTACCGTACGGTGCTCGTAAATTACCGTAAAATTGCGAACGAAAATTTGTGAGTCATTACTGAAGCATGTTCGTCGACCAGTCGGTCGATTAGTACGGCGATTAATGCTGTATTTATAATAAAAATGCTATAATTTTACAAGAGTTATAGGCCACATGACTATTTCTTTACAACCTCATTAAAAGGATTTAATGCAATCACGAACAAAATTTCGAAAAAATATTAGAAATGTAATAATGAATTTAAGAGTAATTCGCTTCTAAACTCAAGTAGTGGAAATAGAGTGGGGATAATCGGAATAGTTGGGCAATGACACTGCGATGTTGTTACACTTTGATATCACAGTCCTGTAACACCATCTCCTTCTAGCTTTCCACCATCCTCTTTCCTCTACTGAAATTTAAATTACAGTAGCTAATATCTTTTTTAATAAATTTCAAGTAACTGTTTATAAATTGTATACAACATTTTTAGTCATTTAAAGTATATCACTTTTAAGATCAGGTGTAACTAGTCTACTCTTGTACGTATATTTACTTTGCTTGACAGAAGTAGCACTAACGACTTGTGATACTACTTGATATCATTGCTAGTTTAGACAACATTATAGTAATATTGCATGGGATTTGGCAATAGTATAGTGACTGCAGTTAGGTAGCAAGCTAGCCTTAAAGAGTCTCTTAGAAGCTAGCGGAGCTATTGTTAATGCACAGATAATGCATCGTGATGTGACTCATCTGAGGTATCTAATCTCTGACATATACCGGGGGAAATCTAGATCATTCGACAAATTGAAAGGGAGAGCTCTACTTATTATGAAAATGAATTCTACATGGTAAAATCGCTCAAAATCTTGATGACAAATAGTCATCTAAGCAAAAAAAATTACAAAGCGATCTTCAATATGTCATTTTGTACAATTTCAAACTTAAAAACACATGTCTTTAAAAAATATCTCAAGATAAGTATCAATACACCTCGCCGAGAGCACACACAACTGAGTGACAATTCTAGTTACGTTCAGAGTTACAAACAATTGCATTGAAAGGAAATAGTTTAATTTACTGAAACTTGATACAGCGTTATTCTGCATATTGATATGGATCGCTCATAAGATTTTGTCGAATGAATTCAAATTCACCTGTAAAATGTGTCAGTCTCTTACCTTTACATATAAACGTAAAAGTCGGCTAAAGGACTTCTTAATATGAAGGTGTGTGACTTATTAAAAAATTGGCATGAGCGATGGATTACCTATCTATCATTTTCTGTTACCGTTTTGCGTTCTATAAACCCATATATAGGATATAATAGTGTATGAACGTATTACCCAAGTATTATAATTAAAAAGTTTACAGAAACATTTTTTAAATCAAACCTATCTTTATTAGTTCCGTAAAAGTCATTAAATTTTATCGTTCGTCGTTAAGCCACTTGACTAGTGCCAACAAAATTGATATTATCGCTTAGATAAAGACGTGGTGTACATAATTATTCACGAATATACTTTATAACATTTCAAATATTTTCAGACCGTGGAATGAAGTCTCATAGCATTACATTAAGGTTAAATGGGTGTATAAAAGACTCTTACCTTCAAAGTAATTTTTATTGAATTTTATTTGAATGTTTCTTGAATTGTGTTTCTTTTAATTGAATTATAGTTTTATTATTCATGAACATGATTGAGAAAAAAATATTTAAAAAGTGATTTATAAAATCAAGTAAAGAAAAAAGCCTCTGCCCTTTGTCACTCCTAATATTGGACAACACTACGAGTTGTTAGGTCGTCCTTACGGAATTCTCCACGTTATTCGTAGTTAATTAACATTATCTTGGAATGCTTCTGTCCACTGCCGTTAGGGGAGGCGCGAAGTTACAGAAACATGTTACGATTATTGTGTTTTTCCTTACAGTTAAACACTCCTTCTTCTCATATCTCTGCAATAAATCATTCATAATTCGGTGAAACTATAAAATGAAAAGCATTCTTGATATTGTTCTACTAACTTTTTATAGCTTTATGGTTTTGACGGGACTCGTAAAAACTACAAAATATCGATTTGCTTCCGCTTGTGGTCGTGGTAAAAACTAATTAATCATTATTAGAAGAAATTCAATGAGCACTCGCGACTGCAGTATTAATGTTATACTATTTTTATTTACCCGATTGCGTCAAAAGAAATGTACATTTTCATATGTACACTTGTCTATGCATATACCTATGTTCATCTATTTCCTAAAGAGGGACCATCACTTATTAAACCATTTCAATTATATTGAGGTTTGGACTCCTCTCAATTACGCGCATCTTATAGGTTAAGTTGTCTTTCGAAAAATGCAATAAAGGTACATCAGAAAGATATAATATTATTCTTCAATTGACTCATACTTTGATTCGGTACTAGTTAGCTGACCGAAACAATTCTCTAGAATCTTATCGACATACATCGAGATAAGGACAAAAATTAAATAAATATGAGTATGAAGTAACATATTATGTATTTTGAATACAAAAGTAGGCACTCCAGAGTTTTGATAACATATTCATACTCGTAAATCGTTATAAGGCTAATTTGATAATAATCCAATGCTGAAAAGTTTGTTTTTTACAGTTATTCTGAACCGATATTAACAAATTACTGAAAACGCTTCTCTCCTACTGTTCGACATGTGATACATCTTCGCGCTAGTTTTTACGGTGCTGAGTTGAGTGGCGTCTCTAATTATCCTCGTATCAGTCTGACATATTAATGATTTTTTAAATGAAAACACATGCTAGTACTGTCAGCATTAAACGAGACGTATAGGTAAGTAAGAGACCCTAGTGTAGAGGTATCTAATTTCACGATCTAAAACAAAAGTCCCAAGTTGAGTTCCTGGAAAAAAATCAATTTAGATCCTAAACTTATTTAAGGTTCTGTACCCGAATTTCGACTTTCTATTTCAGTTCCCAAAACTAACCCAAAGTAAGAAATCACATATTTTAGTTCACGTCTGTGTTTGGGACACGACCAAACAGCTGTTTATGTTAAAATAATCTCAGAGAAGTATGGTTATTACAGATGGACGGACACCGACGTCGGCTGCTCGATATCAAAACTTCAAAGTAATCTTTACAAGAGATCGCTAAACGCATTAAATGGACGTTACTCTTAGAGACATAACTTCAGTATAAAATGATTTATATTGTTTTGACGGTACTAGAGATGCAATCTCGAAAATTCAGCTCTTTCAATGTTTAGTTTTTGCTAACCTTACATCCATCGTAATTACTTCACCGGCGTGGGGGAATGTGGATATTCGATAACATATAGCAATATACTATTATTTTCTGCGAATTGCTCCGTACGGATTACGGAAAACATTCAAGAATATCTTCAATATTCTATTATTATTTTTTATACGTAAGTTCTATTTTGACATTAAGTTTATAACAAAACCTTATGTAAAATTAAATCCATATCACTTGCGCGATATTTACCAGAGCTAGTAACGTTGTCGAAATATTACCCATAACATTAACATGTTTAATTAGATTCATATAGGAACTTCAACAGTAAGTATACTATTACTTTTATACTACCAATCTCTGGAAAATAAAAAAATAAAAAAACTTAAGCAAGATAATGTGATCGATCTCTAGACTTTACCCATGGACGCAACGCATATCGCGAATAATTAGGTACCTAATTTAATATTTTTTGCGAGATTTATTCAATGATATTGCTATATATTTGCGATGTGGAATATAATCAATGTTATTATATTTTTTGCGAGATTTATTCAATGATATTGCTATGTATTTACGATGTAGAATATAATCAATGTTATTATATTTTTTGTTAAGGATTGATATGCCAACCTTAATTATAAAATAACGCGGTCAACCACAAAATTTTGGAGAATGATCAAATACGTCAGCGTCCAGAAGTTTGCGATTCGAACTCCGCTTCTCCCGTTCCAGTCAAAAAGTCCATATTCTCTTGACCGAATTTTGCGTTACCCGTTAAAAAATAAACAACTCTAAATCCCCTATTATCGGGATTAATCGAAAAACGTCGAATTGAAGCGAAACTCGGCAATGCAGCGTCATCATCGATGTACCACGGTGCAATTCTTCAGAAAACTTAATATTTGCCCCCAAGCCGGCCCGGCGTAATTGAAACTGACTGATGCATGAAATCTGAACAAAGAAGGGAATAATTTTAAAGAAGATCGTCTCCCTAAGCCCACCGATCGATGCGACAATAAAACAAACGCAATTCCATTCAGGGCTGTCACTAAAATAGTTTTTTTATGTTATTTCTATTAGTGACTCGGAAATTCACTGTAATATACAATTTATTTTTCATCATCATCAATTTTAAACTTCTATTATATTATATTTCTGAGTGACAGAAAACGTAAAATATTCTGTTGTTAAAGTCGGCCAAAGGCTTATAAGGACAATATATAGGTGATAAGTTAGCAATTTTAGCCTTATTGTCAAGGTGGCTACGAGATGTGTTTTCACGCGTCGATGCGCGTTTTACCCCTGGTAGAAAATTATATAACGTTAATTATGTACTATTAAAATACTGTCAATTTATTTAAATTTATTACAATACATATTATGTCTACCAATGTTACATGTAAGTATTACGAAGTAATTTTTTTATTGGATGTAATTTAATTTTTATTTATTATAAAAGCTAAAATTTTTAGCTAAAAATTTAGAAATACTTATTATTTAAGGCGATGTAATATACCTAATAAATTTTATTTTATAAAAAGAACACGTTTTAAAAAATACAAAAGTTATAAAAAATATCAATAGATCCATGTAAATAAATTAGTGTTGCCTAAGAAAACAAAAATCTTAATAGTAACATGTAAATATTAGAACCTCTAGAATAGTTCTTTAAACTAGATCTTTGCAGTATATACATACATACATATCCTCACGCTGTATCCCTAACGGGGTAGTCAGAGAGGGCAGAGCGGCAAGTGTCGCAGTCCTTACTTATTTCTTTCACTTTCTCAAATCTCATCATTCTCCTCGCACATTTTCGCCTAGGTATACGAATGCTTTTGACATTTCTGTCGGCTAACACTCCGGCTATTTGATCTTCGTAAGTCAGCCTTGGCTTCTTTTACCACTCACTTTTGCGCTGTAGATTTTTTTCGTCAGTAGTACATTATAATTTAAATAGGCAGTAACATTCAACTGTCCAGTCTAACTAGTAATCTTTGTTTACTTGGTTCAAATTGTATTGATATTGAAAATCGAGAGTAAAAGTTCTGCTCGAAAAAAATGTGATCACATGAATCACACACACACACACACACCCACACACACACCTCTACCACCACCATCACCACAAAACATTATAGATACTTTTATCTCTATTTAGTTACTTAAAACTTACCTATTTCTGGCTGTTACATCTATTTGCAATACTTAGTACAAAAAGTGTAATGATGTTGACTGCACTCTGTTACTGCTAGTTGTATCTGAGGAGGAACCGTTTTCTTATAGCACAGGTTCTACCTAGTTTAAGAAACGGGGTTCCCGGCAAAGGAATTGCATAATATTATTAGTTTGTACATTTGTTATAAAAATTTTGTAATTTTCTTCTAGGCGATGTAAAACACTATTATGTAACAATTAATTCTCAATAAAAATATTATTATTATTATTATTATTATAATCTATTTCGCAAAAAACTTCGTATGCAGGTGTAAAATCTAAGTCTGTGCAGCTCATCCTGAATAGAATACTCCTGTTTACGTTTTAGCTTTAGGCAACAATATTTTTTGCCAAGTGCCAACCCTAATTATGTTATTGACATGGACACAAAGCATTTTGTCAAGAAATCTAAAGAGTTTCTTACATGTCTTCGTGCTTTTGTTCCTGTATTAATGAACTATAAGATGTCCCGCATTTGTCAATTCGACTTAAAAAGCTGTTATTGTTGACTACATTCGCCTCATTCATGGCTATTGCATAATGAACTTTATGGTTATAGACATTAGTGCAAAAACTATTTGTTGAAGTGAAACGCTTAATAGGCCTATAATCCGATTAAGAATGATTGTGTTTGAGTTTTTCAAGGATGTGTCTTGTTTCTTTTTTGTATTACTAAAGCCTATAAGATTGTTTAGTTCTTCATTGTATTTCGTAACGGCAAAAATAATAAAAACTACTTTTTTCCGATTAGAGAAGCTCAAAACTTTGATTTCTATATCTTTCTCGCAAAAATTTTTTTATGTTTTAATTGTTAACCACTCCGTTAATCGCCTGTTCCATGACATATTACATGTAATTGAGAAATCATGAAAAAAGAATTGTTAGAGAAACTTTGAAATATATCTGTTCAAAATTGATTTAAATTTCCTAATAACCTAAAAATCGCTTAAAAAAGGTTTTAAAAATTTAAATAATCTACATACAAAGGAAATAATCTTTGTTTGTAGATTATAGGACATATTCCATGCTACCATTTTATAGACAATATCGTGAAATGTGGATAAATGGAAAATGTCTAGAACAAATCAATGAAACTGTATATCTGGGGAATGCGTTTTCGAGGGATGGAAGATGTGAGTTGGATGTGGAGAGACGGCTAGCAGCTGGCAATAAGGTTAACAGTGCTCTGTCTGCATTAGTACGCAATATGAATATATCGAAATCAGCCAGAACGGCCATCCACAATAGGTATTACCGCACAGTTTATTGTACAATAGTGAAACCTGCATATTATACCCGAAACCGAGTATAAGATAAATGCGATGGAAATGCGATCTTTCAGAAATATGTGCGGCACCACCTTCACATACAAAATATCTAATGAAGAGATTCGCAGCATGGCAGGGTTGGATGATAGCGTCATGTAAAAATAAAGAAAGGAATGATTAAGATGGTTCGGGCACATAGAGAAAAAGAGCGATGAAGAAAATCTACAAAGCGGAAGTGAATGTTAGTAAAAGTTAAGAAAGACGAAGACTGATTGTCATTGGAAATGTCAAAAGCATTGGCATACCTAGACAAAAGTTCGTGAGTAGAATGATGAGACTTGAGGAGGCGAAAGAAGCGTGTAAGAACCGCAATGCCTATTACTCCATCCTCTCTGATTACGCCGTTATGGATACAGTGTGAAGATATGTATTCCTATGTATATACATAATATGTAGACATGTAATTAACATACGTATATTTGTACGAAGGATGTTCAAATATCAACAGGTCACATGGCTGTATTTGTTACTGAGTAAAGTCACTATGTATAATCATACTATACTCATTTCCCAACATATTTTTGTATACCATATTATTTTTGTTCTGATTATTTATTTTCTTATTTTTTGGTAATATACCAACATGCTGTACAAATCTTCATTTTGCTTTTTTCCCACCAAAATATGAGTAATTGTTCTCGATTTCCAACGAACATAAGCACGGACAGTAGAACAGTGTAGTCATTTATCATTCCCTATATACAGCGTGTTCTCGATAACATCACGTTACTACATTGTCGTTGGTTTTTACAGATTCTATATTGTCCAATATCCCTAGAAATGTGGTGATGAATGACATAATACAAACTTTAATAAAATTAATGATATGTCACTTATGCTGTAACCCTGACGGACTAGTCACAAAGGGCGGAATGCCAAGCAACGCGATCCTTGCATATTTTTTTCGCTTCCACAAATTTTATCATTCTCGTCATACACTTTCGTAGAATAATATGCAGCTGTATGTAGAAATGTCATGTAGCTGTAACTTATTTGGGTCGTCTAATTTAGTTACAAGTACTGTCCGATCAAAACTAAGTTTTTGACCAAAAATGAAACTGTTTAATTTCTATCTCAGTTACGTTGGTAATCAACAATGGAACATAATCTTACATACAAAAAAATTACATTTTAATGTAATATTATTTACGAATTAAAAGAACATGTGGGATCGGAGAACCCTTAAATTCCTTAGCTGCAGTTTTCATTTCTCAAATCTTAATTGCAATAATGAGATAATAACGTATGATTTAAAACAAAAAAATAAAGGTTTAACAAAATTTTCTCGCATAAAATAATGAGGTTATACAGACGGACGCGCCTGCTGCTCGTCTACTTTAATCTTGATACTCCCACGCAAATTACACACTCGTATGTAATATAAAAGGACAGAAAGATCACTGTAAATCTATATACTGAGCGAACTGACCTAGCGGCGCGCGGGTTTCGCCGCGCGTATCTCAATTAACTAGCGTGTGTTAGGCTCCATTGGACTTTTTGCGAATTTATAGAGAAAAAGAGTCGCAAAAAGTTGAATGGAGGGGGCGTAACGCTTTTTCGTCCGAACTTCGTTCCAAAAATTACATTTTAATGTAATTTTTTGTATATTTGAAAAGTTTCTGTTCATTATAAGTAAATGTAATATCTGTATGTAATATTATTATTACGTAATTATTAAGTAAATATATTAAGTATTACGTATGTATTATGTATAAATGCTTACATAACTGTCTTCACTTATTTATGTATTTTTTTTGTATACAACGTATGTTTTTTTTTAATTGTAATTTTTTTTTAGCTCGTGTTTTTATAGAATCAAATGATTAACGCTTAGTTAAATTTCAGTTTTTTACACTCTACAGTAATTGCACCGCTTTGTGGGGTTAGCTGAAAGAAATCTCTTATAGAGATAAGATCGCCTTTGTACGAAATGTCAAAAAGCTATCAATGTAACCTTTGTATTGAATAAAGTGTATATACAATATACCAATATTGTTGAGTTTATAAGAGTAGTAAATTAAATTAAATACTTTCCACTATAATATTATATATTATATACTTTCCACTTTAATAATAATAATACTCCAGACAATTAAACAAATTGTGTGACCTCAAAGTATATCACACAACGAACTGAGGAAGCTCCCAATTACACCCAGACCACAAGCCAATTTAATTTTAACTAGCTGTTAACCGCGACTTTCTCGGCGTGGATGTACAGTATACATCCTATATCCACCCCGAAGGTCAATTCTTAATATTGGTAAAAGAATTTTTTAAGTCGGATGAGTAATTTCGGAGATTACCTCCTATATGCAACCTTACGAACTTTACCTCTTCGTTTAGATTTAAAGTTAGTTTCTGAATTGAACTGACCGGGGAATCAGTCCGATGTCCCAGCTTAGAAAGCAAATGCTCTGCCGCCGCGCCAGATTGATTGGCTGCGCCGGTCAAAAAGTTGTACTTTATTCTATTCTACGTGGTACGCCATTTTTTTATTTTTTAAGTTAGTGTTAATTTATAATTAGACCCTTATTTGTTGGAAATTGTCGCGGTCTAAATTAATGTTGTACCGACTCGCCATTGGTCGTTCTCAGTGTTAAATGTATAAATACATAGAAGTCTTTGTTTAGATAATCCAAATTCCAAAACTCTAAATTTACTTGCGAGAATCGACCCCGGTACCCTCAATTTAGAAGGCGGACATATTAATCTTCACACCAACGACGGGTCCGTAAAAAACGGAGCTTAGTCTTTATTCACCTTTTTGTGATGTGCATAAAAATTACTTTATATACCAGCTTGGAACTCTATTCCATATCGTTTGTTACAATAAGCCTGTGTAAAGCAATAATTTATCATAAAATGAGTTCGCTTTTTCTCACGGTCGCACGCTGTAACTGTAAAATATATAGCTTCATACAGATAAGTCGAATAGCATAAATCTTTTGTTAGAACGGGAGCTGTGGCTAAATCATACATACATAACCACATACATAGTTCGGTCAAAGATGAACATTAATGTCTAAGGGTTAATACTATCTGTAAGTTCAAGTTATAACTGACCACTTTATAATCTCGCTATAGTAGCCATAAAGTCAAGCAATTTACTTCGACTTTAATCAGTTACAAGATAACATTGTTTCATTAACTTGTAAATACAAAGTAAGAACTATCAAAACTAATAATAACTTAGTCATTATTAATTAAAGACTAAAGAATAACAAACTTGCATTTCATTAGGAAGTATAGCTGATTAAAAATAATTATAGTTAGATCCGGAGTCTGAACGAATATTACAAAGCATAAAAATTTACGCTTTTAAAGCCAGTATAGTGTTTATCCGATAGTTAGATTTTTTATTAGTGTAACAACCAGATAAGTTACACGTTATAATTACCCACTTTTAAAGTCCCAATTATTATTTTTTTATTCTGGTAAACAAACACAAAATCACACTCTTTTTCTGCAGTCAATAGACTGCAGCAAAAGAGAGTGTATTGTAGTGTAGTGTAAGTTCATAACTTAACTTATTGAGAGTGTATTGTACATACAGGTATGTGCCTATATAGCCTAACAAAGAATCTTATAATCATACTGGATATCGCATGACTATCATTTCCTACATTAAATGACCCTAAATATTTCACATATGAATTTCGTCGCACTCTATTCCTGATTGTTAACATTGGTAACGTACAATTCTTTGATGGTATTGGTTACAATAAATAACAAGTACGTTACCGACCAGTATGATTCTATGATTCATGAGTCCGTCTGTTAAATAGGTAATGGTTATAACCAAAGAGCGGAAATTAAGGAGCATAAATACCTAAACTTCATTTGCGAAATGATATAGAGTTGCTAAAATGTGTCATAAAATATTTCTGATATTGCGTGTTATTTATTTTATGAATAAGATAAGATTGTAAAAGTACATGAAATACTTATTTCTTGTAGTCCTTATCCAAATGTAATATATTTAATTTGTTAACGCCAAATAATATATGTCTCATTTGTTCCACCCGCAATAATTTTGTTATGTCGTTATGTCCGCTACATCTTTCCTGCTAATTGTTATTAGTAGTCTACGATCGACCTCTGACGTCGCCGCGCGTTGGTAGTAGTACCGTCCGCACCGCTTCGGTCACCTTTGACCACACCCACATTGTTTGGGTTCCGCGCTGCTCCACTTCATTATTTGATTACACAAAATACAATCCACTTAATAAGAAGACCGTTGCACAAGAAAGGCCGAGAAGAAGCGCTGCCAGGCCCAGGATCACGACAGGACGCGTCATCCACACCTCCGAACATCTGAGGTATAGGTCGTAGTTGTCTGGTGCAGCACTTTTGAAGGTACACTTTTCTTGTCATAACTACAACCAGCACCTCACCCCGCCAAGCGCGTCGGTGTTACCGGTTGTATTGCTCAGCCGCCATTGGCGTGCACATAGTTGTTTTTGATGCCATGCGAAACTTAAATTTAATCGAACTCTTGAACTCTTAACCCTTGAATAACTCCATCATTTAAGAGAATACATTACCTAGTTTATTTTCAAACAAATATGAAATTTAAAACAAGAGACCTTGGTTCTAAGTATTTTATGGATAACTGTTAAAAGTACTTATAAAACAAAAGCTTGAAATATTTGTGAGTCAAATTATTTTTAGGTTTTTGTTATCCGTAAATTAAAATAGTTACATTTTTTATTTTTTTAAATATCTGCGAAAACAGAAATTCAATCGCATAAAAAAGTAATAATTTTAATGCGCTTAAAAACCGTTTCAACAACTTTTAAATAACAAAACTAAGAAATATAATATTTAAATATAAATGGCCCCTTGGGCTCTGGCTACTATTGTATGAAATGTTAAAAAATAACATAAAAACCTGATATGTACATTTAAAGACCAAAGTATTTGATAATTATTGCTAAAATATTTGTATTTTCTAATATTGTTCTTCATTATAAGCACTCGAAACGTTTTCCGTCTAATGTGATTGAAATCTCAAATTTAATAGCAAAATGTATAAAGACAGTTTCTATTTGTATATTTAAGAGAATTTATTGGCAACTTTACATTTACAATATTTAGAAATTAAATTGGGTCCCCGTAAATCCGTTTTAGGGACTCGTTTTAGCAACTCTATATCATTCTGCAAATTAAGTTTAGGTATTTATGCTCCCTAATTTCCGATTTGTGGTTAGAACACGATTTTCTAATCTATGTTCGTTTTAAAAATTGTATTAAACAATCTTGTCTACCAGCTCCCGACCTATACATCTCTCGGCTCACGAACATAGGCCTTATTCTAAGCAGAAACAACTTTATTTCAAAGTGACGTCTACAAGAGTCTCGCTCGTCTTGAATTTATGACTTCCCCCACTCCGCTATCCTTTATCCTGTTATTCGGCTGAAAAACGGACACCCTGTTTATGGGAGCCCGTGACTTGAAATTTACACGTCAGGTGCGAAAAGCTTTATTAGTCGGTGCGTGAGATTTTCATAGGGCTTGCCAAAATATTTGCGAGGGTATATCGTGATCATACTGTGTAATATATTGGGCTCTTTGAGAACGTGCTGAAAACTGAGGCGTTTTATTTTTTAGGGTACCGATCCAAAATTTCAATAACAAAACACTTTCGCTATAACTACGGTGTTTGTCTGTCTGTCTGTCAGTAAGTCTATCTGTCACGGTTGGTTTAACCAAAATTGAAGTACGCAAAATTGAGGCGTAATAATGTAACTAACGCACATACTTTATAATATTTACATTAGAAAATATCCTCATAACAGTTAAACAGGGAGTACATCGAAAAGACCGGCTTATTGGCGTGGTGGCAGAGCGCCTGCTTTCCAAGCCAGTGCTCCAGGTTCGATCCCCGGCCAGGTCAATTTAAATGTACTTTTTTAAATTGACTGGAGCGTCTGGGTGTTACCGGGAGCTCCCCCAGTTCGTTGTGTAAGGAGTATTATTATTGTTATTATAATTAGACAGTGATTACAATAGTATACATAACGATTAAACTGTCGACTGTTTGTCTGTTTGTCTTTCTGTGTTTTTTTGTTTTACTAGAAGGATAAACGATCAATCAGTTACCTGATGACAACTGGATTGAATGGTTTTTTTTACATTTCATTTCCTCAACTTAAATCATTTAAACCACGCGCAGCTATTATTTTCAGGATGACAGTAACATAATTTATGTACTTTTATCGGAAAAAAGTAAATAATTGTTTATAGCTTGTAATTATTTTATTTATAGCTTCATTACATTTTTCAAATTATTATATTTTTAATAAAATGGTATGTAATGGTATGGTAAATTTTATTGTATTGGATATTCATATATTTTTATCGCTATAAAAACATTTTTATTGTTTGTTTACCAATTTTAAAGTGCTTTTAATTGCAGCGTTTTTGACTGACATGCAATTAGTGTTTATACTTCAATACAATTATTTTATTTTATATTTTACTCAAATAGAATGTAAGTATGTTATCGTTTTGTCTAGTATTCTAAAAACAGACAAGGGATAAGGCTTATTATAAGAAAACTGTACAAGCAATAGTCCTACGACTTGTTACCATAAGATTCCATTTCTCCCTCCCTAAGCCTCTCAGCCCTCCCAAATGCAGGTTTTTTCTTAAATACTCTGTCCAACTTAAACCGTATTTTTTTTTAAGTATCTTTATCGCCTCTACCTTCCCAGGAATAAAACCTGTGACCCTTGGATTTTATCCCAGTTCTTCGAACAAACACGCCATTTTGGAAAATAGAAAGTAATTCTTTAGAAGAGAACAAGTCTACCGAATTAAAAACCCAATCTAAGTTATCCCATACAATTACCTACCACTTACCACACCCCTAACATTAGGGGCGCCGTATTAAAAATTTGGTCAAGCACGATTTCAAATCGGGCGTAAAGAATTCCGTAGCTATTTATAAAATGAAGAATTCGTTAAATAAATTGTTGGCGGTTTTTAGGCTTACAATTCTTGTTATATTTTTCTATAAACTTTAATTAAGCAAGACTTCAGGCTTCGTAAAATTTTCAAAATTCTGAGTCTAATGGATTCAAAGAAGAAAAAACGGCCATAGAATAACAACCCAAGTTCATCTCCCCATTAATTTGTAGGAATATTTTAAAGTGTTGTCTAGTGCAAAATACTATGTAAGTTAATACCTCGTGTTTTATTTCTTATACTGAACTTTAACAGCAAAGAGGAGGGTTTTTAGTCGGTTCGAGTTCGACACTACTCAGTTGGCATAGAGTCCCGGCTGCATGTCCGTGGAGATTTTTCCTTCTCAGAAACAAAAAAAAAAAGAATTCCAAGTTTGTAAGTAACATGGCTTCCAGAAAAATCGACTGCATTCGACCAACAAATGGACGCATGCGTATTGAGTGTGTTTAGGGTTCTAACTTCACCTAACGGATCCCTAAAACAGTGGTGAACTCGTCACGTAAACAGTAAGTCCTCGGCGACTCTTTGGGGATTACGCGAACAGATACCAATAAACGTGGGGTTAGAAATAATGCATCTTGCACCTCGTTAGCACTCGTAATGAGAATGTATCGACTCCGGACCTCAAATAGGGTATTTGATTATTTTTAGACTTTATTTGGTTTCATTATCAAAGTTAAAACAACTTAATTAAGTAAATACGATGACAATGTATTTTTTAATGTCAACTTCACCATCGGTTTGGAAGAATCTTCGCTAATAATAGAAACCGACAAAAAAAACTCAGTCAGATGTTTCGTACGTGTACCGATGTATATGCAGAATTAATATGCTTTCCAACAAATATTTCATTTTATAGTACGATTTTTCAATCAGTGTTTGTTTCATAAGAAATCTACATCTATTTCCTGTACATAATTGACTGACTTCTTAAAGTATTAATACAATAGTATTTGCGTTATGAAGTCCGAAGTGAAGACACTCCAAATATTAAAAAATATAGACTTTATTAGCTTTTGAATTAGAAGAGGTAAGCACTATCTCTGTAGTTACTAGCGCTGGGCAAGGATGTTACGAATTTGTGACGTCATAGTCTGTTGGCGTCATCATCCTCTAGCTTACCCTCGCGTTGTTGAAAAGGCAATGACTCCTATATTTCTCTGTATAGTTGTCGATACCACCAAACAAACCCTCAAATAGCTTTTTTACAATTATTGTAATAATAATTTTCATTCATTTTAACGAAATATACAAAACGTCATTAGAATATTGAAGACCAATGAGTAGTCTCAGTGTTGGACAATAGGCCTATTCCTACAAGTGAAAACATAAAACCAGCTGTATAAGTGTATATTCGGAAAGAAATCTGCGCTGAGAATAACCGACAGGAAACTCAGTCAGGTATCATTTCCTCAACATTAATTTATAATTTTAGAATGTAATAAAATATTGTACAATATTCAGAAAACCATTAAATTGTTATTTTTCAGTATACGTTTAAAAACAAGTTTAAATATTTTTTCCGTTAATAAGTGACTTTATTAAGAACTTCACCGTAAAAACGAACACAGCTGAGGTTAAATTTAAAGGTTATGTTCGACACATTACTGAAAAGGTTCAGAAAGTACCTTAAGCAATAGTCTATTCAACCCTAAAAAGTCGGAGCGGGACACTAGCATTAAATAAAACTGTATTGAAACTATCATTTGACTTTTTTTTTAAGAGGAAACAATTGATTTGTCGATCAATCATCGGCCGCCGTGTTAGCTAATTCGTTAAATTCACATGCACTGCCTTTCACAACATTTAATACTTATAGTTTCATGTCTTATAATTTTGTAACCCCTAGGGTTCACCCAGTTTCAAATTCGATCGCAAATATAAAATAAACATTTTCCCTAGACGTACACTCCACAGACTTGAAATAGCTCACAGATCACCAATAACATGAAATTCACGGCTCAATACTAATTCAGTCAATCTGTCAGTAATAATTTGTTGGCAACATTATGCTAATACTATAATACTACTCCAGACAATTACACCGTTTGTGTGACCCCAAACTATGACCCAAGCAGTAAGCTTGTAATATGGGTACCACACAACGAACTCTGGAGGAGTTCCCAGTACCACCCAGACTCCAAGCCAATTTAGAAAAGTTCAGAAACATTTAAAATTCTTGGGCGACAATTTCTACTTTGTGCGACTGTTTGACCCTCGAACCCAGGAGGTTTGATTATAAACTATTATGTGTTTGACATCGACAGTAAAACCATTATGTGTTTCACATTGGGAGTATGAACGTAAACAATGAATCAATGGCAGTATGAACGTATTTGTAACATACGTACGTTATATGTGCAAGTTTGTATGCGTACATATATTACATAGGTGTAAATTTTGCTTTCTGCACTCCTTCTTCCTGCGGTCCTTCTTTATATAAACTAGAACTATGCCTTTCACACGCCCAATACTCTTAAGAAGAGGTACAAAGTTTTCTCTTCTCGTATTAATATCTACATATTTGTCTGGCGAATATTGCAATGGC
This sequence comes from Zeuzera pyrina, assembly GCA_907165235.1. NCBI lineage: Eukaryota > Metazoa > Arthropoda > Insecta > Lepidoptera > Cossidae > Zeuzera > Zeuzera pyrina. The sequence continues at coordinate 2,100,902 of OU015622.1, forward strand.
TTCTTTAATTAACTATTATAATTATGACATAATTAACTATTATAATTATGCCATTTGCACTGTAATACTGATATGCATACAAAGCAAGGTTCATGGACTCATAAAGCAACAGTCAATATCTGGTGCATCACACTTCATTATAAGCAAAGTATGTACCGTCAGGTAGGTAGTTACTACCTTTTTGTGCAGGTTGCAAAAGTCTGCCAAAGGATAGCTTTTTATGAGAAACATATATTGTAAGATTCCGCTTCATTTATTGTGCTTTTATTGTGCTTGAGTATTGATTAGTAAAGGGTAGTTATTTTGTACTTTTCAGTGTATTTTTAAAGGCGGTTTAATTTTTTTTCTTATTTTTTTTTATTTCTCCGTTTTGAGTGATCTTGGCCTAAATAAATATCTAGGGCACGTTTCCAATTAACTTCTTTCTAATTCTGGAGCGCAACGATATACAAGAGGATCATCAATATAAATAAAGGTTATAACTAGGTCGCGTTATTTGATGTCTCTTCGAAGCTCAAGCTCCAGTACCGGTGAAATTTAAATGGGATCAAATCTGAAATATGACCTACCAAACAAAAAAAGAGTAATGGAAATCCATTCATAATAGGCGTAGTAATCGCCTAACAAACATACAAAAAAAATACAGTCGAAGGGAAAACCTCCTTTTTTTGTAGTCGGTTAAAAATATGTTATAAACCAAACCATGTCAAACTATGATACATTATTTATGTGGAAATCGACAGCGACGGACAGACTAATGAACGCATAAGAGTTATAAGAACTCTCATTCGTTTATATTCGTAAACGAATACATAGCATAATCTCATGTATGAAACATTAAAAAGAAATAATCAATAATACATATAATAACTTACATACTTTGCTGACACTACATTATCAGTGCATTGACTGTACACCTTGACCTACGCTCCGCAGGTCGACGTCATAGCCCGCAGCCATAGAGTCCATATCTGTGTCTGTTCGGTTTGTTGCTCGTTTATGCACGTCTGTTTTGATAGCATTATAATTACATTGAGTTAGGTCAGCGTTGTTGTTTGTCTATAGGTATAAATGTAGTGTTTTGCCCGACCGATAGATATGAATGGAAAATTCTAAGGTATAATACATTACACCTTCAATACACCTTATTCTAATGGATTTTGCTTACTAAAGTGTGAACGCCCGACACACATTCACATCATAATAAAATTATTTAGCTTACTTAATTCGTAAAATTATTCCGTGAGTGTTGGTAGCGAATTGGCAGTATACAAAAAACTTACTTTTCTAAGTTTGTTATAGCGTCTTATCGGAACAAATCTTGTAACACTTTGTTTAGCTATAGCTCCAAATCTCCCTTGGTTACTTGCCTTTCCTAAATAGTAAAAATAAAATTTATAAAATGAATATAGTACTATAACTATATTTTTTTGTATTCATAGCTGAAATTGGAGGCCTATTATATTTTCTCTTGCTTAAGGCCTCCAACTCTATAGCTACTTCATTTTTGACTTTTTGACATTTTTGGCTTTTACTACTTCATTCTGAAGTAGTAAAAGTTAAAATAAGTGACTGACGTTGACGCAGTGGTTTAGACGTTGTACCAAGCGTGGAAGGTTCCGGGTTCGATTCCCTGTCGGGTCAATTTAGGAAATGAACTTTTCTAGATTGTCTCGGGTCTGGGTGTACTAGGAGAGGCCCCCAGTAGTCGTCGTCTGGTACTCATAACACAGGGAATACCCTAGTTTGAGATCAGATCATTGGTGTGTATCCTCTGACGCATTAGTATTATTATATTATTATTATTATTTTGTTACTAATATTTCGTGCATTTTTATGTTCAGTTTGGTAACTTCCATTGCATGCCAAAAAATATAATATATATGAGTTCACAATATGTATAAGTTCCCAAAACTCAAAATAGAAAAATTAGTCAAAAAGCAAAACCGATACTTCTTTTCGTCGTCAGTCGAACGGACCCCGTACAAAGTCCTGCCACCCGCAAAACATGACTTGCCTTGCAAAGAATCGACAAGAATGCTACCAGATCACTCATCACGTAGGTGACAGCGCATATGATTACTTAACCTCAGTGACCGTATCCTACCAAAGTCTCACATTATAAGCGCCTCACTAACATCATTTGCTATATCTTCGAACATTTACTGGTAGTTGTATTCAACTAGTAACGGATTACATAAATATATGCATATCTTCGCGCTGTATCCCTAACTTGATAAATTACTTTTTGGCGGGAACGGGAGAAGTGAGGTTGTCATTTTATTTACATTATCGATTTTTATCATTTTTAGGAGTTTTAATGTACAACAGTGATAGTATATTGCGTTTTAAAGTTCTGTGTAAGTGAAAAGAATGGAGGAAATCTGAATAAATATGTGTAGCTGAAGTTTTCGCGCTCTTCCAAGAAGTCCTTCATAACTTCAGCAAAGCCTACTATCATTTAACTGGAGGAGATTTACAACAATAAAAAACTAATTTACTTGTGATTCTACATATTAATACGTGACATTGGCAAATGTGCTATGCCATAAAGAAAGAAAGAAATAACTTGGTAAACAGAGAGCTCAGAATGTTAAAGATCGTGATGCTTAAATACTTCTTTTCCCCTCCTCAAATCAAATCATTCTCACACACTTTGGCAATGGCATGCGAACGCTTTTGACATCTCCGTTAGCTAACACTCTGGGTATTTGATCTTCCAAGTACACGTAATGTGTGTAGGTACCTATAATTCAGTGAATACTCACAGCCGGGTCATCAAGCTTGTATCACAATCTGTTTTTGACATTAATTAAACGCATACAGATAAGGCTCTATTTATAATGGTGTTCTTATTTATTAAATAATAACGTAAGTAATAAATCAATAAATATTTTTATAATTCAAATTTAATCAAAAATTAAATTAGTAAAATGTAGGTACTTATATAACAGTAATTGAAATTACTAAGACTTTAATAACTGTCTTCAATTACTGTTGTTGTGTGTATGTATGTATTTTTATCGTATTCAATAAGTTATTTTTGTATTTGAATTTTTATTAGTAAAGAATAGTTATTTTATACTTGTTAGTGTTTCCTTTTGAAGTCGGTTTAATTTTTTTCTAAAAAATCTTTATTTCTCCCTTTTGAGTGACCTTGACCTAACGAAATATCTAGTGTGTCTACAACTAACTTCTTTCCAAATTATGGAACGGAATGATATACAAATCCTCAATATAAAAAAAGCTTTTAATCAGTTGGGATTATTTGGTGTATCTTTTAAGTTCAAGCTCCAATACCAAAATGGGACCACTCCAGAAGTAACTATACCCTTTTAAACAAAAAATAATTTTCCGAAACCGTCAACAATTGACAAAGTTATCGGTAAGAAAACATAGAAGAAAGAAATGCATACAGACGGACGTAGACCCTACGCCTGTTTTTTTTAGTCGGTTAAAAATACAAGAACCGCGATGCTTGACACTCCATCTTTTCTTGATACCCCATATTATACCATATACATCCCTTACATAGCAATAAATATATTATTGTGTATGTATATAAAACTAAAAAAATATTATTTAAAATTATTTTAATTTAAGAAAGGAAAATCGAAACTTTTATAAGATTGCTTACTCTTTATTTAGTTGGTTCGATACTACAATTTCCTTCTGCCAGTCTGTCCGTATTTCAAACCATTTTACTCAGAAACTATTGACACCATATAGATGAAATTAAGAAAGTGGGTGTATTCTACAAACTGCCATACAATGGTATAATTAAATTTGGAAAAAAACAATTGAGGTGGCACTAAGTTCATGTAACTAAGTGAAGAAAATAAAAATCCAGTGCACATAAATGTGTAGCGTATCTTTAGATAGTTTAAGTCGATAGTTGTTGAGATATGTTCTTCTAAAGTCGTAAAAAGTGTCCGCTTTCCCTTACTTTTCCATTATGAGACGCAAAATTCGGAAAAATATTATATGGTAGAACTTAAAAAGCATATATTACAACGAAAAACGGTTTGAATAAGAAATGTTGTGTACTTTTTGAGATATAGAGTGTTTATGATTACACAGCAATTGTAGAAATAACTTATAATTGAAAACATTATGAAATGTAACCTTATTTTGGTTGTCAATGAAATGAATATCGTTCATCTTGATTACGGAACCCTGTGCGTGGTCCGACACACACTTAACCGTTTTTTATATAAATTGAAAGCTCTGTATCGCATTTTATTTGGTTGGTAGTATGAAGCCCATAGCATAAGTATGGGTACTTGCCCACTTTTTTATTGCTACTAAGTAATCACTTAAAAACAACTGTATTAAAATATAATTAACTTTGTTTCAGGTAAATGACAACAAGAAGACAACTTGAAAAATTCTCGAACAGCCCGGTAAGAGATCACAATTGTAAACAACGAATCCTGTCATCAATTCAAACGAACCCGCAAACAAATTAAGCTCTGTAAATATTGTGCGGCCATCTTTCAAAACGTCAGCGGACTAGCCTGCGGAGTTTCCGCGCCTCCGCGACAAATAAGGCATTAATACTAAGCCTCAATTCATTGTCGCTAATTGTCACTCTCCCTTTTTTGAACAAACTTCTTAATATGCAAGTAAAAAACTCTTTTTTCGTTCCTTAAACAACAGAGACGTGAATTGATAGGTATCGCAAAACTAGACATTAGAAATAGTCAAAGTCAAATCAATTTGTTCAAGTAAACCCAATTGCAAAGTATTTTTGAACGTCAAATCCACCATTTTAATTTTTTTTTTATTTGCATTGGAGCTTGCACTCTATTGGATCAATTACCTCAAGTATAACTAACGTGTGCAGAGACGGATCAGTACACATTCTTATGTGTTTACAGACCTCTGTCATCTGATTTTACCCAATTTTTAATTTCTATGGAGGAGAGTCTCACAAGACTCAGCAAATGTAAGAAGTCGGTAATAGCGTGTGGTGACTTCAATGTAGACATATTAAATAGTTCGAAGGAAAAAGATAAGCTCATCTCGCTCTTTCTCTCATTTAACTTAGTGCATATTTTCGATGAACCGACCAGGGTTACATACCACATACATATTTAGATTAGTTATAAAACGTACATTGATTAGACAATCATACTATAAAATAAATGATTTCGTTGAAGATAAAACAATAGTCTGGAAATGATTTTCTCTGCACATGCATTTACTGGCTCTCTGAATATTGTATTTTAATAAACCTTTTGTAAAATGATGTTGAAAAAATTATACCTGACTGAGTTTCTTGTCGGTTCTTCTGTGTCCAGGTTTTCTTTTCTCTTCTCTTTGAACCGAACTAAAGTAGATTTGACGTTCAAAAATACCTTGTGATTGGGTTTACTTGAATAAATTGATTTGACTTTGAAGGTGGGAACTGAGAATTTTTGCAATTTCATCGAATTCTATATTTGAAACCTGTGTGAGTGAATATTAATTCACTTAGTAACAGATACCAAGGAAAACAGTTTTGTATACCATAACACATTTTTAATTTTTATAACAATAAAAAACAGTCATTGCGTTGTCATTAATAAGCGATGTGTATGTTCACATTACCTTTACTGCCATAACATAAGGCACACACACACGCACACACAGATGCATACTTACGTATTTGGCCTAATTTTTCTGTTGCTTTGTTATTGTACCCATTTTGTTTAAAATAGTGTATTTTTTAATTATTGATAATCCGGGGGAACACTTGGTATCACTTGAAACATAGACTTAGATCTAGAACGGGCATTACCCTCTATCTACGACCGGGGGTGGTGTAATACACTGTAGAATGTAATGGAGAGAGTAAATATTACAAAATAAATAAACAAAAATAGATTAACTCTTGAAGTTTATACTCCAAGAGCTCGAGCACGCCTTTCGAGCTCTAAGTTTCCGTCCAAGTTCTATTGTTTCGCGTTTGATTTCCGGCCGGTGATTTAGGCAACAAATGTTTCAAAATTTGCTTGAAGTCCGGGCGTTACTGAGTACTTCACTATTCCTTGTCTGACACCCACTTTAATGCGTAATTTGGTGTTATAAATAGTACAACTGCTTTGGTCTGCTTCTTTAAGGATTATAAAAAAAATAACATTTAACTTAATTTTTTCAACACGGATATTTTTAAAATGATGCAAAATTTCACTTTCAAAAGCTTGTTGAGTTTGAAGTTAACCTAAATTACTTTTAATTTATTTTATTGCACATTAAAATTAATTTATGTATTAAATTAATTTTCATTTATTTCATGATTAAGTATACTTTTGACATCTAACATTTTTAACGAAAATGAACACAAATGAAAATGTTCCTATTAAGAAATTAATAACTTATTTATGTAAATATCTGCTCGTAAAATGACCACGAAATGACTACTTTAAAAAAAAAACAGCATAAACCAGCCAGTTACGTTTAGTCTAGAAGTTACAGTGGCGGAATCGCGCTTTTTATCGTGAATAACAATTACTTATGCAGATGACGGCACATTATGCCTTCGGTCCATAACGAGCGTTATTAGCCTTTGTTTTCAAGGCTTTGCACTTAAATGCGGAGGTCAATATAAAATTCGCCTGTTACGTTTAAGTTACGCGTTTATGTCGAGTCAGGCCCTTGTCGTATGACAAGCGCACAGTAGCATCACCCCAAGATTTTATTGCCACATGCAACGAAACTATTCTGCTGCAAAAAGAAATAAAAACGTCGCGTTGTGATTCCTCCCTCTCATAGAATTACCGTATGTTTAACGATGTAGCGTGGAAAAAAATGTAATAATAAAATCTATTTGAGTTTATTATTCAAGTGCTTTTCAGATAGTACACAGTAATTTTCATCTCCATTTTCGCACGTAATAAATCTAAAATATAATTTCATTTAATCTTTTAAGTAATATGATATAGAAAATGTCATTGGTGTTTCGTTTTCTTTGTCCATTAGGGATACAGTGAATTAATCAAATTAATTTTGTGATTCGAAACTGAGCACTAAGCTCATAATTTCGAAAAATTCGACTTTTTTGAAACCACACAACGTAGAAACTTCAAATTTTGTGTAATAATTGTTTTACTACTCTTCATATTGTGGACTAGTTAAATCTTTAAAATATTCATGTAAACATAATATAAATAAAGGCAAATGGATATTCGAACTCTATTCCATAGTGTCTTCCTTGAGTAAGATAGCCGGTGAAAATTATAATAATAATATTGCGCCAGCCAATACGCACAAATCATGTAGTCCCAAACTAGGGTATATTCCCTGTGCTATGAGAACCAAAGGACGACTACTAGGCAGTGTCTCCTTAGTACACCCAGATCCGAGACAATTTAGAAAAGTTCGTTTCTTAAATCGACCCGACCAAGATCGAACTTGGCGCCTTTAATTTTAATGTGTCTTTTCTTTCTAACAATTTGATAATCTTCGAAACCACTGTATCATCGAGGTCATCACAATATGTAGCAAAAGAAGCCCAACAATTTAGTTCTCAGGGTTGCCAACACACTTGCAATCTGAAGCGCTTTCTTAGCTTTAACATTGTGAATGTCTATGAGCCTCAGTCTATTTTCGATCGAAAAAAATGCTTGCGCGTTTCTTTTCTCATTAATATACAGAAAAAACATAACTTGTTTTTATATATACTTTCAGTACCGTTCATGAGCTACGTAAGAATTAAAGCACACATACGAAAACAAGTGTCTATGAGTGATATAACGTTACCTTAACAAGGGACGACGGGAGTGGTACGTTTTCTGCTTTACTTTCCTCGCCAATCTCTTTCGGCCCTTTAATTCAGCTGCGTTATTATGAAACTTGCTGAGGAGCTAATAAAAATAAATGCTAAAAGCGAGCCGACTTTACGGGCAACGCTTTGCGAAAATGTATTAGAGTACATACTAATTGGTACGAATACTTTTACGATGAAGGCTTTACAAAAAATGGGTTTCCATGTACATTTTATTCAAATGAATTGTTTTAGAATAGTCCTTTCCATTTAACTACACTTTTTCCTTGAATTTACGAGATTACTAAAGAGAAAAATTTCTTTCATGCTGACGGGATAAAAAAAAATACCCGTGCTGTGCCAACTTTTGTTTTCCTTAACGGGTCGTCAAAGCGGTCAATTGTTACAGAGACTGATATAGACCATGGGATAGCCCCATAGCCTGTAGAATACAGGGCAGGTTACGGTATACCCATCGGTCGCTGTCACTGGAGCTGTGGCCGATTAAAGTGGAAACTGAAAACAAAGCCGCTTAACTCGCAGTCAGCACGCGACAGCTAAATATCGCGCGATATCTTCTGTCAAAACCAGAATTTGTGTATATGTAATTCGTATAGCGGCGCTACATCTACCGCGAAAAGCGCATTTTACGGTCATAGCGCAACAGATGACACGGAATCGTCATACATGATACCAATTTTTTATTACAATTCACCGATCGCAGTGATCGCGTGGCCGTCGCTGTCTGCAAATTTTTAGGTAATAATCCCGCCGGTCATCCATCAATGCAACCCCGATGAGGTCGAAAATGCATATGACCCGCGCTTTTGTAGCACAGCGATAGTGAGGAGGGACAGATATAGACCCCGGAGACCTGAAGCACCCGGAGCCTCTTGACAACGCGCTGAGGACGACCACCATAAGAGCTTTAATGAGTAAAACTCCACATATATACACAATAACCCAATTATTGGTTTATCCTACATCACCAAAACACGGCACATATAGCTAGTGTTAGTCAACGTAAATGTCAAAATCACTCGCATACCTAGCCGAAAATGTGTGAGGAGAATTATGAGATTTGAGGAAGGGAAAGAAGTATGTAAGGACCGCGAAGCCTGGCGCTCCGTCCTCTGTGACTACCCTGTTAGGGATAGAACGTGAAGATATAATATGTGCGTACCAAAAAAAGCCATGCCACGGGTCAGGGGGTTCCTTGGTCCCATCAGTTTATAAGACCAAGTTATGTGATTTTGTTGGACCTTGATGTTTTTTCCAACGCAAACACGAAATAGCGCGAAGTTATTATTTGTTGTACGAATATAAATCTGTAAAAAGCGTGTTCGACTCACACACAGAAGCGCTGCTCGATCTTTAAACAAATTGAAATATCTGAACTAAATAAATATCTACCTGAAAAACTGTGATACTTCAAATTTTTAACAGGAAAGACATAATGACGTTACATTTCGTTACATTTTTTGTATAAAGAAGAATGGCAGTTCCAGTGTCGTTTTAATTGTGGAGTGTATGTAAGGGAAAGTATGTACGTTTTATAAAGCACATACAATGGTTTATTTTCAATCGATTAGTTTTTTTTTATAAAGCAGCACAAACAGAAAAATAATAAAAAAGATTATATATATGTCGTAAAAGACACGGGGCAACTCGCGCTTTTGCAACTCAGCCATGAGAAATAGGTACCTTATCTTACAAGAGGTGAACTACTCCATAAAATACAACGTTAAGACACAGTACAAGTAGTTAAGACAAACTTAATGTGCAAACGACAGAAAACTCTTTGTAACAATTATTACGTAGGTAATTGGAAATTCAATAATGGTAAACAATCCGTCGGAGAAATGCTATCGCACCGGCCGCCGTAGTCTAACAGACTCAGCGCCGGCCCCGACGTTCCGTTAGCGCGTCATCGGAAGTCGCGCTTTGCCATGGTATAGTCAAATATCACAACGCAGAACTTATGCAAAACTAAAAAAGTTGCAATACTCTGTAGTAAAGTACACAATTACAATAGCGGTTTGTTCATTCAAATATTAACAATAATACATTTTATTACATTGACAACAAAGGTACTTGATAAGGAAGTCATAATCACATTAGTGATACTGATTCATTGTTATATTACTAAAAAATAATGATTTATTTCATTGAATACATAAAAGAAATTAAGTTATCATTCGTTTTTTTTGTAAATTGCAATCAATTGGAATGACATACTACTGGTCTGTGGCATTAATTTAGGAATCAAAGTAGGAGAGTTTGTACTTCAATGTGTAATTTAATTCAATTGTAATTTCTTTCAACTTAAGTCTCCTTCAAAGACAATATAGCATTGACTAAAAAATTATAATACGAGTTTATAAATCAATATGAGACTTCATGGTACTCTGTCAGTCTATGTACAGTTAAAATTTCATTAACATTGCTGCGATATGACTGGGATATGGTTGAACGTTACAGTGACTAAATGTGTAAGTCGTCTTAAGTAGGTATTGGATTTTATTCTATTATTTTATATTACAATACAATACTTATTACTGAATTGAATTATACCATACATTCCTCAATAATATTAAACCATTTTGTTACTCAATCTTTTATTCTTTATTAAAATCACTTTAGTACTTCATAATGTATACGCATCGTTGTTTAGTTAAGCTTTTCAGTGAAACCCCATTTCGGAAAATATGTTGTAAATACATTTAATTTTGTAGTTACTTAGATATATATTTTTAAGATATTTTTATTAAGCAACGCAAACTCTATGTGCTACACTGAAACTGCATGGGTTTCTGCCAATCTTCTTTTATTGTTTTTACACCCTAGAATTTTTTTCCTCGATTTGAGGAAGCGAAAGGAGTATGTAAAGACCGCTGTTTCTGGCACTCTAACCTCTCTGACTATCCCGTTTACAGCGTTAAGGTTGGGGATGAGGTTTTTAAAATTATGAGTAGTTACAATAATCAAGGACTTATTCATATGTGCCTGAACCATCAGAGCATTCATTCAACCCTAACTACCTACCTATATGGATCTATTCATTGCTTATTTTGTCCGTGAGGGTGAAACCCAAGAATCTTTGAATCTAGCTGGATACCGAAATCTGAAGAAGTAGATGATGATAAATTATATAACCTCGAGTAATCTTTCATCACTAACGTTTAATTTCTGTTTCTTTCTAACTCCGGGAAATGACTCGGAAATACACCTACTAGTTATATAAGATTGCTATTTATAGATATACCAACAGCAAAAGGTGAAAAGAGATGGGGGGGTGTAGAGATTCAGGGTTTAATTTCTCAACTTCAACTACCTCCTCAAAGTGCGGCCTCCTGTTTAAATATTGCTCCACAGTGACACCGCACATATTTCTGAGATATCACATTTCTATTGCATTTGTCTTACTTTCACTTGAATTTCCTCCCACGTACAAAAGTACAACTCGAAATCGTCGTCTCGGGATTTATCTTATTCACATAACGCTGTCGTTACGATAATCAGCTTGGATTATCATACAGGGATTGATCAATTATGTTTACCATGACACGTTGTCAAAATATGTTATGATTAAAGATACGTTGTTCAGACAGAAAATCAATTTAACATTTCCGTATTATACGAACCGGAGATTACTTGGTATAGTGTTATTTGAAAAGTCAAACACACAATTATTAAATTCTCTCTGAAATACGTAAATCCAATAATTGAGGTGAGTGATCTTCTAGTGTGTTGTTTAAATATTCGTCGGGGATCAAGTTATAATGGTTATGTTAAAAGATAAAGGCACTTGCAGTTGTTCATAGAGACAGCTTATATACTTCTTACCTTTAGACCCAAACAAACAAACCTCTGTTCATAAATACAATGTCAACATTAATTTTTTTATCTACTGAAAGTGGTCTGAAAATCCTTTTAATCATTTTCCCTTTGAAGTAAACATTACCGACATTTTCATTGACAAATTCAATTAAAGTAATCAAAAATCTAAACCGATTTGTAAAATGTAATGAATTCCTATAACTTTCTACTATCTTCCGCTCAAAATTTGTAAAAGTTGTAAAAAATTTGGTAATATCAACTATAGCTAGGGTTGTCAACTTTGTTTGCCAACAAAAACGATCGGTATTTAGGGAAAAATATCAATATTTTATTTTTTCAGTCATATTTAATTGCATTAATTTTTTTTTATTAAATTTTAGGAATCTTCTCCGTTTAGTATTAACGGTTTGATTTATTTAATAGTTACTTCTCAGGGGGAATGAAATTTCGGGAAAAAATGGCCTTGCCTGTATGCTTTATATAAACAGAGGTTGTCAAAAACAGAAGTTTATTTTATTTTATTTTAATTTAATAGTTAACACCAATTAGTTAACATTAAATTACTTCATTTTTATTGAATAGTCAACAGTAATAGAGAATAAAATGAAGTTCGATACTGTTTTTAACAGTACGATTGGCAACTCTAATTCCAAGCTCCACCAGAGTGAAAACGAACTAAATAGAGATGACGCTATCCATCGGCTATGATGTCACAAACTCGTACTATCACTGTCACTGTCGAATGACAAGAATACTTGAGTTTGAAAGCTAATAACTTTTATATTTTACAGCTGTCATCTAAAAAATTAAATTCTTCGTGATTTTTTTACCATAAAAAAAATCCCAAACGTTTTTACCCTTTGCCATTTCTATGTCCTTGAATTTAGGGGAAAATTCCTAAGTTGGCTACACTGAAATAAAGAAACAATACAGGACATGCCGTAATCCAGCACGTGGGCCCAGAATAGTTTGACGAAGGCGGATAAATGATCTCAACTTAATGCCATTAAGTGTGCGCAGTTAAATATCAATTGTAGTATCTGTAATAAGATAAATGTAATCTGACTACTCCATTAGGGATACAGCGTGAAGTTATGTATGTATGTATGTAAATATATTATTTTATTTATACACTTGTGTTTTATCATTATTTACATATTAGATATATGTGAACTTATATTTATGTATGTCGTTATAAAGTGAATAAAGTAACAACAACATTATTAAAGCATAATAGCTTCGAGTTGATTGTCTGTAACAATATTTCTTTTTGGAGCCTTTCTCTTATAAATATCTTGATAGGAGCAAATATAATAACACTCGCACAATTTCACACACAAGAATACACACACTTACCCGACAGGTTTGTACGTACACTTGACCACCCGAACGGAATTAAGTTCATATTGCTCAAAATTACACACTTATAATATCAACTTTTGTAATGGTGTACATTATAACAAGTTAAAATTATGCGCGTATTAGTATACACTCTGTCAAGAAAGTACCGGGAAAAGATCAATAATACACGAAATGTTAGTTATTCATCCAAATTTATTTTATCACCTTCAAAGTATGCTCCTTCAGAAACGATACACTTACGCCAACGAATAATCCAATCATCAAAACATTTTTTAAACTCTTTTTCCGGAATTGAGTTCAGTGCTCGCCGCGAATTCTCCTTTATATCTTCTGCCGAATGAAAACGGGTGCCACGAAGTGGTAATTTGAGTTTATGAAAAAAAAGAAGTCGGCTGGAGCCATATCTGGTGAATAAGGTGGTTGCTCGATCATATTTGTTGAGTTTTTAGTCAAAAATTTGTTCACAATGATGGCCTTGTGCGAAGGCGCATTATCGTGGTGCAAAATCCAAGAATTTTCTTTCCACAAATCTGGCCTTTTTCGTCGAATTTGCTCTCTTAAACGCCGCACAACGCCAAATAATATTATTTATTTGCCGTTTGACCTTCCGGCAAGAATTCCGAGTGCACAACACCGCGATAATTAAAGAAAACAGTCAACATGACTTTGACTTTTGATCGACTTTGGCGTGGTTTTTTCGGTTTCGGTTCAGTTGGAAGGCGCCACTCCGAAGCTTGTTGACTAGTTTGCATGTCAAACTCGTAAACCCACGTCTCGTCATCAGTAACAATGCGTTTCATGAATGTTGGATCGGAATTGACTCGTTCTAGCATGTCCTCAGCGACTCTTATGTGATTGAGTTTTTGGAGAAAATTCAGGTCTTTTGGGACTAGCCGAGCGGCAACATGTTTCATACCCAAGTGATTATTTAAAATGGTACGGATCGACTCGTTCGACACAGAAAGTTCGGCGGCGGCTATCTCTCTCAAACTTGAGTGAGGATTTTCAGTCACTATTTCCTTCACTTTTGCGATGTTAACTTCAGTTGCAAACGTTGATGGCCTACCAGAGCGAGGCAAATCTTCTATCACATCTCGACCGCTTTTGAACGCTTTGAACCACTCATAAACACGTGTTTTTAATAAAGTCGACCTACTCGTAACGTACTCGTAAACCTTCTGTAACATTTTCAGTGACTCCGAACACAAAATTCCATTGGCCATGCAAAATTTAAGACAAACTTTTTGTTCGATGTTTTTGTCCATTATGAAGTTCGCAATATACACTAGAATGATATATCTAAAAACAGCACTGTATTTAATCTAAATAACAAATGCAACTCAAACTCCGCGCCAAAATGGAAAACAGTTGTGCCAATCTACCAACAACAAAAAAAAAAAAAATTTAAATTTGGAACCATAAACAAATCATCCATTCCCGATACTTTCTTGACAGAATGTATATTACATAATTAATACCAGTATAAGAGTATAAAAGTTTTTAAATTGAAAATTATAAATAGGTACCAACTCGTAACATTTTTTAACCTAAAATTTTATTTAACAATAAAATAATGCAATTAAGCCTGATAGTAAATTAGCCTTTTGTCCAACGTTTGAATTATCATTGAACCATCCGGTTTCAAATTTCTAATTAAAGAGGTTTCAGAAATAATTATTTAGCGGGTAAACGGGCACAGTCTATTTAGACTGCGCACGTTTACCCCCTACACTCTTTACACGCTACACTCATCTGCCCTCATGACTGTACAACAAACGGCAATTTCGTAATCTTGTTCTCCTGCCCCTTACTGCGAACATGAAAGCCACTGATCTAGCTTAACGACTACCGTTATTTAACTACAACTAAAATCAATATTTTATCATTTCTACCAAATTACTCGTAATAAAATGTTATAATTTTAATTTCTGTTGGTCAAATATTGAATATCTACCTACTACTTGTTTTTATAAGCATCATTGCTATTGAAAAAAGTACGAAAAGTTTCTACTTTAATCTTAAATCTCAAAAATCTTTTATTCGACTCTCAATAATGGAATGTCCTTAGACGTTCTCTATACCAAGTCGTAGTGGAGTTTGGCTAGGCCAAGAAATTAGCGATTTAGATATGACATAAAATACAAATTTAATTCTGGTAACAGCTTACCACTAGCTTTTATTTTAGTACACTGTTATTTTATTCATATAAACTGAAGAAATTTACAATGTCGTCTGCTATCCATTATTAAGCAATGTATTATAATTCAAAGGTATATAGTGTCATATTGTTGTCATACTCGTATTTCCATTAATTAATTCTCAGTCATTTTGATTCACCTTTATTCGAAACGCTGTCTTCATGGCCCTCGCTTATAGTTCTCTATGTCGGTACATAGGCGATGCGAAAGGCAGATTCTCGTCGTTCCGTCGTATACTCATTGTTCGCAACAAACAATGACTGCCCTCGGTAGAGCGGTCACTCGATCTACTAAGCTACGGTCGATATTTTGAGCTATTAATATTGCAAATCCAATTTTGTGGAAGGAAGTGGGTAAATTTCATCCCACTACAAAGCAGAAATTCATCCCACTGTAAGCCTCCGTACATAACAAAAGTTATAGTACTTTGCTTTTGAACAATTCGTTATTATGTGTTTGGTTAAAGCATTTCTTTCTCATATGTTTTTCTACCTGTATTCCGAACTCACAATGTCAATAGTGAGCACAAATGCCACTAATAATAATTAGATTGGCATTTGTAATTTAGATAATCGCGTCTGTAGGTATATGTGGGAGGAATAAACCCCCCACACTTATTCTATAGTTAAGTACAATTTCATTGAAATCTACTTTAAAAAATCACTTGTTTTGATTGCTCAATATATGTGTAATCTAATATATAAAAATCAACGTTTGTTTGTTCGTATTTTGTGCGCTGCTATACCGTTTATCTGATTGCAATGAAATTTGGTATGGAGATAGCTTGAATTCTGAGGAAGGACATACCATAGGTTATTTTGAAAATGAAAAACGCGGACGAAGTTGCGGCTATTGGCTAGTAAGTTAATAATTCTCACTAACCGGTACAATACTTAGGATAAAATATAATATCATGTTATATGTGTGTAATAACATAATAAAATATGTAGGTTCTACTTACTTTGACGATTCACAAGGACAAGTGGGCGAATACATTACCACGTGAGTTACGTAATGTAACTTTCATAAAATTGGAAGCGGACTATAAAAATAACGAGGGGTGTTTTTTCTTCAATAATAATACAAAAACCTAGTTTTATAAATAACGTACATATATTCACTTTTACTGAGATTTCGGAACAGACATCGTCTACAGTAACATCCATAGCTTTTTGAATCGCGAGCCTCATAATGCGTTCTAATTCTACAGGGTTAATTGAAAAATACTAATAATCTCTTAGGGCAAAATTCCTGTCATCATACCTAACAGCTTTTGTTCTATCACTTTTTCAAAACTTAATACGTTCCTCAAATAATATTTGTTATTAAGTTTTGTTGTACTGTCTGAAACGTAATTACTCTGTACATATTACCAAGCACAGCACAATGCAAACCGGATAGAGTAAGTGTCATTTTCAGAAACATTTAATGTATTTTTATTTTTGTATGAAAGAATAAGTTATAAATTTTTAAAAGTCGTAGAACAAAAGCTATTGAGAATTATGTTAAGAACAAAATACTAAGAGGTTATTTGTATTTTTGATTAATCCTGTATAAGCCGAAATATTACGACTTCAATATTGGACGTTACGTTCAATATTCAAATTTTGTTTTAAAATCAAAAAGCAAGCTTCTGTGCTAGTGCGAGATAATTAAAAGTATAGAATAATTTCTATGATGGGTGGTGAAAAAATATATTTTATGGACAACTAGCTGCTCCCGCGCAGACCACAAAAGTCGCCCGAGGGACCTAACGGAATATGTTATTTGCCTTGATACTCTATCCCACAATGGCAGATGGTGTGATGTTATGTAGGTAAAAAAATTAAAGCAATAAAATTAAAGTCTGATTACGTATTTAGAAACGAGATGAAATAACTGTAATTATTTAAATTTATTGCCAGAATTAAAGGCCTAGACTTTACTTCACAGGCAATTGAATATGGAAAATAAAATTAAACATTAAAAAATGTTATACATAACAAATAAAAACAAATTTAATATTAAAGTGTTGCTCTATATCACTTTAATACATTTGTTATATATTTTTCAAATAACTTTCTAAAGCTCTTTAATACAGATCATGATTGTTCCAGTAACATTTTTTTAGTCCTTATAGTGAACAACTTTGCTTACGTCAGGCGCGAATCTTTGAGACAAACCAATGACGGTTCATATTTTATGTTGAAATCGATTAAATGGTTTCGGCTCTTTGAGAGAACAGATGAATATACTTACGTTGATACATACATACATATGATGCTAAAATCATGACCCGTCTATTTGCTTCTCTTTTCTGCTGCGTCTTCGTGTTTCTGCTTTTGCCATAGTCGATTAAAAAATAATGACCAAAATAAAGTTAACTTTTTAGTTCATATCAAAGATCCAAACTTATTTATACATTTCTCACCTCCACGTCAAGTACAGACGCATCCAGCTATCTAATTAAAACCGTTGAAGTGATGAGATTTTATAAAAGCGGAGTTACGGACTCCGACCTTTTTTGTACAATCAGCTGAGCAAATGAGCACTGGCCGACGGTAACTTTGAAATGTTGGAGTTCTTTTTTAAAGTTAGTCCGGGGCTTTGTGATTCGGGTTTTAATGTAGTTGATTTATTAATTTATTTTTATGTGTGATTAAAATATTTAGGTAAATCCAATAAACATATTACCCAATGCTTAAATAAAAGTTAATAAAAACATGCAGAAAGAAAGAAAGTAAACCGTTGGCATTCCCTTAATCTGAAAAATAAAGATATGCTTCGCCTTTATGATATAATGATGCAAGCGCATCATAGGATTACAAAACAAAATAAGATTAAAAAAAAAATTAAAAAATTGTAAAAATTTAATTTTAATGTGTCTTTTCTAACGATTTTATAAACTTCGAAAGACACTAATTTCATGGATTTGATTCAAGCTCTGACTTTGTGATGTGAATATCGCATAGTCAACTAAGCGATTATGCAGTTAAGGTGGCTAATTACGATAGTTTGCTGTATGTACCTAAATTCACGTACTGACGATACAATTTGCTGTATAATAGACCTATACAAGGCAATCCGCTTAACAGCTGGCCAATTGAAACAGCGGATTATACAGCAAGCTGTATAGTGAGTAGCCATTTTAGCTCTCAGTCTACAAGTTAACTGAGAAATTTAATATCAAAGAAGGCGACTAAATCGCCCTTCGGTCTCACGTGTGGTTTGAGCGAGGGATCTAACAGTTCAATTCAGATGATCCCGAAGAAGACTCGGCGTATGTAATTCGCACTGCCGTAATACTACGAGACTTAAAAAGATCAGTAAATCCTTCCCCTGACGCGTTCTGTATGAACTTTATGCGTCAGGATCATGAGCCATTGTGTGCTCAATGACCATAGGATGAAAAATGCCAGTTTTAGTAAACAAGTCCCAACCCACATGGCCTAATCTTTCCCTTAAGGTATGGGATAATTTTGAAAATTTCTCCTGCGTCAGAAAATAAGGGCAAAGACTTTATATGTGATTTAAATAGTCTATTTCGAACCGTAACGGGCCCACATGACAAAGTATTATTTATCTTTTCATCTAACTTATAAACAGAGGTTTATAATCTAAAAAGGCTGATCTAAAAAGGCTGATATAATGCAAGACCTAGGCGAGTGACTGATGTCTGAGTGATGAATATTTAGTAAGCCATCGTGCAATTGTGATTCATGCTGTACAGCTGCGTCGGACAAAAGTAATTGTCAAAACAATGTAATTGTAAAAAAAGTAATTGTTTGCTTAATAAAATGTGGTCACAATTACATTTAACTATTACAATTTTTAATTGTAATTGTTTTTACAATTTGCTCGACACTGCACTGTACGGCACTTGTATGAGCATGTAACCCGTAAAGACCGTCGTAGAGAAAGTCAATATTTATTGAACTTACGCAATTTAACGATAAATCAAGTGATACATTTTTGATTGCTGACGTCAAATTACAGGTATTAATTTAGTTTCAATTAACATTAGCGATAGTAGGTACCAATTTTCTTCAAGAGGGAAGTACAAAATTACAACTAAGAATAAAAAACATGAACCAAGAACTAATAGACTGACTTCATGTCTAAATGGGCGATTCTACTGTTTCCTGAATAATGTTATTTAACTACAATATAATAATAATAACAATAATACTCAGACATTTCACACAGCGCCATCTAGTCCCAAAGTAAGCTGCATAGCGCTTGTGTTATGGGTACTAGACAACTGATATACTACTTATATACTTTTCTTTTGTAAATATAGACATATTATACATAAACACCCAGACTCGGGACGGGAATCGAACCCACAACCCCCATTTTACTTTCCGACGCGCTAAACCGTTGCGCCACGGAGGTCGTCTAAATACAAAAACAATATAAGTCAAGACTTTTCATAACTCATGATCAGCTTTATAGAAATTTAAAAATACACGTATAAAAATACATACATATCTTCACGCTGTAACCCTAACGGAATAGTTAGACAGGACGAAGTACCAAGCTTCGCAGACCTTATATACATCTTTCACCTCCTCAAATCTCATCATTCTTCTAACACTTTTTAGCTTAGGTAAATTTAAAAATACGAAGTGAAATTGGCATCATTACTTGAATGAAATGCAGAATGCTGTTTTTTTTATGAATGTTTTAAATAAATTAAATTAGAGTAAACACTATAACAAATATTTAAGAAATAACGAGAAAGAACTTTTTTATGATCAACATTTTTTTTTAAATATTTTGGTAGCACTTGATTCAGTACGAGTACTATACGTAGGGTCTTAGTTTTAAACGATGCCACTGATTTTTATTTCGTTGTGTATATTGTGAAATATGAGAGTTATTGGCGTGAATCGGATAAATTTTATTTTTGTCACTCCTAGCGCTAGCCAATGATACTACGAGTTTTTGACGTTACGGTTCCATTACGTCCTTTCTGAACATCATTTAAAAATCAATAACTTCCCGCTGTTCAATGTATTTCAAATATTATTTCACAGTATGTTCACAGTAAGTTCAGCGGCCGATCCAGCTTCTTCTTCAAGTTTTTAAAGTGAGTTGGCCAGTTCAGAAGCCTCTCTACCGGTGGATAGCGTGAGGCTTTAGCTGCCAATCTTGTAGTCTGGGACGCAGAACTGGTGGTTGGATGCGTTATCGTTGTAGTTCTTCTTATGGGCGCCTGGGATATCTGCGGGCGAGCCTGTATTCATGCCGCTGCGGCGAAATAGACCCCTGGCGCGTCGATGTCAGGCGTCTTAGTCGTTGTTATATCATAGTTTCACATGTACGTAATTTGTTATTATTATTTTTATAATGCGCAGAACACACTCATTTCTAAAACAATCAACTAGCCCAATGTAGACACTTCCATAAAAATACATATCCTCATTAGACTTACTTTGTAACTTCTTACGACAAAATGTAAACCTATTTGAGTTTCCAAGAATTTTATAGCGCGAGAAATTGAAAAAGGTGCTTTTTAAGGACGTACGGCCTTTGGAGCGGAAGATGCCCGTTTTGTTTAATTAGTTTAGGGAGGCCGGGTCACCTTTAGTGAATTAGCCCTGTTTGTATATATGGCCGTAGGTGTATGTACTTGTTAAACAAAGTGTGTAATTATTCTGTAAATTTGATTATGTGAAAATTCAGAGGATGAGTTTTTTACCTATTTAGATACTGTTGCTACATTCATACAATTTTTGAGATGCTATTCACTTCATTTTATTTCACTTTTAAGGTACAAAGTACAGGAAAGTAGAATAAAATCTCATCCTAACGCCATTAGCAATATATTTGGGTTTACACATAGAAAAGTGGAACTATACGATGACACGATGCCATCTCACAATAAATTTTAATAAATCTTAGATTCTACGGCTTGCTCGGAAGATAATCAGTTGAAATACTTCATATTATATTTCGTTCTCTCTCAGATCAGCATCATCATGATTAGATTATAGCAGTGTACTGCACTGCACTAGACATAAGTCCCTTCCAAAGCATGCCAGTGAGTCCAAACTTCTCCTTTTCTTATCGAACAACTGCCACCCATTTTGTGCAGACCATCACTCTAACTCATGGAGGACGCTAGGTCTCCATTCTAGAACTCATCTGCCTCAGGTTATCAATTCTTCAGCAAACGTGACCAGATGACCGCTACTTCGATCTGCTTATTCTCTGACCTGTTTATTCTTAGATCATCATAGAACAGTTACATTACGCAATATGGTGTATTTTATTAGATTCGTCAGTAATTATTTATACGTGCAAAAGATCAACCAATGGCTTTCGAATAAGTCACACGTTTTCGTGTTCACTTTTCTACATAAAGATTATTTATAAAAATATTTGAGCACATACTAGGGACGCATATACAGATAGATGTGTGTCAACGGACTTATATCCGTTGCGGTACTGATCCTAGTGTTGGACTGGACACGTACGTATCTGGTGAAATAGATCGGAATTAATGTGAATGATAGCGCAGTATCTGGATGTAGGTATAGGATATAGGTCTCTTAAAATGAAAAATTTACACATCACTATTCGTTAGTGATGTGCGGAGGTTTACTGAAAATAAAGTAGTAAAAATCATGACTTACCCCCCTCTTATTTAGAATAGATATGACAAGTACATAAAATGCATTAAAAAATAATATTTTATTACATTTTATTCCATAAAAGTCACCACAACGTTAGAAACATACATACGAGTACAAACGAAGTTTGGACACATCAATTAGTTTTATGGTGTACAATAAAGGCGTTTACCCTAATAGGCGATACAGCGTTATAGCGCCGGATTCCCGAAATACTCAATCCTGTTAATACGGAAAGTTATAAATCCCAATCGTACAGACGCGGTCGTAAGTGTTATGAACGACTGTAATTTTTATAATAGAAAAATTTAAAAAAAATTTAGTTGCTAACATTGTTTATTCATACGCAAATGTACAACATTAAATAAATACAGATTATAGATTAACACACTTACTGGTTTACTAAACTGGAATATCAATTGATTGGTACTTCCTAAGTAGATCACGTGCCCTTTATTTTCATTTAGTGTTTTTTAAATTTTTTTTTAACTTTGTGAATGATGAAATTGTTTGTAAAAAAAGTGACTGACTTGGCTTCTGTAATACTTACTGTAAAGTTTAGGACATCTTGCTGGCAACGACCTCTCAGTTATACAACTCAGGTCTCAGCTAAGTTTGACATCAAATATTATTAGTTACATAGACAAAGTATTAAGATTAAAACTTTAAAAATATTTAACACTTTTATTGAAAACAGAACATAGGACTTATGTATTTGACTGTATCTCTATACAATTTATAGATACTTTAAAAAATTAATCAAATAATGTTTTATTTCCTAAGATATTGTGCTTGTTAGTACGCGTCGAAATAATCGTCAGTTTACTGCTTGTATTTTTATTATCTAATGTTTTTATTTGTGGTCGTTGTAATTGCCTAAACATTTACAATGTAACTTTAATTTTCGAATTTCTAAAACAATGAAATATATAAAAATCAAATATTACAATTATGAACAAACTAGTAACCCACTTCGCCTTCGCATGGGCAGAAATTTTTTGAACATAAAATACATCCCTTGTTACTCACTGATAATGTAGTTTTTTATAGGTGAAAATTTTTGTAATCGGTTGAGCAGTTTTTTAGTTTACAAATAAACAATCAGATTTTTTTCTCTTTGTAATATTAGGATAGATTATAAACAAATAAGGCTAAGTCGTTGTTACAGGGTTGAAATGTCACTAGTTAAATTTTCTTGTCCCAATATTTCGACTGAGGCTTGGTGTGGTCTCTGTAACACGACATTTCAAACAATGTCGTCTCTGTAATACATTTCAAACAACTGCTCTTACTTGGTCATCACAATTTCTACTTTTATTTTTTAAAAAGTCGGTATTTCTACACTATATCTACTAGATTTATATTAAGCCCAGTTATTTCATAATATTGTAATATGTGTACAAGTTGAGAAATTGTATATTACACAACAAAAACAACCTACGCAAAATATTTAAAATTTTATGAGCTAATTACATTGTGGTCAAAGACCTTGAGCAATCAGCATAGTTCCGTAGTGGCTATCGTGCGCCAGTGTACACATAGGATGCGTAATTATTTTGCATGCAATTATATTTTAGATTATAGCATCCTCGGGAAAAAAAGTATATCCTCAGGAAAGTTTAGACGGAGAACAGACTCGGTCAATTATCCCGCACAGAGTGAAAAAAATAATTAACATACATATCTTCACGCTGTATCTCTAACGAGGTAGTCGGGGGTGGACTGAGCGCCAAGCTTTCAAGCGATCCTTACATACTTCATTCGCCTCCTCAAATCTCATCAGTCATATGTGTAAATAAACTACTGACACTTAAATAAAACTGAATTGTCCGACTACGATTTAGAAACTAAGGTTTTAATTAATCTTATTTCGTTATTTGTAACATTTTGTTTGTTTGTCTGTTTATATGTTGAAGCTATGTCCGAAATGGCTGAACCGATTTTGATGGAACTTTCATTGGTAGGTAGAAAACTTTTCATAGTATAATTTAGGCTACACTTTATCGTGGAAAGTACCAAATTTAATACACAAATTAAACTCACAAATTAACACCTAAGTCAATACAATGCTTCACTTGACGTTAACGTAAAGTATGAGAAAGTCCCAAGTCAAAGCTCCGTGTTCATATTGGCAAAATCGAAACTTTCAAAAATCATGTCTTTTTGTCTTTTTATATGTATGTCTGTTCGAATGTCATAAACAATTTATTGCTTCATATTAATACCTACTGATCTGTTTGTTACTACGAGTAAAAGGTAAATTGGTATTTTTTATCTGTTTGAATAGAATTTTATAGAATAGATTGCAATGGAACTTTACAAAACTTTGTAGAATAATAGAACTTTCCATTAAAGCCTCAGTTAAAGTCTATCCAACACGCTCTACGCTGAATTTTTTTGCACGCAGTTGAATTCGCACCCAACTACATATTTTATTTCCTACAAATTTCGCTGACTTTTTTAAGTATTTTACTCTTGCAAAGGCACAAAAAGTAGTACAATTTAAAGCATAGAATGAAGGAGAGTAGTCGTAACTGGCTCCTAAACGGTCCGCCATTAGGCTCTATGGCCGGCATTAGTCTTCAGGCCCGAAAGGAAATAGGATGGAACGTGACCCCGTGCGCGGGTCGAAGGAATTTCTGAAGAAACATTTACTCGGAACGTCGGTATTGGATACCGTTTTGTTGGAGTGAATTAAGACAACAATTTTATTACAGGAAAGATCATTCAAAAGAAGGTTTTATTGTAATTTGTGACTGTTTAAATAGATTGAAGATTTTTGAAGTTATACTTCTTTTGGCGCGTTTGGAAAAACAGATCGGTATGTATTTTAGTACGAGTTGAGCGAAGACGTAAGACATAATCTATTATTTTTTTATTTCATTCATTTCAAGCGGCCAGTTTTATTTTTTATATGTGACCCATTTCGTTTTTTAATATGTGGCCAGTTTTGCATAAACACGTCAAAGAAGTATAACTTCATTACGGGACTTCTTGGCGGGAACGGGAGAAGTGAGGTTGTTATTTTATTCGGATTTTTTATTTTTTATGTTTTTATGACTTCTAAAGTACAAAGTGATAGTATATTGTGTTTTAAAGTTCTGTGTAAGTGAAATGAATGGAGGAGATCTAAATAAACATCTGTAGCTGAAGTTCTCGCGCTCTTCCAAGAAGTCCTTTAAAACTTCAGTAAAGCCTACTCACTCGTCACTTTACTGGAGGAGTTTTACGTTAAGAAAATAATTTACTTGTGATTCTACATAGATTCTACTTATTAATACGTGACATTGGCAAATGCGCTAAACTATGCGCCATGCCATAAAGAAAAAAAAAACTTCATTACGTGCGTAAATGAGTACATACATACTTTTTTCTTATTGAGTGATGATAAAAGCTTTCGGAGAAAACAATTAACATATTTGCATTAAAAAAAAATGAAAACGCGAATATGATTCGCGCGCAGAAGGTTCCGTATCAAGTTCGTAAAATGCTAAGTTTATGAAATTAACGTACCTGCATGTGCGAAATCGGATCAGATCTCTATTATCATAGTACATTATCCATAAGGGGCTATATTATAGAAAACATAACATGTCAGCGTCTCACAAGAAATCAGAAATTTGGGATCCGCAATATCTTCATTTTATGGAGGCAAGAAAAACTGCTTATCGCTTGTTCAAAAATTTATTGTTAGTGATGGACAGCTAAACAAACGAATCGTGATTTTTATCAGTAAATGACGCGTTTCTCAAATACATTATTTAAATCCTTAACGTTAAGGTTAATTTAAGATTTATTAACGATTTGTACGTATAAAAGTGATTTAACTGATTAAAAAAGACGTGCGAAGCTCTTGTCCTTAAAAAAATGTGCCATCGCGACATGCCTGGCGGATGTGAAATATCAAAACTATTTTGTATTGAAAATATGCATGAAAGCAATATGCAGGAAAATATGCAGGTTTATTAAAGAAAATAAATATGGCACAATCAAAAATAAAATATTCAGATGTTTTTCAAAGAAAAAAAATATTCTTTATAAAAACACATGCAACACGTTACGAAGTGAATAACAACACTGCGCTATAGGTATATGAGCTCAGTACAAGCGCGTGGCGAAGCGTCACCACGTCGCCACACCAACAGCCGGCCTGATCCGCCGCAGAAGATGTTTGACATCAAAGATTTAATCTGCATATCTTTACTAAAAGTATTCAAATAAAAGAATCACTCTGTACAATTTAGTCCCCTAGTCGCAAGTCGCGACTGTCTAACAATGCATTGTTCCCGAAACCGTAAAAATATAATTAAGTAATTAAATCAGTAAGCGCCCTTAACCTAAAGGTTCACCCACACACGCCCTGTTTAAACAAAAAATAAATCAACTGAACTTTTTGTCCTGATTCTTTTTGTTATTTAATTATCTGTGACTCGGACAATTCTCGTAAATTGCCGTGTGGGCTACCCACGGCATTTTAAATTCGTATGTTCTTTTTATGAAGTTCTTGTTACGTTCTACGTAAGTTTCAAGTTTCAATAATTTTCTGTCGCGGAGGCAAGTTACGGTGGTACTGTGGTGTGATAAAATCTCTTATACAATTTTTTTTCTGTCATTTTGGTAATTGTTAAGTGCGTGTCGTTTTGTACGCACTTTATTACACCATTCTGTCGAATTAAGTTAAATGAGTTACACAAACTGGGTTAAACCAGAGTTGAATTGTTTAGTTGATTATATTTTCTAACAGCCTGTATACGTTACTCTGGATTCTTATTTTTAATTTTTTTTCTCCGTATCTAAACAGGAAAAAACGAAATCCTAGAATCTCTTCGTTGTCAGTGTGTTGATGTGCCTGTGTGTCCGTCTATTTGACCAGTTATAACTCTTTATCTCGAGAACGGGTAAAGATATCGAGTTGTTCATATCAAATACTAACGTTTACAGTTCCTTGAAGATGTGAAAAGTGCAAGCTTCTAAAAAGATACAGCCACTTATGTACTCAAACAAGAACCTATAGAGTACTTCTCATTGATCTAGGATCATGAAATTTGGCAAGGAACAGTCTCTTGGCGCAATAAAAAGGAAAAATTAAAAAACTGCGAATTTATAATGATATCACACTTTTTATCATTATAAACTTACATTTGCGGTTGGAGACTACGGGAGAATGTGTCTTTCGACTGCAAAGTTAAGTTTGTTTTTGGATCCGCCTTAGTTTTTTCCAAATTTTTTTGGTAAAGACATAACGCATATACATTGTATAGTGGTATGAAACCCTCGGAGATCGAGTCCGATCACTACTTGGCCGGTTTTTTTTTTAAGTTTCGTTAGTCAAAATATCGATCCACTTGCAAACATGGTGAAATTGCTGTAATTCCTTAATTTCATTGCCGGTATCGGAGCCATGAGCAAGCGAAAGGAGAACATAAAACAAACCGCCAACAATAAGTTGAAGGAACTACAATTATTTCATATTTTTTGTAAGTTTTTGTCGGGTTTTATATGAATAACTTTGATTTATTTCCTTTAAGTCGAAGGAACTTTAAAATTAAACCTAGAACTTTCATATTTAACTATAAAAACATATGTAATAAAGTTATTTTTCGTAGAACATAATATATACGACAAGGCAATAAAAATAATTTGCAATGAAATAATAAAGCATTTGCAATTGTTCATTACGTAATCGGTGTTCAACAGGCCGTGGCATAATGTGTTTCGCTCCACTTTTAATTCTTTGTTCAATTTATTTATCTTTATATACATATATTAAAATGGCTATACATACCACTTGTGAGTTCGCATTGTTATATTGTTATTCAAGTGAATGTTATGAGGTTTGAGACAGCTAAATGTCAAATGCGCTATTACTGGAAACTTATCACGAAGCACGAAGCTCGACACTCTATCCTCTCTGATACAGCATGGAGACACGTATGTATGTAAAATTCTAAAATTTATAGCCTTAAGTTTTATAGGCTTAATTTTTCATTACATTTTGTCCAATAATAATAATAATCAATGTATTACCCGATTTGGTTTCACCATTCCAAACTGGCGATAGATTTGAGTTTTAAAAAATATCTACCTTACGATACTGGATTTAATTGAATAATTGTGGTTTTGAAAATGAATTTTATATTGTTCTTATTAATATCCAAATAAATCTGTAGTCTCTCTCTTATTCATAAACGACTGATAAACTTACATTAAATAAAATATGCTTCGTCCCTTTTATCTTATAAATAAATGAAACGAAATATTGTTCGTTACTAAGCGCAAAACTTCAGAACGGATGGACCGATTCGCCAATTTTTTTTACATTTTCGTGATAATCCCAGTAAGGTTTTCATGGAATAAAAATTTGGAAAAGTTTCCCGAAAGATTGGGAAATTCGAGAAAAACTGAAAGTGATTTTTTTCTACTGAATTTTTGTATGAACTAGAGATCCATGACTCACAAATAATAATAAAATACTTACCGAGCCACTGCAATGCGTGGGCACAGCTAATTTCAAAATAAATCAACATAAAACTATAGATTAAACATTTTTTTTAACGAAAGTAAACAAATATTATAAAAAAGTATCAATAATATGTCTTAACTGGCGATCCGCCCGGCTTCGCTCGTGTAGACTTTAAAATACAGCCCATGTTACTCGCAGATAATGTAACTTTCTATAGATGAAATAATTTCTGAAATACAAACAAACTTTACATCTTTATAATATTAGTAAAGATATAGATAATAATAATAATAACGTATTTTAGTTTAAAAAAATTTTTTTAATTCGTAAGGTTCGTTCATGGTAAAAGGGAAGGGTTGAACCAAACCGAGTAATTCATTGATCATCATCATAACGAAGGGACAGATCGTTTTAGAGATTTATCCGATAATAAAACATGTGAGCTTGATTAAAGTCGACTTTAGGGAAAAAATCTTAACACAACTGGGACAACTACATTAACGATACACCTCCCCTTGTCTTAAACTCCCGTGTGAAGCGACTATTAAGGGTAGGTTCCTATCAAATATAAAAATATAAAAAAAAAACTTCATGTCTAATTTTTCTTATTTTAAAATCTGAAACATTTTCCGTCTCTATGAATGGTCTAATACATAGACTCCAAAGAAACTATAACTACCCACACTATTAAATAACCAATATTCGTTCTATAAGATATACATCAGTTGAATAAATTCTCTATACATGCCTCATTAAATTTCAAAATATTTTTATTCTAGCCAAAGTATTTCCGACTATTAGTGAAAAAAGAACCGGCAAGAACTTCAACTATTATTCCATCAGTATTATTTGATTATTAAACAATAGTACTTCCTTTGCTGCTGATGACACACTGACACACTTTTATGTTGAATGAATATCAAAATAATGGGCTTAATATTTGTCAAAGTTAAATGTAACGTTTAAGATATTAAATATCAGTCAAATACCTTTCATATTATTATTCAATGTATTGTTAAAGACTTTATAATAATTTTATTTCTGAAGATATAAATATCGTTTTAATTTTTTTTCATATATTTAAAACATTTATCATAATGGTCCGATATCCAGGACGTGTCTGTCTCTGTAACGAACTCAGCTATAACCTACAGCCGGATATCTTTTACCAGTAGTTGCGTTCTTACAAAATGATCGTAATTGATCCTTCTTTGAACATAATATAATTTTAATATCTGATAGTTCAATTTATAATAGTGTTGAGGTCTGTGCTTAGTGCAAGGAGTGACTGAGATAGAGCATATTGCCACTACTTAAGGCGACGCATTGGAAGTTTCAACAGCAGGGATCTCAATTTTTCTAACTGACTACGAAACGTATGAAAATGATATTGGTAACCTGATTCTTCACTTTATTGACTAATCTCAATCGTCATCTCGTCTCAACTCCAAACTTTTGTGAGTATGCGTTATTGAGACGAGAAACACATGTCGGTCAACCCTTGGTGTGCCTGGAGAAAAGAAATCAGACGACATGGCGAGTCTGACGGACCCGTAACTAAATATCATTTGTTTATATCGTTACCATGTTCACTAATAATTTTTAAGATATGTTTATGTAAAATTAAATAATAAACCTTAAATTACTGTCAGCTTTTATTAATAAATCGTCTTAGAATGTGCGTATTCGGGCAAAAAAACTTTGCCCCTTGTTTCGAATCATGCGGTTAGTACGATCTATGGTGTCTTTGATAATGTTTTTAATTTTCAGTCATAAAAAGATGAAAATATTTCAGCTCAAGTAGGTATATTTTTTACTCGATATGACGGAACCACATGGGTTCCATTATTGATATTTTATGACTTTGGAACCCTAAAAAGTAACTTGCCGATAAAATATTTATGTATTAGTATCTATTTATACATGATCAGATTTTTAGACTAGCATACACTTTACACCCGTAGTATTTGAACAGGAATGCATTTTGCATTGCGGAAGCGACGGAAATATAGGCACTAGCTCAGACCTGAAGCTACTCGGGATCATGGCGTTAGGAGATTTCAATTTTAAAAGATGTCGTCCTTTCTAATCAATGGTGGGTCTGTCAGACTACTAGGTACGTGAAGAGTTAAGAATTTTGAAATTTGTGGGGAATGTAACAATATTAATAAATCGTAAATAACTTATGAGATGAATTTGTGCAATTTGTTGAAACAATACAAACATTACATTTCGTTAAAACAAAAGCTTTTACTTACTTTCTATTTAAAATACATCTAAATTATTTCTGATTTAAATATCATATCTTCCCCTTAAAACTAACTGACGTTAATTAACTGTGACATCGCATTACTTAACCATCTACTTGTCTCTTTTTTCATCAACAACAGAGTGAGACGGAGTAAATTTAATAATGTATAGCTTCTCATTTTTCCGTATAAGTTTTTGTGAACAAAAAATAATCGTTTTGACATAAGTATGACTGCTATTCGAAGTAATTATTACATTAGAAATTTATAACTTTTGGAGTTAAATAACCTTTTAATTATCGAGTTAAATTGGGGGGAAGAATGTAATATTATGAACTACCAAATAACAGAAATTAAAATCTATATATAAAAAAAAATAAAGAAATATATTTGCATATTTCTTGTTTGTGGTAGGACCTAGTACCACGTCCATCTGGCTACCTTATTACGTAACTGCAGCCACTAAACGAAACCGAATCTTAGGCGATCGATCGCAGGATGTTGTTAAATTGAGTGCGACATAATATCGCAATAGCTATTGCCGCCTCTGTTGAGTAATCAGTGAACTAAAAACAACTGCTAGCGACCCTATTTATGCTACGCTACGCAAAGTCATTTTACCAATTTAAAGCTGTCATCGCGCGACAGCGGCGCAGCATTCGTTCTTTACGTGAAAACCCCGCGGATCGCTATCACCATCTCGCTCACCAATCCTGCCGTAAAACAACAAAGCTTTCTCTGTTGTGTTCCTGTGTGGAGAGCAAGACAGCCGGTGAAATTTGTGGCACAAAGGGCACAACATCTTGGTTCTCAAGATTACCAACGCATTTGCGATCTGAAGTGCTTTTTTAGACTTGATATCGTAAAATAAATGTAAATGAGGCTCAGTCCACTCATTTACTTATTTATTGAATACAGGCTTGCCAACAGGTTTTACACCAGAAATAAAATTGTTTTACATGTACATAATTACAACTAAATATAGCGCAAACGCAATAACAGGCAAGTACAACATGTGATTACTTTACAGGAAGTGGACAAAACAACATGAATTGTAAATACTTAATATCCTAGTGACTCATAGATAGAACTCCTCATCGAGTGGATTGTTATCTCGTTTATTTTTTCAATAATAATAAAAAATCAAAAGAGTTTTTATTTATGGCAGAGGGGCAAACGAGCAAGCGCGTCACCTGATGCAAAATGATCACCACCACCCATGGTAACCCGCAACGTCCGGGGAATTCCTTTAAGGAAAGGAGTGGGAGGAAGGAGATGGACCACCAGCACTCTCACTCACCGAAAGAAATACAACAGCAGCAGATGCTGTTATTTCACGCCGATATTCTGAGCGAGAATGGTATTACGCCGGGCGAGCCGACCTAATTCGTGCTGCAATGCAGCCTGGCTTTACCACAAAAAATTGTAGAACCGAGACGCATGACACTGTGTCCTTTCTGCTAACCCAGTTAAGGATATGAATGAAGAATGATGATGAATGAAACGTGAAGATATGTTTGTATGCATGTATAACAAATTTCGCTGATATAAACCCTATGAATTTTAGAGTCGATGCTACGCTATTGGTTGATGTTTTATAGACATGCGGTGGCTAATTTTGAAATGTAGTGAAGTCGAACGATCAAACATCTTCCCAATATAATTTATGACCACTTGGCGGCATGAGCTCCCCGTTTTACTGGCCTCTGAGGTTTTATTGAATTTTTAAGACGCACCTTCCTAAGTTATGTTTGGGATAAGTTTTAATAAAATATTAAGTGGTTTTCTTGAGATTCGCTGTCAGATTAAGTGGTTCATTTTTATCGTAGCGTTCTCCAATTTCTGTGTCGTTATATATGTTTATTCGTTACATAACGTGAATAACAGGATATAGATGAGACCAAGCTAAATGGATTCTGAGTTTGTCAATATTAATGGCTCATGAGACATTTGAATAACTAGACTTTAGGTAGAGTACTATCATATTGCCACAATACACACATTATGTAAGTATTTGCTTTCCTTTTAATCTTTTAAAATGATTACTTAAATGCGAAAAAGTAGTTATCCGTAGTCTTAATAACTATAATCGTAGGTGGTCGTAGTAACCGTCAAAGGTATTAAAAAAATACATGAGGAGAAAAAAATCGAAGTCAAAGTCAAATCAATTTATTCAAATAAACCAAATTACAAGGTATTTTTTAACGTCAAATCTACTTTAGTTCGGTTCAACTAAAAAACCTGGACACTGAGAAGAACCGACAAGAAACTCAGTCCAGTATCATTTTTTCAATTTTATTTTAAGGTTTATTAACATACAATATTCATTAAGCGAGTAAATGCATGTGCAGAGATCATTTCCAGACTATTGTTTTATCTTCAGTGAAATCATTTATTTTATAGTATGATTGTCTAATCAATATACGTTTTATAACCAATCTAAATTTATTCTCTGTTGAGTAACTTCCAGAGCAACCTTGTTATAAAAACGAATGCAGTTACCCAAAAATTAAACATTTGACTTATGTAATTTCAATTTTGGAATAACCAATTTATCACGACCTCGGCTTTTCATACCATTAATATCGCCTCTTTATAAAACATCTATATTTTTCCTCGTATACATAATAATTTCACAGATGTATATGTCTAATACAGTATTCTAACTTTTAAAGTATTATTTTTGTATGAATAATGGACAAATCCGTTCTAATCGCGTTGATTTAGCTCAGTTCCCATTTACAAGTATTGTATTGGGTCCTTACATATGAAATTAGCGTTTTGTCGTACTGACCACTTTGATCTAAAATATCTCCTCTTTGGTTAAGAATTTCAAATTCAAATTTATAAATTCATTTAGCCGGTACATTTGAGTTTTGAAAACAGTCATTCATTTGTTTTTTTCCTCATTATTTTTTTCTTTGGCGTCGCTTATTACAGCACAATGGAAAACATGAAATATCGGTATATTTACGAGTACGAGTTCTACCATGGCACCAGTGCTGCAGAAACAGTTCGAAGGATTAATGATGTGTACGGCGCTGGTGTCGCAAAAGAAATCACGGTACGTTTTTGGTTTCAACGTTTTCGTTCTGGAAATTTCGACCTTCAGAACCAACCCCGTGGACGGCCGGAGACCAAAGTGGAAAATGAAGAATTAAAGGCTATTCTGGAAGCAGATCCATCACAAAGCACTTCAGAGATAGCTGCAGGCTTCGGGGTAAGTGACAAAACTGTATTAATCCACTCGAAGCAAATCGGGAAAGTAAAAATACTTGAACGATGGGTACCTCATGAATTGAGTGAATCGAACTTGCAAACACGCGTCGACTGCTGTGTTACTTTGCTCAACCAACACAATAATGAAGGGATTTTAAATCGAATCATTACTTGTGATGAAAAGTGGATACTGTACGATAATCGGAAGCGCTCGTCGCAATGGCTGAACCCTGGAGACCCAGCCAAATCCTGCCCTAAACGAAAATTGACTCAGAAAAAGTTACTTGTGAGTGTTTGGTGGACTAGCGCCGGTGTCGTTCACTACAGCTTTCTAAAATCTGGCCAAACGATTAGGGCAGATATCTATTGTCAGCAACTGCAAACCATGAAGGAAGAACTAGCTGCTAAACAACCAAGATAGATCAATCGCTCTAGGCCACTGCTGCTTCACGACCACGCAATTCCACACACTGCACAACAAACGACCACTAAGTTAGATGAGCTACAATTGGAATGTCTGCGACATCCACCGTACTCCCCGGACCTTGCTCCAACAGATTACCATTTTTTCCGGAATTTGGACGACTTCTTACAAGGAAAAAAATGCAGCTCCGATGCGGCAGTCCAAACCGCCTTCAAAGAGTTTATTGATTCTCGCCTCCATGGTTTTTTTAGTAAAGGGATCAATGAACTACCTATAAGATGGCAAAAGTGCATAGATAACAACGATGCATACTTTGATTAATTAAATATATTTTACAAAAAAAAAATTGACTTTATATTCCTCCCGTACAAAACGCCAATTTCATATGTAAGGACCCAATATTACTCATGTAAACGAGGAGTGTAAGATTTGGCATAGTTAAAATTAATATGGTGAAGAAGGAGTGCATAAATCTGTAATTTATTATAAATACATTAAATTAATTAAAGTATAATGAATTACGGTCTAATTTCGACCAATGGGCGACCAATAGTCTTAATAAATAAACAACGCCGGTGATATTACGAAACGGGGCGCGTGATATACGGAACTGTTCAGCCGTGTTAACCCACATTTTTTGTTTGTCTAAAAATAAATTGGAATGTAATCAATACCCCTGCATTTATCTACCAAAGATCAGAAACATGATACAGAAAATTTGACGTACATTACTTCCCTATAGCTATGGATTAGGAAAGAATAAAACTACTTATGTACTCACATGTTCTCACGCTGTATAGCTAATGGAGTAGACAGAGAGGCCATGAAGCGGCAAATTTCGCTTACGGTCTTTTCATATTATTTTATTCATTTCCCCAAATCTTATCGCTTTCCTCACAAACTTCCGCCGGTTTTTTCTTTCACAAGTATGCGAGTTCTTTTGGCATTTCCGTCAGTTAACATTCTATTTGATCTTCATAAGTCAGCCTTGGTCTTTCTTGGCTTCTGTTACAACTCACTTGTGCACATTATACATCAATGCATTCCTTTCAAATTTCTGACGGAGGGTGTCATTGCATACATTTACCTGAGCATCTTGCCGACTCCTTCTCAGTGTCGACTTTCTTTTAGAGCGAATGGTATAACAACAATTACAAAAATACATACCTACACATCTTCACGCTGTATCTCTAACGGGGTAGTCAAAGAGGATAGAGTGTCTAACATCACGGTCCTTACATACTTCTTTCATAATAAATCCCGAGGCTAAATTGGTTATTCCAAAATTTAAATTAGTCGAATGTTTCATTTTGGGGTAATTGCGTTCGTTTTTATTATAAAGTTCCTCAAGAAGTTTCTCAATTAACGGAAAATAGATTTAGATTTGTCATAAAACGCACATTGATTACACAATCATATTATAAAATAAACGATTTCGTTGAAGACAAAACAATAGTCTAAAAATAATCTTCTCTGCGCATTTATTGGCTTTCTAAACATTGCATTTTAATAAACCTATTGTAAAATGATGTTGAAAAATGATATCCTTACTGAGTTTTCTGTCGGTTCTTCTCAATGTTTAGGTTTTCTTTTTGTAAATGTAATTGAATTTAATTATAATAATAATATACTCAGACATTTCACACAGCGCCATCTAGTCCCAAAGTAAGCAGCACAGCGCTTGTGTTATGGGTACTAGACAACTGATATACTACTTATATACTTTTCTTTTGTAAATAAATACATATTACACATAAACACCTAGACTCGGGGCGGGGATCGAACCCACAACCCCCATTTACTTTCCGACGCGCTTAGCCGTTGCGCCATGGAGGTCGTCATTAATTGAATAAAGTAATTTCACATTGACCTTGACTTATGTCTCCTCAAACCTCATAAAAAGAATATCACGTGCGTCGTATTACGGAAAGCAACAAGTCCTGTATTTCGTTGCTGTTTGCAATCGTTTTTACTCGACGTTAGCTTAAATTTCCGATGTGTCTGATTGACTTGTAACTGGATTTACTTAAATAAACTGATTTAATTTTGACTTTGAAAAACGTTATCATAAAATTCTGTAAAGAGGAACAAGGGAAAATCGGTAATACCCATATCATGTGGACTTATCGTCTTATTTGATGTAATGCAGAAATATTGTTAAAAAAAACTTCAATTTACATTATACAAACCAAAATTTTCCATTGAAAACGCACGAAGACCATTCTCAAATTTCGACTGCAAGGGACAACGATAAAATTAGATATTGTCGTATTTATCATGGAACTATAAACGAGATGGAATGTTCATATGTGCGTAGTGGCTAGGGTTGCGAAATACACTGTTAATAACAGTTTTATATTTTAATAATATTCTAGTTCATTGTTTAATAAAAATAAAGTTTCTGAAATACTGTTTAGAATATCATTCTAAAAACACTGATATCTAGACATGAAATCGATATTTGAAAAATATATATACAGACATTTCCCCCTGAAGTTCCTTCCTTCAATTTTTATGCCATATTTTTAAATGCCAGGAAAAACAAAAAAAAAATTACTAAAATAAAAGTAAAGTGCTCTTTTTTCCTCCTAAATACTGCTCGTTTTCTCTCTTCGACTATATTCTCTTATGATACATTCTTTCTGAAAAGAGTTAGCATTACCTAATACATTTTACAACTTTTTAAAATAATTCTGTAATTTGCGCTTTACTTTCTTTCTCCGACTATTTTTTTTACTCAGTGTTAGTGAAAATATTGGCAACCCTAATAGTGCCTACCTATAAACTAGAACAAATTAAACTGTAACACAAAAACTGAATCTAATATTTATTAAGACCCTCTAACAGCAATGTCTTAACAACCTGTTACGAAATATGTTTATTACCTTTTTAGGGTTCCATAGCCAGAATGACTGAAACGAAATCCTTATAGTTTTCATAGTTGTTTGTCTGTCTGTCCATAATACGTAACAACCGAGTTATACCGTCATCTTTGCTTTTAATGAGTTGAAATTTGGTGCAAAGACGTACCAAATTCGTAACCTAATAACTGAAATGAGAACCAAAAAATAATTTTGTGTTCATTTTCACCCATTTTTTTTTAGTTTAATTTCTAATTTGTTCGAAATTGCAAAGAAATCGTAGTTGATACGTGTCGGATACGTACTCAGTCTTAGGTTTGATATTAATGAGAAGACAGTGTTAAAAATTTCTCTCCATGGATAAAAAATATCCATTGTGGCTTCTCCTCCTAATAATAGCTCCATGTTTTCGAAGAGTATCACTTACATAGTTACCTATTATACATAATACCGTTACAGAATTGTAACGAGTGCAATCCGATATGTAACTATTTCTTGTTTTTATGTGACACACTGACTGACCGTCAATTTAAGAGTTACATTTAATACACTAACCTGTCGTTAATTTAACCTCGTAATACAGATAGTGTTAACAATTTTGTACACACTGTTACAATAAAATATATTAAATAATAAATAAGCTGTTAGTTATAACATTGGTTGTTAAATTATTTTAACTTGAAACTTATTTCAATAATTTTCTATGTATATCTTGTAATTTTAAAATACTCTTATAATTTTATGATAGGATGACATTATACTTTCATAAACATTCGTTAAAAAGTTGTTCAACGATTCCGCATCCATGACCAAATAATGCAGCGTCCGTATTGGGGTAAGGCCGTAAATTTTGCCACTTTGTAACATTGAGTAACATAGAAACTTCTATGTTACAATAACATACAAGTAACGCAAAATGTTTGTAAAGCTGAGAACATAATGTGGTATTTTTGGCGTTAAAGTTTAGTAATACGATATGTATGCTTGGACCATAAACTTCGGTACAAAATTAATACCAATCTGTATTAGTATAAACTGTATTCAATTATAGCAGAAAAATTAGGCAAATGCGCGCGGAGTAAGGAAAAATTATTAATAGTTTGGAGTTATTAGGTACACAACCACGGCAATCTGACCACATCGATTCATTGAGTACCTACAACGGAAGGAGACATTCGCGCTATTTCTCATTTAACACTTTTTGGCATTTTTCGTGGGAGGTGAGGTACTACCACAAGTAAATGGGAGCACTCAAATGCAATGATTTTATAGACGCTTACTCGCACAAACAATTCGACAACATTCCCCCAATTTAACAAATACGTAAAAATAACTGGATTGAAATTTTATTCGTGATGCATTAAGGTCTAAAATTAAATGCTACCATAAAATATTTTCTTTCGTTATCAATTTCATTGTGATTATTTGTAAAGCATTAAGGTCTGTAATTTAATGTTAGCTAAAAATTTAACTCGCTAGGAAGTGCGTTTACGTCATATTTCGTAAAATGCGGCAATTAAAAACCATAAGGTACGAATTCAAATCAATTCAAGCTTCGTTATTGTATGAAAACTAGTACTGAGTACAAAAATTATAATATTATTATGTACGAACCTTTAGAACACTTAAACGTTACGTAACATAGAAGCTACATAGAAGTAACGGAGAAGCGTGATTATTGAGGTTATAAATTGCTATAATTACAAAACCGAGTGGAATTTCAGAGTAAGATACATTAGTTCGCACTTATTAATCCCTTGTGCATAGTATTAGTTAAAATGTGCGTAAATAAAAGTATTATTTACGTTTGAAATCGTTAAAATTCGCAAAAAAATTCACAGCCAAAACGCACGTGTACACCTTTGACAAACACCAGAGACGACAAAATGGCGCTTTTTCTTTTTCTAACACGTTGCCTGGGTACTCGGTGTTGCCAGTGCTATTTCAAAATACTATTATGAAGTGTTTTTAATACATGGAAATCGGAATTTGGTAACATACAAAATAGTAACGTATAAGCGAAAATAATGGAGACAAAGTTTTAAATAATGATAACAATGACAATAAAAAACGAGTATTTAAAGACTCGAAAACTATGATGTAGCAGCTTAACTTTGGGACATTTCAGATATTCATAATTAATTAGACTTTCATTGTAAATATAAGTTTTATAACGCCAATTAGTTTGGCGGAACAAAAAAACAGCGTGTTTTTGGCTAAATTTGGGGGTCCTAACGATTTTAACTCACGGTATTTTTTAAACTACACGACTGACGTTCTCTTTAAAAATACAGTCTAATAGTAGAAGAATTATATATTCTACTTCAGATACCTTTATTACAATTTATCAAGTACTTTTTTTTTTATACGCAGTCAAAATTTGAGACACTTTTTTTTTAAAACTGGCAAAATCTACGGCATTACCCATTGGTTGATTCTGTTACTTACCTGTATTTTCAACCGACTCCCAAAAAAGGAGGAGGTTCTCAATTCGGTTGTATGTTTTTTTTTTGTTTGTTACCTCATAACTCCCTCATTTATGAACCAATTTAGAAATCTTTTTTTGTTTGAAAGGATATACTTCCAGATTGGTCCCATTGAAATTTCACTAATATTGAAGCTTTGGTTTCGAAGATAGACCAAACGACCACGACCTCTATTCATTGATATTGATGATTCTCTTGTATGCCATTTGTTAATTATCGTTATCTTCACATGGTATAATGGCAGTAGGGAGGAGATATTAATTGCCTGTGTTATAATAAATTCAGTCAGTAGAGTCAGTCTTGTGGCGGACAGAGAATACGGCTGGTGGCTGTCGTCTTCGGATTGTAAGAATACTGCTAGGGTGTAATTATGATGCAACGTTTACACTGTTCTTTTAAAACTGATTGATATTAATATGATATGATATCTTTGATATTGATAATGGCCATAATGGGCAATAATATCCCATGTTTGATCTGTTCGCATCTTTTTTCAAAGAGCCCACGGTTTGTGCTCTTCAATAGAATGGAAGTTAACATATTTATTGCGCTCCATAATTAGAAAATAAACTAATTGTAGCCCTACATAATTATTTAGGCCAAGATCACTCAAAAGGGAGAAATAAATTTTTTTTTATAAAAAAATTAAACCGACTTCAAAAAATAACACTGAAAGTACGAAATAACTATCCTTTACTAATCGAAACTTAAGTACAAAAATAACTTTATAAATACGATACAAATACTCATATAATTAAATTTGACAGTTATTGAAGTCGGTGCCAAATTAATGTTCGACAAGGGAAAGTCTATTAGTTTAGTAAGCTTGGCACCGACTTCAGTAACTGTCAAATTAAACCTACCCATAGGTCATAGTCCTAAGCCTTTTTTTTTTTCATTGTTGCTGTGTCATATTTTGGACCCCGTACCTTATTCAATTTTTAATCAACTTACTATTACTTTGTCCTGAATCGCTACGAAACCGTATGCAATGCGAGTGTGACATGAACTTATCAAATTTTTTTTTTCTTTCAAACAGTAAAGAACCTTATTATTAATTTATTTATGGTTAGAAATATCATTAATTTTGTATTTAAATCAAGGTAATAAAGCTCATTCCTGAACATGTTATCAATTTATAAACTTTGTCATTCCATTATATAATATCTAAAACAGGAATTTTAACGCGATTACTTTTTATTTTGGCTTTTGACGGTTCGTACGAGTTGCATCGGCCGTGGTCTCAAGCAAACTGTCGCAGCAAGTTTCACCGTGTCTGAGGTAGAATTTTTGTCAGCTACACCCGATATTTATAAATATTTTTTGGGATAGCTACACACAACACACAGTGTCCACGCGTTTAACCGAAGCGAAACACGAGGTTTTGTTCCTTGAAACATAGGATTCCACATCGTCGATAAATTGTATCCGTTTTCCCGATTAAAAATTAATCTTCCGAGATTGAAAGGCATACGTTACAGATATTTGTATCAATTTTAGCAATATTTCCCAATCCATCTCAAAAATAAAGTTCACAAACGCACACTAGTTTTATATGATAACTGTTTTAAAATCTCATGGCCACGAGAATTTAAGTGTTAAACTCGTAAATGAGTTTGCTTATCTTAGAAATCGATCTCACGACCTTGACGAGATCTGAGTCAGGAGGGTACGCTGTTAATGTAGTCCAGGAACCATGCGTTGAAAAGAAATTTTCAACACATATTTTTTTTAGAACTCTTACTCACACAAATCGTACGACCCCAAACTAAACATTAGACTTGGTACCACACAACAAACCGTGGGAGGTCTCCCAATAACAGCCAGACTTCAAGCCAATTTAAAAAGTGTTAAAAAAGTAACATAAGATACCGTAGGCGTATACAATGAACGATGAATAATAAAACAACGTTACAAGTAGAATGGCCTCATCAATGACGTTATTTTTATAATAACTGGGGTATTAGAAATTAATATGGCGACACTACTTATATGTACCACAACTAAAAACCCTGCCTCATTGTGTTATTCGCAGCATTACGTCTTTCTTTTTTATTTAGTCAGAGCTATTTTAATATCTGGACATACATGAATGGCGTTCGTCTCTTGGTCTACAAACTAGATGTTGTACATGTGGTTACCAAACGAGTCAGAGGTAAACAAACACTACTCTAGTCCGTACTCAGCGGTCGGCAACCGGTGGCTGGAAGTGCCACGGCTGCGAAAACATTGGTTTAGTAACTGCCATACTTTTGGTAATGAGAGCTTTAAAACATTTTATTAGATGTTACATTTTCAAGAATTTTATTAGCAGTAATATAATATTGTGATCAGTTATCAAAATAATGTTTCATTGATACCTGACTGAGTTTTATGTCGTTTCGTATCAGCATACGTTTTTTTGAAAAACGATGGTAGATCCTATTTTTAAAAATATGAACTTTATTTATTTGAATAAATTGATTCGGTTGTTTTTCCTTCTAATTTAATTAGTCAAGGCACAATAAATTATCTCTCTCTGCACTTTTTAGGATACAGTAGATACGCAAATATTTGTGTACTCGTATATGATTGCGTTATTTTATACTCAAGTACAAGACATTATTGTAAAACAATGCCTGGGATAGGTATTAGGTAGGTATTGGCAGATATATGATTTATTTGAAATACATCTATTTAAAATGCAAATACAAAATGCAAAATACCTATTTTATTTTGCATTTGAAAGACTTTTTTTCAAAATGCATTTTGTATTTTATTTGAAATAATCTACACAAATATTTAGTATTTCTAGAATGCAAAATATTTCATTAATTTTTTTAATTCATAGTTCGTGTTTTCATTCTTAAATTCATAATTACTTTATTTACGAACGCACACATCCTAAATGTTGCCAACAATAATGCCAACATTGCAAGTCAAACTGTTTCTGTGCCAATGCCAATGCCAATAATGCCAATACTACCATAATACTACAATAGCCTTGGAAACACTTCTAAATCTATTTTACTTTGGTGGAATGATTATGAGGCCACATAGACGGAACATGAAAGATGAACTCTTCGAACAAAACTTGTTTTAAAATCAGTGAAATAAGTATTTTATTTGAAGAAATAAACTATTTTGTACATCTCTGGGTATTAGGTAGGTATTAGGTAGGTATTAGGTAACTGAATAAGCGTAATTCAACATCGTTATCGGTTTTTAGTTCCAAAAATGAAACGTTTAGAAAAGCGAAAAATACAAATAATTCAAACTCAATACATATTACAGGGAAATTATATTATTTCAATTACTTTCAGAGTATTTATGATGACATTCGATCACATAAAAATCAAGATCACAATCAACACTGCAGAAACGTCCGAACCAAATGTACAGTCAAATGAGTATTTGCACTTGTGTGAGTGCACTTTTGTTTTAGTAGTATTCGAAAACGCTACCAGAAAATATGTCAAAATGCTCCTTAAAAAATTGTAAATACAACACGTCTAGAACGCTAAAAAAACATGGAAATTCTTATTTTCGCTACATAAATGAAGTAATTTTATTTACGTGTTATTTTTTTTTAACTTTTATGAAGGACTAATTATTTACATTAACACAAAGTACATACATACGTTAATATTTACAAACTTAAAACTATACATTATCTTAAATAATAGACTTCCTCAAAATTGCCGCTTAGAAAGCTGTCATTGCTTAAGGTACCTAGCAGACTGGCAGCATTGCCTCTTTGAATAGCCCGAGTTAATTATTTCTTTATATTAATAACGTTACAGGCCTCTTTTTTATTAAATTTGTAATCATATTTTTCAAATATTGCCGATATATATACATCATATCCTTGTCACTTTCACGAAACAAATCAAAATTATGTAAATAGTGATGCAGGTATATTATGTGAATTATACTTTAAGTGCAAGACGTAAAGTTGCATTTTAAATATTTTTTTTAACAAACTTCGTTCCAACGCCATTCCTTCTTTTAGCAGATTGAACAAACTTATGCTTGACAGTAAAGCCTAAATTAAAACAGTGTTACTGATAACACTATACGATATTAGAAATATACATATCAATTCGGACGATAATTTACTTAGGAATCCAGTTTTTTATTTGTGATCAAAGATGATGAATAATGTTTAATGCTCTTAAATTAAATGCGCGATGTGTAAAAAACGGCGACTACAATTTTATTCTTATTTCAATTGAAGGAATATAACTGTACAGTTAAGAGTTAAAAAAATTTTTTTTCAGCTCTAAGTGATTTCTTTCTTATTGCATAATGCGTAAAACGAGTGATATACTCGTTTGATATACTTTTTATATCCATGGTGCACTAGTTGGGAGAGTGGAGAGACAATTATCTGTTTTGCCACTTAAACGCCTTATTTGTTTTAAACATCTGTTTTCCGTCAAGTGGCAGTCGTAAAAAACTTTGAATGGGGATGACTGTAAGAACGCTTTGTGATGTAAATTTTAAATGAACAAACACTTCCTGGGGATAAAAATTCTTTTAGAATGCTCTCTAAAAACTTTATTTTTTCTTACATACATGTATATGTTATACGGCGACCGTTTCGTTAACCCGGTGGTTATCAGCGTTGCCAGAAGTCCCGCTTTTGGTGGGTTATCCCGCTTTTATAACCTGAATTAGGTTAATACGTAAATGTACATACGAGTCTTCACGCCGTACCTACCACCGTACCATTCCTTACGCGATATTCAGAGAGAATGGAGTGCCAAGCATCGAGATCCTTATGTTCTTCGCCTCCTCGAATTTCACCATTCTCCGTACCTCACGCATTTTCGCCTAGGTATGTAGGTGCTTCTACA
This sequence comes from Zeuzera pyrina, assembly GCA_907165235.1. Lineage (NCBI taxonomy): Eukaryota > Metazoa > Arthropoda > Insecta > Lepidoptera > Cossidae > Zeuzera > Zeuzera pyrina. The sequence goes on from OU015622.1 coordinate 2,145,206, forward strand.
TTTGCGTCAACTAACACTCTGGCTATTCGCTATATTCGTAAGTCAGCCTTGGTCTTGGTTTCTGCTACCACCCACTTTCGATTATATAGATGTACGATATATGTATACCTAAAATACCTGGCGGATTTGCTTACTCATTACTAGTTAAAAAAAATTGTTTTTATTGATTCAATTAACATAATATTGATTACTTCATTTTATTTATTACGTCCCGCTTTTATCAACAGAATCCGATTAAAATAGCGATTTTTACTTTGCAGTTTTAAAGCTCCCACCTCGATCGAACAAGATTGCTGGTGGTTATGCCTCAGCTTTTCATGTCAAAGGTTTCTCGTTCGATTCGCGTCCAAGTCAATTTACAGCTCACACATCGCTAGCACAACGTTGTGCCAAGTCTACGTAGATCGACTGCTTTTTTTTAGTTCAGGAGACCTACAAACAAATACCTAGCTGCCCGGGGGAGAGACTGGGGGAACACACTGGAGCCCCTCTCGCATAAAAGGGTACACGACATGTAGGTAGAAGATACATAAATAGATGGTTTAATTTCTTTCTCATATTGTTTCTAAGTGGCCAGAAAATGCTAATAATGAAGGCACTGACTTCTAGACAGTATTTTGTGTTTGAATTTAAATCACGCGCCTAGCTTAGACAATTAACAAAACTTTCAGCTATGCTCCACTATTTCGAGACGCCATTCTTGTCTATAAATATCACCGTTCACAAATGACATTCCACATTAAAAGCCACGCTCGTATATCTAATTAAATAAAACAAGAATATCGTAAACATGTCGCCGACACGAGGCGCGGGCGCCATCGGCCTCTTTAACGTTGACATGCTTTTGTTGAGCGCGATTTTTGTCCGCCATATTGTAATTGTGCACGCTATAAATTCTGTTCATTTACGAGCTCAGTGTCCACTGATTGTGCGGCGCTATGGTATTAAATATAATGAGGAATTTCGATATAATAAAAGTAAATAAATACCTATCTTTTACTAGATACTGTTACTTTACCTTTTACTTTTACTATAAGTATTTTACCTTTTTAATATACATTTTTACTATACTTTTATTTACTTATACTACTAAAAACTGTAATAAACACCGGGTATACTCAAAAACAGTATTCACATCATTGCAGTATGTGTTATATTTGAGAGGCGAAAGAGATAGATTGACACTATAGACTGTTGCGAGAATAAGACAAGCTGTCGTTATTCGTACAGTTCCGAGTTGTTTCGATTGTACTCAGTACTACTTTGTATGATATTGAGAGCTTTTCACTCAATTTAAGAAGTTTATGTGCAAGTTGCTTTCTTTCCTTTTATTATATCAATGTTTAATTAACTGATGTCTTCTATTTCGCTAATAGGAGTTGTTTGATGATAAAAGATAAAGCAAAGCGTACCGCTTAATCTCAATATTTATTTGAAGAAAATAATAACATAACTCTTCAATTCATCCCACATAAACATATTATTAAAAAGGGTTTGAATCGAGGTGTTAAATTAACAGATAGTCCAATATCACCTAGAATTCATACGAATTTCGCAAAAAAGATATCACAAGAAAATATTAGTTATATAAATATACAATTAGCGATATCGCTACATACTTTAACCTACTTATTTTATATCTATTCTATACTCATGCTACCCAACTGAGCGGACGATAATCCTTAGCGAGCTAAGAATCTTGTCTGTGACCACACGTGAACGCCAGTGGGCGGGACAGTTATTTATTTGTAATTTCTTTAATGCAAGTTTACAATTAGCTTTTGCAAGGGTCATGAGTCATGTCTGGTCTTGTTGCGTTCAAGTATTCGTGTTTTATGCGTAAATTTATGGCCTCAGTAAAGAATTAAAATGTCTTCTGTAATATCTTTGTTTGCATATTGTTTCAGTAAGGAATCATTAGTTAAGAAATTAATGATATCTTGTACGTTAATATTATCTATATATTATGTTGAAGTTTGCTTGCGTGGTAATGGTTTTTTTATGCTAAATTTTCACACCTTTTTACCTCTTTAAGGGGATGGTTTCTTAAAATCGGCCCTAAGTATTCGTATTTAATTATTTCTTTACTTGCTCTGCACACAAAATTTTTGGGTTATAAATGACGTTTTTAGTTTTTTCCGAACTACTTTTAACATCTCTTTTTATACCCATAACCCATAATAGGTTATTTTGTATTTAAATACCTTCAAATATATGCTTACATAATATTTTTGGAATCCCTGTGAAAAATTTTAAATTTCTAGATCGCCATCAGTTTGAACTATACATCGAAATTAACAGTGTGTCGGTCAGATTCTTTTATTATGTACGAGAATGTATAAATATTTTTTTATATTGATACAAAATATACACATTTATATGTTTTACTAGATGAACACCCAATGTGTATTTTAATAACTAAAATATTCTGACAAGATGAGAAAAATACTTCAAATGACTATTTGATGTTTTAATATATAGCCTCATCATTTTAACTGTGCACATGCTGTGCAAAGAGAATGTAAAATTACTAACTATGCTGTGCACTTGCAGCTGTCAAAGTTATCAAAGTTGCTAAAGGTTGGCAGCATTTAATTCACCCCGCTTACTTCCTCACCTCTCTGTTGACGCCTAATAGTATCGATGACAGACGTCAGCGGAGAGGTGGAGAATTTAGCGGGCGGACGAATTCAATGCTGTTAACCTAACGATTTTGGCAGCTCCAAGTGCATAGTTAAACAATTGGGGTTATCTCTAAGTTTGAAGCCACAATCTTACAAACATACTGGATGAGTGATTTAACGACATATAAAATTTAATATTTGCACACATTAATGTGAATTAACTGTCGTTTAATGGTAATAATCCTAAAAGTGTTTGTAGTTAATAACTTCTTTATGTAATAAAAAAAATTGGCTATTATTGTGTCGGACATGCATTAGGATAGGATTACAACTTAGGATTCCATACAAAATTAGAAAATGAATAAAAAAATGTGTCAAAAATATGATTTTTAACTTTTCTCGTTTATAGTTTGAGATTTAACGTTTCTGCGTCGAATTACAGGTCAATTTTAAATAGGATGTAATAAATGGACTGTAATGTACAAACAGATAAACGCAGATATAACAATATAAGAGTTCCGCTTTCGCAATCAGCAACGGAATCTCAAAAAATTATAAACGAAGCTAGTTTCGCTTTATAGTATTCTAACTTCTCAGCAAAACAAATCAATACAAGAGCACGTTCGTGACATGCAGCTGGTAATCGGAACAGGAATAGTACACTAATCCTGGCGGAACAATCGGGTACCGTTCCGCGAAATATGATACTAAATAAGAAGAGGATCCACGCTTTATATGACATAGAATAAGCGATGGTGTAGAAAAGTCAGTTGTATAATATAAAAATAATCTACGTATACATTCCTCAAAAGACGATCTTAGAAATTATAACACTCACGTCAATGCGTATATTATAATGTAGAATGTAAAGAACAGCACTACCAAATCTGAATATTTCTGGAAGTTGGTAACGCTACCAACTTTGCGGTGCGTCAGTGACGTATAAATGCTATGTCCTGATTGGTTTGATGCTTTTAAAATTTAATATCTGTTTAGTAATTCTGAATTGAATTTTGAAGGTAGTATAGCGTTGTAATTAGTTTTATTTGGTATTTGTTAAGTTGTCCATATCGTTACTAAGATAAATTTTGCTAATTTTAGCTTCTCCCCTAGTCACAACGCTGTACTATTTTAAAGGTAGAAGTGACAATTGCAATTATAGCACGTGACGTATGGTATTCGAAGATCTGTAATTGGTCAGTGATGGAATTTATTGAACGGATAGTTATTATTGGTTCATTATAAACGTAATGATATAATTGGCTGTTGTACGTGGTCTGAGAAACGCATGAAATAGGAAGACGGTGGAGAGTTCAAATAAAGGTGAGAATCAGGTTGTTAGCAGATTGAAGTATCCAGTGATTTTAAATAATTGTTATCGGATACACAAAGTTCAAAATATAGATTTCTACAGGTTCCATTTTCCAACAAAAGAAAAGTTGAATCAGATATAGGCGTAATAATATAAGCATAATATAAAAACATCAGTTTACCAGACCATCGCCTGTATCAATTACCAATGAAGAAAATTAAAATTTAGAATGTCTCGTGCAGGTCATATAATTTACAGAAAAGGTAGCGATTAGGAGATGGTATTAGCGTATAATTAGCGTCTATAGTTTTGCTTTGCCACCTTTGAGCCCAGATATTTATTGCTGTAACTAATGTCAAGGTATTTCTTTGTTACCGCTGGATATTCTATACATCCCGAATGGAAAATGAATTAAAATATGTTTTTATGTAGATATGTTACAATGTATGCAATATTATATTTTTGTTTATTTAAAATTAATGTATTAATTATATCCTCAAAACTATTTAAAAATATTGGTGGTATATGACAAACTTTTGCCTCGGACACTGAGTGAAACTTGCTGCGACAGTTTGCTTGAGACCACGACAGTTACAACTCGGTTGAAACGTCAATTTGAAATAAAAGGTTAATTTCCCGTTTTTTAGATATTTTAGTACATTAATTGATTCAAACTATATTTTTATGGTTCACTGTTTATTATTACTGTAATTAAATTTTACGCTAGCCATGCCTCGCAGTTTCATCCGAGTTAAATTTGATTTTTTCTGGCACAAAAAGTAGCCAGATTACTCTCTCAAAGTTTTATCTATCTGTCAATGAATATCATGAATGGTCGTGAGCTACGCTCAGCTTTCTTAGAAAATTGCCCAGTCAAGAAAATTTGTTGCTTCATGACTATATTTTGTGTAGAAACGTTACAAAAAAATTGAGATAGAAAATGTACAAAACTCCATGTTGTGTCGCGTCTAGTCGAAGTTTATTGTTCTATAGCGTCGCCACATAAAGCTGTCCGAACCGCTATCTTGGCATATTGCACGACGTGCACTCGCATATGATAAGTGCACTACCCTCTATTCTTTGTTTGGAAACATATTATTTTCGGTTATATTCCACGTTCTATGTGCACTTTAGTGGTCTGTTAGACTGGACCGTTGAAGCGGTGGCATAATATTTCATAATATTTACCTCCCAAGCCCAAGATCGATCACGGGTTAAGGGAATTTAGAAGCAAACTTTTCTAAACTGGCTTGGGGTCTGGGTGTTGCTAGGAGCTTCCCCAAAGTTCGTTATGTGGTACCCATAGTACAAGCTTGTCATATATACATACACTATGCATTTACGCTGCCTACTAATGTAGACAGCACCGTTAACTTTATTGCCAGCTGCTAGCTGTCTCTCCACATTCAACTTGCATCTTCCATCCATCGAAAATGCACTCTCCAATATACAGTTTCATTCACTTGTACTAAACTTTTCCATTTATCCATGTTTCACACATCATCTGTACATTACGATGACCTTTGAATCGAGGTCTATTTTAGTTAATCCATTGACTGGGTTGGGTTTAGTAATAACCCCGTGGAAGTAAAAGTTCTTGAAATGCGTTCAAAAAGGCAACTATAGTTTCGCAGTGACATATCTGAGAAATTTTCTGAATTCAGTTCTGAAATTGAATGTCAATAAGATTGTCAATGAGATAAGATTTTACAATGGGAACGCTGAGATAAGTGAATTACTATTCTTTTTAGAGCCCAAACAACGGAAGCTTGGAAACGTAATTAGACTCCCAGTCGACTTTATGTATTTCTCCAGGTTGCTCAGTTCCTGCCACGAAAGAGTGCGAAAAAGTACCCGCAGCCCCGGCGAATGACGCCCCGGAGTAATACCGTCAAGTTTTGGTGGGTAGCCCCACATATGCTGGCGTGGAGTCCCACATACCCCTCTTGACGCAGCCGATTGCGAGGGATGCATAATACGTTTCCAGACGTAGGAAAAATTTTTTTCTGATCATGTCGGTTACATCTTTTTACACCGATAACTTTTGCTAGTGTCTTTTTAATATTCTAATTGATTAGTTTACTGATAAATTTGGAACATTGACATAAAATATTTTTTTACGAAATGTTGTAATTGTATTAGAAAATAATATGTTAGCGATGATAAAAAGAGTGAAATGACGTTACCGGATTATGACGTCACAAATTCGTTCTTTCATTGCCAAGGACTAAGAGACAGCACAGTCACCTCATCATTTCCCGCAGCCTTTCCACATTTCAGACTTCTTATCACTTTTTTGGTCTCTTTCATACTAATGGCATCCTCCAGTCCCTGACCCGAGTGTGGCAAATCATTAGAATCGCTCTCATTATCAGAGACGGAGTCGCCACTCTCATACAGTTCTCCATAGTATTCACTCCATCGACAAAATAACACCTTTGAGAAATGTTATAATAATATCTATTATGATGATGATGATGATAGAAGCAATCGATAGCCCACAGAAATATGAGGTATCTCGTATTTTGCGTAAGGCAACAGATATTCTATAAACCGCTGTTTATAAAGCCGAGGGAAAACGCTGCTACTGAAAAAAATACTATTTCCTTCGAAAAAATAACAACTAAAATAACTGTACTTTCCGCACACTTTCCAAGAATGAATAAAAAAGTAAAGGAAACAAGAAAAATAGCAGCAGTGGAGAAACTAGCAAATAAGTTGGCAGCGAGGGTAGAAATAAATAAAAATAAATGAAAAATATTATATAAACATTTTCAGGGGTGTTAAATTTGCATTTTAATGGAGATCCACGCGTAACGTAACAAGTTTAACTAATAGCCGTGAAATGAGGGGGCGAAATGGGGCGGTACGCAGATCAGACGTGCTGTTGTTTAGATGAAAAAAGTTAGGACTCTAGTAATGAAAGCTCTCTTATAAAACAGATATTTTAGTAACATCTATAAACCTCTCACATTTAATGAACTAAGACTACACGATGTTACTCATTAGTAAATGAATACGAGAAATACTTAAATGAGTAAACGAATTAATAATTCAAATGACAACTTATTATATTATATTTAGGATTTGTAGATTTCAGTATTTTATTATTTCCGACTAACGTTAAAAAAATACAATTTAAAATCAGTAGGTTTCAAAATATTTTTACTCTCTTATAAGTCTAAGCTTTAGACACTCAACACTTTAGACTAAAGTGTTGAGTTAGATACATTAACTCAACACTTTAGTCTCTAAAGAATTGAGTTAATGTATACTTATGTGCTAAAAGTAGTCAAAGGGTTGCGTGAACTGTTAATGAATTGAATATTATGATCTTATTTAGAAATAATAAAGTTTAGTTGAAACCAATAATTTTAATTTTTACCAATAACTATTATACACTTTAAAATTACTAGGTTTCGCAATAATTTTATTAACTTAAATAAATTAATAAAACCACGGACACACGTAATTGTCAAGATAATAGAAGAAATTATATTGAAATAAAATTATAAATACAAATTGATTTAATATACTACACTAATAATAATTCCTCTTTTCTTTAATGCCGACAATATCAAATATTGTTTTTCTGTATCTTATTCCATTACAGCTTGTTCAGTTAAGTAATTTACATGACCTTAAATTTTGAAAATTAAAACTTTTCTTAAATGCTACAGTTCAATTCAAAGTACTTAAATACTATATAATTATATTTATGGGTAAGTATATAACAATGTAATGGAAAGCTTAAGTTTATGAAGGTTATAAAAGTTTTACATTTTTTAAACCATTGCATCACAACTTATGAGAGCTTTTCACCCATTGCATCACATGTCTTTCCTCATATCTAGTATTATAAGGACGTTTAGCCACCCTCACTTTTTTGTACTAAAATTTGTGCTTATTCGCAAAATAATATCCCCAACACCTGCGCGGGTCACATCCGCCGACTTTCCATTTCCTGCCTGTATATCCCGAGCTTCCGGCGCGTGGGGGCACCTCGTTTCATACGATTCTTGTCGGCAGCCGATGTAATCAGATGTATTGTGGGGATTATAAATCATTCGCTCTTTTGAAGGCCGTTAATCAGCGGCACTTGTTTCCGAGGAATCTTCTTACCGAGACGTATTCCTGACCTTACTTTTGATTCCTTATAGAATTACATATTGGTAGCCTAGATACTGCTAATTAATAGTACACATGGTAATTAAATAGACTAGAAAATAGCTGATAGAAATATCAAAATCTTGGCAAAAATATGTACAGAGAAAAAAATAAACATATTTTGTTATGAGGTGCGGCGTCTTTCTGTTTACCCCGTTTAAGATACAGCATGAATATATTATGTAGATATTATATACTCTGAATGAGGTTCTTAGAAAGTTATACATCCGTGCTTGATATAGTTTTTGAGGTTTAAATACCACTAAATATGGTTAAGGTTAAGTACCATTAGGGCGCGTTTATTCGACACGAATAACGCAGTCGGTGCAAGTAATTTCACTCTGTCTGGAGTGGTCAGAGAGGAATGGAATGCGAGGGTGGGATAGTAATAAAACGCGCGGTGGACACGAACGATCCCGCGGCGACCGCGCGTCGAGCGCGCGGTTGGATAGTTCCTAGAAATTCGAACATTGCTACGTAGTGAATAAAGTTTACATTCGCTTTTAATAGTAACACGAGAATGTCAACCGCGCATCCGCCACGCGGCGACCGCAAGAAAATTTTCGCGTCGCCTAACTGCGCTGTCAAGCATCTCTGTACTTCAGAGTTCACGCTGTTGATACCGGATATTGGTTTAATTAATAGAAAATGAAGGCAAATCCCTTTGAAGTAGAGACGTGTCATTCCCGAGAAAATTCCCAAAACTGGGTAAGTTAATACTAGTAATAGAAATAGTTTTGAATATCGTGAATTTGGTAGATTTTCGCTTTTGTTATTTGCTCCTTTCAAGAGTATTTTTGCGTTGTTACCGCAGTCCTTAGTGCATTTGTCTTTCAAGCCATGAGTCTCAGGTTCAGTCAAAGTCAAAGTCAAATCAATTTATTCAAGTAAACCCAATCATAAGGTATTTTTGAACGTCAAATCTACTTTAGTTCGGTTCAAAGAGAAGATAAAAGAAAACCTGGACACTGAGAAGAACCGACAAGAAACTCAGTCAGGTATAATTTTTTCAACATCATTTTACAAAAGGTTTATTAAAATACAATATTCAGAGAGCCAGTAAATGCATGTGCAGAGAAAATCATTTCCAGACTATTGTTTTATCTTCAACGAAATCGTTTATTTTATAGTATGATTGTCTAATCAATGTACGTTTTATAACTAATCTAAATATATTTTCTGTTAATTGAGTGACTTCTTGAGGAACTTTATTATAAAAACGAACGCAGTTACCCAAAAATGAAACATTTGACTTATGTAATTTAAATTTTGGAACAACCAATTTATCACGACCTCGGGTTTCCATACCACCAATATCGCCTTTTTTTGTAAATCGATCTATATTTTTCCTCGTATACATAATAATTTCAAAGATGTATAAGGACGGCAAGGTCAGTACATCAATGTCTTTAAAACGATCTCTTAGTGATTCTCGTGCATTCATACTGTAAATAGCACGTATCGCTCTTTTTTGTAATATCGAGTTAATATGCGCCGCTGATCCCCACAGCAAAAGGCCATAGGACATTAGGCTATGAAAATATGCGAAGTACATCAGCCTAGCCGTATCCGCATCCGTCAATTGCCTAATGCGTCTAATGGCATATATCGCGGAACCGAGCTTACTAGCCAATGCCCCGATATGATCCGCCCATTGCAATTTACTATCTACTGTTAAACCAAGAAAACTGGTAGACCTAACTAATTCTAACTGTTTTCCACCCAATTCTATTTTATCATGTATTCTGGGTACATTAGAAAGGGAAAATTTAATACATTTGGTTTTTTGTGCATTCAGTAGTAAATTATTAACAGCAAACCACCCCGAGACGTCCGCCAGGATCCCGTTCACCCAGGTAATATCTAAGTTCTTTCTGTCCAGTTTAAATAGCAATGAAGTGTCATCAGCAAATAATACTATTTCGCATAAGTTCCTGAGCATAAATGGGAGATCATTAATGTAGACTAGAAACAGAAAAGGTCCCAAAATTGATCCTTGGGGAACGCCCATTCTTAACCTCGAACCAACAGACAAAACCCCATTGACACTCACTTTTTGCTCCCGGCCAGACAAATACGAGACCACGAGATCGAGAGCGTTACCACGAATTCCATAGTATTTAAGTTTGCAAATTAAAATTTCGTGACTAACACAATCAAAAGCCTTGGAAAGATCTCAAAAAACACCAATGGCATCCTGAGATCCCTCCCAAGCCTGAAGTACAGTCTTGATCAAGCTTGTTCCCGCATGAGTTGTTGACCGCCCTCTCGTGAACCCGTACTGTTGACCGTGAAACATCCCGTGAATATTAAAATGTGCTAGCATTTGATTGAGTATTATTTTTTCGAATATTTTACTCAATGCTGGCAATATTGACACCGGGCGATAATTTGTTAGATTCAACATACAACCTGACTTAAATAATGGAATAATTTTACTGTGTTTCATTAAATTGGGAAACACCCCTTGATCGACACATTTATTAAATATCTCTACCAAAATTGGCGATAATAAGGGTATTACACCAGTCATGACATGAACTGATAGTCCCCATAAATCTTCACTTTTCTTTTTATGTAATTGCTTGAAAATTTTTTCTATCTCAAGTGGAGATGTGTACCTAAATTGAAAATTAGGGAACCATTTTCCAACATTTTTTCTCAAAAACGTCTCTGCTGTTTGCGAAGACGCTCCCAAACCATTCGTTATTTCTATAGGTGTATTCGATAAATAGTCGGCCAGATAGACTTCGGAAAGGAACATTTATAAATTGTCTCGGAGTTTGGGTGTTACTGAGAACTCTCCCGATAACCCAAGTATAAGTCTTGTGCTTATTTCGGGTCACAATATTAGTTCAATTTTAAGGAATACCTTTTTGGAAATAATTTCTTAGACACGTTTCGTTTTAATTCCGTTAGTTCAGCGACGGTGATCTCTTTTTATACGGCAAATTTTGGCTTTCACATTCAGATTAATGATGCATCCGCTTGAGTCACTGCCCTCAAAATATTCGTATACATACATACATATCTTCACGTTGTATCCCTTACGCCAATGATGCACCAATGATGCACCCACTTGGGTCACTGCCCTCATAATATTCGTATACATACATACATATCTTCACGCTGTATCTCTAACGCGGTAGTCAGAGAGGACGGAGCGCCAAGCGTTGCTGTCCTTACATACTTCTTTCGTTTTCATACTTTTTTACATTTACATCAATACTTTTGTTGCTCCTCACAGTGTATGGAGGCTGTGCAGGGAGTGTCCATTCTCCATACCCCCTAGGATCAAGGTGGGAGAGTTCTGGTGAGAGGAGAGGTGAGAGAGCTGTAGGCAGGGGCGGTGATGCGTAGCGGGTCTATCCGTAAGTGGGGAGGACTAGACCATTATGCAGAAGGGAAGTGTTGACTCGTGCACGCAATATACTTAACGATATGCTCGTTCAGAACCCAAACATTGACATATTCGCTGACAGTTTTAATATATTTATTAGGAATGCCTATGCTTATTTTAATTTCGACAATTGACTTAATATGATTATTTTGACATTTTAATATTATTTATAATTTGACATTTTAAATTTGAATTTGACATTTTTCGATTCATATTGTATTTGACATTTTCGTATCCTAAAATTATAAATGATTAACTTAATGTTTAATTTATATTAAGACATATGGTGCTTTGGAAATGCTCTGTAAACCAAATGTTCTAGTGAATAAAATTGAATTGAATTGAATTGAATTGAGGCTAGCTGAATCCTGGGCACCATGGAGAGGTGCTCTGAGAATGAGGCAAATTTTTGAATATTCGTATACTGTTTTATAATTACTAATACTGCTTAAGGGTGAAACAAACCAATACAACATGACCATAGTCCGTTTTAATTTTAATAGTTTATTTTACATGAGTGAAGCAAGTATACGTTTTACTCGGTCCGACGTTGCCGTTGTGGTTTTATTTACCGCAACAGTTTTACATGAAACATTTTTGCTTGCATAATTTTCTATTTTAGAAATCGTTTAAGGTATTTTTGAAGTCCCGTACCTTTAAAAACAAATGGAAAAAAGCTCGCTCCTGCGTCTTTGCGCTCATCCATCCGTCTTACTCGATTTTCTACGCAATTAAATGAAATACAAACTTTAAATTTGCCGATCATATGACCATATTTTCAATCCACGTATTTTTCACCAATTATCATTTTAAAATGTTCGTATTACAGACCATTAGCCACGCCCCCCCCCCCCCCCCTTCCCTGCTCTAGCATGTCTCCGAAAATGAATACAAAAATATCTAAAACACAGGAAATTAACGCGATTACCTTTTATTTTCCGTTGACGTTTCGGCCGAGTTGCATCGGCCGTGGTCTCAAGTAAACTGTCGCAGCAAAGCTTCACTCCGTGTCCGAGGCAGATTTTATTTCATCTACCCCCGATATTTGTAAACAATTATTAGGGTGCCTACACACAACACTCACGGTGTCCACACACTTAACCGGATGTGAAAAACGAGGTTTTGTCATTTGAATCACAGGATTCCAGGCTGTTGATAAATTATGTCCGCTTTCCCGATTCCCGATTGAATTGAATTGCAAAGTGTTCCAAAGGAACTGTAAATGAACTGTAATGAGCTGTAAAAAACCAGCAAACTATCAAATCAGCGATAGCGGAAGATCTTCTCCAATCGGATACGAATCATTGGATAGAATTTTTCGCCCACAAGTCCTTTCCATCGATCGCCACTTTTATCCAAGAGTCGTGCGTGAAGCAATTGAAATCAAGAGACACAAAAATTTCAATCGGGAAAGCGGATACAATTTATCAACAGCGTGGAATCCTGTGATTCAAATGACAAAACCTCGTTTTTCACATCCGGTTAAGTATGTGGACACCGTGAGTGTTGTGTGTAGGAACCCTAATAATTATTTACAAATATCGAGGGTAGATGAAATAAAATCTGCCTCGGACACGGAGTGAAGCTTGCTGCGACAGTTTACTTGAGACCACGGCCGATGAAACTCGGCCGAAACGTCAAGGGAAAATAAAAGGTAATCGCGTTAATTTCCCGTGTTTTTAGATATTTTATAATGCAGCGCGAAAGTTTAAAAGTTTATAATGAATACAAAGTCTTACCTTAGTTTAAAGGAAAATAATAAGGAAAGTCTTAAGTCGCAGAGATCTCCAAAAATTAAGTTTAACAAAGTATCGTTAACTTAGTTTAATTAAAAACTTAAATTTAATTGAACAATTTTTTCCCAAGTTGCATTTGTATTCGATCAATGTTTTTCTGCACGTCTAAATCATTACATAACATTTTCCAAAATTGTTCAATATTACAATATTAAATTCCTTTATTCTAATCATCGACTACGACGTAATGTAGTAGAACGATTCTCCCTTAGAAGGGAAGGTAAAGGGATCTTAGCCCATAAAACCGACGTCTTCAATAATAAAAAAATAATTTCTTCATATTATTTCATCAAAATGTCGACGTTATATATTTTAGATATTTCTTAGATTTTGGCAGACTAAGCCACTAAAAAAATCTCAAACTATTAAATAAGCACCTATTTCAACAATTTCGTATAACAACGTAGATACTTGAAACGCAAAACTACGCCAATTTTTCATCACAAAATATCCATTAGAAACCATTTGCAAATAATTAAAATAAACACCCAACCGCTCCCCATAAAATCCCGCCAAAATCTCCCTACGACGTAAAGTATAAGTAGATATATGTATATGCGCACATTTACAATCTCAGATCCGTTTTAATAGACACAGAAAAAAGGAATGTTATGTCTGTTGTATCCCACCAAGACGTTTCCGACAAATTCTTTCGAAATCTATTTTAAAGAACTATACCCGTGGTAGTCCAAGAATGTAGAAAGTGAATTGAAATGGCTGAATAAATAGGAGAGAAAAATTCACTGCCATATTAAATTTTGTTTATTTTGAAACAAATTCTTTTATCTGAACGCATCGTAAATGTAGTGGCCATATAGATCGCTGTTATGTAAAAATAATTTTCAAACGTGATTCGAATTATAAATTTAGAAAAACCACTTGTCCCCTAACATTGTTTCATTCCTCCAAAGTCCACTCAAATTATGTTCTAGCGCATGCGGGAGCGTCCGTCACGTAATTGAATTGTGAGAGTGCTGCGGCACCACCACTCTAATTGCTCTGTGAAAGGCACTGCGAAAAGTCTGGATTTGTCGCCTGATCTGCCAGGGTAATTAGTAGTGGTCGCTGATTTCAATTAGTGATGTCGACAAGGTTTGTGGATTTAGTTCAAGAAAAAAGGATCGATTAATAGCATTTCCGTCGTCGCGATCCCGATAACACTCAAATGCCTTTCTTTTTTTCTTCTATCAATTTTATGATAATTGAAAAACTCTTCTTTATGTTCGTTAAAATATTTACATCAACTTTGTATATTTCTGAGCTTTGAAATGATAAATGAAATGACAAATAATTAGTTATTACTAACATTGGACTATGAACACTAAATCAGACAGAAAATGTATGAATGAGCAAAAGTTCGGTAATAGTATCCACGTCCGCCATTCTCACCGATTCCTGATGCTTGTACTATGTGGCCTAATTCTTTTTCACCCACTTAAACACAAGGACATTTAATATGCCTCGAAAATAATACTGATACTTATAGTAAAGTACTTCAAATATAGTAGTGACTGAATTCTAGCACAAAGTTGAAATAAAGTTGTGCATAGTCACTTTTTCCCTGATTTGGTTTGCAGGTGACAGTACAATGTGCGGGGTCCATCCTGGTTACTAACACCATCTTAGCCTCTAATCCTGCAACCAAACAGCAGTGTCGGCATTTTTGTTTGCCGGTGAGAAAGTTAAGAGAGCCGGTGAAATTTCTGGCATAAGAATCATAATATCTCAATACTCAGAGTTACCAAAGCATTTGCAACCTAAAGTGCTTCCTTAGCTTCAATATTGTAAATGTCCATGGACACTTTCAATTTACTTGATTTTTTATTCAAAGAGGGGGAAATCGAGCAAGCGAGCCACGTGATGGAAAATGATCACTGCCGCCCATTGACACTCGCAACGTCCGGGGAATCACGGGTGCGTTGGTGACCTTTAAGGAAAGGAGGGAGAGGGGGAAGATGGCCCACCGGCACTATCACTCATCGAACGAAACACAATAGCGATAAATGCTGTTATTTCTCGCCGATATTCTGTGAGAAGGTGGTATTTCGCCATGTGAGCCGGCCCAATTTGTGCTGCAATACGGCATGGTTCTACCACACATATACTACTTACCATCAGGTGGATTATTTGCTATATTATTTCTTCTATATCATAAAAAAATCCATAGCAAGCTTATTCGTGCACTGGCAAGCACATAAAAAAGCTAGCCATTAAACTAAGTGAGAGTTCTTACAGATGAAGCAAATATTGTAACGGTAGGCTAAATATTGGCCATTTTCATAAATTTGTGCTCAACGAATGTGGTGGAACAGAATATTATCTGTCGTCTTCTCATTTTATTAGCTAGAAGTAACTTGTACTGTAACAATGAAGAAATAAATGATACTTTAGACAGTATACAATCGCTTTTAGGCCTTTTGGCTAAGATCGAAGTATAAACAACGTAAATTTTGCCTTTTTTATTATATAATGAGCACCCAGTAATGTACAAACTACAAGACGACTTAGAAAAGTTTGCTGACCGTGAATTGAACACAGAATCAGTCAGAGTAGAGTCAGACCAAAGAATAAGAGTAGCTAAATATTGCTTAAGCTACCCTAAATATATACTTCCGAAATTAGAGATGGGATAGATATGGTAATAGATAGATGGGATAAATCCTGATGGATATGTTTCTGTGAGAACGAATCACTTGCTGTACTGATGGATGTACATCCAAGTGTGAACCGAACGCATTATTATTGTGAGCTGTTTACCATAGGTACGCAATAGAAATGTGTATGAGTGAAAACAGGACAGGAAGTGCGTATGTCGGGAATAGAGTACTCTATGGTTAGACCTACACATTTCCGCAGACACAGAACCTGCAAGCAAGTCCTCAAAACTAAATATACAATATACGAGTACATCCGAACCCGTATCCTTTACAATATTCGACCTAGCCATCGCTATCCGAAATATAATGCATCATTAAAGATACAAAGCGATTACATTACATTAATACGTGTAACTCCACTCCTAATTATCATTTCCCCTCGCTGACTTGCATTGACCACAGGAAGCAAGGATTAGCGCACCAAGAACGCAAGTCATCACCCACGCGGTAAAGTGTGAAGATCGTATTATGGCCGTTTATGAATTCGTTTTAACAATGGTAGGGGTGAATCACAGTACAATGGATATATGCAAGTAATGAATGTAGGGATTGTGTGGAAGATAATGTAGGTCCAGGTTACTGTCCTGTGGGAGTGATTCATTCTGTTATTAATGGGAATATTTACTCAAAATATAAACAGTATATTAACAATATCTGTGAGATTTAGCGAATGTAGAGATATGCTTAAAATGTGAACAGCATACAGTATAGGCTACTATATACGTATAAAATCTAAATATCGTTCACTAACTGATTGAATAATCACGAAATGTCAAAAATTACCAAAACTAGGATTACGAAATTTGTCTGATGATAGCTTGTGTAATATAGGGGCCCGCCAAGAATACATCTATGAGTTTGAATTAAAATAGTACTTATTAAAAATAATGAGACACATGTTTCACATTTCTTTAAATTTCCACTTGCGGAAGACCCCTCTTTGAACTTTGTACACAGCTAATCCACTAGACCGATTTCGATGAAATTTAAAATTGAGATGGATGAAGGACATAAGCTACCTGGGGAAGGATATAATGTGAACATCGCGGACAAAGTTGCAGGCTATAGCTAACAATAGTTAACAATGGACGTAAGATTTAGAAATAATGCTTGGAGGAAGTTTATTTCTAAATATCTTTTCATCAAATCAATTAAAACGTCTAGTCCGTAAGGTTACGTAACGAGTATATCCGTACGTAGCCACCTTGGTGCCCATATATTAGACGTTTGAAGTAAAAATAGGAATGTACCCATAAATAACTTCATTTGTCCGTTTCTAGGATTTCATATCCAAAATGTTTGACACGGAATATGAAACTGAATAATTTCGTTATGTCTCTCTGTCTGTCTGTCCATATAGCACTGCCGATTCTTTACGTCGTCTTTACACTCATTGAATATTTGTTATGGAGACGTAAATTAGTAACCAAAATCTAGAATTAAATTACGAAGAAGTAGACGAAGAGTATCTTTAAACGACTTGAAAAAAGGAGGAGGTTCTATGTTCGTCTGGATGTATTTTTCTAGCTGTAGGTATATTCACCGATAAATTCGTCAATTATAGACCGAATTCTAAAATGGGTATAATACCGAGGTGGTCCCATTTAAATTTCACTGGAATTGGAGCTCGGACTTCGAAGATACACCAAGTAACGCTAACTGCTTATAAGATTTGTTTACATTGATGTTTAGAAAAAAAGTTATTTGTAGACCTGCCCTAGATATTTACTTAGGACAAGGCCATTTAAAAGGGAGAATTAAAAAAAAATTAAGCCACCTTCAAAAAAACACACTGAAAAGTACAAAATAACTATCCTGTATCAATCAAAACTCAAGTACAAAAAAAATTTCATTAATAAGATACCTAAACTTATATAATTAGATTAGACAGTTATCGAAAGTCTATGCCAAATCAATGTGCAACAACAGAGTCTATTTTGGTAGGCTTGGCACAGACTTCGGTAACTGTCAAATACAAAGTTATGTTTGTACTTGAGTTTTGATTACTAAAGGATTTAGTACTTTTCAGTGTTTTTTGAAGTCGGTTATTTATTTATTTAATTATTTATGTACATACACACATGTTTAAGAAATACATGAAATGAAATTTACATACAAAGGTACTGCTTATTTCATCATGAAATTTCTTCCAGCAGACCTGTGATAGAAAAGCCGTTACGAAAGCAAAATCTAATGAGTATGAATCGAAAAAAAAGTATACAAAATATAATACACACTATATGAGTCATACATACATATTATGATCATACAACATATCGGTTATATTTTTTTCTTAATTTTTTTTTACTGCACTCATTAATTCTTGATATACCGTACTTTAGCCATGAGTGACACCGCATATTTTTCTGAGAGATCGCATTACCACATTCATTTTACTTTCACTCAGTTTCAGACATTCACATTAGATTATTATTGCTTAAGTGTGCCTCAGTATAGGTAAATGTTGTTAGTAACACAACCCTGTCCTAATCATTTCTAGACGATTGTGTATATCTAGATCTGGCAGATGTGATCCACAATATGGACGTTGTGTGCCAGTGGTCGTATACAGAGCTGATAACCTTAATCGGACGCCCAACCAGCCTGAATTGCTCTAGTATAACGCGTCTGTACTCAGGTAAACTGTACAGACAGCAAATAAATTAAATAAAATCAATGAGAACATTTTGTATTCCATAGAAAAATTAAAAAAATAGATCGAATATATAACTATATTTATAATTTAATTTACCTGAAAATATAGGTATATTTTAAAGTTATTTGTATAATACTCATTTTGGAGGTTTTCTTTGACCCAAAACATTGCATTTCATCCGTTTATTTTTACACTTTGTGGGACATTGCAGTTCGTATTCATGTCTGATTTACGTATTTTGTCTGTACCTAATAACTTTCGTCTCTAACATTGCGTCGGAGCACAATTAAATTAATAAAATATGTATTTTTCTCAAAATACTCATTTCAATGTTTGTTTCTCATTTCTTGTTTTAAGTTGTCAATTTACATCTCTCAGTCAAACAGTTCAGTCGGAGACAGTCGGGACAGAGAGAAAGTCAGAGATAAAGATGAAATGGCGACATGATTACATCAAGGACATGGCAAAACTGCAAAGGTTCCGTTTTGACCATTTCAGCTACGGAATTCTAAAAACGTGACTTCATAAATACTGTTATTCTTTGGAATTTAAAAATGTTTCGGAAAAAACATCGTTTGTGAAATGATTATTTTGTTTTCTATTTGGTTCGAAATGGTATTGTATCTCTGTTTGATAATATACTTCACTGACGTTTTTAAATCACTCGGAAGGACAAAAAACTTCAATTGGACATGTTTATTCAGAATTTCCAATTTTTGTCAATATCATTTCCATTACAATAAAATACAATTAGAAATTAATGTACAAATAGCAAGAAATTTGAGCTTACACTAAATGTAATACTCTCATTACCCTCAAAAATTTATTACTTGATTTGCTGACAGTACAACGTCAATAAGGCGGGCAGCACAGAGC
This sequence comes from Zeuzera pyrina, assembly GCA_907165235.1. Lineage (NCBI taxonomy): Eukaryota > Metazoa > Arthropoda > Insecta > Lepidoptera > Cossidae > Zeuzera > Zeuzera pyrina. The sequence continues at coordinate 2,164,694 of OU015622.1, forward strand.
AATATCTGGTGACTTAGGTGTATGCAGATGTAGCGATGGCATAGATAACTACGAATTTATAGGGAAAACTTCGCTTATTTCTAAGTCGTATATTATTAGAGATGGTAAACAAGGACTACTACTCGTATCGAAATCGTTTTTATGGCAGTTTCTAGGCAAAGGGAAATTGTATCGGATCTGAATCGATGTTTCTCTGAAACATTCCAATCGTTGTCAGATAAATTATGAGTCGCTTGTAACATGTTGGCGGTTTATGGTTGATATTATCATTGAAGTTAAGCAATATTATGAGTAGACTCCTATTTTAAGAGTACTTAAAAAAATTTGTTGATTCTTAGAACACATCAAAGTATGTACTCTTCCATACATATATTTGTTTATCACACGCCTTCCATGTTCTTATTTATATATCGTGATGTTTGGTTTACAGAACTTTATAGAAGATTACTGAAAATTAATTTGTTTTTTTTTTTAATTTCTCTCTCACAGAACAAGTGTTTTAGGTTTCTTAAAATCTCCTTTTAATTCTATATTATGCGTGTGTCCAAAATGCTAAAGAGATCGATAAATACGTACCTACTTACTGTTTTTAATTTCGTAGATTTTGTAGAGAAAAATATTAACATTAATTTTTTTTCCAGGTATGAAACATCCAACTTAAAGTGAAATCTCAAAGGTAATAATTATTTCATTATTTTAAACATTATGAGCAATCCATAAAATTGAAATTTTGTGACGAATACATACACGAGTAAATTTTAAATAAACCTGGGTAAGTTGTTCTGTGTATATACTGCCGCAAAGTTTCTGAATGATTTAATTTAGTAAATAAAAAACTACACGAATGAAGTCACGGGCAACAACTAGTTTTTAAATAAAGATAAACCCTAAACACTTCGTTTCCTTTTTTTTACTACGGAGAAGACAAACGATTGCAGTCCACTTGATTGTAAATACACTGAAGTCCATTGAATATTTATAATATTGGGTCTAATCATTTCAAATTGTAAATGCGTTGGCAACCCTGAAGACAGACGTTATGCCTCTTGTGCGAGAAAATTCACCGGCGTGTATGGTTGACAGTGCACTGAAAAAATTATTTGGTCTGTTTTAGAAAAGTTTTACTGAAGTCGTGGGTTAATTTCGGACTAACCCATGGAAATTGTTGATTTCATTAAACTTAAAATATTGAACTATTTACAAAACTGTTTATGTGATTAACAAATTTGTTGTGTAATATTAACTGAGGTAGGTTCAATGCACACCATCAACATACTCTTTTACTCTTCAGTAAATTTAACATAAAATTTTGTAAAGTTTATTATGTAAGAACGTGTAACTTCAATCTTTTTTATTTTGTAAATTGAACATTCGTGATATTATAAAAATGATTAATACTTTTGTGAACTTTGGTTGGTTTTGTGAAACAACCTCGGAATTCGACTACAGTATTTTTCAGTGTACAGTTGAACAAGTGAGATTACGGAACACTGATTGCCCAAATACCACTTGAACTTGGCCGGTTTTTTCAATTTTATATGAAAATCTTGTAATTTCGTCTTGTTGTCTTTAATAATAATCACCCTTATTTGCATGAACATGAATATAACATTAATGTAATATTTTACACAACAATATCTTCCTATTTTGCTAACAACATAGCACACAAATATTGAACTAAATTAGACAATAATTTTATAAAATGTCAAACACAAACATTATTATTAAATTATATGCATAATGAAAATTATTCATTCATTGCAGCCTTCATGTTGTTCTATTTGTATGTCTTTCATTTCGCCCTATCCGTCTGTCTGTATGTCTGTTACTCCGAGACTATTGGCACTACATACTTGACATTCGGAAGTTATTCTATGTATTCAATGATGTAGTGAAATTTAAAAAAAAACTAAAATTGAAAAAGCTAAAAGGGTGACACTCCACGTACATGTAACCGAGGAACGAAAAAAAATGTCAGTGCACGTAGGCGCGTAAATTATCTTTAGACAGGTCTTCGAAAATGATATAAAGTTTTCAAAGAGACGGTTTTTATTCATGTCAGTAGTTACTGAGATATGATGTGCTCCTGAAGTCTTATAAAATGTTCCTGTAATACCCGATTTACATTGGTCAAGTGTTCAGCGAATTAGATAAGTATAGTACAACCTATAGGACAGTATCGAGTCAACTTGGCTTTCAAGCTGTTTTACAAATGGATCCCAATAGAATCACTTTCTATTTTTTGGGTAAGTGGCACTCGTCTTACTGACTGACTGACTTACTTGACTTACTGTAGTATAAACGGTCACTGTCCAGACATTCGCCACTCGCCGCTGTACATGCACTCGCTACTCGCCACTGCTCTTGATCGATCTAAATGGGCATTAGTAACAGAAACAATCTAAAGAAATAGACTGTTTCAGACCTTGTATTCGCAATATAACAAGCAGTAAACAATACAAAAATTGTATTTAAAAAATTCTTAAGTGATCGCTGCTGCAGTAATCTGTTGTCTTCACGGCGTCCGATCACCTCCGCACTTCACCTCTTCAGGCGCTTTCGTCCGTAGTTTGTGCGCCTAGTTTGCGTGCTAACAGCCGCCCCTCTCTTACTTTCAACTATATATAATAAGTTTTGTAAAAATTAAGACAGTGGAACTTAACAAGGACTTTTAACTAATATTGGTTTAAATAAGATATATTGTATAGTTTGAAATATGTGGTATTTTTGGTTACTTTCAGCGATCGCAGAAACAACTTTGTTATTCAGTGTCATTGTAATACAAACTTAGTTTTACTGCCAATTAAATTGATATTGCGCATCCCAACTACAAAACCCTTACACGCGCTTATCCAGTTTTTATGTCTATAATTAGTACAGTTATGTGTTAAACAGATTGTTATAAGCGTTCACAGTTACAAAATTTATTTTAAGCTGAGAAACTAATTAATTATTCAATCCTACCTCTGACCACTGGATTTCTAGAAGGCTTCGAGGAGTCGCATAATAAGAACGGGGGCGTTCATGACACGGTGTGCGGTCTTTATACCGGTCACCCACCAAACAATCTATCAATTTCCTACCGAAAACCAACCTTATCGTGTTTGCAATACAACTCATTTTTGGTTCACGTCTCCTAGACTATATCTTTTGAATTTGTCTCATATTTGTCACTGGAATTTCGACGCTATTTCTTATGCATCTAAGTCTTAATTAGAACGAGTGGGTGAGATTTACACTATTAAAATAATGAGGGCTCCTTAGGGTATACCCGCAATTTCTCATGTGTTTGCCTCCTTTATTTATTGTGTAGCGAATAAGGCTACTGTTTCTCTTTGTTGAACGCTGTCGGGAAATGAAGTTTGCGATTTGTTCTTTTTAGAGTTCTGTTGCGAAAACTGTAAACAGATCCCTAATAGTTTCGACATCCGTCTGCCTATCACAAGGCACAAAGGAATAATTCCAACACCTGTAAACTTATTGAATTCAAATTTGACACAAAAATGACAATTGGAAATCCAAAACAAGAAATATAAAAGAAATAAATAAATAATAGATTATGATTTTCTTTTTGTAGTCGCAAAGTCAAAACAACTAAAACAGAAACCTCGCTGTTTAATACCGTCTGTCTGTCTGTATTATGTCATAGTCGATTCACTTCGTCATTTTGCAAGTACCCAATAGATTATTAATGTATCTATTATTGTTTTATACGTTATAGTTTATTTTAATCATACGCCAATAGCAAACAGTGACTCTTCTTAAATCGTGTAAACCTTTTCAATCTACAGTTTAAAAAACTTACAGATTTTTTTCGGAATTATTAACTTCACTCACTTAAAGCAAGAGGAATGAGCACTTTGAATGAATAAAGATTATTTAAGGCTCGTTATAGTTTTCCATCAGCTAAGACAAACTAAATGAACTTCAAAACAATAAATATATCAGTAAATTCTTAGCTCGTTTTAAATTGTACAAATACATTCTCTCCATACCATTAAGTGTGTGCCTTAATTCGGTTACATTACTTGACCCGGTATCAACCCATTCGAACTAGTTCAAACCAGTTCCGCGTACAAATAGGATGACTTGTTCATAATCATAATGCACTGAATGCTTTCTGCCGAGTCATTCGGGCACTAACAGGTGACTCTGAAACCGTTGTAGTCGAGTCGAGTATTGGCGTAACTAAATGCGCATAGTACAAAAAGAAAATATATATGTTACCAAATATTTTTAATATTCCATTCGAACGTTGAAAAGGGAACACTGATCATCTCGTTGTTAGTTCGTTTGTAGGTTTGTCTATCACAATGTTTATTGTCAGAGAATAGTCGATGTAAATAGCTGAAATTGGAGCAGGTATAGGAAGTCTTGGGCCAATGACAGATTTTAATTAATACATATAATGATGTGATTTGAGACCCTACTGCTTAAACAGAAACTTAAAAAAAAAATTTAGGTGACCTGTGAAGTATGAAATGGAAGCTAATTACATCACTAATTCCAAAATGTATAAAAATAATTACTTTTCTATTACTTTTTCAAACTCACACTTTTTTACCAGGTTTTTAAAGTTATCTTCAAAATAATCGCACGTAAAAACATGAAAAAAAAAGACATTAGATTGACGCTAAATTATCAGTATATAAGTAAATACTAGGTATACTTACGAAGTACGAGTACCTACATTAGTTGATAATTACTAATAAATACTAGACTGAAACAATTTTCATAGCTCAATTTTTTCACTGGAGTATATTTTTGAAATATGTACTGGAATATATTGTGGAATGTCTTCTTATATTTCGAATAAAAAGAATTGTAAAAAAAGTAAATAAACCTTATGTAACATGTTCAATAAATGAAATTAAGAATAATGCTTTAGATTTTATTGAATCGCTAGAAACTTTGTTAAAGTGCTCTATTTGCTTCTCAGAATTTCATTACTACATTTTCTGTTTAAAAAAATTCTTATATATATATGTTACGAGAGAGTCAGAACTATAGTAATATGAATGCACATAACACAAATAATTACGAGAAGACAATAGTACTTATTCATGTGAATGTTAGTATATCTTCCTAAGAGTCTAACTTCAATCCTCTGCAACGTCAATTTCGAAACAATTTTTCGAAATTGGCTAGGAGTCTGGGTGTTATTGATTACTTCCCCAGTTTGTTTCGTATCGTCCACAGTACCAGCTAAGAGCTTGTTTTAAGGCTCTGCAATTAGCATGCTTATCCTCTATTTATTTCATATTCGAGTATTTCCAGCAATTCGAATTAAAATCGAGTGTTCTAGTTTGTTTGTCGTAATGTGTAAGTCTTCAGTAGGAACCATTTTTAGGAGGTCGTAGCCAAAAAAAACTGATCTGAAATTTAGCACAGACACGTAAATCACAAAACTAGTAACGTTAAAAAAGCAGTATATGGATAGAATATTCATGTTTTTATTTAATATTATTTTTTTAATTTAAAATTTATTTCTTCTGTAACGTTTTCTTTGTCCGACACGTTCTTGGTTGGTATTGATAAAATATAATGATCTGTTTATACAGTCTAAACGCAGCATAGATAGGAACGATGCGTGATTATTGACAACATGTACAGGTATTGTACGGGCCCAGCTAACATGATTTGTAGGAATGACGACACGGCTCTAGTACCACTGTATGATGTACTTATTATAAGTTAAGCTGTCGCCGCTTGTATATTAACGGTGTCATAATGGAGTACTGGCGACAGGGTGCCCACCTGTCAAGTTGAAGAACTAGCAATGTCACGAGAAGTGTTATACATAGAGGTGTTTGAAGCATATAGCGACACTTGATTTAATACTATCAAAAGATAGAGCAACATTATGTGTGGTCGTTTTTTGACGTAGCTTTGCGGTAGTGAAGTGAAATCTATTACTGAACGTCCATTCTTAGGAAGCAATATTTAGTTGTTGGTGATGACGCTTCACACGTGAAAGTACTATCACCATCTGAGTTTAGTTTCTAAGATAGATCTGTAGCGATCTAATTTTGTATAAGTTTAAAAATAAGAAAGAAACTTAAAAGAAACTTCGAAGTATCCTCTATCCAGATCTAATTCTACAATTCCTTCAGTGCACGAGCAACTAAATTATGGAATAATTTACCTTTCAAAATTCGTAGTAGTCCATCGGTAACTTCTTTCAATAAACGTTTAGAAGACCACTACTTATCAATTCATTAAATATTTGCGTCATTTATGTATTTATGTTTCTGTATATATTGATATTTTTTTTTGTATTTAATATTTTTATTTCATAATTATTAAGTAAATATATCAAGTATTACGTATGTATTATGTATAAATGCTTACATAACTGTCATTCATTTATTTATGTATTTTTTTTGGATATAAAGTATGTTTCTTTTTTAAGTTAAAATTCAGTTTTTTACCCTCTACAGTATTTGCACCGCTTTGTGGGGTTAGCTGGAAGAAATCTCTTATAGAGATAAACTCGACTTTGTACGAAATCTCAAAATGTTATTAATGTAACCTTTGTATTGAATAAAGTGTATATATATAAAATATATACACATATACATATCTTCACGCCGTATCCCTAAAGGGGTAGTCAGAAAGGACGGAGCACCAAGCGTCGCGATCTATCATACATATTTCTTTCGATTTCTCAAATCTCATCATTCTCCTCAGACATTTTCGCCTAGATATGCGAGTGCTTTTGACATTTCCGTCGGCTAACACTCAAGCTATTTGTTCTTCATAAATCAACCTTGGTCTTCTTTGGCTTCTTTTACTCACTCACTTTCGTTCTATACATTTTCTTCGTAAAAATATAAAATAAGTACATATATAACAAGATAATAAGGCCTGTAGCTTTCTAGCGAGCTCTCTTTATACATGCGAGTATAATAACGAAATACTATTCACTCATTGAATAACTGACTGGCTGAAATTTCAAAAACTACAAAGCTACGATCATGAAATTTAGTCTGATGATAGTTTGTGTATTGAAGGGTCCCTTCCCCCCTCTAAGAAAGAATTTTGTGAAATTTCAATTTTGAACGAGAAATCCAGGAAGGTTAACTTTGTATGAAACTTTTATATACAACGAAATATGGCTGTGAAATTGAGTATAAATATTGCTTATGAAAAATAATAAGACGCGTGTTTCACATTTTTATAAAATTCCATTCGCAATCTGCTACGTTTTCACTGTTAAACCACTACACCGATGGTGATAAAATTTGTAGTGGAGATAGATTAAGCCTTGAGGAAGGACATGCTTTTTTTTAATTCTACATGAACGCAGTCGCTAGTTTTTTTATGATTTTGAGTCCAGTACTTTCAGAGAGCAAGGAGGGGATGGTCAAATCGAATTCAAGTAACTAATTTTCCTCCTCTAATTATTCTATGAATATTTCAAAATGTTTATAATCAAAAAGTATAATCAAAATTACTGCGCCATTTGTACGTTGAATAGCTTCTGAAAAAAGTATTTGTGACAAACAGACATACATACGAACTGTTATACGCACACCCTGTATGCATAAAAACACCCATCATCATAAAACTCCCAGAATAACATTCCTATATCCACATCGGTTAATTTTCATGTTTTTTAAAAGCCAATACGGGATAACCCGTATAACAGAACGAACATATATATGAGTGATATTTTAAGGTTCGCGGTTTTCTAAGTGCAGAACCCTAAAAAATATACAAAACATACGCCGAGTATTCGTAAATATATTATACTATTAAAATTCACTGAACTTTCTTGAATTATTAACTTTTATCACTCATATTTGTTATACACATGAGCAAACAATGAATTTATGACTGAATATTTAAAAGATTATTATCATTTGTCAGATACAACAATGAATTACGAAACTGATGGGGAAACGCAGAGTGAATGAGCACGAAAATGTCTAAAAAAATACCGTGAAATTGAACTGATCTCCACAGATCCCCAGTAAGTTTATCTTTGACATGAATCTGACAATTTGTAAGTATAACAAGACGCGGCCAGCTTCAGAAACCACAAATATTCTATACAAAAGTCGTATCGATTACTCACGGTTTTATGACCTCTTATTAAGGGCAAGCCTACGAAGACATTATTAAAATTAATGTTTTTTTTTAATTGCTGTGTCAAAGTTTAATAGAACTCTCCCTCCACCCCACGCCTCATTTTTTAAAATAAAAATAGCATATTAACATTACACCTTGTAAAGCAATAACAAATTTAGTCACTTAATTATAATTTAAAAACAAAAAAAATCAAAGTCGATCTGAATTCAAAAACAAATTACAGTTTTCAAATGAAACTCGTACAGACAAATAGAAAAAAAAACAAGAAATTAAAAATATTCAGCGAATACTAAGACATCTAAGTACATATGTAGAATGGCATTTCTATTTTGAATAAGGTCATTAAATTTTTATAAAAATCTGACTGATGCCCGCGACTTTGTCCGCGTTTTTTATTTTTAAAATAGCTTATGTCCTTCCTCTAGTTCAAGCTATTTCCATACCAAATTTAATCGCAATCGGATAAACGGTATGGCAGCTCATAAAATACAAACTTACATTTATTTTTATGTATTAGATAATGTGCAACACATATGTATAAGTGCACATAATATCATTATAACATTTATTATGTTATTTATAACTAATTTACCTCTCTGACTACCTGTTAGGGATATAGCGTGAAGATATGTATGTATGTATATGTATAATTAATTTACACATAATACAAAATTATTGTATATTTCTCTAAAATTTTATTTGAAATGTGTCTCTATTCTTGTTTTCTGTGGTTTTACTAAGGTTTTCTTAGGATGCTTCGTTCAAAAACGAAACATCTTTAAAAAAAAATATTTTGTGGAAGTATATAGCTTTGTGTGCATAAATTAATTAAAAATAATTACATGAAATGGATGACAAAATGACAACAGAGGTAATACTTATATGTATATGTAGATACGTTTTATGTATCGATGAATCGCTGTTAAATTAATAACATACCTATCCTTAAACAAAATTTGACGTGTAACTCAATCTAGTAGAATACCAACAAGCGATTCTCACGGAACCAATTCCAAACTATGTTTTTATTCACGAGTAACTTGATAATAACTAAAACATTCGTTTCATTTTTATATTCGTTTCATTTATAATTTTCTAATTTTATGTAATACCAAGCCTGATATACAAATTATTTTGAAATAAAACACATGATATGTGATATATTAGAAATATGTGCGGTGTCAGTCTTGCAGACAAAATAAGCAGTGAAGATATACGCAGTATTATGATAAATAGAGAGAATAGATATTATGCTTAAATGGTTCGGGCATGTAACAAGAATGAGTGATGACAGACTGACGAAGAAAATTTACAGAGCAAAAGTGAGTGGTATAATAGAAGGTTTACTTTTGAAGATCAAATAGCCAAAGTGATAGCTGACGGAAATGTTAAGTACTCACATACCTAGGTGATAGTGTGAAAAGAACGAGGAGATTTGAAAAGGCGAAAGAAATATCTAAGGACCGCGATGCTTGGCGCTTCACCCATGTGACTGCATCGTTATGGATACAGTGTGAAGATATATTTCATGTTATGTATTCTGCAAAATGGCAGTATTTCACGAAACACAAACACAAATACATCTAAATCTACCCAATTGCATGACCAGTCGACGATATAGATAGAAGAGGAAACTAACTGATCGATATCGCATGCAAAAATCATCATGTGGAAACGCCTCAAGTAACGTCTTAATTATAACTTTAATCGGTATGTGTGGCACGACTTAATTGTAACGTGTGGTACGCCTTAATTGTAATTTGTTACATAGCAGAGTCTATGTCGGCATAAAGTCTATTTTCATGTATTTTGCGCGTAAAAAATGTCCAGAGGTACAAGCAGTCAAATTTTGTTAGAACACATACAGCATGTTGAGTTATTATTATTATTTTTTATAACAGAGGGGGCAAATGAGCAAGCGTATCACCTGATGGAAAGTGGTCACCGCCGTCCATGGACACCCACAACGTCCATGGAATCACGGGTGCGTTGCCGGCCTTTAAGGAACGAGTAGGCTCGTTTCTTGAAGGTCCCTAAGTCGTAACGGTCCGGGAATACCGCCGCTATAAGTTGGTTCCACAAAATTGTCACACGTGGTGGAAAATGTCGTAAAAAATGCACAGTTGTAGACCGCCATTCATCAAGGTGGTGGGGATGGAAGAACAGTCAATTGCGTGACGTACGGTAACGGAATGCAGCAGCAGGCATTACTCTGAACAATTCCTCAGAACATTTCCCATGATAGATCCGGTAAAATATGCTTAGGGACGCTATGTCCCTCTTCAGAGCCAGAGAGTCAAGCCAACTCAAGAGAGAATTATATAAGACGACTACGCGACCAGTCCAATAAACGAGGTGTTACAAATAATAACTTTATCGCATCAATAAAATCGAGCCTGCACTTAGTTTATTGCGAAAACCGTCAGGGCATGCGATCTGTATGGTGTTTTATGTCTTATTTATACCCCTTAAATAACGTGGATTGTCTGAAGACTTCACATAATCTTAACAGTTTTATTATTTATTTATAATAATTGTAATCAGTATTCACTTCTGTTATCGATACAATTTCATAACGGCCTATAACGTCACCGCGGGTTAGTAAAGCGTTCAATAGCCTCAATAAAATTACAAAATAATAAAATAGTCTGCGTAATTGATAGATTCAGGCGTTATTTTGCGAAAATACATATCACGTGAAGAATTCATGTAACTATAGCTTCTCTTATCTTGAGATCGAAATCTCAAGAAAACAAAGCATCCTCAGGATATTCCAAAGATCAGACTCAGTCAACTAACCAGCACCGAACTGAATTCGTTATAAGCCGAAACATGTGCCGACAAATGGATTTGAGATTTTGGGCGGAATATAATAAGAAATATTTTAAGAAAAATTATAAGAATTCATCACATAATTAATTACATTGACTGTTTAGATTTTCGTAGGCGTGATGGTAAATCGGAATTTTTAGTACCTATTGTTCTACCTATCTGTTCATATAACACAGTCGATTCCATCTCTACCCCTACAGAGCGGTTAGACAAGTGACAAACGCTTCATACAATCGACTGCTTGCTGGCGTTATTGCTTGTAAAAACAGCCATTTATATGAACATTTACATTTGTAGGCACGTGTTTCGCCTTCCAACGAATTCAGTTCGGTGCTGGTTAGTTGACTGAGTCTGATCTTTGGAATATCCTGAGGATGCTTTATTTTCTAGAGATTTCGCTCTTAAGATAAGAGAAGCTATAGTTACATGAATTCCTCACGTGATTTGTATTTTCGCAAAATAACGCCTAAATCTATCAATTCCGCAGACTATTTTATTATTTTGTAATTTTATTGAGGTTATTGAACGCTTTACTAACCTGCGGTGCCGTTATAGGTCGTTATTAAATTGTATCGATAACAGAAGTGAATACTGATAAAACATATTCCATAACACAGTGCCATGTTTTATACGACGGTTTTCACACGACTTTACTTTTCGTTTAATTGAATAGAAATGTTGAAATTATTATTTCATTTTATGATATTTAATTTATATTTCACTGTGCAAAAATTAATCATAAAGAATTATAAGTAATATTGCTGACTTGCAACGTTATACGCCATTTTGTATTAACAGCACATTATCGTTTTGTGAATCGACGTCTAAGTACGTATTAATTGCTTCAGTTAGTAATAAAAAGAAAAATAAAGACACGTGAATTTAAATTTAAATCTGCTTTTACTTCTTGCATTTGTTATAAAATATCCTACAAGAAAGTTAACAACGTTTGACTACCAATCTAAAATTCATTACTCTAGATCACATGGTATCATGTCATTTGATTCTACTAACGTTTACGACAATTGAGCTATTTGTCTAGGGCCCCTTATGAGAATTAGACATTGTAAAACAAAAGAATAATAGGCATGTTGGCTTTTTCTTAGTTTTAACTCTTATTTTGAAATTTGCTATGGAATTTAATCGATTTTTCTATTCCAGGAGCAGTCAGGAGAACTGTGAGTCGATGTCAATTGGACGTTTTAAATTCTATAATGTTGTATATCAATACGATTTTAATAAACGGATCGTCAAAATGACCTATTTGCGCAGATTTAGTTGACTATTATAGTATTGAAAAATACGTCGATTGAAACCCTTCACACTAAACTCAAACTTAGCATTATTGTGCGTTTGTTTAAACAAACGAAAGTTACAATATCACTCATTCATTTGAAGGTTTGAAAATAGTCAATCGATAGGACTACAAAAAGTCCCCGATATACGCACGAGCGCGCCACCCTCCGCGCTTCTGATACGAACTTTAAATATACGCCTTTCAACTTACGTGAACGTTTTAAACAATTTCTTTTCGTTGAGTGGGGAGGCAGTTTGCAACGCAACAAACACGGCCAGTTCAAGCGTGAATGTCTTGGCTATAAGGTTTCACTTTCTCAATGTTGCTTACATATACTCCATTCCAATACAGATTTCTGTAAAGGAAATGGCTATTAAGATGCCGCGTTATTCGAATTCCAATTCGAAACATTTTTACATACTGGTCTGGGATAGAAAGAAAAAACCGGCCAAGAAGTGTGTTGAACGTTAATTTAGGCTACCGTAACAAATTCGGACAGAGGAAGTTTATTTATTGAACTATATTAAATTAAAAATATAAATGGGTCCAGTCAGATTAATCAATTATATTTCATATTTCAGTTTTTCAGTTATCAGATTAAATTTTTATGCCAAGCGGCTCAGTAAGTGTAAAGATGACAAATTAAATCAGCTATGACTTATGCCTGATTTACACGATATATAATTTATTAAATCAGTAATTTTTCCATTTTTCCTCGTTGAAGAACGATAAGTAGCAAGTCAACTGAACGACGGAAGCGGCAACTTACGATTTGCGACTTATCAAAAAATAAAAATAAATTATTTATTCATTAACTGAAAGGAATTTACATCAAATTATTTAGAAATATTCTGTTAGGCAATATAGGTACATAATATATGCTTGTATTAGAATATTCCTCTCCTCCTCATGTTATTTTCCCGTTAAGTGAATTTAGATTAAAATGTATACATATTATATTATTAATAAAAGAAAAATTAAAAATATACATGAAGTTATACACGTCGATGTGTGTTATTGAGTGTGAAAAAGTGTGTATGTGTTTAATTGTGAATTTGTAAGTGCCAATGTGTATGAGAGTACTTTAAAGTGTAGTATTTTAAACTAGAGGAACTATAACATTGCAAGTATAATGTACGATATACCTATACCTAAGTATAAGTATGTGATAGGAACGAAATGCGAGGGAAAATTGTGCAGAATAGACTTAGTTTCAGCGGCAAAGAAGTGAGTTAACCTTACAATGTTGTCATAGGAATCGATAGATGTTGCAGACCAACACTATCCACTAACCAGTGTTTGTGATTATCATTATTGTCATTATTGTATTAAGCTGTTTTAATCGACTTTCCACCTTACCGACTTATTAGCTAATAACGCGTAAACTGGGCAAAGCGGACAGACAGACATGACGAAACTGTTTTGGTTCTATTTGTGCAATTTTTGCTACAGAATCCAATATAATACAAAATATGTCAAAGACTTTGCATTCTCACAGTTAAAGTCCACCAACGGCTTTTTTTTCGTTTTTTTTAATTATTACTCCCATATCAGTTGTTAACAAGTAATAGAATGAGACTTTACATGCATATTATTTATAGAAGTACTTATATGATATTGATATATATATTTCTGTGTTCAAAAAAGAAATAGACCTTTCGCTTCTTACTTTGAACTTTATTGACGTTAAAACAGTCGAGCTCAAACATGAAAAAACTTTCTAACCCCATAATGCGGGTTGAATCAGGTGCTTCTATAGATTTAATGTACTGACTTTTATATTGTCTTCCGTTAGAACACAGGGGACGGGGAAAATTTATTGTAGAGGGTTTCAAATAAAAATTCAATTACATTTTTTTAATTACATCATTACTAGGTACAACGTCTTGTTCTCACATGAACATTCACACACATAAATACATATATATAAACACGAATGAAATATATTTAAAGTGACATTATATTTATTATATTTTAAATACTGCACTTGCTCTTTTTTATATCTTTTGGTATTAGATACACACTTCTCTCTTTTTAACCGACTTCAAATATAGAAGGAGGTTCTCAATTCGTCTGTATGTTGTTTTTTTTTGTATGTTTGTTACCTCATAACTCCGTCATTTGTGAACCGATTTCGAAAATTCTAAAATTTTTAGTTTGGTAGGTAATACTTCAGAGATAATCCCATTTAAATTTCACCGATAATGGAGCTTGGACTTCGAAGATACACTAGATAACACGACCTGGTTATAAACTTTATTTATATTGACGATTCTCTTGTATATCGTTGCGCTCCTGAAAATTAGAATGATGTTAATTGCAGACATGCCCTAGATATTTATTTAGGTCAAGACCACTCAAAAGGGAGAAATAAAAAATTTTTATTAAAAAAAATTAAACCACTCAAAAATAATCAAAACGCAACTACAATAAAAATAACTTTATAAATACGATACACATACCTATATAATTAAATTTGACAGTTATTGAAGTCGATGCCAAATCAATGTGCAACAACATAAAGTCTATTAGTTTTCATGACTTGTAGTCTTTTTTATTTTTTTTTATGTCGGGTGGAGCAAACGCGCAACCGAGTTATCTGAGTCTATATTGACATGTTTCTGTGTGGACTGTCTTTTGTAATACAGAATATCCCTAGGTCAGGTGAGATAACTCTTTGAATATTTTTTATGCACTAGACTTGTCCTATGGGTGTACTATACAATGAACTGGCTTTATGAATTTAAATTGATTGTATTTAAATAACTTTTGTAGAATGATGTTGAAAAAATGATATCTGACTGAGTTTCTTGTCGGTTCTTCTCAATGTTCAGGTTCTCTTTTCGAACCGAACGAAAGTAGATTTGACATTCAAAAATACCATGTAATTGGGTTGACTCATAAATTGATTTGACTTTCATTTTGAACCGAAGGATCTTTCAGTAACACCTAGACTCACAGCCAATTTTAAAAAGTTCGTTTCTTGAGTTAACCTGACAGAGGTCAAAAATAGAGAGAAATGGCTTGGCAAGCAGATGGTCTGCCACCGAAACAAGGGATTAGGCAAATTGTGAACTGCTTTTATGGAGTGTTCAGTAAAGTTTATTTATTTAATTATTATGTTATAACCAATTGAGTAGGAATCTATGGAAGAACACTTTATTTTTTTTATGTTAATCTTAAGATATTTAATTGTACCATGTCACAATATTTGAGTGAATTGACTGGAAATTTAGAATGGAATTATTTACATGTTGATCTGCAAGAGAAAGAAAAATATGTGATGAATCTGAATGCTTATCTGTTACATACATACATACATATCTTCACACTGTATCCCAACGGGGTAGTCAGAGAGGATGGAGCAAATCTCATCATTGTCCTCATACATTTTCGCCTAGGTATACGAGTGCTTTTGACATCTGTTACATGTCGTAAAAATCAACCAACCATCCATCCAATCCAAACTAACGAAAAATTGTATAAACGTACTAATGTGTACACATTAATAAATTAATAATAAATTGTATAATTATATGGGACTATCACCTTGCCTCTATCGGATTACTCTTTAATAATAAAGTAAGACAGTAAGTCCAAATAGTACTAATTTCTGGAATTCTATGTTACTAATTTTCTTATTATGCGTAATGTTTCAGCAGTTGGTTGTATTTAGGTAGGGTCCCCCATTCGCTTCGAGCAATTAATTATTTATCGACACAGTGTATTTTGTACAAAGTTTTAACCAAATATTTGATATTGCAAAGTTTCATCGAAGTAATGTGTAACAAGTTATGGTGTGTAAACTGACTCGTTATAAATCCTGCGATAATAATATTATAGCAGGTTGTCCCCTTCGAGTACAAGAATGGCCTCTTACATTTGAAATTTCACTTTGAATTCATGGTTAGAATTTTTTTATATGATTGAAAACACGCTACTAGTATATTTGTACATAATAAAATAATGCTCCTGGTAATCAAGATCAGTATTTATTTAAGATACCCCGTTCAGTTAATCTAAATTACTACCGAAATTGGGGATAGTAACATAAGTAGCACACTCGTATGCAGGACTCATTCCCATTCCGATCTCGTGTGCAGATGTTAATCTGTTCCCCACGAACTCCGGAACTCAGTTTGGCGCAATAAAAACTGTCACGATACTTATTTACGATGCAATAAACAAGATAGAGCGAGGCGCCAATGCACGCTCGTTTGTATTGATGTTGATATACAAATTATGACTGATTTTTATTGGAACTAAATCGAACCGCCTATAAATATTAACTTTTTAACTGGTCTTACGGTGTGGAGTTTTATGCACCTCTTTTCCAACTGATAGCACCGGGTTCAATGATCCATTTAGAGAAGTGTAATGTACAAATTATATTATGTATTACATATATTATACATTAATGTTGTAACATTAACATTATATAATAATATTAATATATAAAAATGAGATAATAGGTTAAAGAATTAATAATTCAATCTACAACTTATCTACAACTTCACGCTCTGTATTCCAAACGGGATCGTTAGAGAAGACAGAGCGCCAAGCGTCGCGGTTCTTATATACTTCTTTCGCTTCTTCAAATCTCACCATTCTCCTTACACATTTTCACCTAGGTATGCGAGTGCTTTTGACATTTCCGTCAGCCAACAGATATTTATTTGATCTTCATAAGCCAGAGTTGGTCTTCCTTGGCTTCTTTTACCACTCGTTTTCGCTCTGTAGATTTTCTTCGTCAGACTTTCATCACTCGCAAATCTAGGCGAGTGTGTAAGAAGAATGATGAGCATTGAGGAGGTGAGCGAAGTATGCAAGGGCCGCGATACTTTGAGCTCCGTCCTCTCTGACTACCCCGTTAGGGATACAGCGTGAAGATATGTATATACGTATATAACACATTACAGAATCACATTCAAAGCTTAATTCAATGAAATATTTTGTCTAAAGCATCGTTAATTTTTCTAAATTACGTCTATTTTTGCTATCTATTGGCTCGGTACACTCATTTCGCACACATCAGGGCAAATGGATTGTCATTCATATACACAAATTAATCTCGTGATGACGTTGAATAAAAACAGCCGTGAATAGCATGGGAAGCATTTGTTAATATTTCCCCGGGCCATTGAGAGGTCTAAATAAATTCTCTGGAAAGGAATTTTCTCCCCAAATACGTCAATCAACTTTTGTAGGATTGTACGAGTACTAAAGAGATACGGGACGTAAACACACGGAAATATAATAATAAATGCACAGCTACGTTTTTTGTGAACACGTAAATGCGTGCATTTTTTCACTCTGTATCGCTAACGGAGTACATGCTTCTTTCGCTTCATCAAAGATCATCATATTTTACACATTCTGCTCATAGATTTTCGCCCATAGGTGTGGTAGTACTTTAATATTTTACATTTCTTTCAATTATATTGAGGGGAATACTGACGAACGGAAATCCGTCTTGGTCCTTGGCTGCTGTTAGCGCTCACTTTCGCTCTATAAATATTCTGCATCAATCGCTCTTCACTCGTTCTTTCTTTTTGTCCCAAACATGTTTCGTATCATTATACTTATAACATGAATTTTTTACTCCTAAACACATACAGAGATGCAAGTAACACAGGTTATTGTAAATATTGATGTCCATGTAAAATTGGGCAGAACACGATGATATAGAGCTTTGGTACTTTATGAAATGCCACCATTAAATAAAGTTATAAATTATCTACGTATCATATCAAGATCGGTCTAATGAATGCAGGCGCATCGATATGAAAATTTGTTTGTATGTATGCATGCATACGAGCACTTCATTTAATATGTTTATAGTAATTACATGAGTACAAGTGTACAAATACATTCTATATACATTTGGTAGCTTATTTCAATTCAGCAAACTATACTTACCTCTAATAAGGATGAGTAAAAAAAGCCACGTGACGAATAGAAAAATAATTCTGTATGTTTCCAATCGAAATCTTTGCTAGGAAAAAATATATTTTGATCTATTTCGACAGCGTGGGTATGTCGTAAATGCGAATGGGAGGGTTAAATCTCATTACTTTATAGCAGATGTAAAGCGAATTTATAGAGGTACGGGCTGAGGCTATATTTTGTTATGTTCCAATAATTCGTCGGTTTTAGACGCTAGGCCATGGTGCTCCGGCTTTGTAACCCCACAACCTCGCCGGTTATGGGTTAACTTTTACGTTAAACGCTCAAGGATGCTGGTGTGTTGAAATATTTATTTCGATCGCTTATTCTAAGGCGTTGTGCAGACTGAGGGATCGAGAACGCTCTGCCTTTTTTTATACCATAGGGATGACACCCAAGCAGTCTACCGTATGGTAAGTGGACGTAGTCTCATAGAGATTGACACTATTAAGACTAAGAAAGAACTTCAGATTGAAAATGCATTAGCAACCCTGTAGTCTAAGATTTTGTGTCTCTTTTGTTAATTTTATGTACTGACTGTCTTAATAAATAAAATCAATAGTACGTTATATTGAGTTACATTTCACTGAAGGCGACGAATTGGAAATTATGACAGCAGGAATCTCAATTTCCTAAATGATTACAAAACGTATGAAGGTGATACTTGGTATTCTAATTCCTCATTTAATTGACTTCATTTTACAACTTGCGTTACAGGATTAGTTCACTTTTTTAAGAGAAAAAAAAGGTCAAAGAAATCTCTTTTAAAACAGAGATTTACGTTTTTCAGACTAAATTTTCTCTACCTCTAAATTTTCTGTGTACATTAACCTAAACACTCACCAAAAGCCAGTTGAATTTTTTTTAATAATTACAGTTTTTAACATGAACTAAAACAACTGTTTTTCGTATTTTTCGTAAGCTAGCTTGCGCACGTTTGTATGGGGTACATGTGGGCACAGAAGCTCTATTTTAGATTAATTATTATTTATTACTACTAAAATCGCTGTACCCTCATTTTATTTTAAACAGTATCACTCGGAGAAGCATAAAAAGCAAAACTTTAATATCGAGAACATAGTGTACAATTAGCATAAAATATAAAGATGGCATTACATTAAGTATTTTAACATGAAAAAAATCTCCATGACACACGGTGTTTTGTGCCTTTTTTGCACCACGAAAAAGATAAATAAGCAAAAAGTAGTTAAAATGATATTATCTGGACCGAGGTTCAAGGAGATTGACAATATTAAGACTAAAGAAGCACTTCGCAAATGTATTGACAATCCTGGAGACTAAGATTTTGGGCCTCTTTCGTCAACGCCAGTATCACCGGCTGTCTTATTTTCTACATCGATTTGTTTAGTATTTATGTAAAATTCTTTTGAAATAGTTCTGTCAATCCCTTTGTTTCTCATATCGTTCTAAAATTCTGTTATAAGTCGAAAACAAATCGAAATAAAAAAAAAATTATCGCTAAATACTAAAAAAAACAATTTTTTATTTGAAATTATCTCTGTGATATTCATTATCAAGAAGTGCACGTGACGACTGACGCCCCTCTAAAAAAAGTAAATTAAAATATAAGACAATATCGTAACAGAAGGCGTTATGCAAAATTGCACGGTGGTGCGTGTGCAATACTTTGTGAGTTGCATCTGGAAGCGTAGCGTCACGTGCCAGAAAACGGGCACACAGACGAGCGGGGCAACAGCCGCGGCTTGCACGCTCAACTAATTCCGTTAATTTATAAAATTTATTTAATAGACTCGAATATTACTTCGTAGAAATCCCAAAATTCTAAAAATAGACGCGTGTTTCACTTCTTATCGCAGAGTTCACAGGATATTCCAGAGATCATGCTTTTAGCTGATAATAGACGAAACACCTGTCGATTTTTGGAATTTTCATCGAAGGATAGCTATTTGTGAGTACTCATCAAAGTTTATAAAATTCATTGTTTGATTTCACTTTTTTGCGAAAAAACATGATCCTTATCTTTATCTTAAGATTTGTTTTAAACTACATTAACGTTAGTTTCAAATGCCATTACGTACAGTTTATTGAAATATAAAAGGGATTTGATAAAAATACTTTTTAAGTATTATCTATATTATTTGAAATCGATATTTTAGCATTGCTTCTATCGATAATTATTACTTTTCACTTAAACTTTTGGCTTCAGAAACCTCTGTTAATCATTATGAATAATATTTTAAAGAATTTATGTGTTATTCAAGTAAAGTAACACAGTTATTATACCCATACAAAAACAATTGTAAAATCGAAAATGTATCACTAAGTCGAATGTCACACACTGAAATGGCGGAGTATTCAGTAACATTCAGGCTCCAAGCCAATTTAAAGTGTTCTCTTTGAAAATTTCCTGCTGGTTGATGATGCCACCTTAGATCCTCAGTCGCTTATAAAGCTACTTTTACGCCAACAGACAAGTTACTCCACTTAAAAACGTATGTATCTATTCGCTATGGAAAAACGCTCGTTTATTTTACTCAAAACATGTTTACCCTAGCGAAGCATATGGCTGTTTTGTTGTCTTTAATTAAATTTAAAACTACGTTATATCTGTCTGTGCGTATGAATTGCTTTCCGGAACTTTGGACGCGAATTACGATATATTTCTTTTGTTATACTATCTCCATTATACTATGAGTTGTAGGTACACATTGTAGACATTCTATAAATCTCATATTATGTTAGTGACATCTCTGTGCTGTGCAAATACATTGATTACACTAACATACAGAGTAACGAAAGCAAAAAGTATCTCAATTTATACTCTAAAACTAGACATAACTCGTGACTTCGAGTAGATTTTAGAGAAATGACAATATAGTTACGGACCATTAATATTATCTGCCTTTATAATAAAGATCGGCTTCCCTGTTTCACATATTAAAATGAAGGTAACACATCCATAAAACGCAACTTGTATCGTTATCTTTAAAGTATGAATACATAAAAGGAATATGATTTCTGATCAACATCATTCATTAAAATTTATTACTTCATCACATAACGTTATAATACTGCTACACAGGTTAAGATAATTGTATTTTTCTTTTAATTACGTATTATTACTAAGTATTCAAAAATTACCGCGGCGCTTAGCGCTCCAACCTCTCTGACTACCCCGTCGAGGATATAGCGTGAAGATGTGCATTTATGTATTATAAAAATAAATTTCCTATTTTATAGGTCTGCTACATTAAATTTCATTTTGAAATAAGCACTAACTTCTACATATGTTACAATTAATTTTTTTTTTTAAAAGAGGGGCAAACGAGCAAGCGAACCAGTTGATGGAAAGTGATGATCACCGCCTCCCATGGACAGCCGCAACGTCTGGGGAATCACGGATGTGTTACTGCCCTTTAAGGAAAGGAGGGGGAGGAGGGAGATGGGCCATCGGCACTCTCACTCACCGAACGAATCATAACAGCAATAGACGCTGTTAATTCACGCCGATATAATATATTCTGCGAGAAGGTGGTATTTCACCGAGCGAGCCGGCCCAATTAGTGCAGCAACGCAGCATGGCTCTATCACACATAAACGTCTTTTTTAGATATTCTAAGGTCACACACCGTCAGGCAGTTTTAATGTTGTGATCCTATAGTATGTAAAAAACAATCGTATAAAAACTGGGTAAATGATATCTTTTTTGTTTATTAGCCATAGTAACAAAACTAGATTGTTGGCAGATCGTTCGACATCCAAAGCATAAATCGTATTATGATGCCCTCGCTGTTTAGCGTTCGTAAATAATACTTTTCGACTGCCAACTGATAGAAATAAATCTAATCAGAAAAAATTGGTTTCTGTTATACCTATACTCTAGCATGATTTACATACTACTAATATTTAACTGACATGGTTATTGTAGTGAATATACATATTTAGATCATTATGATCTTGTAATAAAAGGCCTGCTACCATTTAAGCTTAACAATTTACCTGCCTATTATTTTCCGAATGCTATCTCCGTAATGGACCGATCCACTTCGCATCCAAATTGCGCTTTTAAAAACAAAATTTACAAATTTCCGCCATCAAAAACGCTGCAACGAACATCAAATTATGATTGCGAAGTGCATGACGTCCGAAGGAACCGTTAAATGTTACTGTTATTTGTGTAATCTGCAGTAAGCAACACGGCTTCTTAGGGGGAAATAATATATTTCGTTTAACGATTTTCCTTTAAATGCCAAAAAAGCGATTGCCAGCCCTAAAATATTTTTTTATATTAAAATACGGGATAAAAAGTCACTAATGGCCAACTACTTACTTTCCCGCAGTCTACAGAAGTCGACCAAGGGATCCAAGTTATTATAAAAACTTATATAAGCGTCAATTTAAAAATTTGCTACTATCTGCTTCTGCTTCGGGTTTCACAAAACCCTAGTACTTATTATAGTGAAAGACTGCACGGGTAAGGTACTTAAATTTTCTGTATATATTTTTTTTATTATACAACGCGAAAGACAAATGAGCAAACGATCCATCTGAAGGTGAGTGAACTGTGGCTCATGGATATTTCCAATATTATGGCTAAGATGAATATTATGGCTATTCAGATTGCAAATGCGTTGACAACTCTGAAGACTAAAATGTTGTGCCTCATACGATAGAGATTTCGCTAGATGTCTAACTCTGCATACTGGAACACAACAGTGCAAGCAGTATCTTTTGGTGGCTGGATCAGCAAGAACAATGGTGTGTAATTAACTCTTTAGACCTCTGTAACCAAAACAATAAAACCGGAACCCTTGTAGTTTTGTCTACGTCTGCATGTCTATCTGTTCATCTCTCTCTCCGTATGTCGCAACCGTTTTATCCCATTATCGATTCATTGATACATACAGAGTAGTAAGTCAATAACCCAAAACCAGAAAGAATATATCATGAGTGTTTTGCATCCGAGATATCTATTAGGTATAATGAGAACATGAAGAGAATGAGTGGGGAAACCTTACGAAAAAAATCTACTGAGCGAAAGTGAGTGGCAGAGAAAGCCGAAAAATACCAAGGATGACTTACAAAGATCAAATACGAGTAGCATGAGTGTTAGCCGACAAAATTGTCAAAAGCACTCGTATGCCTAGGCAAAATTGTGTGGGGAGAATGATGAGATTTGAGGAGGCGAAAGAAGTATAAAAGGATCGCGATGCTTGGTACCCCATCCTCTCTGACTAACCATTAGAGATATAGCGTGACGACGTGTATATGAGTGTCTGTTTTGCACCCACTTTATTTATTCAACTTTTACCTAGTCCGCTATTATTGCGGGACCCTAAGTTAATGCGAGTGCGACACTCTGTTAGCCTCTACATAACCTGTTGCAAATTTGGGGGATATGTGACAATTTGGAAAAACACTGCGTTTTTGTATATTTTTTGAGCCTTATTTCTTTTTATTTACACCGCACTGTGTTCAACATTCTGAACCATATAACCGACCCGAGCGCAACGAGGGTGAATTCCTGAGGTGTTGTTTACCCTGAAGGCGATTTACTCCAAGTATCTGTTAAGACGTTAATTAGAAAAGTTTTTCAATTAGTTTAATTTTGTTGTAAGTTTGTTGAGATTTTTGAAGCTTACGTCATTCAGCTGCTTACTTTGTTTCGTTCAATCGTAACTAAAGCTGGTATACGATGAGGTAGCGACATTATCCAGTTTCGCTACAATACGTGTGTGCCCAAATACTTGTTACTATAAGCGACGGTAGAGTGGGATTTTAAGATATTTTGACAATCGTTTTACATATGCAGACTTGTTCGATATAAGAATGGGCTTAGGATATTGTTAAATGCCTTGCTTTTGCAGTCCATCAGTACGTTTGCTGAGACCATAGGTATTTCTATGGTCTCAGCAAACGTTATTATTCGAATGATAATATGATGGAATTATCAGAACTAGTCTTCATCACAATACCTTAAAAACTATTGCATACGCAAAATAAAAACTGTGCCGAGCGAGAGGGTACTGTACAGTTTATCCCTTTCGTCATCACTGAGCATTATGTTGCCATTGCAAGAAAGAATAATGTGAAGTAAAAAGATTGAATATGAATGTGAACAAAATTAAGGTTCTGGTGTTTGAAAGGAAAGCGGTACAGACGAAATGTGAGATTTGGGTACAAGGAAAACGTCTAAAACAAGTTAATGAAATTGTTCACCTTGGGAGTGCGTTTTCGAGGGATGGAAGATGTGAGTTGGATGTGAAGAGACGGGTAGCATCTGGCAATGAAGCAAACGGTGATCTTTCCGCATAAGTAGGCAGTGTGGATATATCTATCATAGTCAAAATAGCCAGCCATTCGCAATGCGGTGTTGGCGCCAACTTTATTGTATGCTAGCGAGGCCTAGATAGGCCCGAAATCAAGTAAACGTATGATAAATGCAGTATAAATGCGATCTCTTAAAAATATGTGCGGTGTCACCCTTGCGGACAGGGCAAGCAATGAAGAAATACACAGTATGACCAAGTGTTATTGTAAAAATAAAGAAAAGAATGCTCAGGTGGTTCGGGCACATAGAAAGAATGAGTGATGAAAGACTGACGAAGAAAATATACAGAGCGAGTGAGTGGTAAAGTAAGAGTGAAAAGAAGCCAAGGAAGACCAAGGCTGACTTATGAAGATCAAATAGCCAGGGTGTTAGCGGATGGAAATGTCAAAAGCTCTCGCATACCTAGGCGAAAATGTGTGAGGAGAATGATGAGATTTGAAGAAGCGAAAGAAGTATGTAAGAACCGCGACGCTTGGTGCTCCGTCCTCTCTGGCTACCCCGTTGAGATACAGCGTGAAGATATGTATGTATGTAATAAAGATAATGATAGCAGCGCAAGTCTTCAAATCATTGGTTTGTGTTATTGTTTTTTCTTATATGAGAGCTTTTATTTAATATAGTTGTGTGTTGTAGTTACAGGTGGACAGGTCTATCTAGGTTGTCTAGGTTCTCTTCTGAATTAGGTGATGTGGAGGCTATGTTTTTAACTCACTTTATTCTTAAGTTATTTGAATATTTAAAATATCTTTGATTTAATTTATTCAATAATGTTTAATTTATTTAATAATATAGTAATTTGAATTTGTAGTAACGGCAATTCAGAATTCGATAGGGATAAAATGAACAATGCATCATCTCTCGCTCAGTACAGCTTTTCGTACAAAAGCTCATTACTGTTAGTGTAGTATTTCTATGACTGAGACATACACATGTTAGCTATTGTTAATATTCGTTATTAAATATTATCTCAATCATTAACAGATGACAACACTGTCATTTCTGAGTGCTGCTACTTAACGACAATTTATTAGTGATTTTCGTGGGCCGAGCCGACACATTAGCCGCGTCGCTTGCATTATTCAGATAGTTTTTATTATCATGTTTCTATTGTATAGTAAGTCATCCATTCTTGTGGGATTACAATTACTTTGATAAGAAAGTGTTGTTTAATAATATCTAGGTAAAATGTGTCCAAAATCTAATATAGGTAACTGAAACTATCCGAAACTATCGGATAATCCGAAATAATTTAAGATTTATATCCATATCGAGATCTGAAATCTCATATCTGTAACATCCCAGCTTTAAACTACTGTTCTTAGGCTGACCGCACATTGGCTGCTATCGCTTAAGCAATTGGTAGATTGCGCGATTAAGTAGTGATAAACGCGACTGTCAGTCCCATCTGTACAGTTTCTCGACTTCTACGTAGTAGTACATGCGTCTATAGTCTATACTGACCCATGTGCGATCGATCGTGTCGCTCCAGCAGTTGTTATTTTGATAGAAATTAGACAGTGTTGTGCAACCCACCCAGAGAGGCAGACGTTGATAAAAGAAGTACGTAATTTGTGAAATGGAGAAATTAAATAAATCAGCTGCTTATACTACTGCTCTTAAGTTATAGGACGACAAGCTATACAGTTGTCGCTTACGCGTTAGTAATCAATGTGTGAACAGCCTTAGACGACTCTCTCGACGACTACTTGATGGCTATGGAAACTATTTATTGCAAAAGGTTAAAATCAGACTTCGTATACGGTCCAATTATCGCTATATTATCGCTAGTGGTTAATTGATCTCATTGACACTGTTGCGAATCTAACACGTAAGGTCCCTACGTAAGCGGACACAGGACTTGGATGTATATCCGTAGAGTAAAAGGTACATACGGGCTCGTGTCCTTTAAATTCGAAGCTACTCATTTTTGGTATATATTTCTCTCGACAGCAGCACCCACCTCATTCGTTATTCATCGAATACGCGACTCACAAAAAACACCCAACTAAGACGATCGTTAAGTAAATTAATACGAGTATAAAACATGATTAAAAAAATTACGCCGACAACCAAATAGGGGAGCTGGGAGATGGGGAGCATCCCTTGTGTATGAATGGATGCTTTCTTCAGTAAACACAATGTTTTGAATGCTCATTTCGAAATAAATTGCATTCCATTTTAGACTTTATTGATATGGTTTTAAGTGGTAGTTAGAATTATTGAATTGTATGAATAGGTTGTAACTGCGTATGCCAAGTTTACCTTCAAGTGCCATAAGTCGTAATGTCCCTCTACAGTTTAATATAACTTGCCGGGGGTAAAACAATGAAAATGTTAATGTAAGTTCCGCTAGATGTTTATTTTTAACTTCAACTGCTTCTTAATGGGGTAGTTTGCGTTATGCCCTATCTTCTAACTTGTTCGAAGACAATTCTCTATTGTTTATTGCCATTTTACTAGAAAAGAGGAATTCTTTGACTCACGTACAAAATGAAATTAATGATATTATATTTTTTGTTTCTATTATTTATATAATACTGTCGGCTTTTTAACTATTTGCTATTATATATTTAATTTTCTTGACCTATTTTCGCATAATGTTAAGGAAAATGAACTTTTAACGAATCAAAAACACTATAAAATCTTACCATTTCATGAAAAGTCGGATAACTTTAACAAATATAGTGACTCTATATAATATTATAAACTGTAAAAAAATTAAAGCAATATTATTTTTTATAAAGTTTGAACATTTCAAATTAAATTCTGAATACAATTTTTTCCTATACAACATATGCTATGATCCTGAAAATGATGTCTGTCAAAAATTAAGTTTATAGTTTGTGAAAAGAATTTTGAACTGTGATTAAATAAATAGTAAATTTATAGTGGAAAGTATTCGTTCTAAAATAATAAATTTGTTTGAATGACTACTTCTCACTGTTCATTTACATATTTTCGTCTTTCTTCTTAGAACCTGGATATCACAATGTATTTTTTAGTTTTTTTTGGCACTTTAAAGTAAAAGCTCAGTACCATATTCCAGTGCCAGGAGTGACAGAGACAGAACATATCTCCATTCTATTCCCACTACTTGAGTTTCAATGACTTATATTTTTTTTAATATTTTGAGTACTTTTTCGCAGTAGTATTCATAACTACTAAACCTATCTTTTAATTAGGTTGATAAGAACGAAGTATTGTGATGAGATTTATTTTTTCAATAATACATTGCATATTGCACTGTATATATTATTGCAACAAATTTGTACACACAAATAACTCTTATTACATAAGAAACTTCAGGACACATCAGCTATGCGCAATACACTTCCACAAAATTCAACAACTTTATTAGGGTAGATACAGAATTGCGTAACCGTCCTAAAATATGCGTAAAAATTTCTAAGGGTGTAAAATTTCAATCAGCCTCTTATACATATGCAAAACGCACTCCCTTGAGTGCGTTACGTATTATATGCGCATACATACATATGTAATGAGTATGAACGATATATCGTACTGTGACCAAGAACGGAGGCTTAATTGAGCAACTATTGAATGGAAATTCAAATAATAGTTTATTAATTTTAGTGCATTTCTATTGTAATATCAAATTTTCATTCTGTATCCCTAATGGGTTAGAGCAGATGGATAGAGGATGTATGGAATAATTCTCATTGTACATGTGTATTTGAGTAAAAAAAACACTGATTTTCTAGCTTTATTATTACAAAAATATTACGACTGAATTTAACCATACAAAATATTATACGATACTGTAATTATTATGCGACTTCAAAAAAAGAAAGAAGTTCTCAATTCGGTTGTATTTTCTTATGTTTGTTACATCAGAACCCCGTCATTTATAAACCGATTTTAAAAATTCTTCTTTCATTCAATAGGGTATACTTTCAGATTGGTCTCATTAAAATTTCACTGGTATTGGAGATTGAACTTCGAAGATACATCATATAACACCATATAACCATAACTAATAAAGCTAAATAGGCTTTATTTATGTTGACGATTCTCTTGTATGTCTTTACGTTCCAGAATTAGAAAAAAGGTTAATTGTAGACCTCTCTTAGATAATTATTTAGGACAAGGTCACTCAAAAGGGTGAAATAAAAAGAAAGGAAAAGATTAAACGAACTTAAAAAAAAACACTGAAAAGTACGGAAATCCTTTACTAATCCAAAGTCGAGTACAAAAATAAATTCATATGTTCTACACAAATTGGTGCAAAATCAAAGTGCAACAACAGAAAGCCCAAAGAAGAAGGCGAAAGAATGTATGTAAGAACCGTGAAGCTTGGCGCTGCGTCCTCTCTGACCACCCCGTTAGGGATACAGCTTGAAGATGTGTATGTAAGATAGTCATTTCGTACTTTTTATTGTTTTGTATTTTAAAATTCGTTTATTCTATATCAACTAACATAACATTTTGCTAACAACGCTCAGTCTCTGAATTATGAATGGAAATATACATTTAAAAACCTATAGAATAAAGAAAAATTCATAACTGAATAATTTATGATTATAAAAAAAATATTTTGCTTGTGAACGCTTCAAACCAAAACAGAGAATAATACTTATCATACTGTAATTCATAGGAGCAATATCACCACAAATGACATTTTTTACATATAAAATCTGTACCAGCCATTTCACATTCTCAAAGAAAATAAATATGCTTCGAAAGTAAAAATACAAAATATCTGATCGTATCTCCTTAAGTTCGGATATGGCCGAACGACAAACAAGAATACTATGGGACAGCAAAAGCCTAACCAAATATAAGTAAACCAAATAATGCAGAATTTTCGTCGATCCTATTCGATTCTATTCTCAATGTTTGCAAGGGAAGGAAAACTCGTCGCTCGATAGATCGACAGTGAATCTTTATATTGCTCCTAATCCTTTATGAAAAATACATTTAGGACAAGCTGGTGCCCGCAACTTCGTCCGCGTGAAAGTCGGTTTTATTACGCACCCTGTAACAGGCGAGCAGCGAATTTTAAAATATGTTTAAATGATGATTACTTTTCTCACTGTCATCTTACTTCAATGAAACAAAGTCTAAATGTTGCTCCAAGCTGAGCTTCATTTACATGTGAAAACCGCAAAGAAATCTGTTCGGTAGCTTTGAAGATTAGCGTGTACATACAGACAGACTAAAAAATAAAATACTTTTTGTATTCTGTTACTCTTTTTTATCACACTCGGTTTCTACTGCTTTATTATATGTAGAGATTTGATAAACATTATAACACTATTGACTTATTAACAGACTGATTCTATAACCTAATAAGAAAACTAAAGAATATTTGAGATATGTTTTTGACTGAAGGAATACACTGTGCAGTCACAGTTTATTTTATAATGAGAAAAAAATCGTTGTTATAATTTGCACATCTCTTAAAGGTTCAGAATACGTATATTCAGCATAACATCAGTCTGTAATTTTTTTTTATAAAAGAGGGTATAAACAAGTATGCGAGTCACCTGCTGGAAAGTAATCACCGCTGCCCATGGACACCCGCAACATCTGGGGAATCACGGGTATGTTGCCGACCTTTAGGGAAAGAGGGAAAGGAGGGGCAAAGGGGAGATGGGCCACAACACAACACAACAGCAATAGATACATACATACATACATACATACACATCCTCACGCTTTATCCCTAACGGGGTAGTCAGAGAGGACGAAGCACCAAGCGACGCGGTCTTTATATACCTCTTTCGCTTCCTCTAATCTCACCATCCTCCTCACACATTTTCGCATAGGTATTCGAGTGCTTTTGACATTTCCGTCGGCTAACACTGGTTATTTGATGTTCATAAGTCAGCCTTGGTCCTCCTTGGCTTCTTTTACCACTCGCTTTCGGTCTGTAGATTTTCTTTGTCAGTCTTTCATCGCTTATTCTTTTTATGTGCCCGAACTATCTAAGCATTCCTTTTTCATTTTTACAATAACGCTGTCGTGCAACCCTGTCGTACTGCGTATCTCTTCATTGTTTATTTTGTTAGGAATAGATGCTGTTTTCAATCTCAGACTAAATGTGTACTAAAGTCAGTAAATGAATAAATAAATATAAAATAAATAAATAAAAAATGAATGTCCTCCCCAATGTGATGTGAATTCGCGTTTTTTACGTTGGTTGAAAATAAATACCATAAATACCAATTGATATTCTAGACCCATGAAATAAACTCAGTCGGATACAATGGGATTGTCGATCTTCGATCGAAATCTTGTCGATTTCCAAGTAAAAAAAACAGGCTCAATACAGAAGCAAAAGGAAAGATTCTGTATTGAGCTTGTGGGTTGGAGAACCACCATTCGCTTTCCAACATCACTCGTTTATGCTTAGCGGTCATACTTATGTATATACCATGTTCTGTCGTTTTGGCTGTGTATAAAATTTAATTACAAAAACTCTGTTCCAATTTGTAGGCTGTAGATTTCATAAGAAAGCCAATATAATTGCCAATACAATATAATTGATATACATGTATATACATGTCTCACGCGTACTGAGTCTCGACCGAAGTCCAGATCAAATCTCTATTTCTCATTTGTCCTAATAATTTGAAACACTTGAACTTGGTTTACCGTCCTTTGATGTGTCTGCATTTTAGCAATTCATTAGCTTAGGGAGATCTTAAGAAAGACCTGAACCTCCAGTATAGTTTTTCCACTCAGGAATTCGAATATATACCTAAAACCTTAGCGCACTACAGACTGGTCTATATATGGATAACCTACGTAGGAACTGAAGTTTGTCTATAATATTAACGTGGTATAATTATACAGTGTACACGAGTTGTTAGCATACTACAGATATCACATCATAATCTCAACCCCATAGTCCGGGCTAGAAAAGAAGTCTACGATGTTACGGATTAAAGAGGTCTTTTGGGTCGTGGCTGATCGGAATAAGGGTTCCAGTCGTCCATCCATGCAACCTCGAGAAAGACGACAGCGCGTGTGGTCTGTTCTTTGGTGACACTCGGAGGTGCAGAGGAGATTCAGTGTTTCGGTACAGTGCAAGATGGACTCCGGTGCATTCTCGAGAAGAGATCCTAGTTCATCTTCAAAGACGCGCCAAGGACGAAGAATTATAAAAAATTATTAGTTACATAAAACTTGTATAGGTAGACAGATCAATGAAACTTTTATTATATGTATTTGCAACTTCCCTAATAAAAGAGGAAAACTTTCATTTCTTGTATGTTCATTACAACGATCTTGTAGTTCTTTTTAGTTTGTTTAATTCTAAAACTTTATTGAAATAAAAAATTTGCTCATAGAGTTGGAAGTTTGGAACAAATTCACTACCCAGCATATAATAGTCGACTAGTGAACCAACTCGTCGAAGGATTATACAAACTTTTGCCATCTTCTTACCCCAAGGGCACGAGAACAATGCAAATGGTAACATTTCTATTTCACACTGAACATTTTTTCGAATTTTCTTTTTAGTTTCTTAGGTATTTATTTTCTGCACAGTTTCGAGTGGCTAAATTTGTAAATCTAATGATAGAAAAATTCTTGCATTTATTTTATCGCCAGATTTATTCGTAACTGGAGCATTATTTGTTTTATGTAAGTCTTTAGTTGTCTAACTAAAGGTTCCCTTTTAGGTTTTTCATCATGTTTGTATGTCTGTTCGTGCATCGGTATATCACAGCTGATTGATTTCGCCATATCAACACGTACCGAGCCGTTTGGCACAGATACGTATACTGATTAACCAAAATCGGTAACTTAAAACAAGGAATTAAGACAGGGGTAGATATTTCGATCACAATGGTTTCATGTATTTTAATATTCCTTCTATTTTGTACGAAATATAATATAGCAAGTGTCCAAGACGTTCCCGTTCGGTTTTTTTATTTACTTTTATCAAAATATTTAACTGCATTTACTTTTTATAAAACAGTAGGTGAGGAAGATGATAATATAGTGATGAACGTTGGTACCTCGGCTGTGGAATGCCAGGCACGCCCTATATTGCGTTCACTTGTAATGCATTAACTGCATCCTACTATGAAAGTTTAATATGAGATCGCGTTTTAACTCCATAATTTAGAAGCCCGTTTGTGGCTAGTTCTTGTTTGAATTTTTAAAATGGTACTGCTCTTAATTTATTGGTTAGTAGTAGGAAGAAAACATTAAACGTTTGTATAATATTTTCATAACATCGATTGTGTGAGCCAAACTAAGTTCTTGGCTTGTACCGTGGTCTTCAACAAACTCAGCACGCAGTAACACTCAGACTGCAAGACAATATTAATTTTTTAAATTTTATATTGACCTGGCCATAAATTGACTGCAAAACCATAGGCTTAGAATTTTGAATACGATAGTCCGAAAAATATTTCAATTACGTTTGAATCTTCACTATAAAAGGCGAAATTCGACTATTAACAACCAGAGTAATGATGTCTGAGTTTCAACTCTGAGTCATTGTCAACCCTAAAGACAAGACGTTTTTTAAATCCTCAGGGTTCACAATGCACTTGTAATCATCCATGAGCCTCAGTTCACGTGCCATCAGATTTGTTTGCTCGTTTGCTTTCCCCGTGGCATAAAATTTGAAGGGATCTTAGGTAATACTAGGCGTTACACAAAAATGTTTAAAGATACAACTTATACACACAAGTTCATTATTTTTTGTGTCAGGGGCTTTTAATACTTTAATTTCATCGCCTGAAAGTCTAAAGAGAAACACGTAAATGTACTTCGTAACATTAGCATGAATTGATGGTCTTATTAGATATTAACAATGCTGAGTATCTAGTGATGTCAATTTAGGTCAGTCATCCAATTCAGCCAGTCAACACGCTAGCCACCTGGCATGACAAACGAAATATTTCACGTTTGCCATTAAAAAAGCGGCCATTTTAATCTAGGTCACATAGCAGCTGTTTTGGGGTATTTCTCGGAAAGCCTACTACTTATTGTTTGCAAGAAAGAAATGCAGAGGTGAAGAAATCAACTATTCGTGATTCCAATTTGAAGTTCTAATTTAACGTTCCGTTCCAATATTGGGAACAATTCTAGGTAAATAATAGCGTGTCCGATACGCATTAAGTTGAGGTTCTATGGCATTTTCGAACAGAGCGGAAGCAACATTTAAAAAACCTGTTATTTTTGTTTCTTTATAGGTTTAGATTACTAAATTACAACACTTATAAAAACCGGCCAAGAGCGAGTTGGACTCGTGCACTGATGGTTTCGTACCACCACACTATAATATATTTATGTTATATATTTACAAATAAAAGTGTTTCTTTCATTCAGCCTGGAATTCATAGTGAGCCTAATTCACACTAGGCTTTAATATTTATTATTTTGTCGTTTTACTTAAGAATTTATTGATATTATTTGTATTATATTATGATCAAACTCGGTTTTACAATGTGACAAAAAAAATAAAAAAACGTCGAAAAAAACATGATTTTCATATTATTTTTTTTGTACTTTGGGATATCCAGTATAACATCACACATTCTGTAAAAATTTCACCACAAGCACACTGGTTAAAAAATACAGCCCTATAAATGTAGGACAAACAGACAGACGGTAGGATGGGTTTATTTTACTTATATTAGTATCAGTAAGTGAAGAAAAAGCTTTGTACCCCTTTTTAAGCATTTTTCGTGCACGGAGGAGTGTGAGATTTGGAATGGTTAAAGTCTATATTATGGAGAAAAGGTGTAGAAAGATAAAATGTATATGTAATATGTGTTACGAATATATTAAATTAAATTAAATAAAACAGTGATTGGTTACCGTCATACCGCCAATGTCAAACACATGATAGTTTGTGGTCAAACAGTCGCACAGAGTACAAATTGTCACCAAAAAGTTTTAAAATGTTGCCAACAAATGATTACTGATGAATGACTGATGATGAATGAGTTTTGAGCTGTGAATTTTGTAATATGTGAGCTGTTTTATATCTATCGAGTGTAGTTCATGGGAAAAAAGCTTGTATGTAATATTTTTATTCGAATTTCCAAGGTTTTTTTTCCAACAATTGGTGGTTTTTTTATTTCTGGAAATACCCTTTATTAGTATTGATTTGAACCGAAATGTTCCGAGTTCGAATCACTAAAATTGTTATGCTAAATCTAAATCGTTACCACTTTAAATCAGAAATAGTTTTGTTATAATATTTTCATGATTTAATCACGCGTTAAAAACGGTAAACACGGCGGGGTAAAAAATCAGTGAGGTATGAGTGAGGTACCTTTAGTTAGGGGCGAAAAGGGCTTCCGAGTGCAATGACCTTTGGTCTGTAATAGAAACGATGGACTGGACCCGATAGATAGCATTGGTTCGACTATAATTTATTATTAATGTGAACATTTAACACTCATTTATGAATATTCAATTTAATCTGCCTTGTTTTTCTTATATTTTTTTACATTTTGGTCAAATTTAGTCCATAATAGATTCGTTGAGTGTGTACTCGTCTATCTGTCTGTCAGTACATAGAATTGTCTTGTTGTTTTACACCTCCTAAACTTAATTTTGTTAATTGGTAACCCAGAAACAAAAATAAACAATCGAATAATGAATATTTCAGATCCGAATTTAACTCTGTTTTTTTAACTCAACTTCACTTGTCAGAAATTGCTACGTAACTCTAAATTAATTATTTGACACGCTTTAAATCGCATTTTGTTATAAATTCGAACTTACGATGAAAGTTTGGTGATATTTTTTTCTATTTATTCTCAAAATAATTGATATTGATTTTGTGCTTGATTCTGTCTAATTAATCCTGAACTAAAATGGCTATTCTTTCCTTCATATTTGAAAATATGTAAACTTGATATTTATGTATTGTATAGACTCAAGTGTTAATTTGCAGAAATCTATTTCCTGGTATGAATTCTTATAAAATAGCAATTTTCCGCTTAAAATTCCAAAACTGGACACGTGTTTCGCCTCTCAATGAAGCATCCTCAGGATATTCCAGAAATCAGACTCGGTCAGCTAACCAGCACCGAATTAACGAGTGACTCATTTATTCCTGAGGATGCTTCATTGAGAGGCGAAACACGTGTAGATTATTAGTTTTGGAATCTTGAGCGAAAAATAGCTAAATATTGTAAGAAATATTTAAAAAAATGTCACCTGATATTTATGATTATTAAGAAATAGATTTCTTATTCGGTTTTGATCAAAACTTAGTTAAATAAGAAAAATAACATTCTAATTGTAATTATTTTATTAAACCATCAGACAAAAAGGCAAGTACGTGAAAAATTTTATTAAAGTACTTATGTTATACAAACATGAACACATTAGAGACAATTTATAGCTAAAAGCTCTGTGGTCTATAACAAGGTTACACTTCATAATTCACCTTTATAAACAAATACTGTAAAATGGCACGCCATTTGCGTTTTGGCATTTTAATCATAGGAGGGTAGTCAGAAATTAATGCAAAAATAGTAATAGAAGCGGCTATATTCCGCGGGTAGAATGATAAATATAGCTCATGGGATTACTGAAATTTATTTATAATGGATTCACGATTCTATAGAGCGAAAGTGAGTGGTAAAAGAGGCCAAGGAGGACCAAGGCTGACTTTTGAAGATTAAATAGCTAGAGTGTTAGTCGACGGAAATGTCAAAAGCACTCGCATACCTAGACGAAAATGTGTGAGGAGAATGATGAGATTTGAGGAAGCTAAAGAGGTATGTAAGGATCGCAACGCTTGGCGCTCCGTCGTCTCTGACTACCTCGTTGGGGATACGGCGTGAAGATATGTATGTATGTATGTGTATGGATTCACGATTTTTTAGAGATCCGTAGACAATACGACAAAAACGGAACCCTTCTAGTTTCTGTTACAGAAATATGTTTGTTACAATAAAAAATGTGAAAAAATTAACTACAAGTAACGTGTTATTTTCACATAACGTATACAAAATCTTTACCAAAAAATTTATCCATATATTAGTTTAATTTAATCATTTAATGTCTGTATTTTTGAATAACAATTATAAATGTACCAGTCAATGCACACCATCATCTGGTGTCAATCTAGGATATTCCCTGATCTATGAGAACCAGATGACGACTAGGGTCGTATCCAGTACACCCAGACCAGAGACAATCTAAAAAAGTTCATTGCGCCCTCGAGGTCATCATTTCTGTGTCCGTCTTATCTGTTCGTATATTTGTCACAGAAGATTTATTATCTCATCTATACTTACTGAGATGTTCGTTAGAGAAAAAAATGTGAAAAATTAACTGTAAGTAAGGTGTCATTTTCACATAATATACCAAAAAGTGTTTAAGATAAATTTCACCCTAATATCAATTTAATTATATTGTAGCACACAGATACAAATATGGTATTAGTATTACAATATATGTTAAGAGCCTCTCGTCTCCGCCTCATGCATGGTATGATTAATTCAGGTTGTTTATTTAAAAAACTATGTTGACAAATCTCACAGAACACAGACCATTGGGGTGTAATAACAGCATCTATTGCTGTCGTGTTTCGTTCGGGGAGAGTGCATACCCATCTCCCCCCTCTACCTTCATTCCCTAAAGGTGGGCAATGAGCCGTGATTCCCAGGATGTTGCGGGTGTCCATGGGCGGCAATGATCATTTTCCATGAGGTGACCCAGTTGCTCGTTTGCCCCCTCTTTTAGAAAAAAAAAACTGTTTTCGGTAACGCTGGAGGTACGTACACAAGTAGCCAGCCTTCTGAAGAAGAGACTGGTACGAGATGTTTTTTCTCATTAAATCTCTAGCAATGATCGTACTCGCCGTGTTCTCTTTTTTTAACAAAATACAAACTCAAAATTAAATCAATTTATTCAAGTAAACCTGACAAGATATTGTTGAACGTCGAATTTACCATCTGTTTGGGAAAAAAACTGCACTGAGAAAAAGGTTATCGATTATTTATTTATGTTACCGATGTCTGTTGTTAGGAATACTGGCACACAGTATCTAATTAAACTATTTTTGTTTTAATTTCACTTTATTCATAGGTACACACTCAACAGAGCACTTGACAGTTGGCTGGTTAGACCATGAACTTAGTATATACTTACGTATAGACGTACAAAGAGTGCGAATGAGAATATAATCTTTTATGATAGCGGCAAGAGTAGATAAGGAATAGCAAACGAAACGCTATTGTAAGTCGTTGTGAACGACAGGTCGTCACAAGTCGTCACATTATGGTTGACGCTTTTGACTTATTTTACTATTTTGTGTTATTCCTGTATTATTTCAAAGAAGTACTGTATTTTTAATAATGGTTACGTAATCTGTATGTTATTATGATTATATTACGTATCTAAACAATCAAAGAAATCATTCATTTCATAGGTGACATTGACAAATTAAAAATCGTCACGCGTCTACGAGCTCTATGTTCGCCGGTATACACTAAGTTTATGGGTTAGACAGGGACTGGATGAGAATCAGATGTACAAAAATAATGTATATAAGATGTATAATGTAATAGATTTAGTATGTATATATAAATACTAAACGCCGCTAAAACTTCGGTCAGGTATCATTTTGTCAACATCATTTCAAAAATCAATCATCAATTCAAAATTATATCTAGACTGCAACTTTGTATTCGACGAAATCACTTATTTTACAGTACAATTTACCAATTAATGTCGGTTTGAAAACAATTCAAAATCCCTTTTCTTTTAACCGAACTGCAACATGCTTTCTTCGGCTTCAAAACAAGTGCGTTTATATTGATTCTAATAACATGAAATGAGTACTAACATAAATATACAGCACCCTGCAGATATTTTGTATATAAACATTACGAAGAGTTCCAATATATTCCTGTAACCCCCAGCACCCGAAACAACTTGCAACTACCCTCATCTGACAACAGAGCATCGAACGTTTTCTTATATAATCAAGAACCACTTCTACGACATAAAGTTGTCATCATATTGTGAAAAAGCGCGTTATTAACAAAGTTATGAATTAAATTAATTTAGTCTAAAGGAAACGAAAAAAGTATGTAAGTACGCTGAAGCTTGGCGCTCCGTCTTCTCTGACTACCACGTTAGGGATACAGCGTGAAGATATGTATGTATGTAGTATTTTAATATTTCAGTATTTACTCTTGTGTATATCATATTTTTAAAGGTTTCATTAAATGTAAAAACCTACATCATATCTTTACACATGATTTTTTTTTTTATTTTATGTTCCCAATAACAAAGTGATGTTTTTTAACATCTTTTAAAATTAGATTTAACAATGTTCGTAATTTAATATCGACAATTTTCTTATTCATATGAATTGCATTTATTTGAAAAAAATTACTATTAATTGATTAGTATTTGAGCCAGAAACATCAGAACTATAAAACATAATTCCTAATAACAATTTTTAAACAATACATTAAGCGCTCTCTTAATTCTTTCTAGGTTATACACATTGCCGCTAACGCTTACGCTCTCTCCTGCTGCTAAGACGTCTCCCTGTCTTTGGAGGGGCCACGAGCGAAGGTTGTATAAATATTGGCGCCTCGCTTTAAGGCTAAGTGCCGCCTTTGTCTCGACAATAAAAGAATAACACTCATTTATGCGAACAATGTAACCACCACCTTAGTATTTTTCGTGGAAACTGTATGGAAAAGCTCTCAGCTCGCGATGAACGAAACGTATGTATTTTATCTTCGTTTGGGAAGATTACATTCCTTAGTTTTACTTACTTAGTTACTTTTACTTCCTTACATACT
Organism: Zeuzera pyrina; assembly: GCA_907165235.1. Classification (NCBI taxonomy): domain Eukaryota; kingdom Metazoa; phylum Arthropoda; class Insecta; order Lepidoptera; family Cossidae; genus Zeuzera; species Zeuzera pyrina. The sequence continues at coordinate 2,203,947 of OU015622.1, forward strand.
TTTTTCGCTTTCTCAAATCTCGTCATTCTTCTCACACATTTTGCCTAGGTATGCGAGTGCTTTTGACGTTTCCGTCGATTTTTTTTTTCTTAGATAAAGCTTCAAGATTTTCTTCGTTAGTCTTTCTGTAATCCAGGTGTATACTAAGGAAAGATCTGTTCAACGCAACGTGTTTGTTATTACTCACTCTTTTACGAAGTTGACACATATTTACGCTACATAGACTCATGTCATATACCTGTGATATGTATATATTCACACTACATTTCATCACTCGTTCTTTCTATGTGCCCGAACCATCTAAACATTATTTTCTTCATTTTTACAATAACACTGTGCAACCCTGTCATACTGCGTACCTCCTTATTGCTCATTTTGTCCGCAATGGTGACACAGTATATATTTCAATGAGACCGCATTTCTACTGCATTTATCTTATTTTCGGGCATGTCCAGGCCTCACTACCGTACATTCAGTCGGAACCAACACTGCATTGTGTATAGTGTATATATTATTTATACATGCATATTTATTGTACACACGTGTTACATAAAATATTATAAGAAAATTTGTATGTTACCGTACTTCTTCTCGATACTTCATAATGGTTGAATAATATTGCAGACTATGTAGTAGATATTATATTATAATTATTGCGACGTGTTTATGCCATGGCGCTGTCGTTCATATTTCATACCTTCTACTATATTAGCAAACTATTTATTATCTACGTGATATCATTGTAATCTCTGCAACGACGCGGACATGGAATTTGCCAATGTTTACATATTATAAGGTCGTGCAACGAGATTACAAAAACGTTGTGCCACCATATTAAGCTGGCATATTGTACAAAGGCGAGGCAAGAGATATCTTCCAGCAAACCTCACAAATTTATATACATTTTTAAGTATTTTTTTTATTTTCGTGATATTATTACCATTCATAATCACAGATATAATCACAGACATAATCAAGAACATAATTCACTGTCGTACTCATTATCATAAATGTTGCTGTAATTTAGACAAATATTAGGTATAACAACTAACAAAGTATGAAGCCAAAATTTTTCGTCCTCGTACTGCATGAAACATTGTTGTTATTATATTAACAAAAATTCCTTTAATTATGTGTTATTCATAAACTATAGCATAAAGGTGGTTACAATATTTTTTCCAACTGACTCATGCACCCTTTTATACTGATAGTTAAGTTATTGGCGACTCGTACGATCGTACCAATGTTCATAATTTGAGAGATAATACCTCCTTCGTAGACTTTGTTAACACCGCTGTAGATTGTTATCAAAGAATAATACTTTAGACGCGCCTTCAACTTTTCTTGTAAATTGTAAAAGCCGTATTATAAGCAAATAAAACATATTTAGTTATCACTGTCTAGTTCCGCTTTGACATATTTTTTGACGTTAAAATGTAATTCAACTGCAACTTAATGCTTTAGCCACCTCAAATGGGGAACTGTGAAGATACATAACATCTAAGTAGACCACCGTATGTATAAGCCCATCCATGTGTATAATTAGTTAGTTAGATATGTGTGTATGTTGATTTTTTAAATGTTAGTGTACTTTTTCTATTGCTATTGACCCATTATATTGAGTTAACATTTGTATATTTTGTATGCTAACTTGTTAGCGAAATGTGTGTTACTTATATCATTTGTACCATCTCCGTTTTATATACCACATTTCTTACGAATAAAGAATTATTATTATTATATATTTCTGCGTACAGAAATATGTAGTTAGAGGTATGTAAGTGTTCCTATTCAAAAATGTACTCTTAATATGTTTAGTGGCTAATTTTATCTACTCCATCAGATATTACATAATGTACACGTTTAGTGTGAGAGTGTTGATATAAATGCCACATATGGTATAACTTACACAAACAATATGCACAAACATAACAAAATTCTGTGACGCATCTGTTTTTAATTCTTGCGTCATCTTTGCCGCACGACTTCTTAGAACAGAAATATCCTGCTATAAAAATAGGAGTGACCATTTTCTCACATAACGTTTGAACGAGTTAAAGTTAACTGTCGAATAAACTTAACATGTTTATGTGATGGCACGTGAATAAAAGGTTCTGTTTGACATTTGTTGGCTGATTTCTTTGAATTTTGCAAAAGAACTGTGATCGTTTGAGTTTCCGGGAACATTTTTGTAATATGATTGTTGCAAGATTGTTTATGATATTAAAATTTTATATATAATAAAAGTCCACGCAATCCAAACCAATCTTATTAATTATTGCGCGGTAAAAAATAATTCTCTTGTAGGGAAGTGAAGGTAACATAATGTTTTTGCAAGAATTACTTTGTTATATTTTATATTGTATTGACTTTCAATGTATCTTTATGGAAATACGTTTCGTTTATTGGTTATTACCAATTTATTCATTACATGTATATAGTATGTATACACATAGTGTTGCCAAAAATGCTTATAAGGAAAGGTTTTTTTACAGAACATACTATAAACATTTAATAAACATTTTATTTAATAAACGTTACAAACTTAAGTTCATATTAAAAGCTAAGTTATTATTTATATTAACAAAAAGTACATACATACGTTAATATTTAAAAACTTAAAACTACACATTATCTTAAATAATAGACTTCCTCAAAGTTGCCGCTTAGAAAGCTGTCATTGCTTAAGGTAAGGTAAGCAGACTGGCAGCATTGCCTCTTTGAATAGCCAAACTGATTCGTTGGTGGAAGAAGCTGCCAGCCCGGCGATCTCCCGAAGCCTCGACCAGTCTCTTACAAATATCAGAAACCAGTCGATGGGCTTCGGGGCCCCAGGGACCCAAAGTTTCGACTGCAAAGGGCGTAAATATGAAACTCTCAGAGAGAGTCGCATACTTACGCCGCTTTAAGTTCTCGGCTGTGCTAGCCGCGGCACCTGCTGACTTGGAAGTCGCCGGCACATGGGAAACAGCAAGTGTATCGACACAAATAGCATCCCACACCAGCGATCTTCCAATTTTCCAAGGAATGAGTGTCAAACCATCCGTTTCAATGTCATAAGTATATTTAACAAATGACAGGTTGACAATATGAGAATGACAGGTTCCAAATTCAAATGTAATATTATTGTTTTTTTTTTATTGTAACAGTATTTATGGCCAGACTGTATATATAAGCTTTTTTCTTTTATTTTTAAAATAAAATTTACATATTTAAAAATAAATATTATCCTAAATAATAAACTTCCTCAAAGAGCTGTCAGTCCGACGGCCTCCCGATACCTAGAAATATTAGAAACTAGTCGGTGGGCTTCGTGTCCCAAAGTTTAAGCTTAATTATAACTTTAATTTCTCCAAAATTCTTCATTAAGATCGACACGTGTTTCATTTCTCAAGGAAAAATTTTCTGGAATGGAATGTCAATTAGTTACTTTCCCACCAATTTGAGAAAACGTAACGGAAAATAAATGTAAATTAATTATAACATTATCTATGTAATTACTACATACATATATATCTTCACGCTGTATCCCTAACGGGGTAGACAGAGAGGGCGGAGTGCCAAACGTCGCGGTTCTTACATACCACTTTCACTTCCTCAAATCTCATCATTCTCCTCACACATTTTCGCCTAGATATGCGAGTTTTTTTGACATTTCCGACTGCTAACACTCTGGCTATTTGATGTTCATAAGTCGTTCGTCTTCCTTGGCTTCTTTTACCACTCACTTTTGCTCTATAGATTTTCTTCGTCAGTCTTTCATCGCTCATTTTTTCCATGTAATCGAACCATCTTAGCATTCCTTTCTTCATTTTTACAATAACACTGTCGTGCAATTAATTTTAATTAATTATATATTTACGTTGAAATTCAAAAGGCTTCTAAAAATGAATCAAACGTATAATTATACATGATAAAGCGTTTAAAAAAAATATTCATTTAACTAATAACACTAGAGCAAAGGGCCATCAACCTCAAGTGGGAGTTAGAAGTGTAGGGAGACATCGGGGGGGTAGTTAAAACAAAACGAACCCTTTCGTATACAATTCGTACAGGAATTATCGGTTGCACCAATAATGAAACGGGGAAGTGCCTTTTTATCGGTGCTTGATTCTGTTGGCCATTTTTAAACAAGGAGAGATTGATTTAATTTAATGAATCTCATTCATTGAGTTATATCAACTCCTCTAACAAAGTGTTCAATTTAATGTTACAAAAATATAGATATGCCGAAAAAACAATTCCTTTAAGCACCTAATAAGTAAGTTATTCTTTAATTTAAATTGCTAAAGTTACATACACATACATATTATCTTCACGCTATATCCCTAACGGGGTAGTCAGAGGGGAAGGAGCACCAAGTACCGCGGTCCTTACATACTTCTTTCGCCTCTTCGAGTCTAATCATTCTCCTCACACGTTTTCGCCTAAGTATGCGGGTGCTTTTGACATTTCCGTTAGCTAACATTAATTAAAAATGCAAAAGGTATAACATACCTTTTGCATATTATGTTCATAAGTAAATCCTTTTTTGGTATTGGCGTCCGATTTTTTTATAATTTTTAAAAAAAAGATCTAAACAAGAACAAAGACTATGGAGAAGTGATAAAGCCTTCAAGTTATTACCATTTCTAGTTGATGCGCAGTGAAATTTGAAAATTAAATTTCCAAAGTTAAACGGGTTTTTATAATATATTCCGTTCAGAAACATTGTTTGATTTGGTGAGTATATTTAAAAAAATTATTTTTACAAAATGAAATAAAAACTATTGATAAACTTATATACTGTTTTTTTTAATAATGTTTAAGAATAGTAGGTACTTGTTTGCTTTATTTAGTTTTAAATAGTTATTTCCGTATATTTTTTAGTAAATATATGAATATTTAACAAACGAATAAAAAAATGTATACTATTACAGAATTTTTGGATTCACCATATATTAAAACTGTAACTTTGATTAAATCAGAAATACACTACGGGATTGATAATTTCATAGAAGAGAAAAATGTCTCTGCACATGCATTCATTATCATCCTTAGTTAATTATTATTATTAAAAACCAAAAAAAAATACTTGTATTTTACTTTCTGTGTATTATAAACGTATATATGATTACGAAATAAGAATGGAAGAAAAATAATTATGTAAAGACCGCGAAGCATGGGGCTCCGTCCACTCTGACTACCCCCGTTAGGGATACAGCGTGAAGATATGAATATTAATTACTATACTCCAAAAGACACTTTTGAGGGTTGTTCATTGTTTAGTAATATATTACTTAAAAGGCAACTACGCCCACAGTTCTCCGCCAATCCGCTCACGAATATTCAACGTCTGAACGCGATGTGACCATACAGATTCAAGTATTGCGACGAGCGCTAGATTTTGACATGATTGTGTGAATTATAAAAATACTCAATACTATAAAGTTAAGTTAAAGTCTATAAAGTTGCTGATCTGTGAGCCATACCGTATACAGCCTTTCCCAAAGTGGGCGATAACGCCCCCTTGTGGGCGCTGCAGGCCTAAAGGGGGGCGGTAAGAGACCCAGAAAAAAAATGGGGGCGTTGTGTAGAGGCCAGGGTGTGATTTGTAATTTCATTTAGCTAGGAGGCATCTTAGACAACGACTGCATGACTCAAAGTGGGCAGTAGACAAAATAAGTTTGGGAACCTAGACCGTATACGGATGTAATGGAGGGAGTGTGCAGCAAACTGAAAGACGTATGAACATAGCGCTAGCTAATTGTTGACGCAATATTTCCTTAATTTCATAGTACGATTTCATTAATATGTAAGTATCGGTAAAATCAGTGTCTGAGACATTGAGATTACAATAATATCAAGTATATAGTTAGCATAAATAGTTTGGAAAAATAGTAAATATCATAATGGCGTTAACATGTCGAATGCGTAGTATATTGGTATATACTATGTAATAAATTCCGCAGTATTTTATTATAATCATGCAAGCACAGAGGAAATATTGCAACAAATAGTGTTTGGTATTGTCAGGCATTACTAATCGCCAACTGCTAAACAAAGTTTATAGTGGAGCTTTCTTGTATATGAAAGGAAATGAAAATTCTCCTTCGATTGTTTTGTACTTCCAGACAACTGTGCGACCCTAAACTTAAAGCTAAGCTTTTAAGCTAGATACCACATTATAGAATGGACTGAGACAGCTCCCAGCAACACCCGGACTGCAAAACATAAAAGCTAGTTTCTTAAATAGACTTGACTTGAGATCGAACCCGGGACTCCGGCTTGGAATGCAGTTGCTCTGCCACCGCGTCAACGGGCCAGTCAAAATTTGCACCTTATTTTCAATGTTCTTGATGCGCAGCAGTTTTGACGCATATTCTAGAAAAAAGGTGAGAAGTAACGTGAGAAAAAGTAACAAAGTAAGTAACGTGTTATACGTTTTTGAATTCGTGGTGTAAAGCGTTTTATTCGACACCCGACACAATGATTCCAAAAATAATTTGTTTTTTGGGTTTTATAGTTCAAAAAGAAAAAATGAAACGCTTATAGAATTACTTCATTGTCGATGTGCTCTGCTTTCCGACCAGTCATGACCCTTCATCTCAAGAACGATTGTCACTTCCCTGATTCTAACACATTGATCACTACGGGTATTTTTCCATCAGTACAGAAGTTGGTTAAGGCGATACCTAAACATAAAACAGGCAATGAAAATCTAGTCTCCAATTACAGATCTAATTCTATTCTGTTGTTTCAGCTTAGCTTGTTGAGACTCTCATCTGTAAATACATACAACAATTTTTACAAAATTATTGACAAATCATCAGTGTGAGTACCGCAGCGATTGAGCAATACAACCGTCAATACAAGCACTCGAGGTGGGTGGATAAAATGGTTCAATAGGTACTTTTCTTTAGAAGAAGCCGCTCCAAACATCTACGGTCACCCCTGAGATGATCCGAATCCTTGTTAGTTGCAGCTCCTCTTCTCTCTATTCCTACTGTATTTAGCGGCCTTCGATTTTAGTGGACGTTGCGTAGAAGAAAAGGTCACAGTGACCAGCGCGGCGCGGTTAAGTAGACCGATTGTATAGCGACGGTGTCAGAGGTCATAGACTACTCATAAAAACAAGTAGCAAAATGAAGCAGCAGAAAATGACAGATACTATAACAATTGCGGGTATATATAAATAATTATTTTTAAGAATATAGGCATTTGGCCGTAACAATCAGCATGATTTTGTGGAAGCTCGATCGTTCAAAAAATAACGTACGTGGATACTTTGATCAAAGATTTCGATAACCAAAAGCGAGTAGATTGTATTTATATAATTTATACTGACTTTCAAAGCTTTCGATAAAGTTTCACATATTTCATCCGCACGCGTCAAATTAATTACATTTAATCACATAAATATTACGTGACATAAATCACGCAAATTCTCAGCGGTAGGCCGACACAAAATATGTTCGTAATATACATTATATTGCTCTATAATTATATACATTAAACATGAAATTTAATAGTAAGGAAGGAAGGTTCAAGAAAAAAAAATGTTCTTAAGGAAGACTAAGACTGACTTATGAAAATCAAATAGCCAGTGCTAAGCATTATTAAAAAACATTCGTATATCAAGTTGAGCGTGTGAGGAGAATGATAAGATTTGAGGAGGCGAAAGAATTAACCTGTTAGAGATACAGCATGAGAATACGTATGAAATTCAATTGGCTCTTTTATTATAATATCCTCTCGACAGAAGCGCAAAGCTTAGCTTGTATTTTTTTAACAATTTTAAATGTCGATACAATCTTAAAGTATTCTTTTCAAAAATTATTAAACCTTTACTAATTAATCGTTCACAACCGTATTGTCTGACCACAAGCTCTGAGAATTGAATTAAAATTTCAATACAGAAAGCGGAATAGATTATCCGACTCTATTGAGGAGACTAGATGTATTAGGTCATGCATTGTACAGACGTCGCAAACTCAAACGGCCTCTCTTTGTAATACTGTGACCTGATTCCAGTTGGTCCTTTGCGATGCTGGCGCTGTTCGAATGTGACTCTACTATGAAATAAACTGAGCTGTTTCTAAGATTTTGTATCTTAATTAACTTATGTGATTGTCCGTCCATGTGTTCTGGTGAATAAAACGAAATTCCTACATTTTTAACAGACTTCAAAAGGAAGAGGTTTTCAATTGGTCTCATTTATTTTTTTATCTATGTTCATGCACAAATAAAGAACTAGATTCACAATCTCCTATAAAATTTTAACAAACTATTGTCCGAATTGACGTACATATTTTTAATATCGTATAGTATTATCGGCAATATTGTATTAATCTAAAGTAGACCTTAGTGTCGAACCATAAGGTTATAAACGCTCGTAAACAATTCTTGTATGACATTGAAACGAAGTTTGTTAAAAAAAAATTTAAAATGCAATCTTACGTCTCGTGCATAAAATATAATTCAAATAATCTATTTGCGTTGCTATGTTGCTACGTTGATTGGTTACGTGAAAGTGACAAGGGTAAGACAAATATTGTAAGGCAATATTTAAAAATATGATTACGAATTTAATAATAAAGAGCGATGTAACGCTGTTATTATAATGAAATAATGAACACGTAAATAATATTATTTATTTCTTAACCGAAAATAAGAACGCTCGTCTTTTTTTAGCGTTCTAGATGTGTTATTTTTGCAATTTTTGAATGAGCACTTTGACATGTTCGCTGTTAGCGTTTTCGAATACCATTAAAACAAAAGTGCGCTCAAATACTCATTTGAGCGCACATTTGGTTCGGACATTTTTGGAGCGTTGGTCTCGTTTAAAGTTCACTGATATTGGAGCTTGGATTTCTAAGATACACTGAATAATCGTAACGGCTTATAAGAGTTTATTTATATTGATGATTCTTTTGTATATCCGTTCCGGAATTTGAAAAGTTAGTTGTATAGCTGCCCTAGATATTTATTTAGGCCAAGGTTATTCAAAGACAGAAAAAAAAATTGAACAGATCACAATTTTCTTCCGTTTAAATTTTTCTTTAAAATGTTTTTACAGATCACAAATTCAGGGCGTATTTATCTCCCTTTAGAGAAATATATATGTATATGTAAGCTAGATGGCGTTAATATTTCGTATATGTTTACTGCATCTAATTTCAGAAATTTTCCCCACATTCATACAGCTTGTTCGTGGACAACACGTAAGCAATGCGCTAATTATATTACACACGTATTTCATTCAACATTTCTCCACTGTTTTGATTTTATTTTACGGAACGGAACCCTCTGTAGACTAGTCCAATTCACACTTCATCAATTTTGAGAGTTTATTTCGATCAACTACAAAAATAATATAACATCGAACTTGAAGTTGAATGAATCAGTTTATAGCACACACACGTAAATGCAAAAATAATGTATATCACTACAAAAAAATAAATATTTATACTTGCTTAGCTATCAATAGGAGTGAGCTACATGCAAATGTTCATATTGTTATTATACCTCAAGTCGCTCGATAAAATTAATCTTGTAATATATTTCGCAAGATAAAAAATATTTTTACTTTTGAGCGCAAGAATATTGAAAGTGACCGTTGAGATGCAGTTCGCCCACATTCAAGACGCCATAACAGGCAAAAGTGAAACTATAAATAACATTACATTAATACATTGTGATAAAACCAAACATAAGGATGTATTTTATGTCTGACGAAGAATATGGAAACAAAGAGTGAAGAACGGATGACGAAGTAATTTTCGGACAACTAGCTTTAGCTCACAACATCGTCAGAATGCATTTATGCGCGATAATTTCGTCTACCCTCATGTGTCTACAATATAAAGAAAATTTATTGGAAAACTAAAAAAAATCTTTTAGTTACAACAGCGCTACTTAAGTGATCCAACTACAGCTAAGAACCATCCAGGTGACCCCATAAGTGCAAAAAGGAAATCATCAAAATCAGTCTACCCGTTTACGATAAGAAGAATTACGAACATATGCACACCGGAATATTATATATAAAGATAGTTACCAAAGTATTTAGTAAATAAATAGATATATAAATCTAGGGTTACAATGATCAAGTCGTAACCTAGAAAAAATACTTTAGTGGGTTTTACAAAAGTTTTACTAAACTTGCGGGTTAATTTTGGACTAACACACGGAAATTGTTGATTTCACTAAACTTAAAATGTGGAAATATTTACAAAACTGTTTTGTGTAATTAACAAATTTGTTAGCAATATTAACTGAAGTAACTCCGTTGCATCGAAAATACTCTCAAACTAAACTCTTTAGTTAAAACATAAAATTTTGTGAACTTTATTGTGTTAGAAGCTGTAAATTCACTATTTGTGGGCGTCCAAGCAAAAAGGGTCCAGTAGTGAGGTACTGAGTTAAGACCAGATTCAGAATTTTGATTAATCAATTAATAATAAGGATTAAAAAAATATTCAAAAAGTGGCTTTCATTTTTTTGTTAGACATTTAAAGTTCAATCTCTGAAAAAATTTGTTTTGAGAAAAGGCATTTTTAAAGTTTGAATGAAAAAAAACACACTTCTACTTGTTTGTTTCTACTTAGAAATATCATTTAAAGTCATTTACTATATGGACTTGTAGATAATTGAGCATTCATTAATAATCAATTAAAATCGCGAAATGACATTTTTCACCCAACTTTACAAAACTGCGTATATTTTGGAAACTAAATGCCGACCACTGGACCTCATTTGCATGGACGCCCACACTTTTATCTTGAAAATTAAACATTCGTGATATTGTAAAAATATTTGATGCTGTAGTAAATTTTGGTTGGTTTTACGAATCAACAGACCAACTCTCGGAATTCAACTGAAGTATTTTTCAGTGATACTCTAAATATGACAAAATCACCACCCGTGTTTATCTGTGTATTTACTTATTTTATACATATTATACTATAGCTATCTTTTACATTTCTAATTGGATTTCAATATTATTTTCGCCATCATTTAGTACACTGGTTCCCAAACTTATTTTGTCTACTGAGTCGAGAGCTCATGCAGTCGTTGTCTAAGATGCCTCCTAGCTAAATGAAATTACAAATCACCCCCCAGGCCTCTACACAACGCCCCCGTTTTTTTTCTGGGTCTCTTACCGCCCCCCTTCAGGCCTGCAGCGCCCACAAGGGGGCGTTATCGCCCACATTCAAAGAACACAGTTCACATGTTATACACATTAATATTTATTGCATAAAAATTTCGTAATGAAGTCGTCATAGGAAATCACAACCGAAATTGCTTTGTTAAGAATGTCAAAAGCACTTGTACATCTTGCCGAAAATATATGAAATTATTGATGCAGTTTAAGAGGGCGAAATAAATGTGTATGAATCTGGATATTTAGTGTCCATCGTTTCTGTGTGTATAATGAATTGAAACCTAAATTGCTATTATCCATTTGCAGTAATGAATGTGTGTGTTAAATAATTACACAAGGTCTCTGTCCTCGTCTACCTCTTTGGCATCTTCAGTCAAAATTCTTCATAGATCTACGTCCAAGAGCGCCTGTGTCTATGTAACGTGAAACTGATGTAACCAACAAATAAAACTTACTTTTATTAACGAGGTACTCAAACTAGAAAACAGGCAATCCTATATAACATTGAGTATCAACTAGGTATGAACCCTTGAAAAATAAGTGCTCTAAACGATAACACTGATTGTTTAACCCATAAACTTACAATAATTATACGTAACAGGCTATTATGAATATAATACAGTGTTCTAGGAGTGCTATCAGTCACATCCAGAATTTAAAACTATTTAAAAAAATTCCGTTACATAAATTGACTAGGCTTGAAATCAAACCTAGGACACTGAGTTCGAATAGCACATGTAATAACCACCGCTTCAAAAAGTCAATCACTAAAAAGATATATATAGTAAGTAAAATAACTAAACATGTTAAACGTTAATCATCCTAAACTATATGCAAGGTTAAATGCGTCATATTAATTTCTATTATGTTTCATCAGTCTCTTAATATTATCGATGATCTTGTACTTGATTGATGACACTACCCTTCCCTGGTCAAGAAATAGCCGTAACTAAAGCAGCGATCGTTTATTAATTAACTACAAATGTAACGTACCGATGAGCCGTACTTAATTGAACTATAAATCATAGCTTCACTCTCTGGCACTTTCACACTTTGTGCAACTTCGGAATATGAAGAGTACCTAGCTGCTGAATCAGTACTTGGTAGCTTTCTACCATGCTTGCATATTTCGCTGCGTTTCAAAAGGACATAAATCCTTAGAGAAATCAATCAAAACATTAACTTTAAGTCGGAGTCATAAAGTCGATTTTCACAGGTGTATCCCAAGGGAACATACTCAGTCCGCAACTGTACGAAGTGTAGCAACTGAACCGTAATCTTAAGATGATTTATGATATGTTATACGTCTGACATTTACGAGTTAACAGCCGTGCTGGGGAGGCCTTTTAATCAACTATGCTAATGTTAGGTGTTGATCCTTCGGTTCCCGCGGTAGGTCCCGCTAAGCCTAATGTCAATATTAGGTCCTAATTGAATCTCCAAATGTGAGCAAAGTTTAATTAAGGTCTCGTGTAGCGACATAATCGATGGGTGTATGATATAACTAAACATTTTCATTTATTTACAATTATAATATAAGGTAAACATAAATTTTAATGTCACATCGAGTCGACGTGTAAATGTAATTGTGAAGTATTAAATTGTGGTCGCATTGTGTTATGTGTGGATGAGTGTCTCGTTCTTTTGCTACAAATGTGTGCGTTGTAATGGTGGGTTTACATGACGTCCCTCTTTAACTCGTTTTTTTTTTGCGTTAACAATTTAACAATTGTTTTATTACACTTTTTTTTAATTTATACAATAAAACAGACCAATAATGCCATGATATTTATTAAAAATCGTAAATGCAAAACTTTCATTATCAATACAAATGTCTTACTCTACATGCATACGTTTATAAAAGTATAAAAGCCAAATAAAAATCAGTCAATATCACATATTTATAATAAAAAAATTACGTATATTCCATGACAAAATATGATGATGATGATGACATGATGTAAGTTAATTGGTCTATATTCCGATATTTAATTTTAAGTTATACATATACATATACAATTATACATATATACTGTAACTTATAGTGAATTATAAATGAAATACTAGAATTGTATATACTTACATAAAAAGTGAGGTATAAATTTAGAGTATAAATAACTAAACTAATTTATAACTGTAAATAAAAAACAAAAAGGATATTTTATTTACTTATTTCAAAAAAAAGATATTTTATTTTTTTATATTTGTAAAATTGTTTCCTTAGTGGAATGGAACGTATTTATTTTGAAATTCAAATTGAAACTATTTATTGCCAGTATTTAAGACTTGAGATATTTGTAACTGGAATACTCATAAGCTCATAACAAATTAGTAATATTGTTTAGTGAGTCATATAACCCAAAACTTGAATTCGAATATTTTATCAATAATCGTCATAATCATTGTTGTCATTAGTAATCCACTCTTCCACTTTTTTGTTTGTATACTGGTAAAGGCAATACTTGTATAATGAGATTCAAGTCTTGCAATCAATATTTCAACTACTATATTCTCTAATACGATTACGTACAAAGCGTAAAAATATCCAAAAATTTTGTAAACTACGCACGTACTGTTCCAATGCAAAAATGTTTTTACGTCCAGATAAAAACAATTTTTATGAGAGGTCAACATAATCTCGGCCAATAAGGGAATTTGTTTTAAAATTTAACCATAATTTAGATATCAAACTCTAAGCATCTCACGTGCGATCTATATTACCGTTTTAGGGTTCATTAAGGTATCCCTTATATTTTTAGAGTAATAGAAAAATTAGTAATCATTCTTTTACTATCAAATAATATTGTTTTGATTGATTGATCGTCATTTTTAAAGAAGATTAAATAATTCTAAAACGATCATCCTTTCATCTGCATATTGACTGGCTTTTTAATTGTATTTAAACTTGTATTATAATTAAAGATGTTAAAACAATTATACCGGATTGAATTACTTGACCATTCTTTTTGATGCAGTTATTTGTATAGGTAATGGTTCTACCATAATTTATTGGAGGTTAGACGTATCAAATGTCTAACATCCAATAAATTTCGGGTCGTGCTGCATAAATGGTTGCTTACTAAATGTTACTTAAGTACTTAAGTGATAAATATTGACATTTAAATTTTGTTATTCTTCTGTGTTTATTATTATTATTATTATTTTCTTTATAAAGTTTACATGCCAATAATTTGGTAAATGTGTGAGGAATAAATCTACTTATGTATGTTATCATTTAAAAACTTTGTCAAACTACATGTTACGCAAATAAATATTTGAATTTGAATTTGAATAAGCAGATATTTACAATAAACCTCATTACAAGATATCACCTATTATTCTTCTATTAAATGTAGACTAATACATGTCAGGTTACGCCAAAAAAATATAACTTTTATTTTCTTGATTCAAATTCTGTTTTATATGTAAGTGCTGCAACAAACAAAAAATAAACGAATTAAATAAAAAAATCAAAAAGTGTAGTATTATTTCTAAAACACAATCTACTTAAATACATTTTTTTTCTAGATTTAATTCTAAAGAGATTTACTTATATTTCAATCTCATGGTCAGTCAAAAATATAAATCTTAATGCTCGGTATAAATGAATATAAATTAAAGTGGATTGAACTGTAATTCAAAATGAGTTCGTGCTAATGATAAGCCACCCAAACGTTTGAAATGCATAAACCTATACCTATTAGCATTAATTCATATCTGCAGATGTCTTGGGGTCACTTTGCTTGTTGGGGTTCACTAATAGTTATCTCACTCTATTATTAATTACGTCCAACGACGAAAATTTCAAGGCAAGAAATCCTTGCCATGAAGCTTAATGCCGAATGAAATGGGTCTGTGTTGGACCTCTGAATGACTTGTTTTTGTGTTGGCGCCTGTTAGAAGATGAAGGAGATATAATTTTTTTATTTCACAATACACACTACATAATTCAATAATTGTTTAATTATTCGGTTTTATTGTATCAGTATTATCTAAGGCTAGACTTCAATCAGCTAGCAATCTGTCATGAATTTGGTCGGAACGAATGAATTTGAACATAGGCTTGATATCTTCCTTTGATTTCCTCTAATTCTTTCTTTCCTCTAATGCTTCTATTATACCTTTTACGATGTATTATTCACTATTATATTAAACGAGCAATATTTGTATACATATTTTATTTTGCTTTCTCGAAAACGGCTCAAGCGATTTCGACGAAATTTACAATATAGGAGTTTAGGAGGGCGAGAAGTCGATCTAGCTAAGTCTCCTTTCTGGGAAAAATCGCTCTCTTCGTTTTCAACCTACTTAAACTTCTGAACTCTAAACTTTTTTAATTTCGCAGCAGAGTTTACCTTCTCAACAGCACAGTGGCTGAGTGTAGGTGTACCACGCCAAAACGCACGGGTTCGAAACCAGCAATGTGGTCAGAACTTTTGTTTTTTTTTTAATGTTTTGAAATAATATGTCTAAGTTCAGTTTGCAATAAGTATCTATTAAAAACACATATCACTTCAATAGTGTACGTATGATAAGGAAATAAAATGTAAAAGTATGATAAAAGAATAGACTTCATAACTTCCTAAACAGGAAAGAAGTACGGCAAATAAAATCAGATGAAATGTAGATGTGTGGGTGCTGTTATTGCAATTTGCAACAGAGTTAACCTTCTCAATAGCACAGTGGCTAGTGTCGGTCTACCATGCTGAAGTGCACGGGTTCCAATTCTGCAATGTGGTCAAAGTTTCTTTTTTTTTTATAAATCACCGAGTAAAGCTCGGTCGTCCAGATATTGTGTATTAACTGAACACATCTTATCGAGGATGTAGTTTTGAAATTTCTTTTCTGTGTTTATAAATCCATTGTTTTCAGATTTAAGACACTTATTTATTTTTTATTTTTTATATATATTTATTTACTTATTTAACTGTAACAAGGTTGTTTCAGTTAAATAAGTAACTATTAAAGTTCATAAAAAAATAAAGAAAAAATTAAACCGCCTTCAAAACTGTCAAATTTAATTATATACATAGGCATTTGTATTGTATTTATAGTTATTTTTTACATGAATTTTGATTAGTAAAGGAAAGTTATTTTGTATTTTTCAGTGTCTTCTTTTTTTCCTAAAAATTCCTAAAAAAGGCTTGTTTTCCTAAAAATGATTATTTCTCCCTTTTGAGTTACTCTGGTCTAAATAAATATCTAGGGCAGGTCTACAATTTACTTCTTTCTAATTTTGGAGCGCAATGACGTACAAGAGAATCATCAATATAAATAAAGCTTTTGAGCAGTTATTTGGTGTATCTTCGAAGTCCACGCTCCAATACTGGTGAAATTTCAATGGAACCACTTCGAAAGTATACTCTTTCAAACAGAAAAAGATTTTTTAAATAGGTCGACAATTGACGAAGTTATCGTTGAACACACATAAAAAAACATACATACAGACAAACATAGAACCACCTACTTTTTTTTAAATTAGTTGAAAATGATCCAGCCTAAATATGATAATTAAATTGCTGTCATTTTCTTCAAATTCAAGTCTACGTTTGGTTGATCAATTAACAGTCAAATCAGTTATATTAAAATTTCGCATTGTTAATCTTCCTTTAAAGTTATCAAATTAAACAAAGGAGTGAAATGAAATTGTATTTTTATAGTATATCCAATTTAAATGAACCGTAAGACGCAGTGTAGAATGGCCCCCACACGATGGGCTGATGATCTATTCGAAAGGTAAGGAGTTGGTAATACCAAGCGGCACAGATCCGTGATCTTTGACAACATATAGGGCAAACCTATGGTATGTCCAACAGTATACATCTTCCATTCTGGCCGAAATGATGATGATGAGTATCCACTAGAAAAATTACTGTTTCCGATATTAGTACTTGCGCGGTACTCGTGGGGCTCTTTATGAGTAGTTACTACTCAGAAAGAATCCCACGCTTCCACAATAATTCACGTACATTCTTTTTCAAGTACAATATAATCCACAATGCGGTGTTGATGCCAACTGTATTGTGAGGTAGTGAGGCCTGGATATCACCGAAGTCGAGTGAAAGTATAATAAATGCAGTAGAAATGCGATTTCTTAGAAATATGTGCGGTGTTACCCTTGCGGACAAGATAAGCAATGAAGAGATAATCAGTATGGCAGGGTTGCACGACAGCGTTATTGTAAAAATAAAGAAAGGAATGATTAGATGGTTCTAACACATAGAAAGAATGAGTCACGAAAGACTGACGAATAAAATCTACAGAGCGAAAGCGAGTGGTAAAAGAAGCTAAGACAGACCAAGGCTGACTTATGAAGATCAAATTGCCAGAGTGTTAGCCGACGGAAATGCCAAAAGCAGCGTTCAATACCTAGGCGAAAATGTGTGAGGCGAATGATGAGATTTGAGGAAGCGAAAGAAGTATGTAAGGACCGCGATGCTTGGCGCTCGTCCTCTCTGATTACCCCGTTAGGGGTACAGCGTGAAAATATGTATGTACGTATGTATGTACAAAATAAAATTGTAATGTATGACGAGTAGCTGATCTTTCATCACTTAAACCAAAACCTCAACGTCGTCAAGCTCCGATTCATACCCGTCATAATTCCAACCTGTCCCAGATTGTGTGGGCGTGTCGTCTATATTTTGCACCACGACAGATATACGTTAGAGTGCCCTTGTTACGAGGATAAACATTTTGAAGGTGTCTAAAATCTAAGTCGATATTTACGAGGTGAATTATAGTCGGTCACTGCTTTTATTTTGTAGACTGCAATTATCCTTACCTTCATTTACTTAGGTATTTAGACATTTTCAACTTCATAATTTTGTCATTTGTCTAGCAGAAAATGTGAACCACGTTATTTGAAATCACTTAAGGTAACTGTAACTAATATGTTACAAATTTTAAATCAGTCCTTCGCATAAATTATAATTGGTACCCTTATTTATTCTAAGCTTTTATTGAACTTGACATTAATCTAAAAACTTTTTCAACTTTTTACTGACTTATAGTTAAATGTTATAAAAGCTGAATTTAATTTTGATACAAGATATTTTACTTTTAAAGCTCCTCAAAATTATGTAAGTAAACAAACTTTATACAATAACTAACAATTAAACAAAAAGGCGAGTAGTATACATCCCATTGTAGCATCACTCAAATAACCGTCTCATACATACGACCCTATCCTGAATGATAAATCTTCGCGCCATCCAATTGTCCACAAGTAGGTCATCTGATTGTCCTCCACCTATTTACTGTGGCGTTTCTTATTTGAGTTTTCTTCCTTCAATTTTCTGTTGCTCGCCTTTCACATAGTTTTCTTTATTACTACGACAGCTATGTTTTTGTTATCACTCGTATTTGTAAATCCTATTCCATAATAATTCTACTATCTCCAGAACAAAATCAAGCAATTGAGAAAACCATTCTTTTGTTAATACTTGTTACTGTTTCAGGCTCATCTCTCTCTCTCTGTATCAAATCAAATTAAGATATTTTTGCTAAATCTGATGAATGTATGTGTGTGTGTGTGTGTGTGACATGAAGTGTCAATGTGGGAGTTACTGCTACTTAAAGCGATGCGACATCCATGACATTATTCTTCAATGGAGATAACGAAGGTACTAGGCAATTTTTCTGGATTAAATTTTCGTTTTCAGGGTTCCTTACCTTAAAGGAAAAAGGAACTCTTATGGTATCACTTCATTGTCCGTCTGTCCGTCTGTCTGTCAAGGCCCTTTATATCAAAAACTGGTGGAGGTATCTAATAAAAATTAATATCAAATACTCAAGTCTGCAATCCCTTGCATCTCTGAAAAAATCAAACTTCTAAATCAACCCAATCAAAAAATACGGCCGTTTGGCGCACATTTTGACACTCGCAAGGGATCAAAACCTGTAGGGTATTTTGCGTTGACCTAGAAACATGAAATTTGGCAAGAAGCAATGTCTTATAGCACAAGCAAAAGGAAAACTCCGAAAACCGTAAATTTGTAGTCATTTAGATACAAAATTAGATTAGCAGTTGGTGAGCATGGAAAAACGTGTCTTTCAACTGCAGTTAAGTTTTTGAATTCAACTTATACTTTATCGGTAAATACGCAATACAAATACATTACAAAGTGATACAGAACCTTCGGTTCGCGAGTATGACTTGTACTTGACCGGTTTTTTAAAATCAAAGACATTTTCTCGTGTACATTCTTATGGTTCCGTTACCATACTGCCTGAAATTTTTATATCATAGTTTTATATGTTATAGTCCTTCTGTCCGTATGTCACAGACGAATTATTCCGTCATCTTTGCACCTACTGAGCTGTGACACAAAGATTTCAATTTATGACCTAAACTCAGAAATGAGAATAAACAAATTAAATAATATATACATACATACATATCTTCACGCTGTGTCCCTAACGGGGTAATTATTATGGGTATCTTTCTTAATTTGATGTTAATTTATTAAATTAAACTAGTGGACGCCCAGTGGTCGAAAGTTGACCTTAAAAAGAACGCTTTCTTCCCTTAATAACACTTCACAGACTTGAAACAGCTCACAGCTCATAGCTTACACTGAAAATAATTTAGTCGATCTATCGGTAATTGTTTGTTGGCAAAATTTTAGAAATTTATGGCAACGATCTCTACTGAATGCGTCAAGAGTCTACTGTTAAACTCTCGGTCCAATATGGTCCGAGGTTCGAGCACAAACTACATAATATTATGTGAACGTAAACGCATATTTTTTATTTTCTTTTCTTTTGTTTTATTTATTTTTAACACATACAATATGTGTATAAATTTTAGCTTTCTGCACTCCTTCTCCACATAAATTTTAATTAATATAATTTAACTATGCCAAATGTTGCACTCCTCTAAGATTCTCCTCACGTATTAATATACAGATTTCTCCTATGTCAGAAATTGCTACGAAGCGTTAAATCTGATACGCGGGTTTTTATAGGTTCTTGAATTATTGAACGCTGTGTTGTAAACTTGCACAGAACTAGTGTTGCACTTAAAAGCTTCGAAAAGTAAAAAAAAAAAAACAAGAAATGTATATGAAACTGTGAATTTTGCTTCTCAGGGCCCTTCAAAGTCTTTTTGGCACTTAGAAATCGGAATTTTATCTTTTTACGTATAGGATTTTTTTTATCAGCTGCTCCAAGTTTTGCAGTATTCAAACGACCTTAAAATATTCAATGCTACACGATATTCAAGAGTCACGCATAAGTTTTCCAAGTAAACCACTTGTCCCACGATATTGGAACTTGGAACCATAAATCAATGACTACTTAAAACTCGATTTTGTCGAATGCTACATTATTTATACGTCACGATATTTTGATTACGAGCGAACTTTAGAATATGCATAAAATTTATCGGAGTGAGAACTGTGTGTGTGTGTGTGTTTGTTAACTAGTGGTTGCACAAAATTTGATGGGGTTTTTCATTTAAATTTGGTGATATTTTGTATTTATATCCGGATTCACTAACATAATAGAGCTTCAGTAGAAATCAATATATTTCGAGGATTCCGTACACAAAATGGAAAAACAGAACTCTCATAGTTCTCTCATTCTTGTGTTCATATTTCATTGCCCTTTTTACATCAAATTTACACCTACTGAGTTGAAATGCACAGAGACGAGAACTGATAACTCGAGATCGCAAACGATAAAAAAAAACAGATTTTGGGCTGATTTTTTGAATTGGATTGATCAAATGTTTTATGTACTGATTGGTTATTTTGGTTAATTTTTTTTTAATTTATTTATTACCTTAATAATTGAGAAGGATAGACAATGATTTACCCATTTATAAATCCCTGCTGAGCAATATGCCCTTAGGAACAAAAATCATTATAAAATCGAAAAAACCTCAGAGAAGAAAAAAATTGTTCCTTTTAAAACTGAAAGTGCCAACCATTATAATTGGAAAAAATATCGTAATATTTTTACAAGTTAATTTAATGTATTAATGGGATAAAGTCAAATCAATTTATTCAAGTAAACCCGTTGCAAGGTATTTTTTAACAACGAATCTACCTTCGCTCGGTTTGAAAAGAAAACCTGCACACTGAGAAGGTTATAAGACCATAGTTTTGTCTTTAATGAAATCGTTTATTTTATAGTATGATTGTCTAACCAATGTACGCTTTATAACAATTCTTTATCTATTTTCCGGTAATCGAGTATGAGAGAGAGACAGAGAGAGATTAAATAGATATTTAGCTTTATTGTTAATTACAATATTTATGTATTAAATGAATCCATAACTATAATTTCAGAGTACTTTTTGTCAGGAATTATTTCGGAATTATTTCGGAGATAGCAGTGAGACAAAATATGGTTTATCGACCCAATTAAACGTTAGTTTATTAAATATTTATTTTATCTGAAATAACAATGGAACTCTAAGTTAATGCGTGTCCGGCACGCTTTGTTCGCTAATTCCAAGGTATTTCAAGATATTAAAATTGGAACCTGCTATGGTTCAACTTTAGAACTTTCATTACCATTCAGCTTTCATTACCATGTGATATTAAATACAACAAATCACGGAGTTAATAAAACCTTCATCTAAAAATAATTTTGTAAGTGGTCATGAAATAACAGACTAAAAACTAAATACACACCGAACAAACAGAAGGTATTTTAAAGAAGGTCGTGATCGTATCGTAACTGAATCGTCGGCAATAAATAGAACAATTTTATCAGCAAACACATGTTACAAGAAATTAGTGAAAAAATGTTCGTAAAAAAGACAGTTTTATAAACCAGGGTGGTCCACAACACGTGTGACGAGCAAACCAACGTGAGTCGTAATTTATAGCTTATTTTCTCTAATAGTAATTGACAATTATAAACAGAAGTTTTATTTTTATAGTGCTAATTATCTCTTTATTCAAAATAGATTAGTAAAGTAGTTGAAAATATTTTTAATTTTATTTTATAGTTTTATACATTAATTAGTTACTAGCGTAAAGTTTAATGGAGACGTGGACTCGTGAAATGATATACATGTTAACTATTGGTCAATATTCATATTAACTGTTAAAATCATAATCGTAAACAGATGGCAACACTATTGTTTTGGTGTTGCCGCTTAATAACATTATGACATTTTTGAATGTCGAAAAATAAATTAATAGAGAAATACACGAGCTAGCGAAAGCACGTATTTTAATTATATCTCAATATATCCTACGTTTTCATCGATGTCGACATCTTAGAAGAACAAATAACTTTTATACACATTGTCAAAATCATATAATTGATGTACATAGTTGTCAATTTCTTCTACGAGCCTGTCCAAACAGTTTATCTGTGGAACACAATTTTTTTGTTAAAAACGCATTTGATACAGACCTTATAAGCACTTACATTGATAGGTATATTGTATATTCGTATTCTATGAAATTTTTTTGTAAATATTGTCTAATTAATATAAATAATAATCAACACTACTGGAATATCGTATGAAACTCCCTAACCGCGAGTCAAAGTCTCACTATTTTACTGCTACACTTTTTTACTAATTGCAATTATGTATGTCAGTCCACTGGCATCGCCTGCAACTGTGCTTGAAAAGTATAATATAAATTAACTCATATACTCTGATTCTGAAAGATTGCCAAAGAGTTTTAAGTTTGGCAAAGGTTATATAATTCTTTCGTCATAAATCATAATCATTTTTATATAATAATTTCGAAAATATATCTACGCACATTACGTCTCCCCATTTCCACAAAGTCACACCATGGACACCTAATAATAATATAACAAAAAAATCCACTATTATATGTACGCCCAGGTACTGTATAATAATGTGTATAACCAGTATTATATCATTGGTGACACCAATTTTGACAGTATCTTAGAAAGAGATAAATGAAACCATGACTGCAATGACATGAAGTTTCTTTGCAAAAAAAAACTTCTTTCGTACGATAATCTTTTAAGCCAATATTTGCCATAAAAACAAAAGAGAAGCAATATAAACTTTGACACTAAAAATCCAAAACAATTGCCCCTTTAATTCCAAACCAGCTTATTGCATTGCAACCCTCGCAAATTAGCAACGGTCAGTTTCCGTTTCTTAATAGCACCAAAAATTTTTAATACCACTTTGTCTATCACTGCTCTTGCAATTTTAGGCTTTACGCACACTTTGTTAAAGTCTAATTCCCTGTGGAACACAATGACACATTTAGCTACTTGTCAAATTAAATTAAGCTTTAATATGAAGGGAATAAAATTAAAATTCGTTTATTAAAAGACGGTGATGTTTCCACAATGGTCTATGTCTAAATGACACGATGGCTTGACAACATTGGATGTACTAAGTGATTTTGTGAAGGAAATTGCGAGAAAGGGCCATTTGAGGCCACCCTTTTGTTTATAATTGTCGCGTAACCCTTGCAGGTTTAAATTCATATCTGTTTTTGCCCTTTCAGCCCTTGTGGCGTGAGACTTGAGGCTATCACTAAGGCTAAGAACTCATGTTGAGTATACCCGTGCTTTGAAAGGCAAATTAGGCCATTGGTACCGGCTATCGCTATTGCTGATTGTCTTCAAGTAAGTCAAAGACTTTGCGACTTATAAATTTTGGCAATTGCTTTATTTAAACATGTTGCTAGAAGACTGTATACTACAAAGATGAACTAAGTACTCGTACAGAAATACTATCGACTCACTAATAATACAATTTGATTTGACCAACCTCTCAAATATACATACCGTATGTACTCAGAATTAAAAATTTCACAGAGGATAATGCCTTGCCTAAAACTTACAAGATATATCAAAGTTCGTGAATCTTGTAAAACTTAAGTTATTTTTATTCAATCATATTTTTAATCAATATCGTATGGAGTTTATAGTACACATTTATCAGCTTGCTTAAATATAGCATTATTTTTGCTTACACAGGAGAAACCAGCAGACATGTATCATCTCTTCCCTTACCTCCTTGGTGAAAGATGGGTTATGTCAGACTTTTACCCATGAATACTCCTGCAGTGGCTGTCTGCGCGTTTCAGGGTTTCGGAATCTCCTGCGGAACTTACCGGAGCCTTTTTTTCGTTATAGAGACTCCTTACACCCTTGCAGTACCACAACAGTCTACACGCGCTGTTGCCACCTAAAAAAAATGTAGCTAATGTTTATCATCCTATTCAGACCAAAGAATTAAATATTTGTCGTAGACCATAAAAATCAGTTAGGCTTATAAGTTCTTGGCATAAGCAATGGGTAAACAATCTGATACCCTCTGATTTACTTTTGAATCCTAACTAACACAGAAGCATCGATCTCTTTAAAATGTTATTTTTCTTAACTAACTTGTTCATGCAAGAATTAGATGTTTGGCTTATAAGCCGCGTCTTTACTTTATTACTTCGGGTCCATTATTATTAAATTGAACTCATTATTTGCTTACTTATTATAAGAACCTTGTATAGGTGATGAATTACTAATTTATCGTTACCTAGTCCCAAATGTATGAGCCCTAATACTTTTTTTTGTTTGAGATTTTTGTTGATGCTCTGTTCCTCACGAATGAGACATAGCGTGAGGCTTTATGTTTTAATGTAGATGAAGCGCATCCGTTAGAATAACAACATATCTTTCTCAAACATCACACGTGCTTACATTTAATATTTAAAATATTATCCATGATTATTTTAAAAATTCCTTTCAAATGGCCGTCTCATGTTACCTACACGACAAAAACTAATCCATACACAAAAACTGACTTAAGCAAAAAAAACACAGTCAACATTTAAAGATAAATATTCTGTTAGGAGCAAATTGCTATGATTCATATCTGAATAATAATTTAAAACTTATTTCTCATGGGTACAAAAATAATAACACTTTCGGAGCTTAGTTACTAATATTTAAACAACAATTAGCTTTTGTTATTTAAAAATTAGTAATTTTAATAAAAAAGCTTAAAAAGTGACAAATATTTGGTCACACGTAAACTAATTAATTGTAATGTGTATATATAACGAAATTACAAATTTTCGTGTGACAAATGTTTTGGATATTTCAGGAATTAATATTCATATTTCTCTTTATCTCGTTATGTAAAATATTGTGACGACACATGTTCTTTTTAGTCTAATAATTAGCACAATCAATTAGCGTTTAGTAAAATACTGAATCATGGTGCGTCTGTTGTTAATTGCGATGTAACGCAAGTAAACGAAGAATCGCGATTTTATTTCGTATTTAATATGTACTGAAAATCATAATTCAATACTTTGTATTGATTTTTGAACCTACATTTGTTCACGAAAGTTACGTCGACTTAATAATTATCTCATATGACAATTGATAGTATAAACTGAGGAAAAGAAAGGCTACCTTATGATCCAATATCCCGATTGTTAGCTGACACGAAAGTCAAAAGTAACAGTGTGCTTTGGCGAAATGAGGAGGCGGTGAAGTTTGAGAAAAAAGTAGGTATCTAATGACTGCGGTGTTTAGTGCTGTCTTCTCTGTCTACCCTTTGAGGATATAGCCTGAATATATGTACACACTACCACTCCTTTCGAACTACCGAAACTGACACGGTCACCGCCCAATTAATTCTAAGATATTCAACATATAAATTGGAACAACCAATTTGCTGGTTATAAATTCAAAATGCATCCACCCGGAAAATTGTATTGAGACCCGAGTTTAACCGGGCAGCGGGGATAGTGGCAAGACCCCAGCTATCCTCATGTCAGATGCTGCTACTGTATTTGGTAGGTTTATAAAGGCTAAATTCGGGTAGAGCGGCCGAGTGACCACGCGCTCAAATTCGTGGATTCTAACAATCTTATTTGGCAGGGTATGTCTGACGGTGGGTTGGAAACTGCGTAATGGACGAGGACTTAACTAGATGTTTTGCTTACGTCGCGTCGCCAAAAAGGAAGGGTTGCATTGTAAATAATTTAAAGTCTCCATCCCTTTTGAAATACATGCTTAAAATATCTACTCTTTTCTATAATTCGACGCAAACATAATTTAACACCAGCCTTGTGGGATTTCAGAATCGTAGACTTAGTGCTCACTGTAATTTTCAGCTCGGCCTTAGGGACGCTAGGTAATGTAGACTTTCATTTTAAATCTCGATGTGACACTGAATTGATTATGTAGACGGGAATTAGTGATGTGAAAATATCTACGAAGCGAAAGTGATTGATGGTAAGAGCCTATCATGGCTGACTTTTGACGATTAAAATTCCACAGTAAACGTAAGTACATACATAGGTACATACAAGAAGGGGTAGCCAGATAGGACTACCTTGACGTATGTGCAAATAAAACGAACATTAAAAAAACCGATCAAGCGCGAGTCATATTCGCATACCGAGGGTTCCGTACCGCCATACAATGTATCTATATTATGTATTTACCATTAAAATATATCGGATTTTAAAACAAACTTAACTTTGCAGTTGAAAGACACGTTCTTCCATACATTCTATCTGCAAATGTAAGTTTGTAATAGCAAGTTACTACAAATTAACGATTTTCAGATTTTTTCTTTTACTTGTGCTGTAACACTCGCTTCTTGCCTTTCATAATTCCAGTTTAATGGGAAGTCCCTTTAGGTTTGATTCACTTGTGACCGTCAAAATACAAGGCGTATATTGCCGTATTTTTTGATTGATTTGTTAGAAGCTTGATTTTGTTACAATTCCAAGGGACCACAGACATAAGTAATTGATATTCATTTCAAGTTGAAACCTTCATGCGTTCCTAAGAAAAAGGATCTTGATAGACAGACAGACGGCCAGACGGACAACGACGTGATCTTTTAAAGATTTCTATTTTCTTTTTGAAGTACGGAACCTTAAAAAAAACAAAATATATATTGCATTACCAATATAACAATTTAATTTTTCTTCAATCGCTCCCAAAATGAACATTACATGATTCTATTATTCTAGATATAATATGATATTTAATCAAGCTACCATATAATGTCTTCATAAACGTAACCCTCGACGATTACATGAGGATCATAAAAACTAAGCGTTGCCTACACACATACCCTAAAATCTGAATTTCTAATAACATCTCTCGAGCGAAATGAACATGCAAATATAGAGCACACATTAATTTCTGAAGAGATAAAGAAATTCTGGAAACGATAACAATAGCACGAGCATACTACGATTTGCTTCTTTCCGCACGCAGGCATGCTTTGTTTGCATCAAATATACGTACATCGAACGAAAAGGAACATTTCGCTATTTAAAGATATATATACTCGTATACACATCCATCTTCGCGCTGTATCCCTAACGGAGTAGTCAGAGAGGACAGAGTGCCAAGCATCACGGTCTTTACATACTTCTTCCGCTTCCTCAAATCTCACCTTTTTAAAGAAATGATTCGCTAAATTAACCTGAGCAGAACAAGTCAGAGCCCTCGCTTTAACGCATACCAACAATATTACAATAGCGGATGTGTTTTCTTTTAACCCTTTCATTTTTCAAATAAAAGACAATCAGTATACTCGAACGCTTTATCGAACAATTAAATATTTATTAAATAACGAATAATTGCGTAACATGTTTTGATTATTCTGGATGGGTGCTTTATGACATCCATGTCGACGTCTCCGTGCTTACACAATAACACAACATAAATATATGTCTCATTTCTAAAACAAGTACTTGAATTTTTTTACTTTTAAAGATTTTGAATGCTATAATACGCATCTAGTAACTCTATGTTGTCATACACGAGCGTTAAAGACCTTACACACGTAACCCGTTAGAGTCCCGAAATGTTTAATTTTGTCCCCCTCCCTTAGGTACCCGGATAGGGGGTCATACTCCCTTTAAAGTCACCCAAACCACTTGCGATGTAAAGTATGGGTGTAGTGCACCTTAATCACTTATTTAATTACAACATTTATTTTGTTGATTAAAATACTTCTTCAATTGTAGGGTTGGAAGAAAAGTAGAAAAACTACCCTTAGTCGTGGTAATAAAAGTCGTATTTAGCCATTTTTATTGTCAATGGGATGACTTCAGTAGCATAATGGTTAACCAAAATGCCAACTAAAAGATTCCGGATTTGATTAGCAGTTAATGAATAAAATCTTTTTTTTATTGTTTAATAATAATTATATATCAATATAAATCAGTGTATATTAATGGTAGTATGTCATCTTTTAAAGCTTTGGGTTTGACTTTTGACGAAGGTAATTTACAGAACTAAGATAATATTATTCAAATTGGCTTAAAATCTGGATGTTGCTGAGTGCTTTCCCAGTTTATTGTATGCCATTTATAGCAAAAATTTAGAGTGATATGAGTAAAACTGGTTCAATTGGCTGTTGATTTTATAAAAAAAACTAGATCAGCGTAGGAGAGAATTAATTTGCTTCTGCGGTTACATTATGACAAAAGTCTTCCAGCAATCAATAATATAAAATCGACATTCATTTGTGAAAAATCGAAATCATAACGGAAGCTATAAATGAAAGTTATAGATAGAAGAATTATAAATGAATTGCACTCGAGGACTAAGTACATAGTACGCACATTAACGAATACGGCTTCAATTTTTACAATACCTACTTCTTATATTATTCAAATTACATGGTGTTTTTAACCACCTCTGTGCTCTCATAGAACAATTCGACACAGTGAGGCACTCCATTGTTACAACTTTCCAATTATTTGTATTTACAATATGATTTCCTTCGTGTATTTGAGTACTTTTGAACCCAGAGTTTTGATTTGAGAACACGTATTTAAAATTCGATTTGATCTTAGTTTTTAACCAGGCAACAATGTCATTTTTTCCTTTTATGTCAAGAACTACTACTTGGTCTTGTGAGGAAAGAAGAATATAAAATTTACCAGTTGCTTACCGGCCGAAAAAGACGGTCGATATACACCGAGTATGCGGCAGCCGCCAGCAGCGAAGCAGCGAGCACTTTCAGCGCAAACATTGACGCAGCGATTTGAGGCCCTATATAAAGGGCACCCAACGAGTATAGTGCGAATGGGAGCACTATTTACACACGGAGGTGAAAAAAGAAAATCATTAGCGGGCGCGCTTGATTTTATGCATGATTCTTAAGCACCAAATAATAAAATGGTTATAAAATAAAAACGAATGATCAAAATATTTTTTGGCTTGATAGATTTTCTAATATTCATAATGTTTGAATAAGAAAAAGAATTACATAAAACTATACCCATTTCGAACTAATAAGCAAAAGTTTCTAAAAGCAGTCTACTTTAATAAAAAATTCTATCGAGAAAATTTGATTGTGTTTCTTTTACAGAAATTATTAAATAATCTAAAAATTTATAATTAGAAACATTACATTTCTGGCATATCTACAATCATTTTCATATGATGATTGAAAGATATATCCTGTTAGCATCTGTCTCTGTTTGGCTATTACAATCCAGCTTGATTATTACCTACTTGTAACTTGCAGTCAGTATGCGACAGCCAAATATCGCGCGATACCTGCTTTGAAAATGATCTACCACGAAAAGAGCATTTTACGGCGGGGTTATTACCTAAAAATTTGCAGACAGCGACAGCCACGCGATCACTACGCGACAGGTGCCTAATTGTAATAAAAAATTGATATCATGTATGACGATTGCGTATCTATTATCCTATGTCCGTAAAATGCACTTTTCGCGGTTGATTTAGCGCCACTATACAAATTATATTACACAAATTCTCGTTTTGACAGCAGATATCGCGCGATATTGCCTGTCGCATGCTGTCTACAAGTTACGTAATAAGCGTGCGGTTCTGGCGCAACAGACACGCAATTGTCACACATTTTATTTTATTACAATTAGTCACCGGTCGCGCAGTGATCGCGTGGCTGTCGCTGTCTGCAAATTTTTAGGTTATAACCTCGCCGCATCCCGAATGTTTTTTGCTAGAATTGTCACGCCGAGTAATTTTATAAATTAAGTAATTATAAGAATGGAAAAGAAGCGAAACATTAGACACATAGTGTTAGATGTGTTATTATTGCTTGTAGTTTTCATTTCGCTTAAAACTTAATTCAATCGTTCTTTTATATCTTTTGATTTTGAAATACACTTACTTTTTTATTTATTGTCAGATGTAGAATGAATTGTCGGATGACATTTTTAAACAGTGGCATCTGTAAATATTTCAGCGTTCTTATTAAGATTTCGTTACTTGTGTTATTGCTGACGGCATGTTGAAGGAAAAAGTAGGAGTTGCAATTACTTAGGCAAAAATTGACGTTATGAGTGCTTATAATATTTAGCAATTTTCCGCTCGAAATTCCAAAACTAATCGATACGTGTTTCACCTCTCAAAGAAACATCCTCAGGATATTTCAAAGATCAGAGTCCATCAACTAACCAACACCGAATCCTTGCAATGTTGATTAAACCAAATGTTTTATGCAGCTAACCAATGTAATTTAGTTATTTTGATGTACGGTTTCCCTCTCGTTTGTTTGTTTATGTTTGCCTCTTTAATATATTGTACAGACTCCAGTATTAATTTGTAAAAATTCATTTGATATGTCAATTCTTATAATAGTTAGCTATTTTCCGCCAAAAATTCCGAAACTAACCGATACGTGTTTCGCCTCTCAACGAAGCATCCTCAGGATATTCCTGAGATCAGACTCGGTCAGCTAATCAGCACTGAATCCTTACATCGTTGATTAAATCAAACATTTTGTGCAGCTAAAGCACAGCATACGTTTAGAGATTAAATTCTACACGCATTGTAGTTCCTTATAAATTACTGTATTACCTGTATTTTTGTTTTGGTTTCCTTTTTGGGTTTAAGTTACCGATTTATACTTTTATATTAAATTTAGCTCACTGGGTGTAAGAAAGACGTTATAAATCGTATGTGACATACGGACAAACAAACAGCCAGGCGGACAGATATCACGAAACTGTTAAGGTTATGCTATAGCCATTTTTTAAATTTTGTGTAAAAGGAAGAAAAGCAGAAGTGCCTATGTTATGAACATAATCAGTATGAATTGAGATTCCCATGTCAATGCGATATTTTTTCTAAAGAGCATGAAACTCAGGATGTTTTTGCTGACGGTACAGAATACAAGAGGAATGTACAGTTAGCAGTGTTGAGCGTCGACAATTTAAGCGCTCTCACTCTCCACGAAACGCAAAGTTTATCGTCGCTCGTAACTGGGTATGCTCTGTATAACATCTCCAAGGAAAACTGACCTCCCTCCCTTCTCTTCCTGATACTAAACGCTGAAGAAAACGGGGGAGCGTGTAGAAATTTAAGAGTTCGTATTAAATTAGACCAGCGAAAGAGGAATTCTAGATATTAAGCGCTTGGCCAACCGTTCGGGCGCTCTTGTTAGTAGCAATGGTTAGTCTGAAGAAAATTTTGGAGCTCATTACGTTTGGTTGTTTTATTTCACGTGTTTGTCTTACAAAGTATTGTTTAGTTAGTGGACAGTAGAAATCTGTTACAAAGTATTGCATTATTTGATGATCTTCATTTTAAACAAGGATCACAGTTACGATACGCTCATGGCCTCATAGCGGATAGCGTCGTTCTGCTCGGTGTCTGGAGAGTCACCAAGGTTAAGCATTTTTACGTTTTTTCAGAACGTTAACTCGTTGATCTGGCTGTTATTGTATGATGGCAGATATTAAGTCAGGTCGAGATAAAGAGAACTGATAATCATATTTCGAACTCCGAAAGTAAATTAACTTCTAACCAAAATACAGGTATACGGTCCCGTGGGGGGTGAAACTGGGTTATACGGGGCTTTTATCGACTAAAGCTCCACCTGCTGCAGTCGTATTCGGTGCGTTTTCGAGTGTTTTCGGGATCACCTAGGGAACGCGCCGGATCCCCGCGCTGTGTCGATGTAGTTCTCCATTAATCGACCTGCGCCAATGTGCTTTTAATCCGTACGGTGGTATATCTTCCACGTTCTTCCTATTTCATTTGTAAAAAGACAATCAGGAACGTGTTGCTTAAAGCCATAGTTTTTAATTACTGCTCACAGAAGTCTCTTTATAATAACTAGAGATGGCGCTGGTTCGACTGTAAATATAAATATTAATTTATAATGTTTACTCTTTGGCGACAATCTCTACTCTGTGCGATTGTTTGATCTAAGAAGCTTACATACATATTATATAATCAAAAACTAATATGAATTTTACATCGACAGTTTTTTTACATTGGCAGCAGTTTACTTACTCAGCGACAGTATTACGTAGTAATGTTATATTCTCTTTGAGTGACAGTATGAACAAGAAACTACCTAATCTTATCCTCCTCCGTGCGCGCAATATTCTTAAACAGAGATCCGAAGTTTTCGCCATTTCACGTGTTAATATAACCGTTTCCAATTTTTTTTTATAAAGAAGACTAAAGCTCGTCAATAGGTAGTAAACAAAAAAAAGAAAGAAAATCGGTTGAGAAACAGAGGAGGGAAAGGTACTTAGACTGCTTTTCTTTGCCAATTTATACGTATGTAAAACATCTTCACAATGTTATTTAGATGTGATCAGTGAGCCTAAACAAGTGGCTTAATTATCGGAAACGCTAGTACAATAGAATGACAAATACCACTTAATCTAGCGTAACGAATTTTAAATTGGTAGTTAAACGTTATTCACTTTCTTATACATATATCATACGAACGTAAAATCGAATAAAAACTACCGCAAAAGACGTAGCAAAGCGGCACATTTGATAATCAATAACGCCAGCAAGTGCTTCGATTGTAGGAAGCGTTTACCACTTATTATAATAATAATAATAGTAATAATAATCTCCAGTACAGGCGTTATCCGAGTCTACCGGAGGGCCTACTTAAAGTGGGCCTTCCGACAGCTATAATATATAAAAAGCTAAATAAAAAGCTGTTGTACTCCGCACAACAGCAATCGTACGACGACACTTAAACCTTAAATAGTGGGGTAGTGTGTTGCTGAACAAAGTCCCACATTACCTAATAACTCCTAATAAGGTGACCTAACAAATAATAATAATAATGAAATAATAACAATAATAATAATTTCAAACATAGCATTAAGATGTAACAATATTACATCTCGACACCACTTCTAGGATTAGTGCCTATATGGACTTATTGATAGTGAACCGGAATGAAATTATTACAGATTACCAATCAATAGTTCATACCAGTTCCTCATAATAAACACAATCGACCGATGTTTATGATCTGCTATCTATTTTCTTACTTGTAATAGGTTTTTCTTTTCATAGTAAAAGTAGTTACTAATGATCGATCAATTAGTGTACGTTTTATTCATGGATAGGTTTCGAAATTTTGTATCAAACATGAAGGAAAAGCTTCTTTGTTCTTCATAATTTGAACTTTGAAATGACCTCCAAACGTGCGACAGAGACAGGCAGCTGTCCTATTGTAACCTTGAAACGAAGTGATGATGAATCGCAAATTCACTTGACGGAAATGACGAACATAAAGCCTCACATTTCGCTTTTAAACGCTATGTGAACCCTTTTAACGCTTAGGGAAATATTTAAGAAATTCATTAATATTCATATTTAAGTGAGGCATCACACACGGCACGGAGTAAGAATTCTGTCCCAACCGCGCCTACGTCCGCTCTTCCATAAATCAAAGTCAACCAGGCGCTTTCAATTAATTTTCGCTTGGACCGGCGAAACGAGAGAAATATTTGCATCAGAATATGTAATCGCTATTAGTCTCCATTGTCGGTTGTTCTTACTGTGTAAAAAGGGTCAAGAATTGTTCCGCCGCGGTCCATTGTGCGATACAGAATGGACCAGCCGTGTTTGTCTTTCTCATTTCATGTAAATGTTCTTATTTGATTTCGGTCCGTTTAGGCGGTTCGGTAGGCTCCGTTATGTGTGAGTACGTACATTGTTCATACGTTCAAAGATTTCTCGACGTGGAGTTTCAGCTGTTAAGCTTGGTTAAGTTACGTTCACTTTGTTTGTATTAGAATTCAAAATTTCATGTTATATTTGCGCATACATATCTCTATACGTCGAATTATTAACAGGATTTATAGGAAAGGCAATAAATAAAACATACAGACATACTTTCACGCCGTATCCCTAACGGGGTAGTCAGAGAAGACGGAGCGCCAAGCGTTGCAATCCTTACATATTTCTTTCGCTTCCTCAAATCTCATCATTCTCCTCACACATTTTCACCTAGGTATGCGAGTGCTTTTGAGATTTCCGTCGGCTAACACTAGCTATTTGATCTTCATAAGTCAGCCTTGGTCTTCCTTGGCTTCTTTTACCACTCACTTTTGCTCTGTAGTTTTTCTTCGTCGATCTTTCATCACTCATTCTTTCCATGTGCCCGAACCATCTTAGCATTCCTTTCTTCATTTTTACAATAACACTGTCGTGCAACCCTGTCATACTGCGTATCTTTTCATTGCTTATTTTGTCCGCAAGGGTGACACCGCACATATTTCTAAGAGAGTAATAAATAATACGAAATAATAGTCTTTGCATCTCTGCTGATCTGGAACAGTATAAAAATAGTTTGTGCTTCATGCTTACCTTCGTACGCAAGTAATAAAAGTCGGCAACGCAATAGGAATAGGACTTATTATAGAGGAAATTGCATTGGCGATAAGCTAACAACTTCTCACTATCCGATTTCGCTTTGTCATCCGTGTGTCCAACAATTTTTTTTCAGAACTTGATCAAGGCCGCAATTTTGCTATGCATTGATGCTCTGTCCATTCCCGATGGAAAATGGGATGAAGTTATAGATATTTACATATGTAATAATAGTCTTCAAAAAAATAAACGTCAAGAATATTTAGAAAACTTCCTGTCCTTAACTGGTTGATCTGAAAATTTGATATAATATAAAAGAAAATAGCAGCATTCTAAACTATAATAACTAGTCTCAAAAGCTTCAATAACCGAAGGATTATACTTGAAAAATAGAGGTTATGACATAGGGTTATAACATAGTCCATATACGGTGTACATAGAAAATACACCGTGTATGGACCACCATAAGGGTTTTCTCAAATAAAACTCCGAATTTTAAAATATTAGCAGCCTTATTTATTTTAAACAGTTCTATAACTATTTGGTATCAGACATTTTCAATAAAATTCTAAAAGAAACCATCAACATCTTTAAAATATCAAGATTTTGTAAATTATCGTCATTTGTATGAACTTGCAAAACATAATACGGACCACATGGTTGCAAATATGGATCATGGTCAATTTGGTTCAAAGCAATAAAAAGTTGTTAGTCGTTTTGCGCGTAAAATTAAAATAACCACTTTTATTAGTGTTTACATTAATTATTAATTATTGGCACATAGTTTACACACAAAGCCGGCCTTCCTTCTGTGACAATTCAACGCACGCACTACAACGCACTTCATGAGCCTATTTATTGCCTAGGAGGTATTGCATTTTCGTTCCACGCTTGTCTAATTTTCTCTTTTGTTGTAGATGCTATCCTGAAACAAAACTAAATATAAGCGACTGTTTGTAATATGGACCACTAGTCCATATTTAAAACATAGCTGGTCCATATTGCAATACTCATGTACATTCAGCTTAATATTGTCATTCAAAAAATTGTAATAGCAATAGGATGTTACGACTCAATATCAATAATTGTAAAATAACACCTTTTCCTTGGTTTAATCAACTTTAGCATAGAGTTTTGAGTTGAAGTGATGAGCTTACACATTTATCTAAAAAATTACATGGCGAGATGACGAAAACGAAAACTGGATCCTATGAATACGTACGTGGGGGCTGTTTCTCAAAGCGACTGGCGGGATGTTGGAGGGGTGAGGCTTAGTATATGTGCTCACTTTTAACTCGATACATAGCACGTTCTTTGAGAAATGGAGGTGGTCCATATTATAAGACCGCTCCATATATGGCGCACTTACCCTAAATCTTGGACTAACAATCATTCGTGAGTGAGTTTCTTACAGTTTCTTCTCAGTGAAGATTTTCTTAACCAACCAACGGTAGACTTGACATTGAATAATAACTGCAAAGTAAAAGCCGCATAACACAACAACGTAACAAGGTAAATAACAATTGTCAGTACATAGGCCTCCGACTTTCGCAACATGTTCAGTCTGGAATCGAGGAACAGTACAGCAGGCCTCCGACTTTAGCAATAACTTCAAGAAATTTCTTACAGTTACCTATTTCATAAAGTTTTGTCGATTGTAATCAGATTTTAGTATTGTGTTGTATAAGTTCTAATAGTTTTAATTTGATATAGAAAATCTATCAGATTTAAAAGTAGTGTAAACTAGCGTACTGTAAATACTGCACCGACTTGGATCAAATGGTGAGTCAAGCCATTAAGGATCATCCACAAAACCATAATAATTATGTTACTCAAAATTTTATCTCTTGTTTCAGGTAAAGGAGAAGAACAGCATAACCTGGAATTAAGAGAGTACGTATGTCGATAGGCAATAAAATTAATCAATACTTTCAAATAAAAATGAAATGAAGTATCTGTCTGTAATGTTTATCTGTAATTACAGATAAACATCACAGATTTAGCCATCTGTGATAACTTTGTAACATTTCTATGATAAGAGTGGGGATAAAATGAGTTGCCGGAGCTCAGTGCCTGGGTCTGTTTAGGAGCCTTTAAAGTAGTTCTCAAATAGCTGCTAAGCGGATATATATATTGCAGTCGAATGGAGGTAGTCAGAGATAGTTTAACCCTAACCGCCGCCATTCTGTGTCAGATACAAATAGTTTAAGGCGGTGTTTTTCAACCTTCTTGAATACGCGACCTCTTAACAAGTAAAAAAGTTATTGTGACTCTCCCAGACACCGTAAAAAAACTGGCGATTTCAAAGACGACGTATTCCGTTTTTATTCCATTGAAACTATACTGATCATGAAATCAAGTGCACAATCGAATTAATCGCGGGAGCTTTGTAAACAGTCATCATCATCATCGTCAGCCCGTGTTCGTCCACTGCTGGACATAAGCCTTT
Source organism: Zeuzera pyrina (assembly GCA_907165235.1). NCBI lineage: Eukaryota > Metazoa > Arthropoda > Insecta > Lepidoptera > Cossidae > Zeuzera > Zeuzera pyrina. The sequence continues at coordinate 2,241,116 of OU015622.1, forward strand.
CCAATACAGTGCCACCATGTCCGGTCCTGGGCTCTCCGCATCCATCCGCTTCCCGCCACTCTCTTCAGGTCGTCGGTCCACCCAGCGGGAGGCGGTCCTACGGAACGTCTTGAACGTGGTCTCCATTCCAGAACCCGTCTACCCCAACGTCCATCGGCTCTGCGACAGATGTGCCCCGCCCACTGCCACTTCAGCTTGCTTATTCTCAAGGCTATATCGGTCACTTTAGTTCTCCGTCGGATATCCTCGTGTCGGATTCTATCCTTCAGAGAAACTCCGAGCATAGCCCTTTCCATAGCTCTCTGTGCAACTTGGAATTTGTGGACGAGGCCTTTTGTCAGTGTCCACGTTTCCGCCCCATAGGTCAGGACCGGGAGGATGCACTGGTCAGTGCAGTGATACATATCAATGTATCACTTTATAAAGGCAAAGAATATCAATTCTTTGGCGCGGGAAGCGACAAATTATTAAAAAGACACAGCACACAACCTTCTAACTAAAACCGTTACTTATTTTTGTGGTGTATGAACTTCAACCTTGTTTTTTACTTTGATTAGTTTACGATCGCAACCCTCCGGACAAGACTACGAAAACATGGGTCTAATGCAACTGGAATTAGTGTATCTTTTATCTTTAGTTATATCCGCGAACAATTATTGTTTAAGTATAGTAAAAATCGATACATAGTTATCAGTGATTTTAGTGAACGCAGTGCGTGTTTAATAATAATGTAGTAATTATGTAAAAGTATCTTAAACTATTATATTACAAAAAAAAAATCCTTAAAAAACTTAAGTTTTAATTTACAATAAACTATATCAAGCTACTTGTCCGAAAAAAAGCGCAATTAAAAAAAACACAAAGGAAATAAACGCACAGAAAAAAGCGCAATGTTATATAATCCCACAAGAATTATGCACACGTGGAAAATTGCATGCATGGAATCGCGCAAGGAAAAAACCTCTCATGTGTAAATGCCCATATAGAAAAAAGCACAATGCTGTGCGCTTTTTCCCATAATAAAATTAGGTTATGTCAAAAAAAAGTTATGTCAAATTAAATTGGTAATTTTCCACGTGTGGATATTACTTATGGGCTTATATAACATTGCGCTTTTTTCTGTGCGTTTATTTCCTTTGAGAAATGAATGATAAAAATGTACTAGCTTGACGAGGATTCATCAAGTTAGTACATTTCTATCGAAATGTGTACCTAGTTATTAACTTTAGGATATAAAACTATGTAATAATTATGATTTACACACGATTTTTGCTTTTAATATAAACTTTTAAACATTCGCTTTGGATTATAAAAATATCTAAAAAGCGATAAATTAACGCGATCACTTTTTAATTTGGCTTCACGTTTCGAGCGAGTTACATCGGCCGTGGTGTCAAGGAAACTGTCGCAGCAAATTTCACTCCGTGTCCGAGTTAAAAGTTTTATCTTCCTACGATATTTGTAAATAGCTTTTAGGACACCTATACAAAACACTCACAGTGTCCACACGTTTAACCGAATGTGAAAAACGAGGTTTTGTTCTTTGAATCATTGGATTCCACATCGGCGATAAATTGTATCACTTTTCTCGATTCATATTTTTATGTGTCTTGACTTCAATCGCTTCGCGCACTACTTGAAGTGGTGATGAATAGAAAATAAAAGTCAAAAAAGTCAAACCAAAATATGAGATAATCCCGTTAATTTCGCGTTTTTTAGATATTTTGCTTCAAATATTTTCCTAACATGTTTTAGGTATTGTTAATTAAATAAAGACGATAATACATTATTACGCAATAGTCATTGTTTTGCGGAAAACTAACTACATATTATTAGCTCTGATTAATTTGTTTGTGTGGTAGCAGTTGCGGTAAGTTTAACGGACACTTAGGTACATGCATACGTGCGTGAAGTCAGGGGCATAAAAGTTACAGTATAGAGGAAGACTATACACATGAAAGTGTTTGATTTTACATAAAAATATTGCTTTAGTTAACACCCATTTATAACTAAACTTAATCACCTAATCTAAAAAAACTAAAATATCATTTGCTAGCGACCTGCCCCCACTTCGCCTCGATGAGATGTTGAATGTTTGCAACAAATAAAATTTCTTTTCACTGAGATTTTCATACAAAAACATCATCAAAATTTCCGAATTTTTTCATGGATTTTATAGAAATTTTCTTTCATACAAACTTTGTTCTGACAATTACGAACAAAACAAAAAAACAGCCAAATCGGTGCAGCCGTTCTTGAGTGATGCTCAGTCATACATGTGCCAATTGATTTTGATTTATATACATATTTTTGACAGATATAGTTTGCAAATAACCATACGTATATATATGTATACTAATAAATGTAAGTATACATACTTACATTTATTAGTACTGACAAAGGTAATTGAAATTTTGCACAGAAATCGTTAATTTTTAATGCAGTTATTTTTTTTTTTTATATCAGAGCGGCAAACAAGCAAACGTATCACATGATGGAAAGTGATCACAGCCGCCTATAGACACACCCGCAACGCAATTACACAGATTGTGGAACCCTAAACTAAACACTAGAGTTCCCAGTTAACAGTTCTCAGTTCCCAGTCTCCCACGAACTAGAAAAGTTCCCCGTAACATTCAGACTCGAAGTAAATTTTGAAAGTCGGGGATCGAATCCTGGCTTGGAAGGCAGATGTTTTGCCACCGCACGAACAGGCCAATTGTATTCGTCAATAAATTTGAATTTGTCAATTTCGTGAGTGAAATATAGATAACTAAATTTTGCCCGCGACTTCTTTAGCGCGAAGCTCAAAAACACACAATATCTTTATAAATTATAGTCTATGTGTTATTCCGATGTAAAAGTTTTTGCGTGAAAGAGTAACAAGCATCCATACATCCTCACAAACTTTGTATCAGTATGATAAATCCGAACTCAGTTCAAGACTGTTACGAGTGAGCACTTTCCTGATATTAAATCCTTAAATTATTATTTGTTTATTTGTTTTTTAAACTAAATCTATTGAAACAATTAACATCTGTACATAAACTGCATGGGCAAATTCTTGAGTAAAAACTGGTCAAGAGCGAATGTAACTTGCGGCAGCGGATTCCGTACTATATTTATGAAATGGTAAATTTTTAAACTTAATATCTAGACATCTAAAGACCTGGGACTCGTGAAGTTGTTTTTCTTGTAAAAGTTAAGTGAGACTTTAATTCCTTGGAATATTTAATATAGGTCCAGTAGCTTCAGAGATAAAAAGTGAATGGAGGGAATGTCAAGATGAGTTCAAGTATCTTTCCTTTCTATGAATATGTTAAAATGTTAACGTAACTTAATTTCGTTATGTACGCCAGATACTTTCTTAGAAAAGCAACTGTGACAGACGGACAAACGTATGAATGATCTTTTAAAAGTTCGGTTTTCCTTTCAAAGTATAGAACTCTTAAAATTAGTAGACAAGTAAATAAATATATACATACTTACATAAACACATACATACATACATATCTTCACGCTGTATGCCTAACGGGATAGCCAGAAAGAATGGAGCGCCAAGCTTCGCGGTCCTTACTTGTTTCGCATTCTCAAATCTCATCATTCTCCTCACACACTTGCGCCTAGGTATGCAAGTGCTTTTCACATTTCCGTCAGCTAACACTCTGGCTATTCAATCTTCGTAAATCAGCTTTGGTCTTCCTTGGCTTCTATTACCACTCGCTTCATAAGTATGTATAACATTATTAAGTAAATACTAAGTTTTATTAAAATAGTTTCATTACACAATCCATTCATATAACATAGTTAATTTTCCGTAACCATTTATCCATTGTAATCGAACGATGTGTCATCGGGGTACATCGCAAGAACGTTTCAAAACGCCGTAGTTTTGTTTCAAAGATGATGACGTCATTTTTAATTAAAATTATTACGTCATCCATTACGTATTATATGTATATATTCAAATAAACTATAAATTGTATTTCAGTACGAATTTTTAAATTTCTGTAAGCAAAATGGCTAAGTATGTAAGCACCGCGACGGCTAGCGATGTCTTCTCTGATAACCACGTTAGGGATACAGCGTAAGATATATATATGTATGTAAAATGACTGAACGGGACTCTTATAATTTCATTATATTATCTTTCTAGCGTAGCGGATAGTAGACCTACGGTACCATATCAGTTTTAGGACAAAGAAGTAATGAAAAATAGCTTGAGAATAGTCATTAATTTCATGCATGGAGCACTCAATCTATATAGAGTGGCAATGTCATTTGTTTTGTATGAAAACAATTTACATCTAAACACTGTTATATTATACAGTCGTGCACGAGTTGTAAATAGTGTAACTAACCCGACTTTCTTTTATATAAGCAAGATATGTGTTCGTTATATTTACTGTTATTATTATTATTATTAATTTATCGCGTCATAATATCAGAAAATTGATATTGAGTTGGGTTATGTTATAATTAGGTAATAATATTAATTTGGAAAAAATAAAAAGACTTTATTTTATTTTTGAGTGCGCTACATAATTTAAATTTGCAGTAGCCAAAACTGAATATTTGTATGCTTTAATGAGCAGAATGTGAAATGGGTTTATGTATTCTACGTATATCAGGTTATATTAGCATTCCTGGAAGTAAATATATTATTCTTATTACGGAACCTCTAAAGCTGGCAGGAAACTCATTCAGGAAACGATGTTTATATTTTTTTAAAGTTTTTTTCTAAACATAATCATCACGATAAATATTTTGCAATTCAAACTAAGCTCTGACCTTTTGTAACGAAATTTCATAATGCCTTTTCAATTTCCTTTACTCAATGTAGGCAGTAAATTCTAGCCCGAGGCGAGCATAAACAGTATATTTAGCCTTCAAGTGGCGCGTGATCCGTCGGCTTGCAGTTAAAGGGATTTTATTGCAATTTCGATGCCATTTTAAATTCAATTACTTTAGTCTATCGAATATAAATATAGTTTTGTAACATTTACTAGAAATATAATGAATATCTACGTTATAATATATTACTAGCGTTCCTTGCGTGAAACGGCATTCTTTGGCTTTTCTATGACACCTTGATTTCTTTAAAATTTTTTAAATAATAATTAGTATTTTTTGGGGTCGCCTTGTGGGGTATCGAATGAAATATCTTTAAAACAAGAATAGAAGAAAACAAGAAAAGCTTTAACATGTTGCTTTGTAACACTTTTCGACTCTTTTTTTAGAAAAAGAAACATTTAAAAATTACTCTCCCTTTTCTCTAAAATCATCAATCAGAAAAACCTAAAAGAAAAAACATTATGAACGAAAAAATGGGTGAAAAACTAAAAAAAAAAGATTTTACATAGAAAACTTTAAGATTGTTTTGTGCAAGCATAACTTGTACGTTTTTAACTAAGTATTATTTTATTAATTTGGGAGTCATAACTTCTATGGTTTTCCCCGATTCCCATAATTCATTAAAAACTGCGCTGCATTCATCGGTGAGAATACGTAACTATTTGCTCCGGTTGACAGCACTGGGTGTTATCAATAAATCACGCACTGCATCGGACTGTTTATTTTCAATTACTGTCCGACGCAAACAACGCACGCTGCTGCCAACCATGGCGGGCAGATTAGTGAGTTATCGTCGTGTGAATAACCGTTATTATGAACGTTATTTTGTAATTAAATAATAAATAATATAGATAAAATTTCGCCAATTTTTTGTCCCTGAACCTTAAGACTTACACATGTATTGCAAATGTCACACAAGACACTCGGATTCCTTATCTAAATGTTTAACTGAATTTCTTGGTAATTCTTCTCAAAACAAGTTGTTTCTGAACTGGTAGTAGATTCAACATTCAAAAACATGTCACAATGAAATTTATTTTAACAAGTAGCATAATAATTTACATATAATTCATAATACATAATATGCTGACAAAACGATATGCAAACGATAATGAGAACATCGGTTGATGTCGCAGTAGAGGTCTAACTACACAGCTTGTCTGTGATTGGTTAATTCGGTTAAGTTGTACAGCGAACGTCGGCACCGTGTGTTGGCGCTATTACCAATATTGCTATCAGACGCGGGCAAAGTATAGGTGCAGAAAAGTAGTTGTAATCCATCTGTTTTACCGATCATATCGTCAAACTTGTCATATTAACTAAAACCATAGCTCGTATTATTTTGAAAATTTATCGATTTGGCTGAACACCTAATCTCATAGAGCTCGTACCAAGAGACCGCAACTACGAAGCACTTATGGTAACGCCCACAATTCACGCCTTCATATAAATGTATATATGGATGTAAATATTTAGCTTTATTCCGTCGAGATTTTAGCGTTATTTATCGACACGTGATACGCCTCACATACAAGAATATTCAGTAAATTTTAATTAATTAACTGCATCGATCGAGTCTAATCTTTACCGAGGCTGCTAAATTGAGTATCGAAAGGTTTTTGTAGATTTTATACTTAAATATATGTATATAAAATGTTATAAATAAAATAATAAATGAATTTCTCTGAAATAATACAGGATTCAATACAATACGCTTGAATAAAGATCAAATCTATATCGACGTGATTACTAAAATTTTCCACTTTACCAATATTACTGCGAAATAGATACAAAACTCTTCAAAGTACTCAAACAGGTTGTCGAGAAAAATGTTAACAATTCCCTGAAGACACCTATCCGTTCTTGTTGCTGTCTAAAGGCGATGCATTATGTATCGACCGACTACTGGATTAACATTTACCGATACGGAGCTCAATTATTGCCCCCATAATCGGAGTAAAACCCTTCAATAGCTTCGTAAGTACATGCTTAAAACGATCACACAGTGTCTAGGAGAATATGACACGTAACAATTAATATTTCATATATTTATTTTTCTTCTTTAATTTATATTTATAAATATATTTCACGGAAATATCAAAAGCATTCGAAGACGTAAGCGAAATGTGTAAGGAGAGTAATGAAATTTGAGGACGCGTAAGAAGTATGTATGAACCATGACCATCATCATCATTACCATCTCTGACTGCTCCGTTAGGCATACAGCGTAAGGATATTATGTATGGATGTATATTTATAATTTATGTAACATACAAGTGAGTCCATACATAAATATTTTCACATCCACTTACTATAGCTGTTCCAAATTTTAAGCGTCTAATGCTAATGCTCTCCGAGTATAACCGCTGTAATAGACAGACAGATTCCAGAAATATTTCTTATTTCCAATTTTGAAATAAACTGCTACAGAGGAGGACAGATCATTATTAGCATTTGTACAAACACAACAGTTTTAAAAAAATATGACGTAAATGTGTGAGGAGAAAGCGAAAGAGGAAAAGGATTTGAGAAAGCGAAAGAGGTATGTGGGGACCGCAACGGTTGGCGTTCCGTCCCCTCTGACTACCACGTTGGAGATAAAGCGTGAAGATATGTACACCATTTACACCAGTTTACCAGTTAATATATACACCAGTTTTTAAATGGCTACAAAAACGGGCTGACTATAATAGGAGTTTGCTGTTCTTGCTAGCTGTGTGTCTAAGTTTAACTAACTTTACCGCTTCTGGGCTTAAAACCGAGCACAACTCGCACTTACAAATCAACCGGGCTATTATTATAATACACCACGCATCTCATTACGACCACTTTCTAAGGATTTAACCTCATTATTTATTGTCCATTGCCTCAAAGCTTTTACTGGACGATAAAAATAAAACTATTTATGGTTTTATCTGTTGATTTATTTTCTCAATTAAGGTTGAACTATTTAGGATAGTAAGGTTTAGCAATATTAAGATTTTACATAAATTAAAACATATATAATTAAAGTGTTTTTGAGGGAAAATTAAGTAGAATTGTTTTTACAGAATTAGAAAATATATTTTTAGACTTTGAAATAATGCAAATACTTTTCACTTCGGTCTAATGAAGTGGTTTGTTATCGATTGGAGGATTTGAATATTTTTCACTTTAGATAAATCCAAGTTGCTAACATAACACTTAACATAATATTTTCACTCTGTATCCCTAACGGTGTAGTCAGAGATGACGGAGCGCCAAGCTTCGTGGTCCTAACATACTTTCGTCGCCTCCTCAAATCTCATCATTCTCCGCACACATTTTCGTTAAATTTTTTTAAAAACTGTTGTATTTGTATTAATGCTAATAATGATCTGTCTCCTCTGTGGCAATTTATTTCAAAATTGAAAATATGAAATATTTGTGGAATCAGTCAGTCTGTCTATTACAACCCTTTTAGTCTACTACAGCCGTAAGCGAGTGCTTTTAACATTTCTGTCAACTAACACTGGCTGTATGATCTTCGTAACTATTAACGTTAAAATCCAAATTACTCTTTCGAGAAAACGTTATATTTTTATGTAGTACCTACTAGATCGATTGTTTGAATCAATGACTATGTTCAACTTAACTGCGATCGGGAACCACATCTAGCTGCTAGCTAGGTCACTTTAAATTCGATGCTCGTTCAGTGAACAGTGTAGCGTATTTTACTACATTTCATGCATAAAACTTGCTTGCTTATAATACCTACCCTTATGATAATTAAATAAAAAATATGTTCAATTTAATATTAGACTGTGAAATATAAATTTGAAAAAGATTAAATTGAATTAATTTAATTTAATCCTGTCTATCTCCTGTAAAACGCGCGAGTGACCTCACAGGTATTCCGTTTTTACTTAGAATCAGAATACAGAATCTTTAAATTTGTCGATATTGTTGTTTTTTTGCGCCTTAATATCCAACCAGCCCGTACGAGAAATAGCGAGACATTAAAACATAATATCATGCCATTTCTATGTGAGTTACGGATTGATCAACGATTTTTGTACTGGTTGGTTTGGCTTGGTAAAATGTTTTTTTTATTTTAATTATAAAAAAAATATTTATAACTGTCTGTCTTATTAGCTGTTTGTCTTAATAACTGAAAAAGATATATAATAATTGACATATTTATGACTCGTGTTGAGCGATGTACTTTTACAAACAGGAATTATTATAAAACAGAAAAAACCTCAAAAAATTATAAAATTGTGCCTTGAACAACTGAAAGGGAAAATAACGAAATATTGCCAAATTAAGTACGGGCTAGTATATACACTCGAATGCACAATAATGTGTAGTATATAGTAACACTAATACTTTAATAATACAAATACAAAATTGTGAATCGCACTAGTGTATACCCCACGACACAGAGTATCCTATTGTGGGAATTAGAGCAATAAATACTCAATTCTACGCTGTGCATTTTGTTTTTATTGGAACGAAGTACTTTAACGCGGCTTGCGGGAGGTTTGAGTTGCTAGAAATCGTCACGTAAGTAAAAAGCGTTACGTGATGCGGGACCAGCGCGTCGCGCGGGGCTAGGTTAGTTAGCTCTATTCACAGTTATATTTCTGTCTCTTTCTTTTATATTATACGAGTATATGTGTGCGTACGAGTATCTCAATTTTTATTTTTTGTTGTTGTTTTAAATCATACGTGAGTTTTGTTGGTCTCAACAAATCTTCACGCTGTATTCCTAACAGGGTAGTCAGAGATTACGGCGCGCCAAGCTCGGCGGGCCTTGCATACTTATTTCGCTTCCTCAAATCTCATCATTCTCTTCACAAATTTTCGCCTAGGTATGCGATCGCATATCTAGATTGGTCTCATTGTCGTAATTAAGTTTCGAAAAATGGAAAACTACTGCTAAGGAAGTTCGTTCCTGTCGGGGGGCCCCGACCGTACACATTTTTACATGAAAATGTATATTGTAATTTGTAAGTAAGTATTTTAGTTTGTTAATTGAAAAATGCATGTGTGTGAATTAAATAAACTAAACAACTTTCAAATTAAGCCAATTTAATATATTGATGTGTTGGTTATGTTATTAGCCTTGTGATAAATACAATATTCATCTATTAAATGAATACCTACGTAACTCTATTATCTGAGCCATTTCTGTTAGGAATTCAGGGACAGCGGCGAGACAAAAAATTTAATCGAACCATACGTTCATATTGTTACAAAAATCTATGTGGGTAGGCACGTGAAAATTCTAGTTTATTATAAATCTGACTTGATTTACTTGAATATCGGCTCTCTCCCACTATAGGAAGGTTATTCTAATTTATTACGACTTAAGAACAAAATATTTAAGATTCCCCAATCGCACTCAAGCCCACTTTTTATGTTAATATTCTTGAATATGGAGCACTTTTAAGCTGCCTAGTTTTTATTGGTCTACGGATTTCATAGCATTCAGTAAGGTAATAATAAAAAAAAAAATTATTCTAAGCGACAGTTCTTGAATATATTTAGATTACAAAACGAACAGTCTGAATTATTGTCACTGAAATTTTAATTGGTGCTGCTACATTAGTACATCTGCTGTAAAGACGTGAAGCTCTTTAACAAATTAATAACTGAATAACATTGACTATGTATTGAAATTTTAACAATCATTTAGACTAGCATAAGAATATGCTTACGTATAAGTTCTTACATCTATAATAACACTGCATCTGTGTTTTATGAGATATTAGGCAACGATACGATTTCTTTTGCTTAACCCTTTTTATACTACGAAGAAGAGCGAGCACATTTTTTTTTATAAAAGAGAGGGTAAACGAGCTAGCGGGTCATCTGATGGAAACTGACCGCTACCGCCCATGGACACCCGCAACGTCCGGAGAATCACGAAGTACGTTGCTGGCCTTAAGGGACAGGAAAGCTAGAAGGGAGAGAGGGGAGATGGGCCATCGGCAGTCTCACTCACCAAAAGAAACAACAGCAATAGATGATTAGAATATATTTTACGCCGAAATTCTATGTGAAAGTGGTATTTCACTGAGCAAGCCGGCCCAATCGTGCTGTAATGCAGCATGACTCTACCACACATAGTAAGTGTGATCATTAACAGTATCGAGGCTAATAAAACACCTCAAATTTCTAACGCGTTGTGTTAGAATCTTCACCCTTCACATCGAATACAACAGCAGAAGCATTGCTATCTGGCGACACCATTATTTGTACTGTTGGACTGTTCATAACCGAGTAAAACAGTGATAGTGGTCCAAATTAACGCAGCTGCAGCGTAAGACTTTACCACCCGCTAGAACAGATAACGTTTTATAGTCTTCTACTAGAAAATTTGAAAAAACGAAAGACTTGTGAAATTAAAAAAAAATGACTTCTGTCTTTACTTGTCTGTTCGCTTGTATGGTTGTGACACAATCGTTTATCGGAAACTATCAAAAAACTTCTCGAAGATTCCTTACACGTTGGTGGTTTCTTATATCTATTAAATAATAATTAATTAAAATAAAATCAGTGATACCACACAAAGATGACAGATTGGCTTTCAAAATTTATCTAAATCATTTAAGTAAAAGCCTCTTGATATGGAAGGAATGCATTCTTTTGAATAATAAGTAGCGGTTCTGTGACGTGAAGGCTGCAATGTCATAAGATCTTAATCAAGCTGTGAAAATTAAGTAATTGTCATAAAATCTAAATAATATTTGACAATCTGACAATTGCTTACATAATGTAAGAGAGAGAGAAAAACCGGCTAACTGCGAGTCGAACTCGCCCACCAAGGGTTCCATATCAGCACATAATGTATTTGTGTCATGTATTTACAAAACATAAGTCCCATACTCTCCAACTGCAAATTTAAATGTGTAATCACAAAAAAAATATTTTAAGTGATATAACTATAAACTAACTGTTTTCGGAGTTTTTTTCTCTACTCGTGCTATAAGACATTGCTTGTTGCCAAATTTCATATTTCTAGTTAAATGGAATAAGCTTTGATTCCCTTGCAAGTGTCAATATATGCAGCATAAGCGGATGTATCTTTTGATTGCGTTGACTTAGAATTCTGGTTTTTTCACAGCTCCAAGGGATTGCAGACCTAAGTATTAGATGTTAATTTCAACTTGATATCTCAATGTGTGCTTGAGAAAAAAAGGGTTTTAAGAGACAGATAGACAGACAACGAAGTAATCCTATAAGGCTCCTCTTTTTCTTTGAGTTACGGAACCCTAAAAACATATCGAATAGAATCCCTTTATCTTTGCGCACGGGCAACAAACTTTGCTCAAAAAAGTATGATTTACTCGTATTATACGAATTGTATAGACGAAACTTTGTTGTACGGTAGTGAGGCCTGGATATGCCCAAAATCGAGTGAAAGTATGTTAAATGCTGTGGAGATGCGGTCTCTCAGAAATATGTGCGGTGTCACGCTTGCTGACAGGATAAGCAATGATGAGATACGCAGTATGACAGGGTTGCACAACAGTGTTATTGTAAAAATGAAGAAAGGAATGCTTAGATGGTTCGGGCACATGGAAAGAACGAGTGATGAAAGACTGACGAAGAAAACATACAGAGCGAAAGTGAGTGGTAAAAGAAGCCAAGGAAGACCAAGGCTGACTTATGAAGATCAAATAGCCAGAGTGTTAGCAGACGGAAATGTCAAAAGCACTCTCATACCTAGGCGAAAATGTGTGAGGAGAATGATGAGATTTGAGGAAGCGAAAGAGGTGTGTAAGGACCGCGACTCCTGGCGCTCCGTCCTCTCTGACTACCCCGTTGGGGATACAGCGTGAAGATATGTTATGTTATGAATAGACGATGGCGACGGGTAAAGACCTATTCTATTTTGCCATTTATAAACGCAAATGTTCATTCTAAAAACAGCTTTCCACATATTTGCTTTCGAATATTCAACATCCATTCTTGATATAACGATTTGACAATAAGATCACAGCTCATCGCGCCTTGCAATATGACAAGTTTGTTTTCATTAAAAAATAAATCAAAACGTCTATATCTATAGGTATATATGTCTATGTTACTGGTTTATGACTCATACATAAATATAGAAAGAAGATTTTTACTAATTAAGTAAAAGCTTTAAAGCTCAGTACTCTATGACTTCCAATTATATTTACCAACTTGCCAAATTTTTTGTAGTTTCATTCCCAATTACTTCATGAAAAAATCGTACAGTTCCTATTATTTTGTTACTAAAAAGCTTTTTAATGTTGAAATAAATTGCCTTGATTTCTTTTTCTTGGAAAGTAATTTTTGTTTTTCTTACACACTTTAAAAACGGTTTCAGAGTGTCTTGTTTCCTTAGTTGTGTTTTTTGAATTACTATTCTATATAAAGTCGAAACCAAACATATATTATGTACTTTGACGTCTTCAAGATTAAAAATTATTATTTGTTGAAGTCATTTAAGGAAAAATATGTTATGACAATTAAAGAGAAGACAAATTATACAGTCAGCTATTATCAACATTCGTGATTAAATAACAATCATTAATAGATGAAAACACTGTCATTTTAATGGTATTGCTACTTAAAACAATTTGTTTTAAAAAAATTAGTCGGTTAAGAATTACACAAGCTAGCGAAAGCGCGTTTGGTGTCTAAATCTCCTACATTTCCACTCATATCGCTAGTAGAATGAAAAGCATACCTAAAATCTGAGGTTGCTCATAATAGGTACTGGAACTCGAATTAGCCGTTACCCCCTATATTACTTAACGGCCTCAAACTTCAAAAAAATTTAAAGATCTTTAAGAACTATTTAAAGCTTACGAGAAAAATATAACGTGAATTTTAGGTCTTTTAGATATTTAGAATTTAATTTTACGAACTAATTATTTTTTAAATATTAGACGGAACTTGAATAAATATTTTTGTCAAAACGGTCCCCTACTATCCGCTATTAATACTTATTAATAGTCTTTGTACTTACTGCCTTCCGACTGATTTTTGCGACGTTTCACGAGTAATGACTACTTTTAAACATTAATAGTGGTGACTAATATTGGTGACAACTTGTCGTTACTAATGCTTATTAATTAAGGCGACGTATTGGAAATTTTGCCAGCAGGGATTTTTTCTCCAAGTGACTTCAAAAGATATGAAAGTGATATTTGGTAACCTGATTCTTCATTTCATTGAATTTATTTTGAAAGTTGCGATACAAGATTGGTTAAGTTTTGTAACACAAAAAAATATGTCAAAGGATAAGGAAAGTCTTTTAAAACAAAGATTTACATTTTTAGGAGTAACTCGACCAATTTATGTTTCTAAATTTTCTGTATAGTTTTAATCTAAACATATTTTTCAAAATGAGAGTGGTTTTATTAAAATTAGTTATAACTTTTAAAATAAACGAAAATAAATACTTTTTCGTATTTTTCGTAATCTAGCGCGCGCACTTTTGCTTAGACCAGAAGGTCTATTTTGGATTAAATTATTGTTTATCAATGCGTCGCCTTAACTACTTATTGAATACAGTAATTTTTGGAACTGCCCGTAAGAGTGCAGTGCACAGAAAGCATTCTCCACAAATGCATTTTGTCGTAGTAAAAATAAACTTTGCAATCATAAAACAAAATGCAATATTTTCTTTGAGTTCAAACGTGTTGACTGTTTATCAAGAAAACTAATGTGAATAGTCACACACATGTACATAATTTAACATACGAGCCGAGATTATGATTCTTCATCAGAAAGCCTTGCAAACAGCTTACGAACTACCAATCCGCCAGCAGAAAATAAACTGAAATACCTTCTAAAAAGGTTGCTTAAAGAACAGAATGAATAAACCAGTTATATCTTTCTGTTCTCCAATGCCCCAGTTGTATACAGCGACACATTTTTCTCATTTCGAATGCATATTTTATGGAGCAGAGACGCATAATGAAAGGAATCTCATACTGAATAAACAAATTAGAATATATGTTACTGTACAGTTCAACTTCACTAACTTAGATTATGGATATACTGAGTAAATCTAGGTAAACCAAAAATCCAATAACTGAATTTTCCTTTCTTTCATTTGCATAATGTATGTACATAAATATCTAGCTCTACATAACATAATTAAATTTTTCTTTTAGCACTCGAATAATAATTACATATATTGTATAGACTCAGGTGTTACTTTGCGGAAATCCATTGCATGTGATAAATTCCTAAAATCGTTAGCTATTTTCCGCTCAAACTCCAAAAACCACCAATCCACCACCAAGATGTTAGGATTTTGTCAGAATAATTACATAGTAATTCATAGTTAATGTAAACAAATACATCTAAATGTTAAAAGTAGGCAGACGTAAGGTAAAAGTAGGTATTCCTATTCAAAAATTAGAATTTTTTGCCATGAACTCATTGCCTTCATGCCTACCAATGGCAAACACTACATTATACAATAGGACCCGTGCTGCTCAACATTTTGTTGATATTATGTATAATTCAAAAATAACGCTCTTATATGATAAATAATTGTAACCCTTCCTAAGTTGAATACAAAAATTAAAAGTCAAGTTAAATATTCACACCTAACTTCCATCCAACTCGACTAATTTAAATGGGCAAAGACTCAAATGTAAGAGCTCATTCCAGCGAGTGTTCTTAGAGCATAACAAACCGCTTACCTCAATTAGAACCGGAGATAATATAGAGAAAGAAAGCTATGAAAACATAAGAAATATACAGGACGAAATCGCATTTGAGTTTAACTTGAGAAGGGTGAATGTTAGGTGATTTTCAATGCTTCATGACAAATCTGTGCATCAATACTGTTCATTTAAAAAAAATTAAGCAATTCGGTTGGATAGAACGGCCCGACGGACTGGTAACAGATTTCAAATTTTTTTTTAATATATAGATAGAGTAATAAATTGCCGGATACTATAAATCTAAGAGGTTGCCATGGTTTAAATAAGAGTTTTTCGATTGTTAAAAGAAAAACGTTATTATAATATTAATAAATTTATTAACGATAATAACAAGTAAGTGGCTTTAATTTGCAAGCTTAAATACTATGGAATACGTGGTAACGCTCTCGATCTCGTGATCTTATATTTGTCTGACCGGGAGCAAAAAGTGAGTGTTAATGAGGTTTGTCTTTTGGTTCAAAATTAAAAATGAGCGTTCCTTAAGGAGCCATTGTGGGACCTTTCCTGTTTTTGGTTCATATTAATGATTTCCCATTTATGCTGAGGGATTTATGCGAAACAGTATTATTTGTAACTCCATTTTTATTTTACAAAAAAGAGCAATACGTGCCATCTACAGTATGAATGCACGAGAATCACTTAAAGTTCGTTTTAAAGACATCGATGACCTCACCTTGGCGTCCATATACATCTTTGAAATTATTATATATACGAGGAAAAATATAGATCTGTTTATAAAAAAAGGCGATATTGGTGGTATGGAAACGCGAGGTTGTGATAAAATGGTTATTTCAAAATTTAAGTTACGTAAGTCAAATGTTTCACTTTTGGGTAAATGCCTTCGTTTTTATAACAAAGTTCCTCAGGAAGTTACTCAACTAACAGAGAATAAATTTAGATTGGTTATAAAACGTACATTAATTAGACAATCATACTATAAAATACTATTTCATTGAAGATAAAACAATAGTCTGAAAATGATCTTCTCTGCAAATGCATTTACTGGCGTAATGAATATTGTATTTTAATAAACCTTTCGTAAAATGAAGTTGAAAAAATGATACCTGACTAAGTTTCTTGTCGGTTCTTCTCAGTGTCCAGGTTTTCTATTTGACCCGAACTAAAGTAAATTTGACGTTACAAAATACCTTGTAATCGGGTTTACTTGAATAAATTGATTTCACTTTGATGTTATTAAACATAAACAATTTTTGTCATGACGATTTTTTTTCCTGCTTTTAATTTGTTATGTATATCATTATGACTGATTATGCATGAAATTCAATAAGTTACTTTTCTGTTTGACATTTCATACATTACTTGTATAACAATATACATTACTTGTATAATATACATTACTTGTATAACAATTTACTTGTATAACATTATGACTTTGATTAAGCATGACATTCAATAATATTTTTTGTGTTTGACATTTTATTTTATTATTATCTAATGTAATTAAATAGTTGCGTGCTATGTTGTTAACAGAATATGAAGAGCTCTATATTGTTGTATACAATATACAACAATATACAGCTTAACAATAATGGATCAGCTTGTCATGAGTTTATCACGTGACATAAATTTAATAAAATAAAAGTTAATATATAATCTTGTTGTAGACTTATGTGTTTACTCAATTTATAATTTTAGGTAGCGTATTATAATTGTAGGCCGTAAAATTTTCTTATGAATAAAATAATAAATACAAATTACATCAATACTGGTTATAATTTTGTAAACACGACTATGAAAGTATAAAGTTCCAAATAACTTCCACGTAATTACAATCAAGTGTGTTATATTTCACGTGTTTCGTGGTTTTCTCTGTCACTTAACGCAAGAAGAGTAAATTATTAAAACAAAAATTTCACAACGGAATATATTTCGTATGAGCTCTTTTGAAATTAAGAACATTTATGTTACATCTAAGCAACAAGTACAAAAGGGTAACCTCATGACATAGCAACGTCGGTTGTTATAGGAACATGCATACAAAACAGCTTACGATCTACCATCATGCAATTCAAATTGAATAACAATATTGTTTCCGTCAATGTTCTCGATGCAAAGGAAGCACGGAATATCATGCATCTCGGCATTAATACAAGTTATAAAAGAATTATATCCTTTTGTGATTCAAATAAAATGTATTCGATTATGACGTTGTCCAACACAATGGCTTTGAGGATGCGTTTAATATGGTTCTTTTTATGTAGTTATATAATATATTCTGCTACTAAATATAGTCTTTTCTCAAAAAATCATGAGAAGGACATTGTTTTCTTACATGTAAGAATGTCATGGTCGTACGGCTCTACATCTCGGACCAAGAATCAAAACGGAGGGAGCATTTGCTCTAAAAGCGTGTCCCTTTTTTGTTGATCGATTTTCAGGACTTCTGTTAATGTGTGTGACTATAAGTACAACGGTATACAGCTGAACATAACATATTTTTAATTTTATTAATACTAGTAGTTAAAACACTTAATATTTACGGGTATTTTACAAATAATTATCTCAGTAATGTAGGTGAAGTCGGTTTTGAGATGACACGAATTACGCTGAAAGTGCGAGGCTGCCATACTTACTATAGGTAACTTGAATTACGCTGAGAGTGCGAGGCTACCGTACCTACTATAGGTAACTTGAATTACGCTGAGAGTGCGAGGCTGCCATACTTACTATAGGTAACTTGAAGTACGCTGAGAGTGCGAAGCTGCCATACTTACTATAACTTGAATTACGCTGAGAGTGCGAGGCTGCCGTACTTACTATAGGTAACTTGAATTACGCTGAGAGTGCGAGGCTGCCACACTTGCTATAGGTAAATTGAATTACGCTGAGAGTGCGAGGCTGCCATACTTACTATAGGTAACTTCAATTACACTGAGAGTGCGAGGCTGCCATACTTACTATAGGTAACTTGAATTACGCTGAGAGTGCGAGGCTGCCATACTTACTATAGGTAACTTGTGGTTACGTTCAATGAGATAGAAAGAGACAGAAAATTGCGTTTGACACATGGCGATAAGAGCGGCAACATATCATGGCTCCATCCATTGTTTCTTGCTCCGCGTTCTACTTAAGAAGACATAATCTAAATGCCATAAAATCACCGTCCAGTGGAAAATAAGATCAAACATTGCTTAGCCTCACGGACGATATCAAAGACAAAATATAATTACAGTCGCTTATTACGTTTTAAGTCTCTGATGTCACAGATAATACATCAAAAGTAAGAAGTTGAATATTGGAATAGCCATCTGTCGATTACATAGTCGTATCTCAATTAACATAACTATTTGTTGAATAGTTTCCATTGCTCAATTCTAGTGTATTGTTAAATCTATTTCAAAAAGAATAAAATTCCAACAAAAGATAGAAGAACATAGCATTATACACACGGCGACATGTATCGCACGATGCGTGGGACGACCCACTCCGCTCCAGGCCTTATCTGTAGAATAATCACTTTAACAACCGAGTGGCCCACGATTACAATCTTAAATCCCCCGTAAATTTTCTATTCCGTAGGGTTATTATAATGGAATAGTCTCAGCGAGTTGAAGGCAAAAAATATACACGAATAATTTCATCATCGAACTCCCCTTGTTGATTGCGAAATTTCAATCAAGCCCGTAAATGGTACAGTCTCGATCGACACTCGAAACGACTTTTTTGGGGTTGCAATATCAGAATGTTTCAATTGATGTTCGCCTCTAAATTGGACGCTATATTACAATGATTTAAAATACACATTCGATTGGATTTCCGGAATGGGAATAATATATTCTGGACTATTTGGCAATGTGTGTACATCAGCGACACAGATTTATTTGTATGATTCGAATAGTGTTCATACTGGCGGCTTTATACATGGACTCCACTAATTACGCAGGGATGAAACGGATTAAAGTTAAAGGAAAGCCATCTGGCTAGCTGAGTGTTAAATTCGTGAGTCTCCAAATATAGATCATCTAAGAAGTAGACATGTGTATTACATTACTTGAAGATTACCTGACACGATATTGGGCAATAAATTCCCATTTTTAGGATTCCGTAAGCTACTAGCTGAAACGGAACCTTTACAAGATCATTCAACCATCCGCCTATTATCGTCAATTTTAACAGAAACTATATGCATTCGTAGAAAGTACGAATTTTAAATTCGGCAATGCTTCTTCAGTAGCACCTTGCTAACCCAAACATTTTGCACTTATCATAATATTCATAAAAGAAATAAGAAGATAATATAGGTACCTACTCGAACTTGACTTGACGTGGACGGGCTTTTGTCCACGAAAATTAGTATTTCTTTTTATAAAAATGAGGAGCAAACAGGCTAGTGAATCATCTGATAGAAAGTGATCACTGCCGCCCATGGACATCCGCTATGTCCGACAACGCAGCCGCAAAACTACGGGTGCGTCACCGGCCTTTAAGGAAAGAAGGAAAAGGCGGGAGAGAAGGGAGATAGGCCACCGGCACTCTCACTCACCGAACGAAACACAACAGCAAAAGATGCTGTTATTTTACGCCGATATTCTGTGAGAGGGTGGTATTTCATCGGACGAGCCGGCCCATTTGCTGCAATGCAACATAGCTCTACCACATCAAATTGAATAAGTTCAGAAATTTACCGTAATATCGTAAGTGTATCACATCGTATGCAATCGGACCGTAATATAAATATCGTTAGAGAATCCTCTGTGCGCAAGTCGAGCTCACGCTTGACCACTTTTTTACTTTGGTAGAAAAAAGTGAATAAATTTACTGGCTTTCTGTGTTTATATATATATATTGTAAAATGATGTTGAAAAATTACTCTTAATAAGTTTGTTGTTAGTTCTTCCAGTGTAGGTTTTCTTTCGAAAAATACTTGAATACATACATACACACATATCTTCACGCTTCACCATGTAAAATGGCACAATGGTTTTGTTATGGCTGTATTTACAAAACAAAACTCCTTTTTGTTCAAACAGTTTATTTTTGTAAGTAAATTGCAAATTAAAAGAACCAATAATAATTGGCTTGATCTCGACCGAGATATATTTTAATTTTTTTGATATTTTGAAGATACGTGTGCATAATCTGTATAATGATTTCTATGAAATGACTTACTGATGATGTCACATAGCCAATAAAAATTTAAAATCAAAAACGAAATAGGAATCCAATTTCACTCTATACCATTTCAAATCTAGAAATAATAACACATGTTTAATTTGACTTCAAATAGTGCACCCCTATAATTTCTTTATTAAAACTGTCATCCCAACGAGGGGTCAAAGAACACATTACCGTATTTTAACATCGTTCTTTCGGCACGTTGCTTTATAGTGAAGAAAACTTGCCAAAGTTCTGATTTTCAACGCTACTCTAATCTGCACCCACTAGCTTTACAATAACTTTCATATCTGTGAGTACTGTTTGAAAAACATATAATATCGACATCAGCTTAATTTGTCCGTTAAAAGGGGATGTTTGGCGTATATTTTTAAAGCTCATTTTACAATACCGTCTCAGAGCGTTTTTGGTCGTTTTGTCTAAATTCTGGTACGAGCACGCGTAAGCACGTGCCGTTAGCTCCCCGCTGGTACGCACTCCTCGTTACAACGAGAACTGCGCCGTCCTGTAATTACACACAAATTAGACAAGATTTATTGAGGGGTGGAACACCTTGGCAACTATAGAAGGTACTAATAACGGTTGGCCAGTCCCAATATTGCGATCCGTTCGCAAGAAAGATTTTCTAAGGGCTTCGCCGAGGGGAGAAAACCATGCATTCAAATTTAAAATCGTTGAAATCCATTGCATTTTTATTTGACATACACTAATGGTGTAAGAGCCATATATTAAGCATAAACATGTGAGAAAATGAAGTCGGTTGTAAAAAAAAGTCATAAGACGTAAAATATGTAATTATATTGACCTGTCTTAGTTTATGAAACTGATTTATAAAGCCACACAGATTGTGACGTCGATTTTAACAGCCTCGTAAAAGCGATGCAGTCATAATACAACAGTTAACCCTTTGATGCCGACGCGACAGCTATACGCGAAATATTTGACAGCTTCATTAAGACGGTAGATTTAACAAAAGGTGGACGTTTAGCAAATAATAATGGCATTTTTAGTGCGGCTGCCTTCATATTTATGGCGTGTTTATTGGCCATTGTAGGAAGTTGTGCGGACGGCGCCGGCGTTCCGGCCGGGACACTAAAAATGATTCATCTTCGCAGGTACGACTTATCTGACATTCTCCACGTCCTTACGGCTTAATGAGTGAGAAGAATGGTCCATTCCGCTTACTTGGGATTTGACAAGCGTCGTCTCTACGTTGATTCCTTTGTTTTAGCAAAGAAAAAACGCGAAGCGATCATCTGTTCCATAGACTTAACAAACAGATGGACTTGGCGTTGCGTATTTATTCACAACAAATGGTGACTATGAAACAAAGAAGAAAATATACAGTACATAAATGATATACTAAAAATCGAGTAACGGATTTTAGCTAAAAATATCAGTCAATAATTGAGAGTCCGACGCGCAAGCAGAGAGTTCCGTACATATATTAATAAAACGGGAAATCTTAAAATCTTAAAAACTTAATATCTGAATATTTATAAGACCTAGGACTTGAGTTATATTTTTCCTGTAAATCTTAGGTAAAGCCTCGTCTTCACTAGGGGATAAAAGTCCCGCGACATATGACACCAGTCAGTCAAAAATAAAAAACGGTAACTAAGTCGCGGACATCAGCTAGTTCCTGATAAAAATTACTCGGAAAATTACGTATTCATTTTATGCATAAATGTTGTATTACATTTAAACCAACATCTATCCCATCGATATATTAACGTAATTCTTAACAATATTTACATACATATCTTCACGCTGTATCCCTAACGGGGTATTTCGATACCATTCACTATTTTAATGGTTGTTCGATCAATATTTTTACATTTCACTATTCAACTTCACTGCTTTGGTTCAGGTATTTAATCTCCGTCAATTATTTTTAGTTTATATTTTGTAAGTTCGTCTCTCAATAAAGTTAAATAAATATATACAGTAACCTTAACTTAAAAGGTAATAAGTACAATTATTTTACCACACGATTGCAACTGTGGACGTGGAGAAACATATGCAATTAATAGTATTTATCTGACTTCAACAAAAGCTCCATAAATTGTACTTTATAAAGGTAATCTTTCATATTAATAAAGATTATTATTACTTACGGTCAACGACTTCTTTACCTGTTCTTCCGTCTTGCCTCCCCTAAGGAAATAAAAACTTATCAACGAACTTTGTTCCCAGTTATCTTCGGGGCAAGTAAACACTTTTTATTTTATGGCCACCCGCAGTTTTACTGCCGACGAGTCCAAACTATATGTAGTGTTTTAAATGTAGTGTTTTTCTACTGAAATTCTCATTGCTGAATTTTGTCTCGTACGAAATTTTTCCTTAAACAAAATAAAATAATCAGTATGACAAAAGCATAATTGACCTGTAATTTTTTTTTTAAATCATACTAACTTGGCACTAATACTTTAGTTTTTTTTTTGTTTCTGAAGAAGAAAAATCATCAGACACAGACAGACAGACATTCAATCCGACTGAGTGTTGGACTTTAACTAAAAAACCCACCTCTTTGCTCTTAGCTTTCAGAAGTCCGACAAATGTCTGTCAAATGGCCGACAGCTTGGGGGATTCTCCAGCCAAGGGATACATTGTATTGTAGATGGACCTTATCTTTAGACTTTGTCAGGGGAATTCGTTCTTGTATGCATATTAATAGCTACCAATTCGGGCTGCGAGCGGACCCGGTCCGCAGAGTGGCTGAAAGTCGGTTCAAGTGGCTAGTGTTGATTTGGCAGATTTACATTGTGGCTTAAGGTTTGTGTGTATGCATGTAGAACGACGTGATCGAAATTTTAAACGTGAGTGAGTCCCTATGGGTGTCGTTAGGGGTGTCCTCCGGTGGGTCCTAAGTAACACTCTAGATTCTGGATTCTAGAGATTTCAGCCAACCACTAATCTTTTTAGTCTTGAAAGATTAGCGAAGGTTTGGGAAGTTACAAAGAGATTTACTTTAACCTTGGCAACTTCACAAACATCGGTCTAATAAATTAATAGACAATAAATAAATAGACTTATATAAGTGCTTCGTTTAAATACATTGTAATCAAACTCTGTTACAAGGCAATACCGAAGAAATTGTTCCTGACATTTTTCACGATACTGATTTTATTGGAGTAGGGTGGTGGTGGATTTGATCTTTAATAATGCCTTCTAATGACACTTATTTGAGTAAATTGTTTTGAACAATGTCAGCACCTCAATATTGAATACATAAAAGATTAGCCAAGTGCGAGTTCGACTTGTAGACAAAGGATTCCGTCCCAAATTATAGTATCTAAACTTAATGTTTGAAATCTATAAAAATCAAACTTTCTCAATATTTTTTCTGTGAACGTTAGGTTTACAGGAAAAAAGTAGGTAGGTAACACTCCATTGTTTTCGATTTTTTTTAAATTCTAGGCAAGAATCGGAAATTGGTTAAATTGTCAAACCGGTTTGGTCATAGTTACGTAAGAACCTAGTATTTCGGTTTCGTTGTTTGTAAACCGGTATATTGAACTTTAACTTGAATTAAAGTTCTTGTTAGGGCTAATATGCAGTTCTTAACTTTCTTGAGATTTCTACCAATGAGAATGCTACTGGTTAAGAACTACTCGCCTCATTTGAACCCGCCATAGAATGAAATGATTATCGGTTTCGTTCCGAATGAAAACTTTTTATGTCTTTTTCTTACTTTGTTTTCATTTTTCCAGAAATCAGTGACATGTATTAGAAACATTGTACAGAACCAATCTTAAGCCAATTACCGTTTTTTCCAATTGTAATACACATTAGCACATAATCCTGAGAATACGCTTTTTTCAAATAGGCTCTCGGAGGCACTTGAATCATCAGTTATACGAATATCAAGATATTTTAAGAATGTTTAACGTTACGTTCGATTGTTACAATACAAATTTGTACAGTGTTCAATATGAAATGAAACAAGATAACCGATCACTATGAACTCACTATCGATTGCGATGAATTCCTAAAATCTTTAGCTATTTTTCGCTCTAACGCCAAAAACCACCAATCGACACGTGTTTCGCCCCGATTCGGTGCTGTTTAGCTGACGGGAATATCCTGAGGTTGCTTCGTTGCGAGGCGAAACACGTGTCGACTGGTGGTTTTTGGAGTTTGAGCGGAAAATATCTAAAGGTTATCGGAATTCATCACATGAAATGGATTTCTCCAAAGTAAATTCTCAATCACAACTACTGTGAACTTCACTACTCGACGGCTGCACTCACAGCTAAAAGACCAAAATCAGACTAAAAGGCTAAAATCAGACTTACTCTTATATATAGAGGTATAATCCCACTACATTCAGACATTCTGTTTTATGTCAGGAAAAGCTTTATGTATCCCTATCCTGCTCAGGGGTCAGCGAGGAGGATATGTGAGACTCTTCTATACTGAATATACCCACTAACGGTGGTCGTTATCGGCGCGTTGTCGAGGGGTTCCGCGATCTTCTATAGAACACAACGCCCACCTCGCACTGTGCCGAGATACACTCTTTGGGGGATATAGTACAGAGCCTCCCTGCATCCTCGCAGTGCTGAACGTGTGGTCCGCGTTATCATCGAAGGATGATCGGCACGCTATTACATGACTTGCAGTCAGCATGCGACAGCCAAATATCGCGCGATATTCGCTGTCAAAACGAGAATTCGTATAATGTAATTAGTATAGTGGCGATAAATCAAATCTACATTTTACGGTCATGGGGCAATAGACACGCAATCGTCATATATGATACCAACTTTTTATCATAATTAGTCACTGGTCGCGCAATGATCGCATGGCTGTCGCTGCAAATTTTTAAGTAATAACGCCGCGGAGCCCCTGCTCCGATCGACCGCGACCCTTTTATTTGCCGATTACGGCAGGCGAGGAACAGCGTAGCATTGTTCTTGGCTCCGGGCTACAGAGCTGACACTCAGGCAATCTATTTTATCACTGCCCTTGTTATTGAAATGTTGTAAAATCTCACACGTGCCCAATTCATGCAATTAAAATCAATGTAAAACTAACAACAGTTACGCATAAGTAATAATCAGAATGAACAAATATCGACGACCGTTCCATATATTTCCTTAGTCGATTTATAGATAAAGCGGAAAGTTGTTAGGAGCACATTTATTCCTGTCGCATGCTACGTCCACATTTCGTTACCCTCTGCCCTTTCACTGAAAATAACAGTAAAAATCCCAGCCGTACCCCCTTCTATCTCTAATAGCGTCTTATCATCTTTATATTCCTTAACCCTGTCTTTTAGGCCGAAAAACACGGCAAATGCATCGTCTTACCCTCCGCTAAAAAATAAATCCTCGAAGCCCTCTCACCTTCGTGATAAGACGGGATTTATCACAATGTCAACCTTGGGTATTAGTGGATTGATATGTCAGGGAGGTAAGATAGTGTCTAAGTTTACCGCCTCGACATAGGTTAAGCTTATGTAAGCACATGACATAAATGGTCATCCATCTCATTAGAAGTGTGTCCAACTTTCACTCGTCGGATCCATTTATCATAATCAGTTAAACTGATTTCATCTGATATTTAATAGCTTAATTTAACCTCGTGAAGTAGTTACGCTTCTCGTAATGAAACAAAACTGCATTCCATCACACGTAAGTTCCAACACTACACATCTATTTTTCCCATGATATAATACATTTTGTACATATACCTCCTAAATACAAGCCGAGGTTTCTAGGTTCGATCCCTGAGCAGGTCAATTTAGGAAATAACTTTCTAAGTAGGCTTGTAGTCTGGTGTTTTTGGGAGCCCCAGTTCGTTGCCTAGAACCTATAGTATGCGCCTAGTGCTTCATTTCTGGTTACACAATTTGTGTAATTGTTAAGAGTAATTATTATTAATACAATATTTCATGCGATGAATTCTTAAAATCTTTAGCTGTTTCCCGCTCACATACATACATACATATCTTCACGCTGTATCCCTAACGGGGTACTCAGAGAGGACAGAGCGCCAAGCGTCGCGGTCCTTACATACCTCTCTCGCTTCCTCAAATCTCATCATTCTCCTCACACATTTTCGCCTAGGTATGCGAGTGCTTTTGACATTTCCATCTGCTAAATAACTTTAAGTAAAACTGCTTTAAATTTCAGTTCCAAAGACACACATAGAAACAAGTCGAGTTGAAAAAAGACTGGTAAAAATATGTAAATTAAAGACTTAGAATAGACTTTTGCAGTACAACGCCTGAGTATACACAATATTTCAAGCCCAGAGTTTCGGATTCGATGTTACTCATAGTACTTAGTTTGCGGTCACATGATTTCTTTTTTATTTCCTATTTAATACATTTTTTGAACAAAACCTGCACAGACATAAACCGATGCGATCTTTCTGTGTGCAGCTTTTCATTTATACCATAAACATTACATACATATCATAATCTAATACAGTGGTTCCTAAAATTTTAAGACCACTCAATAAATCCCATTTAATTTATGGAACTCTATAGCAAACTATAATAATAAAATATACCTAAAAGAGTTAAAATCATTTATTACAAATATTTGGAATAAAGATTAATGAAATTAATGAAATTATTTCACTGCTACCTATAAAAACTATTAATAGGTCTAAAATTGAGCAATTTTATTGTGTATGACCTCCTATAGAAGAAAAATGGTTTAATGTTTGTCAATATGCATGCTCAAACCATGTTCCGTGCAAAAAATAATGTCGCCACAAATGACGGTAACCAAAACATTCCAACGATTTAACAACCAATGTAACATTCGCGGAACCTTAGTGTCTTATATACGGAATCCACTTTAAGAATCTCTGATCTAATATATAAAAATCAATGTTTGTTTGTTCCTATTTTATGGGTTCATCTGATTGCGATGAAATTATGTATGGAGATAGCTTCAACCCTTCAACATATAGGCTATTTTTAAAATAAAAAACGCGAAATAAATCGCGAGTGTACTATACAATAAACATTACGTACAGAATACGAGGGCTGCTATTTATGCATCCGGAATAACAAAGTGAAACAAACATATAGCATTTATTATAGTTTTATTGCTTTTCAAAATATTCACCATGATGATCGATGCACTTTTGCATGCGTTGGAACCAATTTTCGTAACACTTTTTCCATTCGGATTGAGGTATCTCCAAAACGTGCATTTTGAACGCACCAACAGCCTCTTCACGGCTCGAAAAACGTTGACCAAGTAATTTAAAATTAAATTTAAGTAAACCGTTGATTGTTGTTTAGTTTCAGGATCATATGCATATATCCAAGATTCATCACCTGTGTAGATATTATGGACAGCTTTTGACGCACCCTGATTGTACTTTGGTCAATTCTTAAGTTGTGCGGAATCCAACGTGAACAAATTTTTTTTACAGCTAAATGTTCGTGTAATATTTTATATTACTCGTCATACTTATGCCCAGAGACGCCTCTATCTCGCGATATGTAACATGACGATCTTGCATTATTAGTTCCCGCACAGCATCAATATTTTGAGGTACAACAACCGATTTAGGGCGACCTTCTTTAACTTCGTCCGTGAGCACAGACCGCCCACGATTAAACTCACTAAACCAGTGATACACAGTAGTTTTCGATGGTGCTTCGTCCCCAAAAGTCGAAGTGAGTTGATCGATGCACTGTTTTTGAGTTAGCCCTCGCCGAAAATCGTAATAAATCATAGCACGAAAATTTTCACGACTTAAATCCATGGTGATAAAGACTCACAATTTTCAAAATGACGCCACAAAAGATAAACAAATGGCAGCTACACGAAACAAATTGTATTCTTCAGCCAAAGAGTTCCATTTTTAAATGTTATAATTACTTTTTTAATATTGTTCTGTAACTGGCCAGTTCCGTATACATAAATAGCAGCCCTCGTAACACATACGATATAATAAATATCATACAATTGTGTGGGTAAGACTTAGTTATTATTTGTAGCCTTAAGAGGCGATAAAAAATGTTATTTGTATGTCTCAAGTAAGTATTATTGTGTAAAGTATCAGTGTAAATCAGTATTACAAACACTTGAAATACATAACATAACATAACTTCACGCTGTATCCCCAACGGGGTAGTCAAAGAGGACGGAGCGCCAGGAGTCGCGGTCCTTACACACCTGTTTCGCTTCCTCAAATCTCATCATTCTCCTCTCACATTTTCGCCTACAAATACATAATATAGATATATTAATAAAAAAGTACATACGTTAATATTTACAAACTTAAAACTACACCATTATCCTAAATAATAGACTAGATTGATACGAGTATATTATATTATAATTATCTTTCCTAACATCTATATATATACATAATAACAATTTTAAATTTTCTTCATCCTTCAATCACGTGAAAACTACTAAACGTATCGGTATGGGACTATGACCATTCCACGCAGAATCGTTTGTAGATTCTTGTAAGCTATTTATTTTTCGTATTCCATAAACTATTCACCACTTTTCAAACAATAATGTGTTATTAGGTACAAAATTTACATTTACGCCCAGCGATGCGGGCGGGTAACGGCTCGTCCTATATAAAAATAACATATATCGAAACATTCACACTTATAGCCACACAGCATACATATGCATACATATGAAATAAAATTAAAGGATGACTGACGGTAGTCGGAAAATTCTTTACAGTTTATGTACTACCTACCGGTTAACTCTTTATTATTGTAATGTCTTTGTTGTAATAAAAAAAATATTATTATCATTTACTACTGCAGTCTTTGCATGACTTGTTCACATAGTATTACATGTTCTAGGCGAAACAAACCGACGAAGTTGCTGTTTAATTCAGATAAGGGCAGAATATCCTATATTTATTCGGTAAATTATTCAGTTATCATAGAAACGACATCTTGTTTCACCCCTTATGAATTGAAATTCGAAAAATCCCTTCTTAGAGTCGCTACGTTACGAAGGAAAGCTACTCTACCTTTGATCTCTTTACCTTAAGTAATCTCGGCTCAATGATAATGAATTAGTTACTTTGGACGTTTCTGTTACATATTATGTATGTGTAATAGTAGAATTTGGCATTCTGGAAACGCTCCTATTTCAGAAATGGTACATTTTCTTCAAATCAAGTGTTTTACCACATAATTTTCATGGGCGCAACGAAAAACAGTTACTTGGATTTGACGTCGTTATTTGTGCATTTCATTACAGCTATGAGCAAAAGTTACAGAAATATTGTAGTCAGACAATTGCACTCAATTTTTAATTACTACTACTTTGAAGAACTATGTCCAATTTTACAATCATACGTCACATACGACAATATAATCTATGTATAAATAGTTAAAGACAAAGTAGTTCAGTGCCTTTTCCTCCTCATTTGTCAACCGATTTTTTGCGTGATTTACGAACTTTAGTGTTACCAATAAAAAAGTTCGGTAATGGTTGGTTATTTTAATACGTGAAGTGAAATTTTCAGATCGCTTTTTAGGAATATTGCGCACACAGAAACGTGAGATTTGGCATAGTTTTACATTCATACTGCCAATGTCAAAAAAACTGTCAATGTCTATCTCATAATAGTTTCTAAAATGTATGTTATCTCCTTGGATCAAACCAATCAAATAGTCGCACAGAGCTGTTAGAGATTATCGCCAAAGAATTTGTATTATAAGTGTAGGTACATTTTTATTTACAGCCGAATATCGACCACCAGGCGTCCTCTAGTATAAATATTGTGATGAATTCTTATTATTAGTAACCTCTAGTATAGATATTGTGACGAACTCTTATTTTTAGTGACCTGAACTGATTCTAATTTTACGTGCTTCAAAGGACCTTTTTTAAAATTTAAACATTAAATCTAATTTATCTCTTTGGCAAATTAGATTGAAGCTCACTTGTTTCACATTACATCTTGGGATTTAAGAGAGACACAAATTGATCGACTAAAACAGATCACGTCGAATCAATTCATTAGAAAACCAGCGGCTTAACACTATCTCCGAATCGATACAGGGAGTACGTCTAGGTGTTCATTTAAGTCAAGATTGAACTGGAGATTAAACAGTGGATGGTTTGCCCCCTTTTTAACTGCGGTCCAATTTACAAGCTTGTTCAAATCGAAATACGATTGGTAGTAATAGAATAATAACACTATCGACATAGTTTCTTAATACTCTTTGTCTTTGTCTGATGCATACATATTTTCACGCAATGTCCGCAACGGGGTAGTCAGAGAGGAAGGAGCGCAAAGCGTCGGAGTCCTTACATACTTCTTTCGCTTCCTCAAATCTGATCATTCTTCTTAAACATTTCGCCTAGGTTTGCGAGTGCTTTTGACATTTCCGTCTGCTAACACTCTGGCTATTTAATCTTCATGAGTCAACCTTTGCCTTCCTTCGCTTCGTTTATCACTCACTTTCGTTCTGTAGATTTTCTTCGTCAGTATTTAATCACTCATTCTTTTGTAATTACACATACATATATATCTTCACGCTGTATCCCTAACGGGGTAGTTAGTAATTTGTGATTATGATTTAATAAACTATTTTTACAGGCTAATTTTTGTTCTTTAAGCTATATCTTCAACTATTAATATTAGGTACGTAATGAAGTAGAAGAGTGTCAAAACTCTAAAGCAATTTGCAAAAGTTTGTTCCGCTTGAAATATAGATTCCCTAACAACAAAACAAAAATAACTTTTGACCAATGTTTTAAAAGCTCCATTGCTGGTTAATCACGCCTCGCATTCCCGAAACACATTGACTTTGAGATTCTTCATTAAGATTAGGTTGTTCGAAATACCGTATTGTTAGATACCAGTTTAACGATAAAAAATTGACATTTCTACTGCAACTATAACCTCAGTAAAAACATGCGTATAGGAAAAATATTCGAACACTTTCTTGGATAGAATTTACAAAAACGACTACGAGTATGTAACTTAAAAGTCGAACATAAAGTTTTTTTTTCAAAATTCTCGTGTTTTTTTTTGGAAATACAAACTAAATACAATTGAATTAAATGATTGTATTTGTTATATTGTCGAACGCAAGTGTGACGTCTCAAACTTGTGCTTGGATACAGCCGTTGGAGTGGGTGGAGTATTCAACCATTGAAGCTCGTGCCGAGCGGACGTATCTGTTCCTGCGGCACCTGCTTATTGTAACTTTGTAGCTAAGATTGAGACAAAAATAAAGGGTCATCGATCGTGTGTATTATTTACCTGCTCGAGGCTACCCGTCATGTCAGAACATAATGATGACGAATGCCCAATTTATCCTGTTGATCCTCAGTTTGCGACATATTTATTAAATTACTTTGAAAAGGAAGTTAGTTTTCCAAAAAGGTAGTTCTTTCAACGACTTACTTTCAGAAATAATAATTTGTTGAATTATACAAGATTTGCAAGATTATTGTATTTTTAAATACTATATTACATACAATTACAGCCGTAGGCCACAATTAATGTATTATGCTATATTTAGTTTGTTTTCTTCAATAATACAAAAAATAACTCATGTTAAAACTGTTTATTTAAAAAAAATCTTCTGTTCTGTTCATCTCATCCGCTATTTGCTATGTATCTACACCAGACTCTCTGTCGAGGGGCATTATGCATCCTTATCGGCACTCGTTAGTCGCCCCTAATAAAACCTTTCCCCTCTAATCTGAAGGGTTGTTGCAGCTCTCTCAAATTTAATAAGAGCTAGTTTAAAAAGAAAAACAATACGCTTGCGATGTCATAGGATTGCGATAGCATCGATAGTCAGAACTCAGAACCGTTGTGTTTCAGGGAATTATGGTATATTTCGCTTTTACTGTTATTACTACTTACGGGAAAAATGAAAGTGAAAATGATAATGTTAAAATACTAACATAATTGATATGTGCCAAATTGTTAAGTAAGACGTCGTATAATGTTTTAAATTAACATAGCATTCATAAAATAAAGAACAATTTATTGATTAAAATCCATTTTGATACTATTCGTCAAAAAGTTAAATAAGATTACAGTACCTAATATGTACCTATTTAAGTACTGTAATCTTATTTAACTTTTTATCTATTTAATGTAAACTCTTTGGCGATAATCTGTATCTACTCTGTAAGACTGTTTGATTGGTTTGATCCAAGGAGGTTACATACATATTACAAACTATTATGAGACTGACATTGACAGTCTTTTTGACATTGGCAGTATGAACGTAAAATTATGCCGAATCTCACACTCCTCCGTGTGCGCAAGATTCTTAAAAAGGGATCCGAAGATTTCACTTCACGTTTCCAAATATCACCGTTTCCAAAATTTTTTAGATAACACTAACGTTCGTCAATAGTTATCAATTTTTTTAATAAGTTTTTTTTTATTTGCCATTTACTACCGTTAATTCGATACCCATATTGTTATATTTTTCCCCCTCTGCTTTATTTTTTCGGCCGCCATACTGAAATGTTATACCCTAAGTCACTCCTACGATAAAGACGCATCAAATGCCACCTCTTATGATAAAATCCATTAAGCCGTTTAGGCTTTAGAGTGTGATAAAGAAATGGCCATACATACTTACTCACATGCATGCATACATACACGTAACCTTCCTTTGCAGTCGGGTAAAGACAACCTATATCAGAACAAAGCTGACTTATAAAATCAAATAGCCAGTGTTAGCAGACGGATATGTCAAAAACACTTGCCCACCTAGGCAATGTGTGAGGAGAATGATGAGATTTGAGGAAGTGAAAGAAGTATGTAAGGGCCGCGACGTTTGGCGCTTCGTCCTCTCTGACTACCCCATTAGGGATACAGCGTGAAGATATGTATGTGAGAATAGGGTACATAATTTTGCATATTTTCAAATTATTTGTTATAGTTAATCTAAATTCATAAATTACATAATAGGAGAGCAGGACGATACTGCACTGGTCATCTTTTGACTGTATCGCAGCTGTCAATGTCCTTTAATAAGTACATTATGGTACAGAAATAATATTGTAGTACGCATGCGTATTATTACTTACTGGTGGGTGTCAGTGTAAGTATGACTTGTCAGTACGTCCGTCCTAATTCTATTTAACTTAAATCCTATGCCACATGGTACATACATACAAATGTACAAGCTGCTTTTTGGCGGGAACGGGAGAAGTGAAGTTGTCATTTTATTTAGATTTTCTATTTTTTACATTTTTGGGAGTTTTAAAGTACAAAAGTGATAGTATATTGTGTTTTAAAGTTGTGTGTTGTGTAAGTGAAAAGAATGAAGTAGGTCTAATTAAACATGTGTAGCTGAAATTCTCGTGCTCTTCTAAGAAGTCCTTTATAACTTCAGTAAAGCCTACTATCACTTTACTGGAGGAGTTTTACGTTATGAAAAAACTAATTTACTTGTGATTCTACTTATTAATACGCGACATTGGCAAATGCGCTAAACTGCGCGATGCCATAAGGAAAGAAAAAAAAATGTACAAGCTTCCGCTTGTTGAAACCAAAGCTCTTTTTTTGGTTCGCCTTAAAATATATCTTCTCTGAAGTTTGGGGCCGTGCGTTGATATCTTGCCCATCTCTGGGAGACATAGCATTGTACGGCCCAAACCACTGGGTTTGTAACCTTTAAATTCACAGAGCTTTCTTATTTAAATTAGATGTGCATTGAAAAGGTATTTTTAGAAGTTTAACATTCATATGGGTAAAACGGGGTGACAAACTTACTATGAAAAAACAAAATTATTCGTAAGTGAATTGAGCGACATAGTCATCAAATACAGCAATAAGTGAACTTATATGGTTAATTATATCATATTCATTTTTAACTATTGTCTGACTAAAGTTACAAACTCCATCATCAATAAGTGTTTTGCTTCTCAACGAAACATCCTCAGGAAATTTTAAACATCAGATTCAGTCAGCTAACCAGCACCGAATCTTGAGATGGATTCTCGCAGAGTAACACCTGAATCTATCAATAATACAGCAAAATCAATTCTGCTTGCTCCTAATCTTGGGAAAAGTAGCAGATTTCAAACACAACAAAATAGTTCCAATAAGAGCGATGACGTTGCCAATGATTCGCACCCCATAACTGTCAAGAATGACAATCCTAGCGTGATAATGGTGGATGACTTTCAAATAGAAATCTCAAGTTCATTAACCCATACACAATGGGTTTGGAACTATCATTTTATAATATAATTCAGGAGCACATTAACAGCGTCTCGTGGGTACGAGACACATTGATGATAAGATCGGCAAACAAAACTGGCAAGAAACTCCGGTCAGTAACACGTGAAGAAAACACGTCGTTGTAATGTAAACCTCTTAGAGTTTAAGGATATGTATAAGTCTATACCTACTTACAAAAGAACATGTTCTGACTGACTGAATAGACTAATGTATTACTTAGTATTTGAAGGATTTTAAAAAACTAACCACTTAGGATATAAAAAGTATTATTAAAGTGAACATGAAAACAATTACATTCCAAGCGAATGAAATCACCAGCAAGTTATTCTTGTATAAACTGATTCTTCGGCAAGTTTTTATTAGAGAAAAAAAGTTTAAAGAATAGAAATAAGCCGAACCACCTTTAAATACGAAACAACTAATAATTCATTAAAACTAATATATGTTAATCTAACAATCCGATCGAGCGCTGTTTTGCTAAAAGTCGCCGCACTAAGCAACAATTTTTAGTTTAACTTAAAAGTACTACCAGCGCTTTATATTCATGTGAAGGAGCAGCTGTTTGACTTATTTCTTATAAACGTGTTGTATCGACAGGTTATACGGCTTATTTTGGTTGCGTTGCTTTTGAAATACTCGACGTAGAGTTTATCTTTTTTTGTGTTTATGATTTTAAAACAAGGATACAAGTTAATTATGGTTATCAGAATTTTTCTCATAACTTTATATAAAGCATTTTCTTTTGTGCTCATGATCCTATACGACCGTGTATCCCTCGATCCAGTACTTTATGATGTTGAGTCAGCACAAACTAGAGTAATGTATCGGGGTTGGTGGGTGCGATGCAAAATTTTACATTAACTGGGTAGCGAGCTCTAAACGTATTGATTATTCATTATGTTGTTCAACTTAGTTCTGTTGTCAATGTTATGCTAAGCTGCTGGATGTGTATTTGGTAATTATGTAAATTCGCGTGCAAATGATTATTTACTTAAATATTTGAAAACCGCGTTGAAACAGTGTAAAATGACCTTCAGTGAGATGAAGCGAAAATCTGGATATATCCAGCAGTCATTGGCTGTGAAGAGATGATGACCAGGCTCAATGGTTAGCTTTGATCTGATGACGATGATAATATTTAATTAAAAAAATTAACAACTAACTCGAATAATAATAATA
Organism: Zeuzera pyrina; assembly: GCA_907165235.1. Classification (NCBI taxonomy): domain Eukaryota; kingdom Metazoa; phylum Arthropoda; class Insecta; order Lepidoptera; family Cossidae; genus Zeuzera; species Zeuzera pyrina. Next base: position 2,277,151 of record OU015622.1, read on the forward strand.
TAAGTAATCTAGGTAACGACGCGGTCTAAAACTAAGCATAAACCATGTACTATTGGGCCTATCTAATGAATTGTAAGAGTTCCCAATAAGTAACGCCCAGACTACAAAACAATTTATAAAAGTTGTTTTGTTAGTGAGCAACGGGATCGAACAGTTATGTTTAACTGTTACAATGTTATGATATGTTACAATTAAAAAGCAAAACGTGCTAAGCTATACATTACGGGTTCGTAAAATACCGAACTCGCATATAACCGAACCGAAACTTATGGTTAAAACAGACGACGAATTCGTCTGACTCCTGCCTGACCTACAAGGAAACTAAGGGGGTCCTTCGGGGTCACGGCCAATCATAGCAGAGACTCTAATCTCACGCTTTCGTAGCGCTGGTAGGGTATTGAGTTATTTGGGAGCTACTCCGACTCTCGAGAGACGAGCGTGGCGCAGTGCGAAAGGTGCTCTGGTACGTTCCGCAAAAGACCCCGGAGCCACTCGACAAAGTGCCAAGGATGACTACTGCAGAAGTAGGTGTAAATAGATGTACTGCTGTAGGTGAAAGACCCTCGTAACCCAGTCCCAGGCCGATCGGAACGTAGACTCAATATCTCCCGCTGTTCTACCAAAGACAAGTTGCTGGAGGCTGATTTGTGCTCCGAGATGGGTTTCAGAAAGCACAAAAGAGTTACGGTGTGTTCCGTAGGATAGCTCGGAGTCCTCACGCAAAGTGCCAAAGATAAAATATAAAAGCCATAAAAGTTTATTAGATATGTCTTACATAACCTAATCTCAACCCTAGGAAGCTGGATACCTGTGTTCAGATATCTCCGGGTTAACAAAAAAATGATTATGAATACTCTTACACATCAGTTGATTACATATCTACTCTTTGTCATTACATTATCATATTATCGTTAGCAGTGTATTAATCCACTACTGACATGAGCTTCTACCGATATATACCTTTTTTCTCACCCCTCGATTATCAGCCACTTTGCGCAAATTATGGCTTCATGTCGCTAGAGAAAATAAAAACTGAGAACTTGTTATCAAAAAAAATGGAAGCATGGAACCATTTGCTCATTTACATGACATTTAGCAGCCATTGCGATTTCACAGTTTGAGTGATATCGAGTGCTGAATGCACATGCGCGTTCGTGCATTATTGAGGAACAGAAAAGATTGTTATATTTTATAACCGGCCAAATGTGCAACATTATTAACATTTACTGAGTCCCGCATAATCTACACATATTAAGCTGTTAATCAGATCAATAGTGATGTCATAAGTTTATTTTTAACTCGATTTAAAATCACCAACAGCGTTTAATAGAATGATAAAAATAACTACTGTTAAATATGAAATGTAATGGGAACACTGATCACTATCACAACTATTATGCCCTTGACTATTCGACGGCTTCTCAACGATTGACCTCTTACAAGACCAAAATCAGGCTTTTATACAGCCCCACTACACGCAGGAAATCCATTCTACCCTCGTTCTTGTTACTAAAATGTTACAAAATATACAAAATATCACACGTAGGTAATTTATGTGATTAAAATTAATGTGGAACTAACACTGCATAAACTAAAAATTTCAAAGCCATTAAGCTCTTATCAAATAAAACATGATAGCAATTCTAATACTAACACATTCCGAGACGTTACGCGGTGTATAGTTTCAATGTCCGGTGTTTATGTTCTCGTATTTTTTATTTTATCTGGTCTCATTAAAGAACGCTTCACACTGTATTTTCCAATCACGAACGTAGCTCCAACATAACAATTACGTAGAATCGTTGGCCAATTTTTAATATAAATTGATTTCAAAAGTTCTCATTTACATACTTATATTAATTACTAGCTGTCAGCCGCGGTTTTACAGCCTTAATTATCCAATTTTAGCCTTAATTACCCTCTACCTGCCGTTTAGCAGTTTCATAGATCAACTTGAACAAACAGACAAAAATACAAAAATTTTAAAACACGTTTTTGGGTTTTTTTACATGTAAATAACTATTATCAGCTTAAGCAGAAGCCTTTATTTCGAAATCACAGACGGACATTAAATTTTTAATATTTATACATACGAGTATGTAAGTATTAATTTTCCAAGTTTTAATTGTCATTGATTTTATTTTCCTGTCGTTGTAATTTATTCATACTACCCACTTATTTCCTTTTAACTTTTAAATCATCATCGCATTGTAGACGAGTAACTATTAATTTTAGTTATCCATTTGCGATCGATTACAAATCGAATATAATAACATTTGATTTATGAATAATGCAAAGAACTTTCTCCATATACTCATTGAAACAATAGCTCGTTTATCTTTATCGATATATCGCTACGTTTACATAGTGTCGAGTTAAAACATCGATTTATTAATATATTTCTCGATAGCGGTCTGCTGGAAAGTACATATAATCTATGTGTAGATGTTTTTGGCGGGATTTTAAGAGGAACGATCGGGCGTTCATTTTAATAATTTGCAAATTGTTTTCAAGCGGATATTGTGGTGTAAGATTGGCGTAGTTTTGCGTCTCAAGAATCTGCACTAATAATAATAAACTCAGACATTTCACACAGCGCCATCTAGTCCCAAAGTAAGCAGCACAGCGCTTGTGTTATGGGTACTAGACAACTGATATACTACTTACATGCTTTTTTTTGTAAATAAAAACATATCATACATAAACACCCAGACTCGGGGCGGGAATCGAACCCGCAACCCCGTTTACTTTCCGACGCGCTTAGCCGTTGCGCTACGGAGGTCGTGAAAACACTGTAATGGAATGTGTGAAATTGTTGAAATAAGTGCTTACTTAGTAGTAATTGATAATGTTAAGACTTTTTAATGGCTAGTTTGTCTCAGCGGAAAAAACTAGAAAGACCACCTCAATAAAATGTAATAGTCGCCAGAAACTTCAATAAACATTGAAATGCGTTACGTTAGTATTTTCATGAAATAATATGAATAATATATCTATTTATTACAGAAGACATCGACTGAAATAGACATAAATCCCTTTGTCTTCTCTAATCATTCTCAAGGAAAAGTCGTACAAAAAAATGTTTATTACGCATGTTGTAAATATGTTCTCTTCAATTAAATCTAAGTACTTATTTCAGTTTTCTCTTCACTAACAAGCGTCTCATTATTAATTACGTAGAAATGATTACTTTCAAGAAAATTACGGAAAAAAAATGTCACGTATTAATAAATAAAATCACAAGTATATTAGTTTTTTCTTATTGTAATACTCCTGCAGTAAAGTGATAGTAGGCTTTACTGAAGTTATGACTTCTTGGAAGAGCGCGAGAACTTCAGCTACGCATGTTTATTTAGACCTCCTCCATTCTTTTCACTTATACATAACTTTAAAACACAATATACTATCACTTTTGTTCTTAAAAACTCCCAAAAATGTCAAAAATAGAAAATCTGAACAAAATGTCAATCTCACTTCTCCCGTTCCCGCCAAAAAGTCAATAATGGAACTTATGTAATGCTATGATCGGATACGCGCTTGGACCAAGTGTCACAATATACAAAGCATTTGCTCTAAAAGCGTGTCCTTAAAGTGTCCTTTTTTGTTGACCGACTGTCTAAATGTTTACTAATATGAGTGACTAGGAAAGGTCACAGTACAACGATACAGAGCTGAACATGACATATTTTTATTTACGTGAATACTAGCAGCCAAAACACTAAAGTTTTACGAGTATTTTGCAAATAATTATTTTATGAGTGACTCATAAGCTCACACAAATACACTGACAGTGCGAGGTTGCCATTCTTACTATAACTAACAGTTTCACTCGTGGTTACGCTCAATGAGACAAAAAGAGACAGGAAACTTTAAATTTGACATAGTAGAGGCAAAGTAATACATGAACTCGAATCGACCATGTACCCCCCAAAATCCTAACTCTCTCAAACCAATAAACATAGGAGTTAAAAAAGTCAGGGAATGTTAGGCTTAAAATTTAAAGAAAAAATGTAATGACACATTCAAGTTTTCTTGATCTTCCGAGGTTAATCATAGAACGAGACCCTCTCTGCGTACACCTTGCCTCTTGTTTATAGAATTTAGCTCTAGTCATATAATTTGAGGGTTTAATTCTCCATAACGTTTAACCATAGAACACTCATCCCATAGAGATGAAATATCGGACCATTTTGTTCACCACTTCTTATTTGATTCTGATTTACACTAACAAGTATCAACTCTCGCTCGCATTAAGCAGTACATAACCAAAACTGGACATATATTTAATTATTTATGTAATGGCTTATTGCTCTATTCGGTGTTATGGCAAAAACAGCAAAAAATCAAACTATAAAACAGAAGGCCAGTAACTGCAACAGTGTTTACCATAGACGTAATTTGTTTTCATACAAAATAACTGACATTGCTGCTCTGGAGGTTGAGTACTCCATGCGTTTAACCTATATGGTTTTCTTAGAGCGAAAAAGGTCTGTAACGATCACTCTACTTGACCGTCGCTTTTATCTTATTTAAGGATGCAGCGCGAAGACATGCTTGGACTTAGAACGAATGTTATAATCAAACACATATCCTCACGTTGCATCCCTAAATGGGTAGTCAGAGAGGACAGAGCGCTAAGTATCGCGGTCCTTACTCACTTCTTTCGCCTCCTCAAATCTCATCATTCTCCTCACACACATTCGGCAATGTAGGCGTGTGTTTTTGGTAATAATAAACAAACGTGCTTAGTCATAATAGTCAAAATTTTAAAATTACTGTGCAACGGTATATAATTTTGTTGTACGATAAATGCAACATTCTAAAACAATAGTTAAACGAACCATTGTTCCAGCATCGTGATTCAGGGCTAGAAATAACTATTACGAATAACGACCAAGGAATGATAACCGTTTGAACTAAAGATAATGAATGCTGTCGATGTGTTGTTCTCAGAAATGTTTTGTTAATGTGACTCATGAGTACGATTCTCAAAAAATTTAGCGTATGTTAAATGACATTATTCCTCTTCCCGTCGTAATTTGTTCGAATGGTGTACGTTTGATTTGTAAGTTAACAATGTCTGATTTTTTTTATTAATCGCAGTACAGACATTTTATACCTGGTTATGGATCTCCAAAAATATTTTGTAATTAGGTTTATTTCCAATATAGTATGATTGTACAGTTATCTTTGTTGATATAAGAACTAATCAAGCTTACTCACAGGACCTACTCGTCCTTACCTTTAAAATGGTTTTCTGTGATGGAATGCTATGAAGAAAGTTATTCACGCTTGTTCACAAACATATCATTTTTGCCTTTAAAATACTCAAATGATACCAATAAGAAACATGAACGACGGAGGGAACACCAATGAAACATCATCATAAACCAATATAATGAAATTCAAATTTATTTTGAGGCGACTTAGATCTGGGTATCAAAAAAAGGTCAAAGAATATTATTTGTAATTACTTAATATTATATATAGATGCACAAAAGTATCTGTGTTTGTGTATTTTGATTGATACGATACACATACCTATATAATTTTATTTGACAGTTACTGAAGTCGGTGCCAAGCCCACCAAACTAATAGACTTTATGTTGTTGCACATTGATTTGGCACCGTCTTCAAAACTGTCCAATTTAATTATATAGGTATGTGTATCGTATTTATAAAGTTATTTTAATTGTACTTGAGTTTTGATTAGTAAAGGATAGTTATTTTATACTTTTCACTGTATTTTTTGAAGGCGGGTTAATTTTTTTTAATAAAAATTTTTTATTTCTCCCTTTTGAGTGGTCTTGACCTAAATAAGTATCTAGGGCAGGTCTGCAATTAACTTCATTCTAATTACGGAGCGCAACGATATACAAGAGAATCGTCAATATAAATAAAGATTGTAACCAGGTCGTGTTATCTAGTGTATCTTCGAATTCCAAGCTCCAATATCGGTAAAATTTGAATAGGACCACCTCTGAAGTATTACCTATCAAACTAAAAAAAAATTTTCGAAATCAGTTCATAAATGACGGAGTTATGAGGTAACAAACATACAAAAAAAAAACAAAACAAAAAACAACATACAGACGAATTGAGAACCTCCTTCTTTTTTTGAAGTCTGTTAAAAAGAGGGGGCAAACGAGCAAGCCAGTCAACTGATGGAAAATGATTACCGCCACCCATGAGCACCCAGAACGTCCGGGGAATCACGGGTGGTTGCCAGCCTTTAAGGAAAGGAGGGGGAAAGGGGAGATGAGCCACCGGCACTCTAACTCACCGAACGAAACATAACAGCCATAGATGCTGTTATTTCATGCTGCGATATTCTGTGAGAGGGTGGTATTTCACTGGACGAGCCGATCGAATTCATGCTGCAATTCAGCATGGCTTTGCAACACATAAACGTTAACGTTACAATGATGGTAATCTTTCTTTCACTCATGTTTTTCTAGTAAAAGTTACACTAACAGTATTCGTATACCATTATCATGATTATGTAACATTTAAAGCTCATGCATTTCTTAGGGCTCCGTACATCAAAAGGAAAAAAAAAATTAAATTAAATGGTTTTATTGTAAAAAAACACTACAATAATGCAGATAATGTACTAAAAGCTAAAAAACAATTGTAAATAATAATAATAATACTCCAGACAATTACACAGATTGTGTGATCCCAACCTAAGCAATAAGCTTGTAGTATGGGTACCACACTCTGGGGGAGTTCCCAGTAACACCCAGAGTCCAAGCCAATTTATAAAAGTTCGTTTCCTAAATTGACCTGACCAGGGCTCGAACCCGGGACCCTAGCTTGAAAAGCAGTTGCATATGCCACTGAACCAACGGGCCCGTCAAATCTAGTGAGACACATACCAGGTACCAGTCGTCACACTACTCTCCACTCAATCTAGAGCATTAATCAGACTAAAATAAAATCATGGGGCGCATCGAATTTCTATCATCTATAGTCAACCACTCATATCATTATATGCTTTGGATGCATCTTCTTAATAGGCAACTTATGTAAAATGCGTGTAAGAGTAAATCCGTCACTACCTTCGTGCGACATCACAGAACAATCATTTACACATTTACTCTGGTTACGCTATGCCCCATAATTTTATTTTTGTCTGATCAATGCTCTAAACTGATGAGGAGAGTGGTGTGGATGACTGGTACCTGTTATTTACCTAATTATATTTCAGCTTTTAGTAGATTACCTGCATCATTAGTATGTTTCTTTACAATAAAACCGTTAAATTTAAAATTTTTTTTACTAAGCTGAAAACTTGAAAATTAAAATAAGTAAAAAACATTGTTTTGTCATTTTTTCTCATTCTATTTAGTTCATTTAGTGCCTCATTATTACAAGGTTTCTTTCCTGTCAGTTAAAACTCTATGATCCGCCATTTTTTTTCGGACGCCATTTGGGATAACAATTTTTTTCTAAAGTGTACTGTGTTCTACTTGTCAAGCCCTCTCATTTGACAAACATGTTGAGGAGATTGAAAAAAATATATATAATCCGCCATTTTGTGGTGGCGGCCATCTTGCATTTGGAATTTCGTCATAATGTACTGTATTTTACTAGTCACGCCCTTTCATTTGATAACTATATCAAAGGGACTGAAAAAAATATATAATCCGCCATTATGTGGCGGCGGCCATCTTGGGTTTACAATGATACTGAATATACGTAATTGTATTGTCATAAGAATTAAAGATGTATACCGAATATCAGACCAAACGGTCAACAGAAAGGGGGTAAAATTTAGATTACTAGACTCGACCCACACGAGACACGAAGCAAGCTAAATAAAATCATTTAGAAATATGTATATCCGACTCGCACTTAACCGGTTTTTTTTTAATTTACGGCTTCAGCTAAATGCTCCCACTATTCAATATAAAATGTAACGATGAAATTACCGAGGCAGACGTTATCACATCCAAAACACCTAACTGTACTCCCGACACAGCCTACATCAATTTTTCATAAAACTTTAAGCTGGATTTTTTTTTTACAATATTTTATCTCGTTATCTCAGCCTGAGGGTGTTAAGTTAATAATTATTTATCTGCGTTCGAGTGTTAAACACCAATTTAATTCATCGCTTCGGGCTTTTTTACTTTGAAATATTTGTTTTTTTTTTCATTCATTCTAAACTTGAATCTAATCAAGACTCCTCTGATTGGACTTTGTTTCGTACTGTTAAAATAATAAATAGTTAATGTAGTTCTAATATAAAGTTTTGTAATTTTTAAAATAAAGTTTTCTCAGTAGAAAAAAGTATGGAAGTAATGAGTTAATAATAACTAGGTAACGATACAAAATTAACTTTGCGAGAAAAATTTTTTTTCAATAGCACAGGGAAGACGAATGTGCAAACAGTTAAACTTATTTAACAGTTAAATATTTAAAATATCGAGCCTAAGAGAGCACTTCAGATTGAAAAATTACATGCGTTGGTAACATCGAGACGAAGATAGTACAAGCACTGCTATTTGGCGGCAGGATTAAGTGATGGTAGCGTTACGGACGGATCTCGCACAAAGTCCTACCATTCGCAAACTTAGTGGTAGCGGTAGCCTTGGTCTTTTGATCTCTACGGGCCAAAAAGTACTAAGGCTTAAGGATCAAATAGTTCAAATGTTAGAAGACACGAATTTCAAAAATACCCGTATCTTTGTATACATAAATCTGTACGTACGTGTAAGTGTGTTTGTCACTGAACTCCTCTTTGATGAAATTTTTTGTGTGTGTTTGAATGGATTCGTGGATGTTTTAGATTCACAATTGGACCAATGGCGCTTCAATCGGGTTCTAGGTTTTTCTTATAATTTTTGAACCGCTAACAGCAGGCAAGCCAACGTTCGGGCAGGACGACGTCTGTCTGGGCCGCAAGTAACCTTATAAATCACCGTATAAGTTTTGTTCTTTCAGACAATTATCTGATATTTTAATTTAATGAAAAAAATAATAATAAATAATATTGAAAAAGTCTTAGATATTTATTAAAATTATTCTAAAAATTTTCTATCAATAAAAAACCTATTCACAACAAATTACACGAGTACACAAGTTACTAAAGAAACGAAAAATAAGTGTTTTGTAACAATAATTAATGTAAATGACTTTACCGTACTGTACAACACATACATACATACAAATCCTCACGCTGTATCCCTAACGGGGTAGTCAAAGAGGACGGAGCGCCAAGCGTCGCGGTTCTTACATAATTATTTCGCTTCCTCAAATCTCATCATTCTCCTCACAAATTTTCGCCTAGGTATGCGAGAGCTTTTGACATTTCCATCCGCTAACACTCTGCCTATTTGATCTTCATTAATCAACCTTGGTCTTTCTTGGCTTCTTTTACCACTCAGTTTCGCTATGTATATTCTCTTCGTCAGTCTTTCATCACTCATTGTTTCTATGTGCCCGAACCATCTAAACATTCCTTTCTTCATTCACCGTACAATAATTACATATAAATAAATAGAAAACATTTTTTGTGTAAGAAATATCTTCTTTTTGTTACAGGTAATTTTACGCCCACATTTGCTCTTCAAAATATTTCTCTAATTAAGATAATCAGCTGATCAAGGAAAACGCTACTGTCGGAAACTTACTGTTAGAGGTGAGCTACCATTCGTATCTAAAACTAAAGAATTCTCTAACGAGACCCATAAGTTAAGGTCGCATGCCATTAAAATTGTTAATGCGACGATCAATTCTCGTTCGACATCCATTTCCAGTTTAAATTACAGGAGACAAGCGGAAAATTTTTAGTATTTAAATCTTTCTCAGCTAAGAAATTCAGACGTAAATCCAAAAAATAAAGCCCCTTTTAAAAAAATATATAACAAGAAGTTTAAACAAATTCTATTAAATAAAATAACGTAAACACAGATATCCAACCCTCTGGGGTTGGGATTGGGTTACGTCGTACTACTAAAACTACTGTGCGTGTGCTCATAATTCTTCTTTCTTTTGAACCTTTAATGCTGCCCTATCCGCCATTTACGGTTTCAATTTGAGTTTTGGAACACCTATATAGTTTAAAAAAAGATAATATGACAATTAATCTTTTATTGACGAATTCATACGTAATTAAAAAAAGGAAAGAAAGAAAAGAAAGCTGTTCTGTTATCACTTGTACCATACTATAAGAAAGACATTCGGCCTACGTTACAAACGTACAAACAGACGAACAAAAGAATGTAAATGTTCGACACCGGACACTTCTAATGCCCCACGCGACGTGATCGAACATGTTGTGTTGTGACCAATTCATGTTATTGGTTTTATTTGAGAATGGCTGAGCATAGTTATTAATGTATTGGTATTAGTATCTCGATATAAATTTCAAGATAAAATCGAATATGATTTTGAAACAAATGATTTCTAATTAAAGACTGATAGAAGATATAATTTAAAAAATGTGTCTTTATTTTCTTTAGGTTGAAAGGAGAGTTATTCCTTGATCGAAACTATTTAACTTTTTAACTTAATTGTTTTTGGCATTTTGAGATATGCGATTATCTGTATAAGATTTATACATTAATCATGGCATTCTGTTTTCTTTTCAGTGTGGGTTTTTAAACAAGAAATGTGTTTTGTAGTTGGTTTGAGTTCACTTCTCAGTAACATTACGACGAATACCGAATATGTGATATTATTTAAGATGATTTAAAAAAGTTGCAAAATATATCCATATCTCCGGTGACTCCTGTTGCTCTTACTTCAGTTTCAACGTGAATGTCCTTTAACTATGTTCGATGATATTTTACGATTTACATAATGCTTTTCTACATTGATTTGTATGTAAAAAACATATATGAGTATAGAATTGACGCGTTCAGAATATTTAATAAACGTCTAATTTTGAATATCAGCTCTAACATTCCAGAAACAAAAAACTATTATCCGATTGTGTGTAACATCCCACGTAAATGCATGTTGTGCGTTATCTCCAAACAATTTTGTTACAGATCCTCTTCTAGTACCATTTTAGAAACAACTTCATACTTCATTCGGTCTGACCATACGCCACAAGAAATTACCGACTTAATAACTTGATACATTCATTTTCAACTTTATGACTATTTAATAAAGTTCAAATTGAAACCAGTTAAGACAACTAAGATGCATTTCTGATTCCGCCTGTTGTAATATCATCATTCGTCATGGATGACAGGTTGTAATGGATAATACGGTCGCGTGTTGTATTGGAATGGTTTCTGTGTAATGTTTTGTTCAATGTGAATTATATGTACGTGTAGTGCATTCCGAAGTGGTAACATCTAACAAAGCACCGAACTTCAATTCTCTGAGAAACAAAAGTGAGTCGTGAGTAAACTTTGTACCGTGCACGTTTTAGTAAACTTAAGGCGAGTCATTTTCGTTGCCAAAAAATTTATAAATTCATACCTTTTTTTTTATATCAGAGGGGGCGAACGAGCAAGCGTATCACCTGATGGAAAGTGATCACTGCCACACACGGACACCCGCAATGTCCAGGGAATCACGGGTGCGTTGCCGGCCTTTAAGGAAAGAGTAGGCTCGTTTCTTGAAGGTCCCTAATACGTAACGGTCCTATACAAATAGGTCCATACTTATAGCTTCATGTTATTTCTCATTTAGAGTGAAAAGAGTAATCAAATCTAGGGATTGAAATCCAGTGGCATTTTCAATCCAGCTGGATGTATGCTGGATCAAAGCAAATCCACCTGAATCCAACGCAGATCCAGCATTAATCGATTTTTCAAAAAAACAAAACAGTTTTCTTTTAAAACTCTATAAACTAATAACTGACTACCTACATTTACATCTCATACTCTTGTAGTTATAAGTAATTTTCGGTGTCAGTAAAGTATTCTGAATCTAATTGTAAGTAATAGTTACGCTTCTTATTAATTATCACAACACAATCATAAATCACATAAATTGATATCCTATATATATATATATATTTATAAAAGGTGGCAAACGAGCATGAAGGTCACCTGATGAAGAATCACGGGCGCGTCGCCAGCCTTTAGGGTAATAGGGAAAGGAGGGGGAGGGGGTGATGGGCCACCGGCACTCTCACTCACCGAACGAAACACAACAGCAATAAATACTGTTATTTCACGCCGATATTCTGTGAGAGGGTGGTATTTCACCAAGCGAGCCGGCCCTATTCGTGCTGCAATGCAGCATGGCTTATTTAATATATATCTGAAATAGCTATCCATTTACCTATTTTACTAACTATGTAGTCCTACATTAAATTGTATTATTATATATTGATATCCTATATATCAGGAATGGCTACTCATTTACCGGTTTTACTAACTATGTAGTCTCAGTTTCTCAGTATCACTAATTTTTGAACTAAAATTGCGTAACCCGCTTATAAAATGCAACAAAACGGCAATGCGAGGTGTTCTGACGTTTTCGCGCGGAAAGAAAGTTGGTTACTTGTTTTAAGCTGATTGCGAATCCGCACCGCTGGATCCAGTAAGCCCAAAAATGTGCTGGATCCAGCATTGCAATTCCAAACCAAATCACATCTTAACGGCATTTTTACAATAAATATTTCTGCGTAATGATGATGGTGAAAAAGAACCAGATACCAACAAACCCTATGCTCTACATTTTGTTAGACTTTTGAATTTTTTTGGTAATGCAGGAGAAGTATTAACACACGTACCCAAAGCTATCCAACCAGATCTCGCACGATGTACTTGGTTTGACGACTGCAACGTGAGAAGACAACATACTGTTACAGCTTTGAGACCTCTTTCCGGTCACATCCCTCTAAATAAATTTAAATACATGATGGGAAGATCAAGTGTTCCTAACTGTGACGTATGTGGTATAGGTGTAGTTGAAGACGAAGATTTTTTTGAAAAATTGATTAATGCTGGATGAGCCCTGGATCCAGCTGGATTTGCTTTGATCCAGCATAAATCCACCTGAATTGAAAATGCCGCTGAATTGCAATGACCAATCCACTCCTTTAGTCGTCTATCACGTCAAGCGTGAAACACCGTATCCTTATTCTCAGACCCGAGCTACAGAGCTGTGACTATCACGGCCTACGCGGGATTGCCAGTAAATAGCACATTTTTGTTTGTCTTTCCTTGCTTCTTCTAAATCGTCTTGTGGCTTCTCGTGAGTACAAATTCTGCCAGTCTACTTATTCATGAGCGATTCACGTAGAAAAGGCAATAGAAGATTTCGCGATTATGCCAAACTGTGTCTTCCATAAGCGTGAAAAAACAAACATTCACAATCGCCTTATTCTTCTTCGCGTTTGAAACTGGCATACAAAGTCAAAGTTGATTTGTTTTTATTCAATAATACCACTGTGGGGTATTCTTGATTGTCGAATATAATATCAGCGCCTTGGAGAAAAACTTGCCCTGAAAGAAAGAAACTAAGTCGGATATCATTTTTTTTTTAATTTCATAAAAATATTTTATTATTACAATAACATCTATATTACTGTAAAGACACAAACTATATTCTTGTATTATATTCAGTGATCAAGTCGTTAATCTCATAGTAAGATTTCCCTATTAGAATTTCTTTATATAAAAAAATACATCTTTTCTGTTAATCAAGTGACCCCACGAGGTACCCAGTTGCAAACACGAATATAGCCTTAAAAATATTTATTTAATTGTTATAATTTGAATTAATGCGCCAGACAATACACGGCGATCATGGTTTCAAACTAGATCATTCCCTGTGCTATGAGAACTAGACGACGACTACTAGGAGTATTTCCCGATACATCCAGCCCCGAGACAATCTAGAAAACTTCGTTTTACTGAAAAACAAGATCGTTATCGAAAAAAAGTTTCCTAAATTAATCCGACCGAGAATCGAACCCTTAACCTTCCACACTTGGATTGAACTAAACCATTGGATTGTCATATTAATGAATTAGAATTACATCTAACATGTTACCTACTACTACTGAATTGTATAGACGATTTAAACGTACAAAAGAGAAAAAGCTGAGTTGTCGTAGTAATCAGTTTTCAAATACCGTTATAGTAGTTATGGTAATCCGATTTGAGAATTATCATGTTAATCCTAAAATATAAGAGGTGAAATTACAATCAAAATTACATGTCATTATTTCACTCAGAGATCCCGACCTCGTCTCGCGAATGAGGTATCAAAATGCAATCTCGTATGTCATTCGATCATATTTGCATTGAATGCGTCTGTCCTAATATTTTATTGATGTATGTACAGTTAGCAATATAAATGTGTGACGTTAACAAATTTTTTACTTTTTTGTAAAAATTCAGATCAAGTGCTTTTATGTAATTTCAATAATCTAATATATAAAAATCAATGTTTGTTTATATGTTCGTATTTTACGGACTGCCATACTGTTCATCCGATTGCGATGAAATTTGGTACGGAGACAGCTTGAATCCTGAGAAACGACACGGGCTATTTAAAAATAAAAAACACGGATGAAGTCGCAGGCGTCAGCTAGTATTAAGTATTAATCGCGTTTATTAAAAATACTTAAAAAGAATTGTTGAAAAAATTATAAGATTTAAAAAAAAAATGTAATTTTTTAACGAATATTTTACATTACGCACTTATTAAATTTTACTTAAAAAGAATTGTTTAAAAAATGTAAGGTTTTAAAAAAATGACATTTTTTAAATGCTTTTAACGAATATTCTACATTACTATTTACTATTTAATTTATGTACTCTAGATAGTTACATCAAATATGTTTGCAAACTAAATAACTTCATAATTAAATTAAATTAATAATGAATAATAATAATTAATAACAATATGTGACTTCAAACTAAACGCTAGGCCTGGAGGTACTATAGGTGTCACAACGACTCATAAGATAATTTAAAAAGTTATTTACATAAATTGACATGACCAGGAACTGAACACGGATTTCTCGGCAAAGCACTAAACTTGCGAACAGGCTTGACTTGAAGTAGGTAAATAGAGTGTTAAAATATATTTTACCAATTCTTTCCTTCACGTTATTCTCCTCGATTTGACGCAAAATTTTAGAATATTCAATTTGGGTTTATTTCGAAGCTAACAGTACGTTTCGAGGAACCGATGTGAGTGAAATAATGAATACTCGTAGTCACAAAAAGAGATGTTGGTTTACGAATCTAAAAAACGTCCCTTGCGAATTGCGATTCGTGGGAAAGTTAAAGCAACTTTCTTTCTTTAATAAAATGTGCTTGGTTTAAAATGTTTATTTTAGTATTCAAAGTATATTAATTTAAAATTAAAATAAAATAGTGATACATAGAAATTCATTTATTTAAAATGAAACTGAAATGGTGTGTACAAAGCAGATTAAATAAGTTACTCCTGGGTAATTCTAAGGTTTTTTTTATTCGTAGCGGTTTATAAGGCTGCGGCCACATGAAATTAAACTGGACTTAGAGCATATTGGATACGCTTTAACTTAGATACTGTACTGTAATGTACGGTACTGTAGCAGGACAAAATAATTTAAAAAAAGTTGGGAATAAAATACCCATTTTTATATAGGTATATAATTCTTCTGTACGTGTGTATGTCACTGAACTCCTCTTAAATGGCAGGACCAATTTTGATGAAATTCTTTTTGTGAGTTTGAGTGGGTCCCTAGATGGTTTAGCTTCACAATTATCTAACTTTTGCGCAGGACAACATCTTTTGGGTCTGCTAGTTATACAAAATATTTTTATTTTTCATCGATATGTTTAGTTTAGTGATTCACTTCTATGTATATTTAATATATAAACATTAATGTTTGTTTGTTTGTTTGTTCTTATTTTATGGGCTGCCATACCGTTACTTCGATTGTGATGAAATTTAGTATGGAGATAGCTTGAATCCTGAGCACATAGACTATTTTAAAAATAAAAGACGCAGACGAAGTCGCGGGCATCACTAGTACCTTATAAATTCTTCAGACGCTGCTCGTGTTCGAGCAGCAATGGCAAGGTATTTACACATTTAACATAACATAACATAACATAACTTCACGCTGTATCCCCAACGGGGTAGTCAGAGAGGACGGAGCGCCAGGAGTCGCGGTCCTTACACACCTCTTTCGCTTCCTCAAATCTCATCATTCTCCTCACACATTTTCGCCTAGGTATGCGAGTGCTTTTGACATTTCCGTCTGCTAACACTCTGGCTATTTGATCTTCATAAGTCAGCCTTGGTCTTCCTTGGCTTCTTTTACCACTCACTTTCGCTCTGTATATTTTCTTCGTCAGTCTTTCATCACTCATTCTTTCCATGTGCCCGAACCATCTAAGCATTCCTTTCTTCATTTTTACAATAACACTGTTGTGCAACCCTGTGATACTGCGTATCTCATCATTGCTTATCCTGTCCGCAAGCGTGACACCGCACATATTTCTGAGAGACCGCATCTCCACAGCATTTATCATACTTTCACTCGATTTCGGGCATATCCATGCCTCGCTGCCGTACAACAAAGTCGGCACCAACACCGCATTGTGGATGGCCATTTTAGCAGTGTTAGATATATTCACACTACCCACTAATGCGGACAGAGCACCGTTCACATTTACACATTTATTATCAGATAAGCTGATCGGCGGCCATTTCGTTATAAAACAGCACCCAAACATTTGTATTTATTTTATTTGCCTCACTTCTAAGGGACAGGTTGTCTAGAGTTATAAATTCTATGCAATTGCGTACAAAGTTACAGTTCAGTAAGTATAAAGATGAATAATTAATCGACGGTGACCTCTACAAAGATATATGAATATACAGACGGACAGATAAACTCACGAATAAACGGACAGACAAACAAAAAAACGACGAGGGTTCCGATTTAACTGATACAGAACCCAAAAATAGTGATAACGTCATATCACAATATAGAATAATTCCATTGAGATTAACAAAAAGAAAAACAAGGCATTAACGCCCGGTACACAGACCGCTTGAATTGAAGGGACAGCTCTTAATCAATGCGATTCGAAGAGGCACAGAGCCGAGAAGCAATCCGAAATTGTACTAGTAATGACAGCTTGTCTCACTCTGGCTAAAGTCTATGCAATGGCATCATTCCTCTTGTACCTATATATACAAACATATATACTACACAATGTACTAGTGATGACGCTGAAGTTAAACCGTAACTACTGTCTCTGTGTGAGTACCTGGTTCATTTTGAGTGTGTGCAAATAATGTGCCAATATTAGTTTTTTAAATTGCTCGTATCTCAATGTGAAATTAGCAATATTCTAGCTGGAGTTTATAAGCATCTATTGATAGTCTGAAATATTATTGCCAACCCTCTTCTACGTAATGCATTTTTGTAGGATTCTAATTATATTTGAAATGTCCCATGAGAGCAATACGAAAATTACTGATGTATATATTTTATACAATTTATATCACCTTATGTATGTACGCACGCGTTCAAACTCCATAACTTCACGCTTGAATGACCGCTTCGATTAATGTCAAAGTTAAGTTAAAACCACGGTTAACTTAACCAAGTGCCTGAGTGTGAATTAAGTTACAAAATTGATGGTCCGTGTAAAATTGTCCATTATTAGATACTATAAAACCACATAGATTCGCCTGAATTGCTGTTACAAAGTGGGAATGTAATTATTTTACTCATAATCACCCTATTATAGCGTAACGAAAAGAGTAATATACTTTACTAAGATGAGTGTAAGTGCATTGGAAACAAATTAATACCACGAGATGAATACGAATACTATCTTCTTTTTTTATAAATACCTAGTCTTGCCATTAAATATTACATCTTTTTTTTTCTTGTAACTAGAATTGTTCCCAATAATTAAAAAGGAACGCTAAATTAGAACTCGAAATTGGAATCACGAGTAGTTGATTTTTTCATATCTGCATTTTTTTTCTTGCAAACAATAAGTAATAGGCTTTCCGAAAAATACCGCAAAACATGACCTAGATTGAACACATACACACATATACATAAATGAAAACAATTGTCGCATATAAAATATGAAAGATCATCACTTGAAAACGTCTCGCCCGATTTGACTGAAATTATTTTTGTTGTATTCGTAATTGTCGAGAGAAGGTTTTTATTGAAATAAAAACTGGAAAGTTGCCCGGAAAATTAAAAAATTCGGAATAATGAAAGTGAAGGTTCTATAAGATTTTTACGATGATAAACAAAGTTTTTTAAAGTTGGACAAAACGTCTGTCGGGTCATCTAGTTACTAAAAAAATGTGATGAATTCCTAAAATCTTTAGCTACTTTCCGCTCAAACTCCAAAAACCACCAATCGACACGTGTTACGCCTCTCAACGAAGCATCCTCAGGATATACCAAAGATCGGATTGGGTCAGCTAACCAGCACCGTTTCGGTGCTGGTTAGCTGGTTAGCAAGTCTGCGAAACACGTGTCGATTGGTGGTTTTTGCAGTTTGAGCAGAAAATAGCTAAAGATTTTAGGAATTCATCACATGAAATGGATTTCCGCAAAGTAAAACCTGAGTCTATACAATTATACAAAATAAAATGTAATTGTATTATATTATATTCGTATTCATGAAAAGAACTTAGTATCTACACATTACCTCTCCCTCTTTTGGTGGCATCTTTATTTTACGGTAGTGAGGCCTAGATATGACCGAAATCGAGTGAAAGTAAGATAAATGTAGTAGAAATGCTATCTTTAGAAATATGTGCAGTGTCACCCCTGCGGACAAAATAACCAATGAAGAGATACGCTGTATGACAGGGTTGCACGACAGTGTTATTGTAAAAATGAAGAAAGGAATGATTAGAAGGTTCGCGGTTAGGGCACATAATAACAATGAGTGATGAAAGACTGACGAAGAAAATTTACAGAGCGAAAGCGAGTGGTAAAAGAACTCAAGGACGACCAAGGCTGACTTATGAAGATCAAATAGCCAGAGTGTTAGCTGACGGAAAATTCAAACGGTTTCGCATATTTAAGCGAAAATGTGTGAGGAGAATTATGAGATTTGAGGAAGCGAAAGAAGTATGTAAGGACCGCTAAGCTTGGCGCTCCGTCCTCTCTGACCCGTACCCCGTTAGGCTTACAGCGTGAAGATACGTATGTATGTATGTACAGCAGATAAAAACCATATATTTCTAAATTTACAATTTGGTATAATGTTAATTCAATTAAGTTCAATTGTTTTACACATTAATACTTCAACTATTTAACTGCAGTTTACACTCTACTTCATAATTTTAAAACAGAAGCGGTTATACATAACGTGACCATTTTTTCTATCGGCACAGCGGGACGCTTACGAAATTTAGTAAAAAAAGGCTTATTTTACTATTTATTCAAAAACAGGACCATGAGAACAATGTATTAATAATATGTAATTTGAATTAATCAACATTAGATTCAGTTGCAGACGTATTTGTTTTACATGTCGGGTCTAGTTTTCAAGCAGGAATAGAGCTATTATCACATTATTTGTTGTTGTTACTTTTGGAAATTTTTTCAGAACTTTCTGAACTGCGACACTTAATTCTATTTTGTCACTTGTCCATACCTTATTCATTAGACAAAACATTTTTTTGAAAGGTGCGTTTCTTGGGGCGCATTTCGAATGCAATGAAGTACCCGTACCCGGGTACCCGTACGGTACATATTCATTACTGTTTGGACTGTTTGCAAAAGCGGGACATTTTTGCTCTGGCTGGGAATAACGGGACAGACAGCCTGAAAGCGGGACTGTCCCGCCCAAAGCGGGACGTATGATCACATTAGCTATACACCTAAGTTAGATAGGTTCAAAAGAATTTTCGGGTATTCGGACAGGTCTTAAAGAAGGTATTAATAAACGATCTTAATAGTACATTCCGATATAACTTATTAAACTCTTCTACTGTACGTGATAATTATGTTCGTTCGTTGAATTAAAATCTTCATAAGTTATTTTCTTCCATTGAATTGATCACTTGCACATGTTATTATTGTAGCTATCGTGATGCTCGGCTTTTATAGCAGGTCGCTATATAAGGTCGGAAACGGCGACAAGTTAATCTACGAAATGAGTTTGAATACTAATTTTATTTAATAATAAGACGCGATTATATGTTCGTATACACGACATCCACATATATAGTATCTATGCATTACACAAGCCTTCAAGCTTACGATTTAGACCGTGTGGACTGTGGAGGCATCTGTTTTTAACCCTCGATGCAAAAAAGAGGGGCGTGTGTCTGTCTGTGTCACCGTAGCTCTTAAATGAGTGAACCGATTTGGATGTGGTTTTTTTTATTTGAAAGTAGGTTTATTAGTGGTAGTTCTTAGACATGTTTCATCAAAATCGATTCAGCTGTTGCAAGGTCATCAGTTCTTTCGTTAGCTGCGGTAGGGATCTTAGACGCATAATGGATATTTACTTTACTTTCAAACACGTGTGACCTAAAATTTGAAACACCCATGTATGCTACATAACTATGCAAGATAATGGAATTCTTGCTGCAGCCAGGATATCCATCATACTAGTTCACTCTTGAATAACACCCCTCTTTTTTGCTTCGGGGATTAAAAAATTATTAAATTTTTTTCCTTGGCGGAGTTAACAACTTTTTTACAACGTCGCCATCTGTCAAATACGTAATTAACTACATATTTCATAAATTCTTTATGCAAAGTTTTGAATTATTAAACTCATTATATATTTTTTACTTTATACTAACTTCGACGTCCTTTATCATTCTCTTCGATACCGCTTTTCAGACTTTTCTTATTCTTTCATCCGTTGACCTTCATGCTAATATCAGTAATCAGAGAAGCACTAAGTACTACATATGCAATGGCAATTCTGCTATTGTTCATATATGCGAAAGATTTTACCAGTCAACTAACACTTTACTGTATTATGACATATTATAAAAACATATATAAAAATATTACGGACATACACACTGCTTCTTATTAGATATGAACAAAAATTCTTCACGAGCCGTCGCCTTTGTAAACAATAGCGTATGGAACTCAGAGTGAACATATAATCAAGATAAAATTTTTTCGATAAGACGATAATCGAAGTATAAGAACAATGCACGAACTTTTCGATCTTACGATAAAGATACTGATATCTAATGAAAATGAAAAACAATGATTTAGAACTACTGAAAGTGTCTTTCACATTTTTATATGAAAAATACATTTAAATGGAAAAGCAGCAAAGAAATCTTTTTATTCATCACCGTATCAAATAAACTATAAATATTTTACTCGAATAGTTTTTAAGCTAGAAAAAAATAAATGGTATTTATAAATGTAGGTATTTATGCAATAATAAAATTAAATTGAAGAGAATAAAAACTGTATTTATTGTATAGATTGAGGCGTTACTTTGCGGAAATCATGTGATTTCATCAGACTCGGTCAGCTAACCAGCACCGACTCCTTTGGTTCGGATTCGGTACTGGTTAGCTGACTAAGTCTGATCTCTAGAATATCCTGAGGATGATTCGTTGAGAGGCGAAACACGCACCGATTGGTGTTTTTCGGAGTTTGAGCGGAAAATAGCTAAAGATTTCAGGAATTTATCACTGTATTTATTAATATTTCACTTAGTCCAGTGAAAAGTCAACCTAAAGAAATGCTAAAAATGAAAATACTGTAATTTTTTTATCGAAAACGCAAAACATTTTTTTTTTACCGTCGAAAACAAATTATTTTTATTACCTTCATTTCTGGTTACTAGTAATAATTTTATGATGAAAAAATACTGTCAGTACTACACATGACCCACACGCGTCTAATATTATAATATTCATTTCGTACACTATGAGATTTATTTTTTGATATTAATTGACGTAGTTATATTTTCCTTCGGGATATCTAAGTACAAAAAAGTTTAATTAAAATTAAGAGTCGGAAAATACAAAACAATACAACTCTAAATTATAATTAGTCGCGTAGCACTTAACCAATGCTTCACCATCCTGAGCGTATTTGTTAAGCAAATGTCTCATTCAGTACTTCTAACTTCTGTGCCTTGGTATAGATTAGTATGCCGAAGATATTTAGCCGACGCACGATTCGAACATCGGCACTTGTCGATATAACGGACTGGATACTGTACCGTTTATTACTGATAGTTAAAACTTTGCTACTAAATTGTATATGTTAATATCAATATGATTGGAAACATTACACTGGTACACTGGCTTTTTAGGGTATTTAGGCAAGTTTTATATATTTTTTAGGGAATCGTAGCCAAAATGGCAAATGGAACTTATCTCTGGAAAGACAGAGATGTATAATGATGACCTGATATCACGAAAATGAAAAACAAAAATTATAGTCCATGAGATTTAATAGGTCGGATTTGACATCTGTCACATGGCTACGACTAGTTATGGGACGAAACAAATATGTCTCGATTATTTTTCGATTCTAACGTAAATCGATATAATTGATTTGACGACCTCCGTGGCGCAACGGTTTAACGCGTCGGAAAGTAAACGGGGGTTGCGGGTTCGATTCCCGTCCCGAGTCTGGGTGTTTATGTATAATATGTATTTATTTACAAAAAAAAAGTATATAAGTAGTATATCAGTTGTCTAGTAGCCATAACACAAGCGCTGTGCTGCTTACTTTGGGACTAGATGGCGCTGTGTGAAATGTCTGAGTTTATTATTATTATAATTTGATGTTCATAATAACATCATAATATTTCACTTATGATTTATAGTTTGTTAGCTACATAGTACGTTTGTTGAGATATGGTATTTGGTATAGTAAAACATATTTAAGTATATGAATAAACTTAATTCGATATATTTATTTTTGGGACTAATGTATAAGAAACTTCATTATTTAAGACTATAATAAGCACACTACGTATTAGTAGTAAATAAAGGCAGACTGTAATAAAAAATATTGGTGAAAAATAAATATTTAACCATTTTCTGAGCTTGGATCCATGTCCGTAGAGCTATCTTCGTCGCCCACTATTATGATTAACTAATTTTCAATTAAATTGTTTATTCTGACGTCTCTTTCAAAGTCTCCCTTTATTACTTTTTTCTTGTCTCCACCACCTAAGCCCAGTCATCCTTTGATATTTGATTACATGCTTCCGTCAGTAAACTCATCAAAAAAGTATACAGAACCAACATTATTTAAAATTTGAAATTATTCGATTATTACGACATTTCAATCAATTATCGATTTTGTCTGGTAACGAAACGATTGCAAATGGTAGCAGTACTAGAGCAATACGCCTCGTGATATAACATTGTAACAACGTCCATTTAGAAAATTCTTTTGAAGATATATAAGGAAATATCTGTGTTTTTAACTAAAAGAAATCAAAGTTAGTAGTTTTGTGTAATGATCAGTAGTGGGAAAAATAAGTAACGTTTATTTATTCAGCATTTACAAAGTTATAGCGGCATGAAAATTAAGAAACGTCAAATCCGACCTATTAAATCTCACGGACTATAAATGGTTTTTTACTCTTTTTTTAATTAAAAAAATATTAATTTATTAAATTAAATATTTACTGTGTCTTTTCTACGATGTCCTCTAAATTAATGCAATACGCTTTTGGCTATATTTTTTAGCTCATACATCTTTTTTTTCTTCTGCAAGCCATCAAGCTTCAAGCTTTATTAATCTTCTTTCATATTTATGCTTAAGCTTTAATACTTTTAATATTTCTGTTAGGACATGTTGCTATATGATCTTCATAGAGCAACTTTATTCTTTATTTATATCGCTTTGGAAAAGATCCTCGTTGATATACTACAATGAGTATTTTTTTTTCATTCGCATATTTTTCTGTGATATTCTGGAGATTGTGTTGTCGACAAAAACATCAATCCAGTTTACTAATAAATTACAGCGACTGAACACTCTCGCACTCGTTGTTGTCGAAAAACTAAAAGGTCGTAATGAAACTGCACTAATCCCTTTCGAGTTTATCTAAAAACAATAAATTTTGCTGTAACGCTCTCACTGAACGTAACCCCAGTACGCCGCACCTACATACTCAAACACCCTGCCTGGGTATTTTAGACCCGCCCACCGCAAGATACAGGAAACAAAGACAAACTTTATAGTCTGTCATTGTTCCAGTATTTTCGTTAATTGTTTTTCCATGTACACTCGTAATCAGGGTTGGCTTAATCTGCCTTCAGCTTAATCGAATTTTCATAAGTCTAGGGGTATATTTAGCCGATAAATAGAGTTAGGAGGGTTAGACAATGCTAGCCTGTTACTTGTCTGCGCTTGAAAGAGATATATGGACGTAATTATAGGGTCGGTTAGCGATAAGTTTGTGTTAAACTGATAGGATTTCTGTTTCAATTACTTTGATGATTTCCAAAACAACATACTCAAATTAAATTCGTTCTTAATAGCTAAGTCAAAGTCAAATTAATTTATTCAAGTAAATCCAATTGCAAGGTATTTTTGAACGTCAAATCTTCTTTAGTTCGGTTCGAAAAGAAAACCTGGACACAGAAAAATACAATGTGTAGAGAGGATTATTTCCAGACTATTGTTCTTTCTTCAATTAAATCGCTAATTTTAGGCTTTCCAATCAGTGTACGTTTAATAATAAGTTTAAATCTCTTTTCCGTTAATTGAGTAATTTCTTGAAGAGTTTTATTATGAAAACTAACACAGTTGCCCAAAAATGAACCACTTGATTTTTGTAATTTAAATTTAGCAGTAACTAGCTGATCACTACCACGAGTTTCCATACCATTAATAACGACTTTCTTTTGAAATAGATCTATATTTCTTCCAGTGTAAGCTAGACGGCAGACTTTACTATGACGACATTATGTTAATATTATTTTATATTTTCCGTTGTTATTGAGAAACAACAATTTATGGCAATAACATGAGCATTTATTTCCCATCGTGTATAGTACGGTCTCTTATAAAATCAGCAGGAATAGCGCTTTATGGAGCCGCCAAATTAACGTTCATATTGATAAACGTCCTGGACAACGCTCCAAGTACTAAGTTCAGCTTTACGATGTCTAGCCATAAGAGCAACGGCTACAAAACGATAGCCCGTCATTTTTACTGCTTGACAGCAAACTTCGTCGTCCATATCTCTTGATTTATTTCGTCCTCGGCCCGACTAACGCAATTATTGCAATTTATTATGAAATTAAATAAGGCCGACGGCGACACACCCCCGTCTTCTGCACGCGAAATTTATACCCCTTTGTAGAAAACTATGTTGTTGTACGCAGAGTCGAAAAGGCCCACGGTAGCTAGAGAGCGATTAACTTCTAGAGTTCGACCGTCGGTGTAAGGTTTGATTTCGCAACTGCGCTCATAGGGAACACTGTTACGACTTTTTAAGTGGGTAGTTTGCTTATTTTTCTCGCGGCTTATGTTGTCTCTCTCTGTGGAAAGACATAAATTATTTGCGCTCCCAACACCTTGTCGGAGGGGACCTCTTGGTAGATAGCGTCATTTTTATGAAAGTGTAATGCGGTTTTCTTGTTGTGATTGCGTCTCCTGATTCTTTACTCTAGACCAAGAAATTACTTCATTTTATAAGCCGTTCATATGTTTACATTAAATTCGATATTAGTTGCTTAATTCTTAACTCTATGAAATAAAGAAAGACGGATCACATTCTACACGTAAAATGCTATGTCCAGATCATAGCATATGAATGGATGACTTAGGGACACTCATGTTGCGTAATCACCGTGTTTTAAAACAAACCATTGGTTTTTCCTGTTATCAAAAGGTCAGTTAATATTGAACCGAGTAACAGAAAAAACACCACAGAACGTGCCACTTACCTTTTTGCGCAGATCTTAAACTTTTCCACGTGGACGTAGTCTCGGGTATAGCTAGTTCATATATATTTAACCTATTTAACTTATATATTACTAGTAAACATTATAAATCATTTATAGGAGAATTACACATAGAACGATACATATAAAAGGATCAAATTAATTACTCGGATTCGACTAAACTATTCCCCAATCCTCATCTTCGAAACTACTAGTTCTAAAATTTTGAAAAATTCAGAGAACATAAATCCCTATCTATAACATAAAAAAAATATTACGAAAATACCAGGTCTTATAGAACTCGATAAAATGAACTTAGAAATTTGTCATTTTATAAACCGTCTGAAACCTTCTGTGTACGAATCGTACTTGTACTATCTTTTCCTTTCTTAAATAACTCTCAGTACATAGTTCTACACATGTTATATCATATTCTGATCCAAACATATTCAGCAGTGTGTATACCCCGTTTAGGACATTTCAATCCGCGTTGTAATTAACTCAGTTAAGCTGATAGTACTGTCGCTCAATAGTGCTGTGTTGGGTTCCCATGGAGACGGGAAGCTTATTGGATAAGGTATTTAAATGCTAATCAGAATTGTTCCGGTCATTGGACTATAAACTGTTAGAACAACAAGGGGTCAGAATACTGTTTCATACCCTATTGAGACATGATTTCCTTATAATAATATTGTGACAATACAGTCGCTGCATACGTATCTTGGTGAGAACATAGACAAGATCGAGACAGGAGGAGATCACGTCTCTTCTAGTCAGTCTTTATATATTTTATGTGTAATGATGATTGAACAATTACTTAAAGATATCCATCAGGACGGGATCTGACGAATTTTTTTATTTTCAAAGTCAGAGCTAAAAAAATTATCGATTTTATCAAAATCATATCGTCTCTTTTTGCTTCGCTATTTTCGCCTAAAAATTACTCATTTTCTTTCGTCTAATTTTGAATACGTCACGTATGCAGCTTTTTTAAAGCTAAGAATGAATACAATTGTTTGACATCTGTATTGATTCAAAATGTCATAATCAGCAATTACCGCAAAACGAGTAATACTATGAGTATTACTCGTTTTGCGGTAATTATTTAAAAAAGCGATTTTATAAGGGTTTTGCTGTTTTAAGTCGAAGTACAGTATTTTAAATACAGTGAAATAGCAATAGTACTAACAAAAATTCTAAAATGCCTCATCCGAAGATCTACGTCGTATTATGTTATAGCTCGTGGTACATACATATTGAATTTAGGTATTCTGTTGAGCAGCAGCGTCCAGTTATTAGGAATAAATTAAATGATTCGCCGTTTCACGCCAGAACAAGAGTCACTAGTTTTCAGTCAAACAAAATTTTGACAATAGCATCGCGTATTTTAAGAGTGGATTTAATAAAATAACCTACCTTGTTAGAAAATAGAATGCGTTTATAAGAAAGAAGTCTATCCTTTTCGCGCGCCCTTTGCTTTGTCTCTTTCTATATTTAGTTCTTTTTTGTTTTGTTAGTGTTTAACAATGAGTTTCATCTTATTAGCGCATCGAATGGGAAATTTGCTGCATATTTAAAAAATGACCCTAATTGGTCACGAAATGGTACTTATTCGTTAATTATTTTCATTAATTGGTCAGAATTATATGATTGTTTATGAAAATGTTATATTTTCTAAGCATAATGTAACGTATTATGACATACCAAATAAATTGTGTACAATTCATTCAAAACATTTCAATTGGTCACAGTTCTGGCCACAACCGCCTGGGAAAAAGATATGAATATAACTATATATGTGCATCAATATATAAAGTTATATATGTACATAATATTAAAGGACGATTTTAAATATAATTTAAAAATGATGTTACTATTATTTAAGGTCCAAACAGATAATTTTTTGTATCCTTTTATCTAATTTATATATAACTTACAATTCATATATTAAGATGTATGTGTATGGATTCATATACATACATACATATATTTTCACGCTGTATCGCCAACGCAGTAGTCAGAGAGGATGGATTCATGTAATCAGTGAAATTATAAAAAGCTTTATACCATTAAATAACGTTATGTATAAAATTAAAATTTTGTATAATTAGATATACAATATCAAAAGCATTCGCATAACTGGACGAAAATGTGTGAGGAAAATTTCCATCACAAATAAAGAACTAGATGCACAATCTTCTGTAAAATCTAAACAAATTATTGTCCGAATTGACGTATATCTTTTTAATACCGTATAGTAATATAGGTAACATGGTGTTAATCTAAAGTAGACCTTACTCCGAAGCCATAAGGTTATAAAAGCTAGTAAACGATTCTTGCATGACATTGAAACGATGTTTGTAAAAAAAATATTTAAAATGCAATCTTACATATCGTACGTAAAGTATAATTCACATACTCTGTAACTCACTCATTGTGCACTCAAATACTTATATGAGCGCACATTTGGTGCGGACATTTTTGGAGCGCTGTGTATCTAGTTTTTTATTTGTGATCGAAGGAGGAGAATGATGAAATTTGAGGAAGCGAAAGAGGTATGTAAGGACCGCGACGCTTGGCGCTGTCCTCTCTAACCCGTTAGGGATACAGCGTGAACATATGTATGTATGTATGTACAATCATATCGTGTCAAAATCAAAATATATTTTAACATGAACTTAGTATATACCGTATAGACGAACATTAGAACTCATTGATGCGTGACGATTTTTAATTTGTCAATGTCGCCTATGAAATTATTGATTCCCTTGATTATTGAGATATGTAATATCACAATCATATAGGGAACGTGTAACCATTATTGAAAAATACAGTACCTCTTTGAAATAAAACAGGAATAACACAAAATAATAAGATCTTAAACTTCGATTTGACTTAATTAAATGTGAGAGGCTTCATTAATAGGCAAATTTGATTAATATAGGTATGTGTATCGTATTTATAAAGTATTTTTATTGTACTTGAGTTTTAATTAGTAAAGGACAGTTATTTTGTAATTTTCAGTGTTTTTTAGGTTTAATTTTTTTTTTTTAATTTTTTGAATAGTATTCTCTGTTTAAAAAAGCTGTGATAGTTTCAATTCTAAATACAATTTGATATAATTTTTACTTTTTTATTATTACAAATTTTGGAACTAAATTATAAGAAACCTTTTTCGAACATTCGTGACGAAAGGCAATAATATCTATTAGTAGTTATTCTGTGATTAAAATATCGATTCTACCTATTACTGAATTATTAATTGTTTAAATTGCATTCTAAATCAGAAAGAGAATTAATCTTGTATCTATTAGAATTGAATGACAAATTTCAACACAAAACGTTGCATCTCATTATCGCTGTCAAAATATTGCAATGTAAATATTAACTGGGTGCTTTAATTCCATTATTGACAGTGTCAAACAACAACAAATTTGCAGCCAACATGACTCTTCCGTCGATCACAGTAAGGGTTATTTTTGTTTATATTTAGCGTGATATGTATTATGGTTTTAACTGGACTCTGTTCGACTTCGAACGGTGTTTCCATTTGTTAAGTGCCGACCAATGCTTAAATGATTTGGTTTGACACACAACTGGACTAAATGATGTTTGATGATTAGTTTTTGTGGATCAAATTATAGTTGCCTCCAAATTGATGTGCGGGTAACGGTATACAACACGTGTTTGTGAAATTGTACAAATTGTTATCGAATTTTCATTAAATTCTTGTTTAATTAGATTTTGTTGATTACTAGAAAGTTCCGAAACTAAAATAGGCAACTATTTTTCATAAAAAATACGTTTTAAACGTTCCTTATCTACGTAATGATAAAACATAATTATTGAGCTGGTGATTAGAAAATGTAGTATTTTTTTTTTTTAAATCTGAAAAGTATATATTATATACATTCAGCCAAGAAAGTATCGGGAATTGATGGTTTGTTTATGGTTCCAAATACAATTTTTTGTTTTTTTTTTGTTGTTGTTAGATTGGCACAACTGTTTTCCATTTTGGCGCAGAGTTTGAGTTGCATCTGTTATTCAGATTAAATACAGTGCTGTTTTTAGTTATATCATTCTAGTGTATATTGCGAATTTCATAATGGACAAAAACATCGAACAAAGAGTTTGTCTTAAATTTTGCATCGCCAATGGAATTTCGTGTTCGGAGTCACTGAAAATGTTACAGAAGACTTACGGTGAATCGACTTTATCAAAAACACGCGCTTGTGAGTGGTACAAAGCGTTCAAAAGCGGTCGAAATGTGATGGAAGATTTGCCTCGCTCTGGTAGGCCATCAACGTCTGCAACTGAAGTTAACATCGCAAAAGTGAAGGAAAATGCTCATTCAAGTTTGAGAGAGATAGCCCCGAACTTTCTGTGTCTCACGAGTCGATCCGTACCATTTTAAATGATCACTTGGGTATGAAACATGTTACCGCTCGGCTAGTACCAAAAGACCTGAATTTTCTTCAAAAACACAATCGCATAAGAGTCGCTGAGGACATGCTAGAACGAGTCAATTCCGACCCAACATTCATGAAACGCATTGTTACTTGTGACGAGACGTGGGTTTACGAGTTTGACATGCAAACTAGTCAACAAGCTTCGGAGTGGCGCCTTCCAACAAAAACCACGCCAAAGTCGATCAAAAGTCAAACTCATGTTCACTGTTTTCTTTAACTATCGCGGTGTTGTGCACTCGGAATTCTTGCCGGAACGTCAAACGGTAAATAAAGAATATTATTTGGGCGTTATGCGGCGTTTAAGAGAGCAAATTCGATGAAAAAGGCCAGATTTGTGGAAAGAAAATTCTTGGATTTTGCACCACGATAATGCGCCTTCGCACAAAGCCATCATTGTGAACGAATTTTTGACCAAAAAGTCAACAAATACCATCGAGCAACCACCGTATTCACCAGATATGGCTCCAGCCGACTTCTTTCTTTTTCCTAAACTCAAATTACCACTTCGTGGGACCCGTTTTCATTCGGTAGAAGACATAAAGGTATCGTTTCTGAAGAAGCATTCTTTGAAGGTGATAAAATAAATTTGGATGAATAACTAACATTTCGTGTATTATTGATCTTTTCCCAGTACTTTCTTGACAGAGTAGTACATAGATATATACCATTACGCTGTGTCCCTAACAATGTAGGTAGGACGAAGCGCCCAGCTTTGCAGTCCTTATATACTTTTTTCACTTCCTCAAATCTCATCATTCTCCTCACACATTTTTGCCTAGGTATGCGAGTGCTTCTGACCTTTCCGTCAGCTAACAATCTAACTTATGTTTGTAAGTCAGCCTTAGTCTTTCTTAGCTTCTTTTACATGCGCTTCTAAAAGAGTGAAAGTTATGGAATAAAAAAAAATTATGCTTTGTCAAAATTGAAGAGATTTTGTGGAACAGGAAAGGTACGTACATACATTTAAACGTGTATATATGTATATTATGGTTACTACACAACGAACTGACGAACCACCTTGAAACACTCAGGCTAGGAGCCAATGAAAAGTTTAATTTGTCAGCTGACATGACAGAAATTTAAATCTAGGACCTTAGCTTTGAAAAGCATATGCACTACCCACCTAATCATTGGTTCAGTCATATGCATAAAAATACATAAATACGTTATTGTATCTTTTTTGATAGAATTCTCCAATTCTTGGGAGGCAAAGGAAACTATACCCTTACAGCCGATTTCTTCTGTATTATTCAGATTCCAATAGCACTTGTCTAATGTAAAAACAATTTTTGTTTCTCATTAATAATACCCTACCAGTGAGGTGACAGTGGGTAGATCTTACTGGATTAGAAAAGAACTTCTTTGAGGAATGCAAAAACTTTTATTTTGCAATTCTTCCACACTTGCACAAAACTTTAACATACAGAACACTATCAATTTTGTACTTTGATTTTCCCAAAAACCCAAAAATTAAAAATCTAAACAAAATGTAAAATTTTGCTTGCAACTCCCGTCAAAATATTTTCTAGAGACCACTGGTCACAGACGCTGAAAATGTTCCAAATTGCTCTAACCTCTATATACAAATATTACATATGTATGTACAAACCTAGTACCCATATTATATGCACACATCAACCGTTATCAAGTAATAAGTGTGTCTAATAACGTTTAACTAAATTAAATGACTCAACACAATTAGAATGACAGAAGCATTGCTAATGAAAAAATGGAGCGAATTAATTTGTCGAAAGTGTGTTCAACAACTGATGTCAATTGTATATCATCAAAACGGTTATGCGTGATTTGTAGAGTGAATGTTAACAGAGTTTTAAGTCCTATTATGAATTATCGGTATTAGATTGTAATTGTTCAAGTAATGAGGTAGATGACATATTAACGAAGATATATTTTAAACAGTAAGGTCAAACCGATCGTCATCTACAGGGGGTGTCAACTTTGTATGGAGCTATTGCAGACTTTGTATGGAAACAAAATGAAAGTGACAAGAGATGTAGAAAGAAAGAAGATAGAAAATACCAGGGATGTCATTACAAAATATAATTTATGGATATTATTTGTCAATGTACTGATATCGATTATCGATACTGAAATTTCATTAATTTATTATAATTATTTGAGTACTACATATAAAAATGACAATAATAAAATATTTTACTTCATTGAACAAAGATATTTGTAAATAATTTGAACAAAAATGACACATTATGTTATCGATATTAATAATCGAATAAACTACTAATTGAATTCAATAATATAGCAACCTTGTTTGATGAAATGTCAAAAACTTTACAAATCGAAAAATTTTCTTCATAACCGTCGATTATTTTTTCTATTTGTTTTTAGCTTTTCTGTGTTTCGCACAAACTATTCTCCCCCTGATCGCTTGAGGAAACTCGAATCGGTGTGGTTGAGACTTGTGGATCAAGACAGTGACTTTTGAAAGGACAGGAAAAGTAGACTTTTGTTCTTCATAATAAATAATTAGAAATTGTTGTCTTTATATCCACGTTTAATTGTAATCAGAACTCGTGTTTTAAAATAAAAAAAATTATCACTAATTTTGTTCGTTTAACTTTCAAAATTCCATTACTTTGTTATCCGCTGAACTAAAAAAAATGTGGGAAAACTTTATAGTTTTCGCTAATTTTTATTAAGTTTAGTCACCAAGAAAATACGCTCAGAGTACTATTTAAATCCCCGTCATTTTAGTTTATGGAAGCATCACCAGATGGCGCATAGTCTACACTTTTTTTTATATGGAGTTGTAGTTCTTCTCCTTGGAGTATATGTGTTCCGTGGTCATCTAACGGTAAAGGTCGATGCTTACTTGCGTACACGACAACCGAATAGCATCACGTCTCCTGAAGTGATTGTTATTTTCATACCTTTTTTTTTATAAAAGACCAAACGAGCAAGCGGGTTACTTGATGGAGAGTGACCAGCTCCGCTCATAGACACCCGCAGCGTCCGGAGAGTCACGAGTGCGTTGCCGGACTTTAGGAAAATAGGGAAAGGAGGGAAAGGAGGGGAATGAGGTGATGGGCTACCGGCAGTCTCACTCACCGAACGAAACACAACAGCAATAGATGGTTATCTCACGCCGATATTCTGTGTGAGAGTGGTATTTCACCGGACGAGCCGACCCAATTCGTGCTGCAATGCAGCATGGCTCTTCCACTCAGTGACTCACATACACATATACTTTTATTTCATTTTTTTTTGCATTGTTTTATACTTTCAACAACAACATATCGGTATCTCATCTGTATTGCATTACGCGAATATTATTTTGTTACATAAGAAAAAGCTCCTCGACAAACTTTACGGTTGGTAACAAAAAATAACACATAGCCAATTTTAGTATTAACAAGCTAGTTTTGTGAAAAATGTATAACATAACATAACATAACATGTCTTCACGCTGTATCCCCAA
Source organism: Zeuzera pyrina (assembly GCA_907165235.1). NCBI lineage: Eukaryota > Metazoa > Arthropoda > Insecta > Lepidoptera > Cossidae > Zeuzera > Zeuzera pyrina. The sequence goes on from OU015622.1 coordinate 2,310,895, forward strand.
CGAGGTAGTCAGAGAGGACGGAGCGCCAGGAGTCGCGGTCCTTACACACCTCTTTCGCTTCCTCAAAACTCATCATTCTCTTCACACATTTTAGCCTAGGTATGCGAGTGCTTTTGACATTTTCGTCTGCTAACACTCTGGCTAAAAATGTATAATAATGAATAATAGGTAATGTATACATATCCTTACGCTGTATCCTTGAAGGGGTAAGGGAGAGGAAGCAGTGACAATTATTGAGATTCTTACATACTTCTTTCGTATATTTAAATTGCCCTCAAATATATTCGCCGAGGTAAGCGAGTACATTCGACATTTCCGTCAGCTAGCACTCTGGCTATTTGATCTTCATAAATAAACGTTGGGCTTCCTTGGCTTCCGCTACCACTTATCTTTGCTTTGTAGATTTTATTCGGCGATCGTTCGCCGCTCATTCTTTCTATGTGGCCGAACCGTTTTAATATTTCTTTCATAGTTTTGTATGCGATGATGACATACGTATTTCAAAAATCACATTTTCACTGCATTTATTTGGTTTTGGGCTTATCTAGGCTTCACTACCGCCGGTAAAGTAATTCTGGCGCCAACACCGCATTTCGGATGGCCATTTTGGCCGATGTGGGTACAAATATAAATAACTTAGTTATCGAACTTTTTGGGCCTTGTCAGAAGCTCTCATAACCATTTAAACTGACAAACTCTTAACACGAACTGACATAAACCTACATCATTGTTTACAGTGTCAAAGTTCAAAACGCATCGTTTTTATTTTAAACAGCTGACGTGATTACGGATGGACGGACGGACACGATAATTGTAGGGTTGCCAGTTCGTCTCGCTTCAGACAGCGAGCCGCGTAATAGGTGCAATTACAATACAATTTACACATTCAACGCTTACGGACAATTTCACCTAATTAGATTTGATGGTCACCCTATTCGACGTTTATTTAAATTTTGAATTGGCAGTCCTTTTGGTGTTGTTCAAAATAAAAATATCCTCCATTCCTCAACTGTAGACTTGCTTAAAGCTGGTCACTGTGGTACTACTGGCCTAAAACAAATATTGCCACTAATATAAAATGAAGAAAATAATGGAAACATGTCCATAGAAAATTTAATTTCTTTATTTCTATTGTTTTAATGTACAATAGTGACTGAGGATTATTTTTAATAGTTCTGTGGAAGTCTAAAAAATCGAAAAATCTAAATAAATATGAAGTGTTACTGAAGCTTTTACTCGCTTTGTACGACAGGCAGGTGAGATTGCTACCGTCTCAGTGTCGTCGTCTCCAAGAGAATTAGGCCTTTTCTCCCTCCCGCTCCGCGCCTTCCTTCTAGACCAAGACCTCTGACTTGGTTTGGTCTGGCGATTACAAAGACCTATGACGGGACGAGGCTTAACGTACCTCGTTCTCCAAAACCCTTTTAGTAACCAAGGTGTAATCGTACACTCTCGAGCCCAATATTTCCAAGCACTGTCGTAAGCTTGCACACGTGTTAGGTTACAGAGACGATAACATTACATCAAACATGCCAACATTCATATTAAAATCACGCCTCCCCCACCGACGGAAGCGTGAACATCTCTTGCGATACCCATTGAGACTCACATTTAGAAATTCGGTTACGTCGTACTTCACGCACACACGTGGGTCTTAAACGACATCGCAAACTTGCCATTTATGTACTAGGCATTAATGGGCCTTCGGCTTTTTACCAGCCCGGTAATTCGAGGTCCAGCCAATATCCGTGAATAGACTAATATGCAAGCAGGTGCTGATTCCCCTGGCAATGCCCTGAACCAAGGTCCACCTTCCATACGAAATATCCCTCAGTTGGAGGAAACCTCAGGGTGTCGAACATCTGATAGGACATTTTCGACGGTCGCCTCTAAGCGACTGGTGACGCTATAAAAACCGCTATAGCTAACGGCAAAGCGGAGGATTTTTAATTCATTCGAGTCCAACACTACTCAGTCGCGTAGAGTCCGGCTGAGTGTCCGTGAAGATATTTTCCCTTCTCAGAAACAAAAAAAAGTGTGTGTGTCAGCTCCGACGCACGACTGGAGTTTACTGGTTTGCTCCATATTTTATATATTTTTATTCACTTCACTGTATACAATAATATTAAATATCAATATTAACATGTATTGTAATATTTATCAATTTTAATAGATTTAAAAAAAGTAGCATTTGCCATCTTCGATTTGAAAATGAACGCCATTTTCGTAATCAGTACCCCGAGAAACCTAGAACATGACACCCATGTAGATCTATCAAAAAAAAATAATATTCACCATCTTGGATTACAAATTGAACGTCATTTTCGTAATCAGCACCCCGAGGTACTTAGAATTTGACACCCATATCGGTTTATCCAAAAAAGTAATATTCGCCATCTTGGATTTGAAAATGAAAGTCATTTTCGTCTTCAGCACCCCGAAAAACCTAGAATTTGATACCCATATCGATTTATCCAAAAAAAGTAATATTTGCCATCTTGGATTTGAAAATGAACGTCATTTTTGTAATCAGTACCCCGAGAAACCTAGAACATGACACCCATGTAGATTTTTAAAAAATAATAATATTCGCTACCTTGGATTACAAAATGAACGTCATTTTCGTAATCGGCACCCCGAGATACTTAGAATTTGACACCTATATCGATTTGTCCAAAAAAGTTATATTCGCCATCTTGGATTTGTAAATCAAAGTCGTTTTCGTAATCAGCACCCCGAAAAACCTAGAATTTGATACCCATATCGATTTATCAAAAGAAAAGTAATATTCGCCATCTTGGATTTGAAAATGAACATCATTTTCGTAATCAGCACCTCGAGAAACCTATAATGTGACACTCATATTGATTTATCCAAAAAAAGTATATTCGCCATCTTGGATTTGAAAGTGAAAGTCATTTTCGTAATCAGCACCCCGAGAAACCTAGATATATATATATATATTCATCATTTAAAGACGCTGTAGAGTATATATTATATACCTATATATTTTATATAGAAATAACATACAGGTATATTATATACACATAATACTTATATGCGTAAGCTGCCCCGCAGCATACCCTACGTACGTCTTAATACTCACGACTGAAAAGTGAAAGGTGCGCACAATAGGTTGCGCACAAAAAACGTAACGCTGTCATTCGATGAATAGATTTTACTCCTCATATTTTTTTCATACCGGGGGCCTTATATGAAATCGATTCTTAAGGAGTAAACTCCAAAAAAATAACGTACCTTGAAGGTATCTCTTTGAAATGGACGTCACTAGTACCAAGCACCAGAGCTCTAACACGAACATTTTCATAAATATATTTACTGCACCCAAACCAGAAAAGCGTATTAAAATGTTCGATTTAATCCCAGTGGAAATATTTTCAATCCACTTTCGACATATTTATATTCGAATTTTAAAAATTCCATTCCAATAACAGGTTGTGATATTCAATCGTATTTTCTACACCATTGGGTTCCAATTTTGATTCCAACGAAAATTGTTCGCTGAATCAATAGATGCTATATTCATATTGGACCGTATATTTAGGTTAATTGAGTTTTATTTCCAGCGACATTTATTTTGCGCTGCGATAGTGCTGTCTATTATACGTCGAACAATGTGACAACATTAAATATTCAAAAATAATTTGTGGGCAGCGATAATGCGGTATCATAATATATTTACAGGAGATAACATGGCTATTTATATTTTAACCACAGGGTACATAGAGTCATATATCCTGTAACTACCGTAGTATGACGTCATACGATGCCCAATTGATTTTTCTTCGCGCTTAATATCTTGGGTCAATTTTTTTATTTATAATAAAACATTTTTTTTTTTTCCGCAATAAGGAGTCTTAGCAAGATTTACATTCCGAACCATTTTAAAAAGAAACATTTTCTATATTGACCTGGATGAGCATCAAACCTGGACTCTCAGCTTATAAAATAGACGTAAAACTTTCTTAAGCTGCTTATTTGGTAGTACTCAAATAAGTTGAAAATTTAGCCTGTATCTAGTAACACACCTACAACTTACATACATAGGTACGTTCCGTTAACGTACAGTACAGTTCAAAAATTATAGTACCCTTCATCTGGCTTCGTTGTCGAGTAAAATACCAACACACGGCGATACAATCGTACGTGAACTATTTAACCTCCAGTTTAACGGCAAATGCGGTTTCAATCACACCGAAGTGTTTATAAGCGTGCGAAACTCGGCGTGTGAGTCCGACTTGGCTGCGCTTGGATAGTTTTTACATAAGCCTGGCTGACCTGCTTCTTGTCGATACTTCTCAGTATTTATTTTTTTTCAACGATAGTGGATTTTTCTAAATCGTACTTTACTATTAGGTTGAACTAACTATTACTACAAAACTACTTGAAAAAATTTATTTTGAATACTTATAAAACTTTTTTCCTTGCTCAGGTATGTTTATATTTTTAAATGCAACATTTAGGATTATTAATTGGACTTTACTACGATTATAACTATTTTAATGCGTATATATTACACCTATCTATTGTATATGTGTAACAGACATCCAAGTAACGTTAAGTAACAAAACGGCACAGAATCGATCGGGCTAATAGCGTCTAATTGTTTAACTACGTATCAAGCGGCGAGATCGAGACATACCGATCGGGAACGTATCGTTACGAGATAGTATCGGGATCGCTAGATAACCCTGCCGACTGACAACGTGTGCGCAGGTAATGAAGTTTCTTTTTTCCCTAGCCTCTATCGGTCAGGGGTCTACTCTTGTTCAAAAATTATAGTAACGATTTCGAAACAAACGGATTAGTTACATGTATACAAGCAGTAGTATGTGAATTCGTTAAATAACCTGATTTCCCTTTTGTATGTTCTGTTGTAATAAGGATTGCAATAATATTAAATGATATTAGTTGATTACTTTTAATGACATTTAACAACTATCATCAGACCAAATTTTATGATTCTAGTTCCAGCAGTATTTCACATTTCGTGATTAATCAGTGAATGTGCATTTCGCTTTCATATATATATATACATATACCATATACGTATATACATAATGCATATGTATAGAAGAAGGTTATGACGAATAGGTAGCTTTTGTGTAAGAGTGATTGTCGGTCAACTGGAGTAAATAAATTGGAACGTTCATAATAAACAGGGAAAGTATGCAATCGAATCTGGGTCTTTTGAACTCTTGGCAGGAACCTCGTTGAGAATCAAGCCTGGTACTCTTGACCTTCAAGTTAATGGGCTTTAGCTTACCTAAAATAAATTTATATTGTGTTAATATTTTGCGTTATCATATTTTTATACTTTAAGTCTTAAAAGACTCAATATATAAATTCGTTTACTAAAAGAGAAAGGCAAATTTTTTTTTTTATATTTCATTATTTGTATACGTCAATAGTCACAGATTTCCGCTTTTAATTTTGATCACAAGTAACAGCAATGGACAAAGTTCGAATTTAATATTTATAGTAGGCCTCTTGTTTCGTTTAGATACTAATCAGGTGAGGGTTCATCGACCTTTAATAAGGGATAATAGTTGATTTTTTAATGATACGTTTTTTTATTTTGTAAAACTATTTTTTAAACATTTTTAAACGTTTGTTCCAAAATAGTTATAGTATCGTAGCCGAGTTTCATGTTTAAAAGATTAAGATTCAATGTGAACAACGATTATTTTTATATAATTACGCTATCTTTATTACAAGACCGTAATATCACTGAATTATGTAAATTTAAGGTATTCAGTCTTTAATAAAAATGTTTATGAAGACAAGCTAACAAAAATTCGAGCAGAAAGAGTTAACAATTATTGAACAATTAATCATTTTGGTTTCGTTATGACGTACATATGCAATAAAAAAATTTTGAACACAAAAGAAATGTTCGCTGAATGCGACTGTACTTTATCTGTTCTAAATTAAAACTTGTAACAACGAAGGGAGAGCTGAATTTCTCATTTAATTAAAAATAAGAAAAGTACAAGGAACGTAAGGAAAGAAAAATATTTAATATCGATTAAGGTGTTTAATTATTGGAAGCAAGTTTAAGGCGAAGTATTTCAGCATGACATACCTATGTATGTTATTTTTTTTTCACTGTAGCAGGTACTTAAATTTTTGTAAATCGATTATTATATTTTTTGGCCTCCTCCGAAGGTATTTTAGGTATTTTACAAAATTAGCCGTATATAAAAACAAAACTCGTCATAATCTATATCTGAAAAAAATCCAGCACCAATTTGAATAAAGAAATACTAGTTAAGAGAGTTTTAGACACTGATTATCTTAGGATTGTAAAAAATTAACTAGTTCTTTTTTTGTAAAAGAGGGACCAAAAGAGCAAGCGGGTCTCCTGATGAAGAGTGACCACTGCCACCACCCATAGACATCTGCAACGTCCGGGGAATCACGGGTGCGTGTCCGGCCTTAAGGGAAATAGGGAAAGAGGAATAAGAGGGGGAAAGCGTGATGGGTCACCGGCACTCTCACTCACCGAACGAAACACTACGCTATATATGCTATTATTTCACGCCGATATTCTGTGAGAGGGTGGTATTTCACCGGGCGAACCAACGCAATTCGTGCTGCAATGCAGCATGGCTCTATCTTTCTAATAATAGTTACTAAAAACTAGTGACTAAAAATTAGTTACTGAAGACTATTGTAAGGCAAGTGACTGACGCGTATCGATTAGCGCTAAAGCATCGCCTACTATTGTGAGTATACTACCTAGTCTTGCCATAAATATTGTTACAAGGAAAACATCTTTTTTTTCCATTACATAAAACGTTCATTACTGCAGTATGCGTTAATTTATACATTATTAATAGCATTTTAAAAAGATGAAGCTCATTCAAAATGATCTCCACTGGCCTTAATACAATGCTTTACACTTTGCGGCCAGTTATCGATTGAATCACGCACTTTCTTCATGGGAAAATTTGCCACTGCCAATCTTAGAGAATGTTTTAGGGACTCCAAACTATCATGGCGTTTAGAGCATGCCATACTCTCTGAAAGATATTATAAATCTATATTAGATGATGACCAATCTTCAGCTCTGATAAAGTCAGAAATATTCCTTTCAGCAGTCACGCTTGTGTGGATCGAACTTTATGACCCGGTGCTGAGTCCTATTGAAAGGACCATTCCTCGTTATGGAACATGAATCTCAAGATGCGTATCTTGATACAGCTGAGCCCATGCTTTGATACCTTTTTCACAAAAATATGGTCAATCACTCCTTGATAGCTAACACCCCACCAAACCATCACTGAAGCTGGGTAATACTCACGTTGTACCCTACTGACTAATTAAGAAGCTTCTCTAGAACTTTGCGCATACACTCAGTCATTCTACTTATTAAAATGTTGCTCGATAGTAAAAATTTTCACGTCACTGAATTAAATTTTTCTGTTACCTCCCTTCGCGTACTGCCTAAGAAGTCGTTTTAACAATTTAATTAATTAATTTCCGAAGGAATTCTTTCCTTCACTGCTTTAATCGTCTTTTTATTACGAATACTACGTGGACGGCCAGATCTTTTTCTGGCACGAACAGAATACGTTCCATTATATCTACCAATTCCCCGGTACACAAATATTCGACTAATACCAAGCGGAAAGAGTTTAAAAAAATTGCTTTGGCTCCATACCTATCAATGTTATGCCGATCGTAATGCTATCACAGCAATTCAGTTCTCTTTATCACCCCACTCTATTTTAATATCACGAAAATATTTAACAAAGATTGGCGCGACAATGAAAAAACACTATGAATATTCATATGAGAATGACTGGTTCCAAATGTAATGTTATTGTTTTTCTTTATTGTAGTAGTATTTATGGCTAGACTGCGTATAATAATAAGGAGTGGTTTAAGCCACTTCAGAGAAAATAAAAAATGGTAAGTGCGAGTTGGACTCTCATAGCGGACAGTGTCAATTCACAAGGTCGGGCAGTGTTTTCCTTCTCCGCTTCATATTTTCTTTGTACGACTGCTTAGGTCTTGAACAAATGTTTGTATTGTTAGTTCAAATAAAATCATAGAAAATTAAAAAGAAATCTGTTCCTGCCTAGTTCTGCTTTAGCATTTCTAAGACCAAAGTACTTTGAAAATCAGTATTTAGGCGTAATTTTGCTTCACCTTGATTTACAGTTCTCAGGGAAAAACATGAACATGTATTACACGCAAATGTAAAATAAATTAAAAAATAAGAGATGTGGCTTCTCCTTAAAACTAATATACCCCTGTGAGACCAGTCTCACGCCCACTCTTAATTTCTGTACACAACTCCTAATTAACGTTCTTTGATCTACCTTCAATATGTGGTCTAGACACTATATTTGTGAACGACAGTGACGCAGGAAAAAAAACAGTTTTTTTTTAAATATACTTTAAAATATTACTTCCACGCTAGTTTGGATAAGAAAGAAAAAATATGCGAAGGTTTTTTCGTAACGCAGAAGAAACTTTCAAAAGGCACCCAGCCTCCTGGGAAAGAGATTAGTTTATTTGGGTCTTGATTTTATCCATTAAAACTCCTGCTGCGATTGTCCTCAACTCTTCTCCAAGAGTTTCAGGTTCCCTTACGTAGCGCACTGGAGACCGTCTTGCCGGCGGGAATAGGAAAGACACCCTCGCACTACATTACGACGTCCGTCCTCCTTGGAGCCGCATAGAATCGGTCACTGGAGTCCCCACTCCGAGTAACCTCGATGTTTCTTCTTTGGTAGTCCCTCTTCGTCAATTCCTTGTTCGGAGTCCCGCGCTACAGGGATGAAAATTGTGCTAACCTGCGCCAACTGTTTATCATTAAGGTAGCAAAAGGGTGAGTGGGTGACTTTTAATACCCGCACAGGTATTAAAAGTCACCCAAAGGTTTATTATGAGGAACTTTTATATTCAGTATGCGCCCTTTTCCTTTCGAATTAACGGTTTTTTTTTATCCGTAAGCACATGTACTTAAAGTTTAATTTTTACTAATAGTGTTCAGTATAAAACATTTTCCATCTGTTTTTTTATTGCCTGTCTCATCCGATGGTTTTCAATAGCGCATGCATTATATGCGTTGATTTGTAATCAAGTGCGCGTGCGCACGTTTTGTAACTCTATTGTTCTAACTAAACGCAAAATGCCCATTCAATGTTAAACGCACTGCTTTTGGGTCACATTGTTTACATTTGTGTTGAGCAAAGTAGCGTAAAATATAATACCGTACCTCCATAACAATATCAACTATTTAAAACAAAAGGTATTTTGTTTAACAACGAAATGAAATTATTTTTAATAGCTGTGTTATATTTGAATTCGTGATTTAAAGTGGGCTTTAAATGTAAGTTTCATTTGATACTTACAGTAAAAAATAAATTTTTAACTTTTGTGTTTGAGTATATTTTGAGTTTGAGTATTGAATAAACATTGCCTACAATAACTATTGCCAGCTGTTTATAACTAGTCTGTGAGAAAAACGCCTGTAATAAATAGACATCGGATCATCCATATCCAATCATATTATAAGATTATATCTCATATTATATGTAACGTCTTTAGAGATCCGTGGCGTAAAAACAGAAGCCTCATAATTAAGTCTTGGACGTCTGTCCTATTTGTCTGTCCGTTCGTCTGTCCGTATCTCACAGCCATTTTACTCTGAGACTATTGGCACTGTTAAATTAAAATTTGGAAGGTAGGTGTGTTCTGTGAACCGTTATACAGCAGTATAGTGGAATTACGAAAAAGTATAGCTAGAGGTGACTTTTCATTCATGCAACTGAGGGATAAAAACAATCCTGTGCACATAAGTGTATGGTGGTGTGGTGCGTTTAGATAAATATTCAAAAAGTACGTAGTTTTGGAAATGATTTTTTGACGATTAGAGTCAGTTGTTGCTGAGATATGCCTAAGTCGTAAAAAATTCCCCTTCTATCTTTTCAATTACGGGATTAAAAATTTATAAAATATTTAAGGTAGGAAAACTTAAAAAACACTCAACAAAATTAATTTGAAAAAAACAAGGTTACATGCTTAAGATCGCACAGCAATAACTTTCTTTTTCAGGTCTTTGGGAAAACTAAGGCTTAGATTTTTACAGCTTAAATAAGAATTCTGATGATTAAATAAATATTGTGCATCCTAAATACGAATTTCTTATTTAACAATTCATCACAATGCGGAACCCTTTACTGTACGTAGTCCAACATGTATTAACCGGTTTTTTCTATTTTAGAACTAAGCATTAAACATACTTTAAAAATAGAACGCTTATTTTAAATACACCAATATATAGCCTCATAGTAAGCACCAAGCTACATGGACTTCACAATAAAATAAGCTCCAAAGCTTGAATTATGAACAAGCCTTAATCAATTGAAGAAGCATCACGTTACACCAACTTGACAACCCAGTCAAGAATGATATTTGCCTCGGTTTGGTAAATACAAGACATTTCTGTTGGAATGACTTTGACGTGGAAAAATTGGTGGAACTATTGCCACTAGCTTAAAGAGAAGTTAGCATGGAAAATCAAGTGGGTTAATAAATTAGTCGTTAAAAAACAAAAATTTAAATAGCCCTCTATTGGCGGTCGTTACAAGATCGTGCAAGCACCGTTGAAAATGAATGACGATCGCATGTTGATTCACTAAATAATCGTCACTCAACAATCAGTCACTGCATTACATGTTAATTCAAAGCGTTTAAACTTTGTTAAATCTTGGTTTATCTTACAGTCAAACTAACGTGTAACGGCAGTCAATGAAAAGACTATTAAGGAGTAATTTTAGAAATCTTGATAAAAATAAACTGCTAAAGTTTTTGGTGACCAACTTTCTTAGCATGCCACTAGATATTCAAAACGTCGACCGTTTCTTTTCAAAGCCACCACCATCATTCACACCAAAATGAAATCTTTATTTAAATAAACAAATCAATATTTGTCAATCAAAAATTAAATAAATAAATGAATGTGCCAGACAATACAGATCATCTAGTCTCAAACTAGGGCATTCCCTGTGCTATGAGAATCAGACGACGAGTAGTAGAGGCGTCTCCCACTACATCCAGACCCCTGACAATCTAGAAAAGCTCGTTCCCTAAATTGACTCAGCCGAAATTTGAACCCGAAACCTTCCGCACTAGTCACAACGCCTAAATCACTGCGCCATCGAGGTCGTCAATTGAGATAAAAGTTAATTTATTAATTAATTAAATATAACGATATGATAGAAAATATACATCATTTCCGAATCTATTCTCAGTTATGATGCCATAGATGACCCATCTATAGAGTCGCGGCCATCGGTTTAAAATTAGCATTGTATTTATAACATGATTTATATTTCGCATTATATTTATTCTCATTCCGCATTTACTTGTGGTAGAGTCATGCTGCATTGCAGCACAAATTGAACCGGCTCGCCGGGTGAAATACCACCTTCTTACAAAATATCGGCGTGAAATAACAGCATCTATTGCTGTTATTTCACGCAAAATGAAATAACAGCATCTATTGATGTTGTGGTTCGGTGAGTGAGAGTGCCGGTGGCTCATACCCCCGTCCTTCTCTCCTTTCCCTCTTTCCCCAAAGTCCGTCACGGCACCTGTGACTCCCTGGACGTTGCACATGTCCATGGGCGGCGGTGATGATTTTCCACCAGGTGACTCGCTTACTCGTTTGCCCCCTCCTTTACAAAAAAAAAAATGAACAAGCTAAACTGGAATAATCATGCGTTTATTTCAATAGATTCAACATAAAGTTTCAACAAAAATAAATGTGTTTCGTTCCAAAATTTGAAAATGGAAACAATTATAGAATCTCCTTGGTATCCGACCATTTATCTATCGTCTCATTTCTTTTTCTTTTTTTCTATTTGACGTAAACGACTAAAATTTGCAACACTTTTAATGCATGCTGGTCTCGAACCAAAAAACATAATGACATAACGTAATGGGCGTAGCCATATTAAGTTTCTGTTCTTGTCACCGTGTCAAATGAATTTTCTTGTCTCTTTCTATCTCACAGAGCGTATCCACGATTAAACAGTTAGCTATAGTAAGTATAGCAACCTCGCACTGTCAGTGTATTTCGTGTCAGCTTATGAGTCGGTCACGAAATAACTATTTGCAAAACACTCGTAAATCTTGTATTTTTAACCGACTTCAAAAAAAGGAGGAGGTTCTCAATTCGGTTGTATGTTGTTTTTTTTTGTATGTTTGTTACCTCATAACTCCGTCAATTATGAACCGATTTCGAAAATTCTTTCTACATTTGGTAGGTAATACTTCAGAGGTGGTCTCATTTAAACTTTACCAGTATTGGAGCTTGAACTTCGAAGATAAACCAAATAACGCGACCTGATTATAACCTTCATTTATGTTGATGATACTCTTGTATATATTTACGCTCCGGAATTAATTGCAGACCTGCCCTAGATATTTATTTAGGTCAAGATCACTCAAAAGGGAGAAAAAAAAATTATAAAAAAAAATTAAACCGCTTTCAAAAAAAAACAATGAGAAGTACAAAATAACTATCCTTTACTAATCGAAACCTAAGTACAATTAAAATAACTTTATAAATACGATACACATACCTATATAATTCAATTTGACAGTTACTGAAGTCGGTGCCAAATCAATGTGCAACAACAGAAAGTCTATTAGTTTGGTGGACTTGGCACCGACTTCAGTAACTGTAAAATTAAATTATATAGGTATGTGTATCGTATTTATAAAGTTATTTTAATTGTACTTAGGTTTCGATTAGTAAAGGATAGTTATTTTGTACTTTTCAGTGTTTTTTGGCTACTAGTACTCACAAAAATAAAAATATGCCATGTTTAGCTGTGTCGTTGTACCGTGTCCGTCCCTAGTCACGCACATTAGTAAACATTTAATAAACTTGGTCAACAAAAAGGACACTTTAAAGACACGCTCTCAGAGCAAACGCTCCGTCTATTGTGATATTTGGTTCGAGTAGAACAGACACAAGGTGGCAAGGTGGAGTTTAACTCAGAGTTTAACTTAGTTCACTGATACCAAAACAAATATTTCCTTTCAAAAGAGGTATTGTCACTGCTATGCATTGGCGTTATTTATATTGGTTTTTTTTATATCAGATGGGGCAAACGAGCAAGCGTGTCACCTGATGGAAAGTGGTCACCGTCGCCCATGGACACCCGCAATGTATTATTGTGCTATGTGTGATAGTTACTCAAACTATCACACATAGCACAATAATACATTCATTACGGAACTCCTTTACAAATTGATGAAATACATGGTACCTACACAGTGTAATGTTTAGTAAGAATAAAAGGGTTTTAGTGCAGATCTAGTACTAATAGATATTACGTTGATGGGACCACCATAGTCTTTCGCGCTTTAACGACTTATGTGTGTCAAACGGACCTTTGCAGCTTAAAGTACAGTATTCTATCAGCACACCGAAAGAAATGACTATCTCACACATATTTACAAACATTTTTGTATCAAATTTTCACTTGTAAAGTTAAAAACTAATTTAAAAAGTCAAAAAACAATTATTCATTTATTTTATGTCATAGAACTATCAAATGCATGTCTTTAAATATACCTTTAAATATCCCATTCCTTTCTTTTACAGGCTTACGCCATATATTTCTTTCAGTCTAATAACTCGTGACGTGTGAAAAACGATATTTATCATTGGCAAATATGTGGATGTTAGGAAATAGTCTTGCCTATTTTAATAATTTAATATTACAGTATTTTTTTACACCTGTTTGAAGTGACTTGTTTTTTTTTTCAAACTCATTAATTTAACATCTTTTTGAACAAAAACTATTATATTTTTAGAATTAAAGACATTGGTATGTGACGTATTACTGAAAACATGGCGAAAACGTTATTTCAAAAAATTTTGCGATTATTTGATGACAATAGCCATTTAGAAAAAGGAGATAAATAACAAATAATTTCGTAAAGACGTTAAAGATAATTATAGAAATGAAGTATTACAACAGATGTATAAATTATCAAGGTTATAAGTTACTATAATATAAGGAATGAAAGTTAGAACACGAGAACTTATATAAGTAAAGACCACGATTGACTCACCATTCACTCTGACTAGTGTCTAACCCGTTAAGGATATAGCATAAACATGTGTATATATAAAATATAACGTTTAATGAACTTGTCGCCTTTTTAGTTTCGACGTCGTCAGATATTAGTTAGCCACAAAACTTGTTCACTAAACGTCACTGTTATGTGTTACTCTCGTAAACTATTTCGTTTATCTGATGTTTTAACAATAGCGAAACAGTTAAGGTGTCTGCCCATTTATTTAGCTTGTCTAATGGCCCTTTTGGGCTATTTAGTTGCGTAAATACTATGCATATCACACAGTTAACCGTTACGGTTATGTTACTAGTTTTGATGTAATCATAACCTGACCACCTGTCACGTTCGGGCTGAGAATGCATTAGTCAGAAGTGGGTGTTCCTAATTACCTAATGGTGCTTCGGAATGATTCTGTCCGCCCCTTTTTGGGTAAAGTCAAGGAATAAAAATGAACTATGCAACATAAGGGATGTTCTTGTAATAAAAATCATTTAGAAAATAGTTTTTTTAAATTTCTTATTAGTTTCTTTACTTATTTTTAGCTTAAGAGTTATTTAAGTATGTTTGAGTTTCCATCGGCGAATTCAAAGAATATAAAGTGTATCTAATATAGAAAAAAATATATAGGAGAATTAAAAGAAACTGGCTAAGAAAAATGTATTTAATGAAAATTAAGAAGCAATTTCATCAAAAGTACCAACATTTTAATTTTTTTGATTTTAATCATTTTATTTTTTGGTTTTCATTTCTGATTTTCTAATTTCAAATTCAAAGTTCATGTCCGTAGCTATGAATATGACGGAATATAATATCTGCTGTTGCATATACGCAGATAGATATGATGAAACTAAAGAATCCGTTTCATCAAAGTCCACAGAACCCTAGAAATGTATTATACTTAATAATGTACTTAATGTATTATATATATAATTTATTTATTTCTAAAGGCGTGCAGAAGGCGCGCAAGTTCCGCCACAATAATTTTTCTTACTAATTTACGCTTCTGTACCAAACAAACTTAAAAGATTGCGTTTTTAACATTTGGGCTATGGAACCCTAAAAAAGAAAGTCAACAATATAAGCGAAATACCACAAAACACAAAATAAAATTTATTCGCTTAGGTTATAACATTAAAATAACGTGGGCTCTTACCTGGCTGTTGCTAGGTTAGCTTAGTGTATAAAGTTTATATAATTTTAAACCGGCGCGGTACTCAGCGTTTTGTGTATTTGCGCATTTGATCTTATGGTTTTGAGACAGCCCTAATTTCACTAAACAACTTTTTTTCAGTAAAAGTACGTTTTCTTCTGCGGCACGGTCCCTTAATGCGAGAGCCCGGCTCGCACTTGACTGATTTTTTGTTTGTTGCGCCGATTACAAACCCAAACCACGATTTATACACCTTCCGTTCCAAAAACACATTAGACCAACCAGCACCAACTGTGACAGTGAAACACAGATTCCGCCACTGATTCCGTTCGAATTTAGAACGAAATATTAAAAATATTTGAACAGGCCTCGTTTAAGCAAAAGTCCAGTAGTTAAACAATAACTGTTCCTTCCCATGCAGTTTCCAAATAGTTCTTTCACATGAGCATACAAAGTGCCACTGTTTAACACATGTTAGGAACGCCGACCTCGTTTCTATATAACGTGAACAAAACAATATAGCGGCCAACTAGAATATGAATCAGTAATTTACTACCCGCTAACAGCGCGAAATAATTAAAAAACTCGTGATTTTATTAGGAAAACTGTAGCTACCTAGCTATATAATTAAATTACGTAGTTACAAATAAGCGCGTATTTACACATTCGATGATAGCAAAAACAATTTTAGTGATTAGCCTTTTGTACGCGGTAAAGGTCATTGACCTGTATGAAATCAGATCACGGGTCAAGTAATTAAGGAAATGCGCAAATCGGTTGATTTTCAGAATTTCTAACAATTTTCTCATCCGTTTGTCTGTTATTCAATTATAATCGATTTATTTTATTATCTTTATACCTACTGTACAAACATAGACTAAAGATAGATCAAAATCAAAAATAATGGGAATGTGGTGTTCCTTCTTTTTCTTTTAGCATTTGAAAAAAGAAACTGCAAATCATTTTGTTTTTAAAAACTCAAAGCGTTTAAAATAATTGTTTAACATCTCTTTCTCAGACACAGACATACGTATATCGTAATGACGTGAATTATTCTCCTTGTAATTTCAGAAGTCGTGTTAAAAATAATACTATTCACATATACGTATATTCATATGTACGTATATACTACATAATACATATTTAATTCCATATATTTTAAAGAACTTAGTAATAACGATAAGCGGCATTTAAAGATTTATCTCAAAACATAATGTAACCACATGCATTAACCCACACTTTAAAACAACATTACAACTAAATCTGGCCAGATAAAAAAATAACAATAGCGGGCCGGTAGAGGCAATTAATCAATATGAAGAATAGTCCTGCACCAATGTAGGTGCATGCATTCATTTAGTGGCAGACGTGTGGGCTATAGGGAAAAACCTTTGACGTTCTTAACATCAACGTAACGTAACGTCAGATAGTTGAAAAAGAAAGTTGATTTGTGCAACTTGTTTAATAAGTTGTCAACTAATTAACTCGTTGAAAAATAAAACGTTTAACGAGTCTTCTATGTTCGTTTCGTTTTGTTAAATAGATTACGTTTTGTCAGCGTCCATTTAGTTAAATAATATTAGTTGAATCGTTCAGCTGATTTTTTAATGAAACAATAATAGGTGAAGTGCGACAGACAGACTCACGCGTTATAAGTTTGCTATGATGTTTATGAAATGGCCAACTTCTAAACTTAATTTATAGAGATTATGTGGTGAATTCTTATAATTTTTAACAATCCTCCTTCCTAAAGTCCAAACTCACTCATCGACGCGTGTTTCGTCTCTTAAAGAAGCATCCTCAGGATATCCCTGAGATTAGAATCGGTTAGAGATAGGCAATTCCCAAAATATTCCCGCCACCGGAAACTTTACGTTAAGTTCTCGGAAACATTCTTCAGACCGAGAATCTATTAGATTTGGAAGAAAACTTAAGAGAATTTAAGAGAATATTTCAGAATATTCTTGGTCCTAGATCATTCTCACTCGGAGAATATTCTCTTCGCCCATCTATAAACTTAGTCAGCTAACCAGCGCCATATATATAAAAATATGTATAATATAACAGTTCGTTAACGAATAATCAACCGTTAATTTAATAGTTAGTTACTCATAAATCTACGCGCATCTCTAGTGGGCCGACAGCCCTGTCTATACAGGGCTAATGGTAAATTCTTTTCCTTATTAACTACTATACTAGTTTTAAACCACGTATGCGCTCGTAATATTTTTTAAAGATATTTGTACGCTCGAAAGCTAATTGACATTGACCGTGGTGTCCTAGTAATTGGATAATGTCTTCATTGAATTGGTTACTTGACTATTGGTAGTATGCAACAGTAATAACATAAGCATTTGGGCGATTTTTTATAAATTTCTTTAACATAAAAACAAGCTGGTTTAGAGGTATAGTATGTATACTCCAGACCGTAAGCTTTGTAATAATTAAAGGAATAAGAATCAGAGCAACAGTGAATGGTAGTACAGAGGCCAACGAAGACTAAAATTGTCTTATAAAGTACGAATAGCCAGTGTGTTGCTTGACAGTTGTATAAAAACACTAGCGTACTTCGTGGAAAATATGTGAGAAGTGTGTCGAGATTTGAGGAGGTCAGAAAGTATCAGAGAACCACAACGCATCGCTCCCAATTCTTTCTGCTTAACCCGTTAGGAATAAAACGTGCAGATACGTTGTATGTATCCATGTAACATGTGCGTACAAGGAACTTCTGTACAAAACTTTCAGTATTTAAACGCAGTGATTTGGTCTATGCGTTCAGATATACAGGATGTAAAAAAACCCTGTGTGATCTGAAAGGGACATTTAGATAGTGAAAGTGACATTACCTAAGAAAAACAAGAAAATTGCATTATTCGTGAAAGTAAACATGTAATTGTTGATTAAAATACACGTTTTTAATATCCAATTACCTAGAAATCTACCAAATTTTTAAAACGCGACAACACCTTATCCGTACCGGCGGGCGTCGTCTACCAGTTATGGCGCGCGCTGGCTCCCGCCTGTATTGCCATTTAAGTTTTCTCTTTTTATTAAATTTTATCTTATTTCATTCCGCGAATTTATTTTACTTATTATCTGAAAAGTATCTGAGAAGCCAAGGAAGACCAACGATGACTATGAAGATCAAATAGCCAGAGTGTTAGTAGACGGAAACGGCAAAAGCACTCGCATACCTTGGCGAAAATGTCTGAGGAGAATGGTAGATTTGAGGAAGCGAAAGAGGTATGTAAGGACCGCGACTCCTGGCGTTCCGTCCTCTCTGACTACCCCGTTAGGGATACAGCGTGAAAATATGTATGTATTTATGTATAATTATAGAGGTTCAAATACGACTGTGTTCCTTTTTTGAATTTTGTATCTTAAAATGTAAAACAGGACTCTTTCTTCACTCATATATCTGTTTGCCAAATTCTTCAGGGAATTTGAAGTCTTACCTTATTGATTATCAGGAATAAAATTTAAAAATTTACATACATACATACATATCTTCACGCTGTTTCCCTAACGGGGTAGTCAGAGAGGACGGAGCGCCAGGAGTCGTGGTCCTTACATACCTCTTTCGCTGCCTCAAATCTCATCATTCTCCTCACACATTTTCGCCTAGGTATGCGAGTGCGTTTGATATTTCCGTCTGCTAACAGTCTGGCTATTTGATCTTCATAAGTCAGACTTGGTCTTCCTTGGCGTCTTTTATCACTCACTTTCCCTCTGTAGATTTAAAAATTTACGATATTTTAAATACTTACGGAGCTATCTGTGCACAAGTCGATCTCGCACTTGACTGATATTTTTAAAATAGTATAAATTACACTGGTTCAAAGTTTAAAGGGACGTTATTACGGACGTTATAATCTTCTGTTTATCGCCTTAATATATGATAGTACCTCGTGTTGACCGGGGTCAAAGGTCAAATTGATCCCTATTGGCGATAAAGCCGTACGTGATAGTGTTGAAAAACAAAATTTAACACTTACTATTAGCTAAAAAGTACATCCACCGAGAAAAGTATTTTATTCATTTATTTAACAATTTATTGCACACAACAACATATAAAAAGAAAGATACATACAGTAAAAAGAGAAAAAGATACCGTTTATTTCTATAAGAAATTTTTCCCAGCGGACTCACGACAGATATTTTATAAAAAAGAGAGGTAAACACTGTGTATATTACAATACTGTTATACTAATTAGAAATAATAATGAATATAAATTACAATAACAAAAAACACATACAATCAATATATCAGTACATATAAATATAAAAATTATACATATATAAATACAAATATATATACGTACATACAATATCGATATATGCGTATATGTTTAAGTGAAAATGTTTGTTACGAACTGTTCGCTTAAAAGCTCTTGAACCGCTCGTTTAAAGCCTACTAGCGTTCGGCTCTCCGGTACGCTGGGGGGAAGATCATTCCATAGTTTAACGGCAAGCACGTGAAGAAATGAGAATAAAAGTCTATTGTCAACAGATATTAATTTCATAATGAAATTATTTATACAACATTTTTTAAAACGTTATGCGAACACAGACGCGGGAAACAGCTAATTAAATACATTTTTTCGACTAATTATTACATTTATACATCCATATTCGTTTAATAGAATTTCTGTAATTGCACTCTTGGGCTCTGGTGAAACCCCAGATCAAAAGCTCAGTAGCTATTTATCTAGTTATATCAAAAGTTAAAAAGTAAGAGAATATTTCTTGGGGCCACTTGGAACTCGAGACCATTACAAAATGATGTAACATTTCTTTGGGCCGTTTGGAACCTGTGATCATCAGCTCACAGAACTATTTAACTAGTTAGATCGAATGTAACAAAATAGCATAACATTCCTTTTGGCTGCTTGGAATCTGAGATCTTCTAAGATGATGTAACATTTCTTTGGGCCGCTTGGAACATGTGAACTGACAGCTCACAGTACTATTTAACTAGTTAGATCAAATGTAACAAAATAGCATAACATTTCTTTGGGCTGCTTGGAATCTGAGATCTTCGGCTTAGTAGAACTATTTAAAGGTAACAAAATGGATCAAAGGTAACAAAATAACTTCCCAGGTATAGGCTAGGTATAGGCTACCAGAGACATAGTCTATACTCATATACATTATTTACTCGCAACTAGTACGAAACAAGTAGTACAATTAAACTTATCAAAATGACATAACATTTTTGAGAACAACTGTACCTAGGCAATGATTACATGAAATTATGAAGAGATAAATAATAATTACTCTGTAATTAATCATTCGCTACTTCACTATAAATAACTTATATTATTACATCATAAATATTTCTATCTAGAGTCGTCACTAAACATAAATCTATACGATTGTCTGTCCCGTCGTAATTATCACACAGCGAAGTGTAAATATTGAATGTTTTAAGTATAATTTAAATCAAACCTTTCTTTTATTAATCAAAGTAAATAATGGGTGTCGTTAAGCGTTAAGTCATAATTCAAATTGCTTTTAAATATTGTAAACATGTTTTAGTTGCGCTTAAATATGTAGATAGCCTGAATGTTTTACAACGGCAGTGAATTTTAATTTGTTTTTCTGCGCCATAGACATAACAAAAAGTATAGACTTCCGTCTACTTCTATAGTGAAGCAAACAAAAGCTAGCCCATATTTGAATACTAAACATATTATTACTATAAACATATATTACTAAACATTTCTGTAAACACAACACTTAAACATATTAATCAAGGTGATAGGCTAACTTTTCGCTAGAACACAGAGCTGTAACTGTTCAAATCGTTATTTACATTACTTTAGCGCAAATATTAAAAAAACACTAAAGTAAATTGTTTGTTATCAACGATAAGTATTTGTAAAACTAGATTGATTGTTTGAAAAAATTACTATATTCAACTCGACTGCGGTTCGGGAACCACATATGCACTATGACGCTTGTGCAGTGACCAACCTAACGTATTTCGCTTAATTTCGTACTTACATCGTTTAATCATAAACAATGGAATAATTTTTACTACTTTTGTGATAAGTAATAAACAAATTAATACTGTTTAATATTAGATTACATAAATACGCAAAATTAAAACAACGCGGATAAGTCCATTGTCACACATTGAATTGCACTTGCCCAATCCGAGCAACGAAACAATAGGACTGTCTCGCTTGTACTTGCAGTGAAGCGCCACGCATTAGAAGAGATAGAGCTACTTCCCGCGTCAAAGCATGGTGCCACGATGATTGTTTTGACATACTATTCTAGTGGAACGTATAATTCAGTGTTTCTTATATTGTACAGTATTAAGTGTTAATTTTTATATTACCGAAATAATCAACTTATTTCTCGATACACGTTTCACTTCTCGATACAGCATTGTTTGAAATTCCATAGCCCAGATTCGGCCAACTACCCAATAGTGGTGCTGATCGATAAGTATGAAATTTTGGGCTGAAAATAGCTTAAAAAATATTTGGGTTGTTCAAATATGTTTTGTATTCATTGAGTAGTTTAGAAAAATATTATTTTATTTATTTATACATACATACATATCTTCACACTGTACCCCTAACGATGTAGTCAGAGAGGACCGAGCGCCAAGCGTCGCGATCCTTACATACTTCTTTCGCTTTTTCAAATCTCGTCATTCTCCTCACACATTTTTGTTTAGGTGTGCGAGTGTTTTTGACATTTATGTATTCATTTATTATCTTAATAACTATAAAGGATAGAAAATATTTTAGATATTTATAATTCCGTGCTGAATAACGTACTTCTATGAATAGGAAATATTATAAAATCGAAAATAACCTCAAAAAATTATAAAATTGTCTCTTGGAGAACTGTGCTTCGTCTTTCGGACACACACTAATGTATTAGGGCGAAATATCGAAATATTGTTAAAAGTCAACTTATTATGTTGATGGAATCGATATCAGCTTGAAGATAAAGACGATACTTATGAAATGAATATGTAATATATTTTCAGAGTTATTTTATCAGGGACAGCGGAGAGACAAAAAGTTGTTGATGGATCCTTAATACATATAATAAATAAATTACTACACTTTTTGCTGTTCTATCTCAAACATATCTGTTTGTATTATCATTAAATTGAATTGGCATTAATATCACAACTTGATATATGAGACTCTCACATAAAATTTAAAAAAAATAGGCAGTGATTAAAGACTGCCAATAGAAGTGAAAACTTAAAACTATGAAATAATATAAAAAAAAACAATAAATATAAGGTATAAAAAAACTAATAAATATAGGTACACAGACATATATCTAAAGATTGCTTACAGTCGAGTATATACAATGTATTTGTGTATATGTGTATTATCTGCGCGCGCAACAGCAAGTCGGTGACGTGCGCACAGCATGTTGGTGACACTAAACCGTATGATTTTACCCATCTAAAATTCGCCGAACGTGCCTATAGAAGTTTTCACTTCAAAAAATGTGTGTGCCTATGACCACACGATAGAAGTGAAAACATATATAATATTCTTTTAGGATATACCTATTTATATGTGAGTTGTACTGGGAGTCACTGGCAGAAATAAAGATATCTATTTAGATAATTCCGTACAATTTTATTGTCCCAACTGAACCCCAATTTAAGTCGCGTTCGTTCCGATCGGGCAGTGCGCAGTAACTGCCGTCGATTCTCGCATACATCACGCTTCCACACAAAACCGCTGATTCGTCTTTTCTAACACACTTACAATGTCCCTACACAACACCCCTCAAAATTTTTATAAAATTTTCAAAACAACAAGTCAAAAACAAAACAACAAAAAAAAATATTACATGTAGTCTTATACATAGTACTTACAATCAGTTACAATTAAATAAATATTAAGAAAGAATAATATCCGGTTATAATTACATAAACAATGTGTAACTTTAAGTTTCTCACGGGGCGGTCAGCAGCGATATTCGTAAACATTTTAATAACCCAACTTCGTATTCGATATCGGCCTTAACGTACCTAACATCCGTTGTAAATTCGCTTACGAACAATAATTGCCTCGTGCGTCTAGGGGTTACGCAATCACTTTGGACTTTGTTAAACGCATAAATTAACGGTTTGTGATCCGTATAAATAATTAATTCGCGACCTTTAAAAAGAAATCTAAAATGTTTAACAGCCATGTAAATTGCAGTTAACTCCCTATCATATGTGGAATATTTCTGTTGAGCTGTAGTAAACTTTTTAGAGAAATATCCTAATGGTAACCATTTGTTATCTCTTGTTATCTCTAGTTTACTAAATATTTTCTTACCTGCTAATGCGTACGTGAAGTCGTGCAATCGCGGTACTGGATAACGGTCCGGTTTGGTGATGGCGTTTAAACGCCTGTAGTCGCCAACTGGTCGAATCTGTCCGTCCTTCTTAGCCACTATGTGCAGTGGACTGGCCCATTCGCTTTTTGATGGTCTGCATATGCCCATTTCCTGCATTAACCTAAATTCTTCTTTTACCTTATGATAGCGATCCGGTGGCAGTGGTCTCGCTCGGGCATGTACTGACTTGCCTGTGGTTTCAATGTAATACACATCATTATTCCTTATACTATCCAAATCCTTGACAGTTGCCGGTTTAGTGATTACTGAAAATTCAGACAACAAGTCATGGAATGGATGATTATTATCAACAGAACTCACAGACGTTTGATTACAATCCACTATTTTGCCAAACGTTAATAAATTGGTAGTCTTATCAATGAGTTTACGTGCACTTAAATCTACTAACGAATTATGATACTCTAAAAAATCTGCCCCTAATATTGCTTGGGTCATGTCCGCAATAATAAATTCCCACCGATACGGACGTCTTAATCCTAAATTTAAACTTATAACCTTAGTACCATATGTTTTAATTTCACTATTGTTCGCTGCGAATAGTTTATAGACAGAACACTCACCCGATAACTTTTGTTTACGCGACACTGGTATAACCGATACGTTTGCGCCGGTGTCCACTAAAAAACTTAGTCCCAGTTCCTTGTCAAAAACACTAAGACGGTGGTTTCTACCTGGTACGAAGTCGCCCACCGCTACTGACTGTACCGCCTTTAGTTTTCCGACGGTTTTTTCCACGCACATGGTTTTTCGCAAATTCTCGCCCTGCTCCGGTACCTGTAGTGAAATTTGCAAAGCCAATCAGGGTCGCCAGGTGTCCTTGACTTCGATCTTGGTTCGTTGGACTTCTGTAACCGCGTCCACCACCTCGGTACGGACTGCGACGGTTCCGGTTGACTTCCTCTCGTAGCGATGCTACTTCCATGTTCAGCCTATGCATCGATGTTAATAGTTCCAAAATTGGAAATAGGCTGCTTGTCCTATCAGCGTTTACTGCTGCAGCGCTGGTCTCCTGCATTTTTGCACGTCTTGTCGTTCTGCAGGAAATTGCGTAATACTCCGTCACTGAGTGACGGATTGATTCTAAATTTAGACCAGTACAACTCGAAAATAAAACCAAAAACGTTTAATGAAACGGTCGGGGTTACCACTTTAGGATATTCCTATTTATATGTGAGTTGTACTGGGAGTCACTGGCAGAAATAAAGGTATCTATTTAGATAGTTCCGTACAATTTTATTGTCCCAACTGAACCCCAATTTAGGTCGCGTTTGTTCCGATCGGGCAGTGCGCAGTAACTGCCGTCGATTCTCGCATACATCACGCTTCCACACAAAACCGCTGATTCGTCTTTTCTAACACACTTACAATGTCCCTACATTCTAATTTTAAAATATATATACGAGCGCGTTTGATGTCGACTGGAGCGGAGTATACCCGATTCAGCGTCACCACTCCAAGAAAGTCAGTTCAGTTTCGTTCACTGTTGATGAGGAACGCAAAGTGCGTCTAAAAAAGTTTTCACTTCAAAAATGTGTCCGAACTAATAATATTATTCTCATAATCGGTTAGTCCGAGTTATATGTTCAGTTAATTGGATTTTTAAATCAACGTCATAAATTATTAACTGGACAAAATTATTACAGAGTACTGATTACGATAATTATTGGAATTATTACCATTTATTACACTTTAATCGGTTTTCGAAAATGTCTGCACTCTGCAGTGATTTCGGGTCTCTTTATATTTAAAGCTATAAAGTTTGATATTAAGGTTTGATTTTAGAATATCTATGTATTAATCTTATAAATCTATTAAAGACGAAAATATATTGCATAAGTAATCACAATGAACTCGATATGAACACTCCATATCGACAGTATAGATTAAAATAAACTTTACAGTGTTTGTAATTATCCCACTTGTCAAGAAGTTCGTTACTAAAAATACAGGTAAGAAATGAACTAAGAAGAACACTATTATCTGGTTCACAGCTGTGACAACAGATGTCACCGCGTTCATTGTTCAAATTGCTAATCAACTTTCTGACGAAAATTTATTAAGTGAAAAGAAAAATAACCATTTTCTATTATTAGTGTATTTTAAAATTAAAAAACTTTTATAAAAAAATTAAACCGACTTCAAAAAAAACACTGAAAAGTATAAAATAACTATCCCTTATGGATCGAAACTTAAGTACAAAAATAACTTTATAAAAATACAATACAAATACTCATATAATTAAATTTGACGGTTACTGAAGTCGGTGCCAAGCCTACCAAACTAATAGACTTTCCATTGTCGAACATTGATTTGCGCAATGTGTTAACTTCCATTCTATTGAGGAGCACAAACCGTGAGCTTTCACAATAAAGGATGCGAACAGATCGAACATGGGATATTATTGCCCATTATGGCGATTATCAATATCATCAATATAATATCATATCAATATCAATCAGTTATAAAAGAACAGTGTAAAGGTTGCATCATAATTACACCCTAGCAGTATTCTTACAATCCGAAGACGACAGCCACCAGGCGTATTCTCTGTCCGCCACAAGACTGACTCTACTGACTGAATTTATTATATCACAGCCAATTTATATCTTCTCCCTACTTTACCATTATACCATACTACCACTATACCACGTGGGGACAACGATAGTTAACAAATGACATAAAAGAGAA
This sequence comes from Zeuzera pyrina, assembly GCA_907165235.1. Classification (NCBI taxonomy): domain Eukaryota; kingdom Metazoa; phylum Arthropoda; class Insecta; order Lepidoptera; family Cossidae; genus Zeuzera; species Zeuzera pyrina. Next base: position 2,337,266 of record OU015622.1, read on the forward strand.
TCGTCAATATAAATAACCAGGTCGCGTTATTTGGTGTATCTTCGAAACCAAAGCTTCAATACCAGTGAAATTTCAATGGGACCAATCTGGAAGTGTATCCTTTCGAACAAAAAAAGAATTTTCCAAATCGGTTCATAAATGACGGAGTTATGAGGTAACAAACATTAAAAAATAAAACATACAACCGAATTGAGAACCTCCTCCTTTTTTGGAAGTCGGTTGAAAAAGGTATAGTAAACGTCTAATATGCTTCAAGTGAAGTGAAAGTCGCAAGTAATAAAATTATAATTAACGACACATATTCGTACTTTGAAAAACTTGTTACAAATCATTTTACTGTTTTACGCTTCTGTTTTCTCTTTTCTTTCAATCAAAGTCATTGTTAGACATACGCAAAATCTTACTAAGCTATTTGCGTGGAGGTTAGGGCATCAATTTTCCAACGGAAATTTCGAGTTCTATTCTCATACACGTCTGGCGAAAGCTTCTCGAGAGGACCTTCGAAACGGCACTAATGGCGCGTTTATTCGACACAAATTTCTTCGCGCCGACATAACACGGTCACCACCTGATCGCTACGCGGTTGTCGCGCGGTCGTCGCGCGATCGCTAAGCGGACGCCACAAAATAGAACAAAATACACTCTATATATATACATATCTAAGCTCATGTCAAGCGTAAGTAACTTTACTCTGCCTGAAGTGGCCATAGAGGAATAGAATGCGAAAGTGGAATGGTTTTAGATAGCGTGGTTAAGTAATTCCCATAAATTTGAATTTTCTTGCCTAGTAAATAGAATTTACATTCGCCATTAATGAACACACATGAGAATGGCAACTGCGCGGGCGTCATGCGGCGGTCGCAAAAGAATTTTCGCGTCATTTAACTGCGCCGTAAGGGTGCTCCGGTGCGTTCCATAGAAGAGCTATTCGACATGCGTTGAATTCCATCGCTGTAGAAGTTTTAGTGGGTAACAAGTCCGCATGACTCGATCTTCCGCCAATTAATACGTTTTGGAGGCCTGCAAATAGTAACAATCGAAATGAAATACTTCATCATACAATATTTAATCACGGGTCTATGTCGCGTTTATACTTTAAGGCTAATTACCTATTCGTTCCCGACGTTTCGACCGGATTGCACCGATCGTGGTCACGGGCAAACGAATGAGGATGAATGTATCTTCGTAGCGTGTGGTTTCTTGCAACTACCCACACTCATTCAACGCATTTTTTAATTTTTATTATTGTCACTATCGGTACTTCGACACACTACAGTAACGACATCTACACCCTGGCGACTTCCGGTTTTCTGGCTCCGGACATACTCACTGATTACAGGATTCCATGACGTCTGTTGAAATTATGGTATTTCTTGATTTCAACCGCCTCTCGCGCTCTTCTAGAATAATAGTTTCGATCGGTGGAAAGGACCTGTGAAAGGACCTGAAAGGAAAAGATGCAATTCAATCGGAAATTCGAGAAACGTTGGGATAAAATAGGTAATTAGCCTTAAAGTATAAACGCGACAAAGATCCGTGAATAAATATTGTAAGATGTGTACAAGTCGTGCAACTTTGAAATACTTCAGTTCTGATATCGAATAGTTATATGACCTTTTAAGCCTTTGATTCTTGTTACAACATTCGAAACGAGTGATCAACATATACGTCAGTGTATAACACACTTAGACGTCAGCCGCGAAAATATGAACTCGGAAGAAGTCCACGTCTTAATTAGAAAAAAATTACTCTTCAAAAACAGTACGAGAACGAGACCTATGCACCTTGAGGCCCATTCAGACTGACAGTACAAAAATAGAAAGAGTAGTTGACATGACTGACACTTACACTTATACCTCTTTCTATAACAACAAATTTTGACTTGACAAACAAAGTCTCAAAAAAGTTAAGATAATTGATCATTTGAAAAAATTTTTTAAAAACAATTTCTACTTAATTATTTTTGAATCTATGAAATAGTAAATAAGAACTGTGTCGGTACGTATGTGTATCATTATTTCATTACGTGAACTAATTTCGTAAAAGGTATTTGAAATATTCTTTGTATATAATAGTCATACATGTATTGTAACAGCGAGTACTTCGATATTATAATGTTGAGTTTCTACCAGTAAAAACTGGCTATTCAGACTAACGCGTAACCCAGTAGACGCGTAGCAAACTTATTCAAAGTATCGTATGTATTACAAACATACTTAACATAAATATACTGTTAAATATGAAATGTAACGGGTCACTGATCACTATGAACACGTTATCAATCCTTCATCACAACTATTATGCACTTAACTATTCGACGGCTTCTCAACAACTGAACTCTTGCAAGACCAAAATCAGGCTTTTATACAGCCCCACTACACGCAGGAAATCCATTCTACCCTCTTTCTTGTTACTAAAATGTTACATAATATCACATGTGGGTAATTTATGTGATTAAAATTAATGTGGAACTAACAGTACTTAATGCACATATAAATATAATACATACATGAATTTTTCGCTATCGCGATTACGGTCCCCATTTTACATAATCATGCAATGTCGTGCACTTCGGTGTGATAAACGGCCGTTACAAGTGCTGCTTCCTCTGACCGTTCTCCCGCGGTATATCAAACGCGCCGCTCGGGTTCAAAGCGCGATCGCCCGCGGTTGCGATCCTATCGAAACGGCTGTGTAACTGAGGTATCATAGCATAGTTTATTAGCGTGTAATTGTTGTTAATATCTGACTTTAAATGACTGTGGGCAATAAATGTTAGCTTATACCTGGTGATATACTTTCGCTGTACACAAATAATTTGTACTTCGTAGAACACACATGAAACTCAGTTTATTACATTAAATAACACTACTTCGCATACAATTTTTTCCTACAAATATTTTAATAAGTACATTTCACAATCTGAACATCTATACCAATATTATAACGAGGTAAACTTTGTTTGTTTGTATGTAATGGATAAACTCAGAAAAAGAAAGAAGAAAGCTACATTATCAGCAAGTAACGTGGACCGTATATTATTTTCAAAAAAAAATTCTACTCGCGCGTATCGAGAGCAGGTCGCTACTATTTAATAAAATGAATTACGTACAAATAAAATAAAAATAACCGAGCACCGAAAACTCTTTACCAAGACGATAGTAAATACAGCATTTAGGTCTTATAATGAGATTTAGTTGAACACAATTCTGACGTAGGTATAATTTATTTGCTTTATACTTTGCGCTCTTTATATATTTACGCAGAAAATAGATTACATCATGAAGAAAACCTTCATGGAAGAACCAATGAATAAACGAAGCACGTTGCATACTAAACCCAGTTCGTTAAAGTCTACATAAAGAATTCAGTAGCAACCACAGGATTTTATCGCCCACTAAAATATCTGAGTGTTACTTTGTGCATTAGATTTATAACTTAACTGTATTTAGACTGTACGCAAACCTACTGATTTTAATGGGCCAAGCGAAAGTCCCACACACATGATCGTACAGTAATCGTATACAGTCGTACAGCGTACGGAACAGTAATCACACACACGTGGACATATTAATAAAAAAATAAGTTTAAAATCAACGCAGTAACACCATTTGTAAGGTAAATGATGACCAATTAGTTACTTTTTAATGCTGGTTTCATGTCACCTGGAGCTTTGACGTTTAAAAAGAGAAGCATATTAAGGAATTCCGAACAAATGCCTGGCTTACTAAAAATCGGCATGTTTACGCTGAAACTTACTTACATTACATCTCAGTACTCAGTACATATTGTCTCAAACTCTTTTAGGTATTTAAACTTTTCATCAAAAGTGAAGTTGTATTGAAGAAACTCATCTCGGAAAGAGCTTAGCGAATTTTTTCATTACTCTCACGGTGCTACGCAGCCTGGACTACACGCATTGCATCTTCTTTGGGCTTGCTTAAAGCGAGCGATCGAGCGCCCGTACACTGCCCCTATTGCTCATTACTCCGTTCATGTTTTGTTGCCTCATAAGGTAATCGAAGAATACCACAGTCCTATTCCTTTCTTACAGTTCTAAATTAAACGGGTCTATGTTGTGTTAATACTTCTTCTATTTTTTTGCCACGCCCCAGGCTAAGTGTATAAATATGACTTTGGTGGGTAATGCAGGAGAAAACTAAACCCGAATTCCTCAGAGGTAAAGGCTTTTCCCCAATAAAACTCCTGCAGTGGACGTCCCGAAATCGTTGATTTTTTTTGGCTTTGGAATCTCTCGCTCTATGTCGAAGAATGTCTCGAGAGGGTAATAGACTGTCCCCCCAGCAGCCTCGAAGTGCAACGACAGTGTGAATTACACGCGCTATCGCCACATAATTGGACTGGAACCTTCAATCCGAACAGCGTGGCTCTGAAAGCCCATAATCATCTCATACCAGAGATGAGGAATGTCGCAACTTTATTCTGGGATCCATATTACAGAACCGAAAAGGATGAATTTGACTTGATTTAACATGATTTTGTAGTCATACAAATTGGTAGGTACCTTTATCTCAGTTAACTGCAGATCTTCAAACTTTGTAGACGTATTGTTACATTTATTTCGAGTTTGGAAAGAAGCGAACCAAAAATCTAACAAAATAGACGTTTTAGTGCGCTGAAAGACAAAAGGTATTCGAAAAAGTGCTATTTTCCGTTGTCAAAAACAACTCTAAGCAAGAACTCAGAATGTTTCGAACGTAGCGCGCTCCAGTTTTGCAAAGAAAAGAGAAGATAGTAATTAGGATGTGAATACATTACGTAAGAGAGCGTGAAAATGAATATGATATGGAACCCATTGCATCATTACTGAACTTAAAGAGTCAACTTAGATTATTTATTAATGGTGAGTTAAAAAAAATTTACTTCGACATAAGAAATTATAACAAATAATAAAGGTGAGGATGCACTTGTAATTTTATGGTCTCAAATGAGTACTTGGCTTGCACTATGAATACCAAGGAATGACTAAACGGAGTAGACAGCCACCGACACATATATTTCAGATGTCAAAGAAAAGTCTGGATATTAACGGATATCGATTTCCTTGTATATAGCATTCATAGTATAAGCTGTTTGCTGACCTTGCCAAACATTTAATTTTATCGTTTGGTTTATTGATTTTTTTCGTGCGCAAACTACGCAGCGTCACATCCACAACCACCCTCTAGATCAGGGGTTCCCAAACTTATTTTGTCTACTGCCCACTTTGACAATAAATTATTTTTTAGCGCTCCCATTTTTTCACCTACTGAAAAACCACTATAACTTTAAATTAAATTAATTAATTATTGTGAGCTGTATTAGCGGAGATTAAACATTAATTCCAAACGAGACTTTTACTATAACCCGCAAGAGTTAACTTGAAACCTGAACGCAGTAGGTAATACACAACGGCGCTCAGGTCTCAAGTTAACTCTTACGGGCTACACCTGCCATAGAGAATTGAAACGCAACTTTATAGTATTCAAACAGAGTATCTTTTATTCAAAAAAAAAAAACAAATATAATCGATCCTTATATAAAAACTAATGTGAAGGATGAATCTGATGCTGTTTAATAAGTTTGTTGATATCAGGTTCCAATTTACTCAAGAACAGTCGCAAGTCGCCACGTTTGGTAACATGCAAACGATTTCTCTTTTTAGTAAGCAGTGTTGCCACAGCACTAAATCCACGTTCACATAAATATGACGATGGGAATGCTATCAAGAATCGCTGAACGATTGACCACAATCCAGGGTAAAATTGCGGGGTCGTTTTTTGTAGCCAAAATTCTTGGTAACCATTTTTGAACTTGATTTTTATTTCCTCATTTGTTGTCAATTCTATAAGTTCTTCTTTCAGCTGAGGTGACATTGCTGTGTTGACATTTGAAAACGGATCCAACACCCAGTCTGGTATTTCCAAGTTCAAAATGTCCTGGTATCGGTCGGTGAAGTCAATGTGGAGGTTTTCCAAATGTTGGCAGTTGGCAAACAATTCGTCGTTACTGCATGATACTGATAAATTCGGAAAATTGTGAAACTCACGTCTGCCCATATTCTTTTTGTGTAGAAACAGTTTGCCTGCGAAAGCTGCAACGACGTTTTTTGTTTTAATTAAATTTAGTTCATCGCCTTGCAGTTGGAGATTCATGTCGTTGAACAATTGATACAGGTCTGTCATGTAAGCTATATCATTCTTTGATGTAATGAGCTTGTTGTGCAATTCTGTATCTTTAGTTTCCAAGAACTCTATAACAGAGTCAAACAGGTTGTAAAATCGAGTCAGACAATTGTCTCTTGATAGCCAACGAACTTCAGTATGAAACAACAAACGGTTGAAATCCTGGACATTAGTAACACAAATCTGATGAAATAATCTATCATTTAAAGAGCTGTTGCGGATTTTATTGACTGCTTTGATGACATATTGCAGTGATTGAAATAGTCGTTCACTTAAGTTTTTAGCAACCAAATGTTGTCTATGAATAACGCAATGTACAGCAAGGACATCTGGAATTTTATTTTTTAAGTACGCTATGAAGCCTTTATGGCACCCTGTCATAGTCGGAGCGCCATCCGTAGCAACTGATATAATATTTTTCAAGGGAATCTCTTTCTTATCACAAAACTTTTCCAATGTATTGAATGTGGTTTCGCCTTTTGTATCGGTCTCTAAATTTCTAGCAAAGAATAGTTCTTCACATATTTTCTCATCTTTAATAAACCTCACGTAAGACAGCAACAATGCTTCATTAGTTGGTAAAGTGGACTCATCGAGCTGAATTGAGAATTGACTTGTCCTCAGGTGATCACACAATGATCCTTCAATATTTTCAGCCATTTCATCAATTCGTCTTTGCACAGAATTATTACTCAAAGGAATTTTTTGGATAATATCTGCGGCTGGTTTATGAAGCACAGTAGTTATTACTTCCTTTATTGCTGGCAAAATTAACTCTTCTCCGATGTTATGTGATTTGCCTTTTTGAGCAATTAACAAAGAGATATTGTACGAAGCTCGAAGTCCGTCGTCATCTTGCTTAGCAGCCGCCGAAAATAGTTTTGCTGCACTTGGCTGAGTATTATGCTTCTTCTCTAGGTCTTCAAAATATGCTACATTCTTGTCTTTCTTATCTGGATGCATTTTATTCAAATGATCTTGCAGTCTTGAAGGCTTCATTGCTTCATTCGAAAATGTTTTTAGACATAGAAGACACAAAGGCGACGATGGGTTTGTCGGATTTTCAATGAATCCGAATTTAATATATTCCGCACAGTATTGCCGTCTCTTCTTTTTTACTTCCGACATTGTTTTGTTTTGAGAAATACGTAAGTAAGTGTTGAACTTAAGTACTGCTCATCTATTGCGCGCGAAACCGCAAATGAAAATAAAATAAATATTACGTTGTTTATATAGGATTGCATAAGCAGCACGCACCGACAGGAAGTAAATTATTTAATATCACAAACGATAGTTCAGTTATGAACTCAACTATGCTAGATATATCAACAAGAAGTCATCCAGCTATAACATCGTTAGATACATCTTATATATTAGAATTAAAACATCAGTTAGAGCAGACACATATAGAATTATCTAGTGCACATGGGGAAATTACAAACTTGAATTATCAAATTAATAACCTTAAACAAGAGCTGTCAGAAAAAAATAAGGCAATCACATTATTAAAGAAACTTTGTATACCTACCTCAAAAAAATTAGAATCTCCTTATACTGACACTACTACACCTATTTTAAGAAAAACTGATTCTATGAATACTACGCTGACTACACCAAAGTCTGTAATTTCTAATGGACACATTATTGCAAAACGTAATTTGTTATTACCACAAAAGCAAAACATTTCAGAAAAAGAAATTAACATAATATCGCGCAAACTGTCAATTAAGCAAGCTGTATCAAGTAAACATGGTTTCGTAAAGTTGCCAACAGATGGCGTAACTAGTACAGAAAAGCGAAAAATAATTATATTGGGTGACCAGTTGGTTCGAGGCAAACAAGTTAAAAAAGAAGAATGTAAGACTTTTGATATTCGTAAAAGGAAGAGAGTAATTATTATTTCTGATCAACAGGGAATAAACGTGCAACCAAATTTACAAAATTTATTGGGTTCAGAATACGAAGTAATGTCTTTTTGTAAAAGCGGTGCTAGATTAGATAATGTTATTAATGTTTTTAAAAATGAAATAAAAAACCTGTCTAAGGAAGATTATATTATACTATTAAGTGGAACAAATGATGTAAATCCGTATGACTTTCAGTCTAATTTATTAATATGGTTACATTCTGTTATTCATACTAATGTTATTGTCTCCGAGATTCCTTACAATATGATATTGAATGAAAAATCACTTAACCATGTAACGAAACTCATGTGTAGTAAATTTATTAATGTGACATATGTAGACATGAATTATGTTCAATATATTCCTAACAGGAGAAATTTTGGCATCAACATATCACGCTACGTTTTAAGAGAAATTTTAAAAATTGACTACAGATTTAAATATAATGAATATGTTAAAACAAATGAAGCAATAAACTTTAAATGTACAGTAGTAAAACAAAACAAATCCACTCAGACCGAATTCTTTGCTGAACAAGATAATCAATTAACGCAAACAGATACGTCCGCAAAAAACAGTGAATTGATTCTTGGCTCTAACGGCGCTGATTCTGGACAAGTACGTAAATATAATAATAATGATTTTTTTCGTTTATAAGTATATACATGTGATGCATCAAAACGTAAATGGACTAATTAACAAATCGGACATGTTGACTGTAGCTTTGAATGACCTTGTTTTGAATTTTCCTGACGTAATTTGTTTTACAGAACACAATATGATCTCTGAGGACTTACATATATTAAATATTCCTAATTTTAAACTAGGTGCCTGTTTCACGAGAGCAAATAGGAATGGTGGTTCGTGTATTCTTGTTAAAAAGACTCATAACTTCAGAGAAATTAAAGAAGTTTTAAAATATTGTGTATCAAATGTAGTAGAAACTTGTGCAATCGAGTTAATTGAGCACAAAATCATAGTTATATCTACCTATAGAGTGCCGAGTAATAAGAACATCTTAAAAAATTTAGACATATTCTTTGACATTTTACATGACATACTAAGTTTATTTTCTTATAATTCAAAAATTATTTTATGCGGAGACTTTAATATTGACATCTTAAAGGAAACAAATCAAGCAAAGAGGTTTTATCATTTAATTCAGGGCTTTAATTTAACGTTTGGGTTTGTCAGACCAACTAGACAACAAAGCGGCACATGTATTGACAATATCATTCATAACGTAAAGGGATCGAAAGGAGAAATGTACGATTTTGCAATATCCGACCATAACGCCCAAATATTATCTTGTCCTGTAAATAAAACTTTTAAAATAAAGAATTGGTATAGATTTAAAAGAGACTACTCAAGAGAAAACATGATCAAATTTGAGGCTTGTTTGGATAATATAACTTTTAATGAAATATATGACTGCAAAGATGCTAATAATGCTTTTAGTAAATTTTACGACATTTTTAAATTATTTTATGACTTATGTTTTCCCATATTAAAGATTACTGTACCCACAACGACGAAACCTAGATGGATAAGTCGTGGAATTAGGATTTGTAGTAGACGTAAAAGAATATTACTATGGAAATATAGACTTTCACCGAATAATGATAATAAATTCAAATTTAAATCTTATTCTAAAAGGTATCGCAAAATTATTAATTTAACTAAAAAAGCGCACAATAATCATTATATACAATGTGCTACTAATAAATCAAAAGCTGCATGGGAAATAATAAATAACATAAAAACGAGTTTGCCAAAGGAAAATATTGCACGAATTAAAATGATTGGTAAAGTTTTGACGGATCCTCAGTTAATTGCAGAAGCGTTCAATGATTTTTTTATAGATCAAATAAAACCGCAATTGAATAAAAACATAAATACGTGTAATTTTGTCAACAACAATTCAATGTTCTTAATGCCCACTATTCCATGTGAGATAACTGAAATTATAAACAAGCTTAAAAATACAAACAGCACTGGGTATGATGAAATAAGCACAAAAGTAGTAAAATTCGTATCACCGCTCATTGCTCCAGTAATTAGTCATATCGCAAACTTATGTTTGGAAACTGGAGAGTTTCCAGATAAATTGAAGGTTACTATAATTAAACCATTATTTAAAAGAGACGATAGAGAAGATATAAGAAATTACAGACCTATAGCATTACTATCAATATTTTCTAAAATTCTGGAGAAAATAATTTATAAGAGATTATACTTTTACTTTGAAAATAATAATCTATTCACTGACGAACAAAAGGGATTTAGGAAAAATACGACAATAAATATGGCAGTATACGACTTTCTTTATACAATTATGACAAGAATGGATAAGAGATTGCCAGTGTCAGCTCTCTATATGGACATGACTAAAGCTTTTGATTATGTTAACCATAATATATTATTACAAAAATTAAACTGCTATGAATGATCTATTAAAATCATATCTAGATAATAGAAAACAAATCACGTGCATTAAACGCTTTTGCACAGAAACTAGGACCGAAGTAACATATACGTCAACCGAACGTATTTCTCAATATGGTGTGCCTCAGGGTAGCGTCTTGGGTCCATTACTATTTATCATTTATATAAATGACTTACCGAAATCAATAAAATATCCCGTGTTGTTATTTGCCGATGATAGTACTGTGATATTTAATAACAATAATTTGAATACGTTTGAAAATGAAATTAACGATTGTTTGAAAATAATAATTAACTGGCTGCAATCTAATAATCTTTTAATTAATTTAGATAAGACTAAAATAATGACTTTTAGACAACGACAAACTAGTTTAAATTTTAATATTGAGTACGGTGGTAAATATCTAGATGAGATAAACACGACAAAATTTTTAGGATTATATATTGATAACGACATGAAATGGAATACCCATATTGATGAAACATACAAAAAAATAAACAAATTTTCATATGCACTTTATAAATTAAGTGAAATAGTAAATCGTTCGGCAGTATTGACAGCTTACCACGGATATGTCGCTTCGATATTACGATACGGCATTATATTTTGGGGTAATGCAAAAGGGAAAGAATTAGTATTCAGAGCACAAAAAAGATGCATAAGATCGATTTGTCATTTAAAGCAAAGAGACAGCTGTAAAAATCATTTCAAAGAATTAAAAATAATGACACTTCCGTGTATGTACATCTATGAAGTACTTATTTTTGTTAAATACAATAAAAACCTATTTGATAGCGTAAAAGGATCAAGGCGTTGTGGAAATCTCTGTCTCGTTGCATGTAGGACTACATTATTCCACAATACAATTTTTGCTCTGGCACCTAAATTATATAATAAATTACCGAAGTTTATAAAAGATAGCACTAATTTGAATATTTACAAAAAACAATTAAAGAAATTTCTATTAGAAAAGACGTATTACTCCATTGACGAATTTTTTAATGATGATATTTAGAAAAACTTTTTTATATTTTTTTATTTGACACGTATATAATTTTGATTGCAATGTAATGAGTAATGACTATATAATAATTAATAACATTTTAAATCCAATTTAATGGTATAAATTTAACTCCAAATTTAATGACTGTAATAATATTTATCTGAGTTATTTGTTTTGTTATAAATGTTTTTGTAACGCAATGCATGAGGCGGAGCACAGAGGCTCTTACAGTATATTGCAACATTAACACCATATTTGTACCTGTGTCTCACAAAATGACTTAATGAATAAATAAATAAATAAAAAGGAATAAAACAAACATGCATAAACTCGTTTATCTCATTCGACACTCAATCGTACTCAATAAGTCAGAACAAGTATTCTATGAACCAGCCGATTGATATAGAAATGCACAATTCGGGTTATTTAACAAAAACTTGTTAAAACATGATTGCCCGCGGTCTATTATCTACGAAAATTACCTATCTGGGAGTACTAATAACTATTAAAATGCGAAAGTGTGTCTGTTGCCTTTTTATTTGTTTGTTTGTGTCTACTTTCATTTCGAAACGGTACGACCGATTGACATGATTTTTATTTTGTATATTCAATAAAACAGGACAGATATATGAACTACGCGGAGAGAAATATCGAACCGAGTTTGAGCAATCATTGAATTAATATTAGTTGATGTTCACAAGTTGTAGTTGAGAGTCGAGAGCTCATGCAGTCGTTGTCTAAGATGCCTCCTAGCTAAATGAAATTACAAATCACCCCCCAGGCCTCTACACAACGCCCCCATTTTTTTCTGGGTCACTTACCCTTACCTTTTAGGCCTGCAGCGCCCACAAGGGGGCGTATCGCCCACTTTGGGAAAGGCTTTTAGATTATCGCATAAAAATGTTAACATGTACGAGTATGTAAGATGTTTAGAAATTAAATCTTTGCTTCTATTCGACTTGATCCATATTTTAAAGACACTGGCTTGGTTATGAAGTAAAAATTAACAGATGGTGACAGTAGCTTCGGAATCGTGCGACGTGTGTCTAAAACTGGTATCACGTAAAGCGATTGCGCGATAAAAATTATTTATTCCAGTAAATGCCATTAGTAGTATTTTAATACACTGATTGATCAAATGAGGCTACAAATAGAAAATTATTCAGCCGCTCTCTCTTTCGTTGCCGCTATCGCTTATGCAATGAACACGCATAAGTAGTTGCTATCTTGCAACTCGCAACTTACACAAACTTACTCCATGTACAACAAATAATATACATTTTGCAATGTCGAATACAAGTTTGCGGCAGGCGGGACAAAATGTGCTGATTTTACTTCCCCTTTTTAAATAAAAAGATCACGCACATACTTTTCAACATTGCATTTTATAATTTTGTGTACTTCAAACGGAATAACGATAGCCATACATAATTAATTATTCACGCGGTTAAACGTTATTATCTAAATGGTACAGTTAGTAACCTTACAGTTTTGTAATGTCTGTCTGTTCGTCTGTTAATAGTCGATTTATTTTGCCACTTTCATACCTATGTGTGATGTGTTTCGGCACAGATTCCTCAACTGGAAACCCCTAATTGGAAATGAGAAAATAGTGATACCGTTATCTTTTTTGTTTTTTTGGGTTCTTTACCTCATAAAGAAACAGAACCCTCATAACATTAGATTCTAATGCGTTCATCCGTCTGTTTATCGATCACATGCGATGTTCTCAGAAACTATACGATAAATAAACTTGATCGGCAAAATGAGATATCTTGTTAACCCACGTAACTTGCACTAGAATAAAAGAATAGTTGTAGAGAGGAAATGGCCCTTGAACTGGATTTGACGTTCCCCCTACAATTGCCTCCGTTATTATTGGACCTAGAATTTCAAAATGTGAGAAGTATAGGTAACGCTTTGGGTAATTTTAGTGGAATTTTAACGAAGGTCCTAGACCTTATTCTACCATTTTATAAATACATTCGCGCGCGAGTCACATTACTTGACCAGTTTCTATAGTTATATAGTAGAGATACTATTTTTTTATCTTCAAAATTATTATCTCTCCTAAGAAACGAAAGAACAGTATTCTACAAAGATTAAGAAAGAGTACGTCCAAATTACAACGGTTCATATTGACGACTAAGTCATATTGATAACATGTATATATATTATATGCGTATCCTCACGCTGTACCCCTAACAGAGTAGTCAGAGACGATAGAGCGCCAAGTTTTGCGGTCTTTAAGTCTGATAGTATATTACAAACATATCTTCATGCCGTATCCCTAACGGAGTAGTCAGAGAAGACGGAGTGCCAAGCAAGCAATTTATAGGTCTTGCAGTTTCTGTCTGGGTCGGGTCTAATAATTGATTTTATAATAATAATAATATACTCAGACATTTCACACAGCGCCATCTAGTTCCAAAGTAACCAGTACAACGCTTGTGTTGTGGGTACTAGACAACTGATATACTACTTATATACTTTTCTTCTGTAAATAAATACTTATTATACGTAAACACCAAGACTCGGGGCGGGAATCGAACCGGCAACCCCCGTTTACTTTCCTTAGTTATACTTTTACTTTTTGATATAACTATACATCGGAGTCTAATCTGAAATTCTCAACTCAGAATTTAGTTGTTAAAACCAACAGGCCAATCTAATCAATATAAACTTTCATCGCGTAATTATTCACTAATTGTTTGTCGAAGACTTACAATAATTTGCTTTCCACTATTATTAGATAGGATGAACTTTCGTAAAGAATCCATAGTTTATTCGGGATACAAAGTAGCGATAAACAAGTAGGTCAAACAATCCCTCCCCTGGCACTTCACCCCTCACCCCTCTAGCCCTCTCTAGCACTGTTCAGAACAAGAGTTCAAGTTAGTCTGCTGAGTACGAAGACTACTAAAACGATAATTTTAATGACTTTTAGTTTGAGATTAATAAGTTGGAATTATGAACTTATCCGTTTAAACTCGAATTGAATTATGATGTGAAGTATAAAATATACATAGACACAAACACATGCATACACGCACGCACACAAAGGCATAATTACACACAGAACGATGTAAAATGTAATGAAAAAAAATTTAAAAATAAATATTCATTTCTGTTTATTAATTATCAGTTTAAGTCTTAAAAAAAATTAACTTCAAAAAAAGCACTGAAAAGTACGAAATAACTATCCATTAGTAATCAAAACTTAAGTAATAAAAAACTTCATAAATACGATACATACAATACAAATCATTAAATTTGACAGTTAACGAAATGAAACTCGGTGCCAAGCCACTAAACTCTAAACTAATAGACTTTCTGTTGTTGCACATTAATTTGGATCTTTTCTAATTCTGGAGCGCAATGACATACAAGAGAATCATCGATATAAATAAATAAAGATTATAACCAGTTCGCGTTATTTGGTGTATCTTCGAAACTCAAACTCCAATGCCAGTGAAATTTACATGGGATCAATCTGGAAGTGTATCCTTTCAAATAAAAGAATAATTTTTCAAATCGGTTCATAAATAACGGAGTTATTAGGTAACAAACATTAAAAAAAACATGCTATCGATTTGAGAACCTCCTTCTTTTTTGGAAGTCGGAATCAAACTTAAAAGCAGTGGCATTCAGATGGACGTAGTAATACTGAAACTACAAAAGATCCTCAAAAACACGGTACTTGGTATTAATAGGTATAACTGATATTTTAAAGCGAGTCGATCGACTTCTGATTTACATCAAACTGCGGATTCTCATCAAAGTCTTGTGTCCCTGCAGACACCGCCTCATAGTATTTTATTCTCACACGCGATCTGTGTCATGTTTTCATTCTTACGTGTTCTATTTCATTTCATTAGATACGTGTTTGACTTGCACTTAGATGTATGCCGGTCAGTACCTAAACGGATTCCTGGACTCATATCCATTGGAATATACCCACCTCTGATATTCACAGTTATTTGACTAAGGAGTCCTTTGTTGTGAAGCCTGATTAAGAATATAGTATGACAGCGTCGTTATTTCGGAATCTGAGAAAATTTTGTAGAAAAAGAGTTAGTAAAAGCCGAAGATTTGCTTAAAAAGAAAGATGATATCACCGTTATGATACGAAACCTGAAGATCCGAAACCGTGGTAAACTACCTACTCCAAATGTTTTTTTAAGTAACTATTCCTTAATTTTGTTATGAAACTAACACTGATCAGAAAATCTTACTACAAAGTTAACGATTTCATTGAATACAAGACTACAATCTGGAGATTAATGACTCTGCACGTGCGTCCTTCACTAGCCATTTGATAGTTTAATTTGAAATCTAATTAAAACGATTTGACTGTGACTTTAAAGAAATATTGATGAAACAAACAGGTGAGACCCTTGCGACAGTTCTTATATATTTCTCGTAGGCTCTACATGCTTTCTAAATCAACGATTCCAGATACAATCGCCACCAGATTACTTGACTAAAAATCTGTGTCATTTGGATCCTGGTAGTGATAGCATCCCTTTGTAATTGAATCTCACGAGCCCGTTTCGTTAGGAAATTTTAACTAATTTGAAAAAATGCCATAATATCTGCAAAAACTATTGTTACACATGACTCGACTATTATTTACATTAAGAATGAATAGGCCAGTAAAGTTCTTGGACGTAGTATGTAGTTCAAAATCGAATAAATACTCATTTACCCGTTCCATTGCTGTGTGGTGAATTAATTACAAGATTATTGCTAGTTCAAGATCATACATTATCTATACGTACATAGTTGTAAGCCCCAATTCTGGTTATAGATCTCTTCTCACAAATGACATGAGATAAACTATTGATACATTGGTTTTGTGCAATATGATGAAGATAGAAATGTACTGTTGAGGTTCACTTCGTGTTCGCTTCATATTCTTTTATTATAAATCCCAATATAATATCCCAATGTAATAATAATAGTTACACATCGATGTCAAACTTTTACTTTGTTCTTACACAATTACAACATGGTACAAAGTGGCATGGCAGGGGGGCGGCATATAAGCGACTAGCGAGCTACGCGAAACTGTTCTTTCTTTCTTTCTGCGCGTTTAAGTTGCATTATATTCTACTTAAATGCATTGCAGCATTTTAGAATCGCCAGCACGCTACAGTACCCAGCCTGTCAAATAGGGTCGCTAACCACTGTTTTGGTAATGCGATTGAAAACTTCGAAATTGTGCCCAGCTCCCCTAGAGTGATACTAGGTTATGTGTGACTTTTACGCACTAAAATTGAGGAGCTCCAGGAACTAGTATCGCTAGCGTGCCTTAACGACTCTCATCATCTAGCGATAATCAAGATAAGGCGCCTTGCATTGAACGAAAGTGCTCTTTGTGAACGCCACTAGGTCAAAGTGAAGGCACGTAACACTGTTTAACCTCTGAAACCATATAGAACACCGAATCACCGCTTCGCAAGCGCTTCAATTTTTGTATGAATGTTATATAATTTATAAATAATACGATAATAATTCATCGAAACATAATTACGTACTTTCATCATTACAAATTCTGCCCACAACCTGTTAAACTCTTACACTGACGTGCAAAATAAACGAGCCACGATAATAATAAATGAGCGCATATTGCAGCGTGATCGATCGCCAGCGATTACTTGTGTTCATTCATTAGTTATGACAATAGCTCTGATTATTAATGATGCGAATAATACACACATGTTAATATTGTGTTTATTTTTTTGCTTACAGGTAATTAGCGAGTGTGTTTAGTGCCAAGAATCCTCTTTAACAGGTAAATAAACTTCTGTTAATTGATTTCACCGTCATTCCGTCACCAACATAAAGGTTTTTTTTCAGCAGCTTTTACTCAATTATGCTATCATGACACTATATAACCTAGACAGCTTATATAGTGTTATGACAGCTTATATATTCTATATAGACAGTTCCCATACATACTATACAGTAGTTCTGTATAGACAGTATATCTTTATATACATAATTCTTCTGTAGGTATGTGTCACTGAACTCTCCCTAAAAGGCTGGACCGATTTCAATGAAATTTTTTGTGTATGTTTGAGTGTGCCCATTGATGGTTCACATTCGCAATTGGAGCCGGTTTTTTATAACAAAATTTTTTTTTGTTTTGAACAGGAAACGTTTGTCGAATCTGTTGGTATTCTACATATTTCTACATTCTACATATTAGTTAGTGTTGTGGTTATTAGATTATTTCATTGCAATGCCAAGAATGGAAATAATAATTCATTCATTTAGATCTTGGTTCAAATTCGCAATTGGAGCCGGTTTTTTTTTTAACAAAATTTTTTTTTGTTTTGAACAGGAAACGTTTGTCGAATCTGTTGGTATTCTACATATTTCTACATTCTACATATTAGTTAGTGTTGTGGTTATTAGATTATTCCATTGCAATGCCAAGAATGGAAATAATAATTCATTAATTTAGATCTTTCCTCTCTAAAAATATCTGACTGAGTTCGTCGATGTAAAAAGTTTTTTTTTTTTAACTTATATTAACATTCGTGTCTGGTTAAAGGTTTCGCCATTCCGTTCATACTCTATACGAAGTCTGGTTCAAGAATTATTGTAACAAGATTCGTGGTGTGGATATATAAATATTTTTGAATTATCAAAAAATAAAAGATTTTTGAAATGCAAAAACGTTTTTTCCACAACGGTTACCACTGGCAAAATAATGAAAGTATCGCTGTTTAATAAAATTTAGTAAATATATGGAATCGTCACTACCAACAATTTACGCTTTATTGTTAAATCCCGACGGTCGAATTTTACAACCAGCAATACAATCAACGTTGTGTCAGGAACACGTAGAAATCGTATAATAAAATTCAGAAAGGAAATAAAATTTCATGTAGCATTTTCTTATTTTTGCGCGACGACACTCGCATGTGACGAGACGTCCGCACCGTTCTGCGGCGCACGAGTAAATGAGGCTGCGATGCAAGCGGGTTGCCAGTTAACATAAATAAAAATAAACGATGCATCCGCGCTACACTTTCTCGCAAATTGTGAATTTTATTTGAATTCTACCTTTATCCGATATTTCCTGAAAAATATTTTATGGTATTTTCAGACTTCGAAAACTTTAGAGTTCAGTAAACAAAATGACTAAATCGGAACATTTATAACTTCATTATGTTTATATTGGTCTGTCCAGTCGTCTATCTGTCTGTCTGTCTATTCACAAGTCTGCATGTCACAACCGATTTATTGTTTTAAATTTAACTAAGCCGAAACATGACATAAGGATGATGCGAGTCTATTAGCGACCCAGATCAAGAAATGGAAATCAAATAATGAGTATTTTGGACCTTATTACTTTTAATTTAGCTTATATGTTATTCGATTTCCTACGGAATCTAAACATTATACGTCAAGAACACACTTCGTACCCCTTTTTAGATATATTGCGTGCACGGAGGGGTGTGAGATTTGAGTGTGAGAGCAAGTTTATATGGAGAAGTAGTACCAAAATCTAAAATATGTGTTAAATTTAATTAAATATAACATTCATTGTTGACGTTTACATTGTCAATGTCACACACATATAGTTTTTTTCTGTCTTAATGGCATGGCGCACAGATTAGCGCATTTGCACATGTCACGTATTAATTAGTAGAATCGACATGAAGCACGTTCAAAGTAAATTACTTTTTTCTTCTTATAGTAGATAGACTTTACTGAAATCGTAAAGAAGTTCTTGGAAAAACGCGAGAACTTCAGCTACATATGTTTATTTAGACCTACTCCGTTCTATTCACTTATACAGAACTTTAAAACACAATACACTATCACCTTTGTCCTTCAAAACTCCCAAACGTGAACAAAATAGAAAATCTATTTAAAATGACAACCTCACTTGGCCCGTTCCCGCCAAAAAGTCCACATAAAGTTTGTGGTGAAACGAGCAAACAGTCGCAGAGATTTAAGATTATTATCGAATTTGAAAATGTTGCCAAGAAATAATTACTGACAGATTGACTTAATGAATTTCGAGCTCTGAATTTTGTGTGACATGCGAGCCGCAAACTATTTCGAGTGTTTGGAGTATATCAAGAGACAAAAGCGTTTGTTTTATATTGACGATCGAATCTCGACCAGCGGACGGCCGCTTCTCTTAAGTTAATGCTTGTCAGACACGCGCTTAGCCGGTTTTTGAAGTTAGATGAGTAATAATTTAAAAAACCTTTGCTATGAGTGTCACTAGATCACGTTACTTAACCTATGTAACATACGAAACAATGAAGAATCACGTTACGAACTCAACTTGCAATAATTATAATAATATAAAATAATATATAATAAATGAAAATAATAAAATAACAACATTACGATTGTTATTTTTATTTATACTAAATGACTGAGTTTCTTGCTGATTATTCACAGTACAAGTTAATTTCAAATCGTTAGTAGATTCGACTTTTCCAAATAACTCGTTATAAAGATTTACTGGAATATGTTATTTATTTTGTATGGACTCATTAATATAATGTTATACATATTAGTTTTATTAGATGCTTTAATTGTTCGAGCTTATAGAAAGAATGAGTAAAGAAAATCTACAGAGGGAAAGAGAGTGGTAGTTGAAGCGAAGGAAGACCAAGGCTGACTTATGAGAATTATATAGCCACAGTAGGCTGACGGAAATATCAGAAGCACACGCAAACCTAGGCGAAAGCGTGTGAGAACGAAGATGAGATTTAAGAAAGCGAAAGAAGTATGTAAGGACCGCGATAGGTACTTGGCGCTTTGTCCTCTCTGACTACCTCGTTAGGAATACAGCATGAGGATATGTACGTAGCTATATTACAAAAAAAAATTCAAACTAATAATCGACACGTTCACATCTCAATGAAGCATCATCAGAAAATTCCATAGTTCAAACTCAGTTACCCCACAGCAGCACCGAAAGGTATTTGGTGATGTGGTATAGTATGTATTTGTAGCTAGAAATGTATACATATTATGCACATATAAATAAGTCACACATGTATTTCGATTTACTGTTCCAATAAAAAAATCAGATATATGTTTTAAAATTAAACTTTTTTTTGATATTTTTATTCGAAAACATTTTTCATTAAGAACAATTGACAAGAAAGTGATTTAAATCACATTAATTTGCAATACTCTAATACTTTAACTCCGACAAATAATAATATTACATCTAAGCCCCACAGATACAGCTCGCAGTCACATTTAACGAATCGATCGTTCTAATTACATTAAACTGAACATTTATACGAACGATTGTCAGCCCTAACAGAGATGTTCGGCACGTCAGGGACTCGCCCTTCACAGCTAGAATTAAGTTATTGTCAAGTTTATTGCACTAATGTGTGGGGGCAGGCCTGGCGATGTGCGTCGCGCGCAAAATTTGGCACTAGTAAATCCGTAACAAATATTGTGCACACTTTGAATTAACATTCAAAACTGTTACATTTAAAATGTAACATGAAATATCATATTGATCAAACGCTCAATAGATAACACGTAAAAAAAACCGGGGGACCCCAGCCAGGAAATAAATTCCTTAGTTGCAGTTTCCATTTCTCAAAACTTAATTGCAATTATAAGACAATAAAACTCACCAATCATTTAAAACAAAAACCTAACGCCGCGCGACGCGCGGGAACGCCCCACGTAACGATTTTTCCTTACGTGACGACTACCAACTCAAACCTCCCGCAAGCCGCGTTGAAGAACTTCGTTCCAATAATCTCGTAATGTTATCCCGATATCCCGATCTAAACCACAGAAATATCACGATACAAAAAATATTTGGACGAATTTTCTAAAAACAGCTAAGAATATTCTCGAAAACTGCAGTTTTCAAATATAGAAACTGTATTTGAAATTAGTTCACACTTCTTAGAGGTATAATTCCACAGCCAAACCACATAGACAGAAACATAGAAAATAGCTTCTAGCTTATAACCAAAGATATCTAATCAAACTGAAGTAGACCAGCTCGACTCCAAGACACGTACATTTTTTTGCCATTTTAGAACTAAAACATTGACAGACTAACAATATTTACGTAAGTATAAAAAGAGAGCAATACATATGGAGACAGCAAAAGTAGAAGAGAAAACATAACGGTCTCCGAGGACGCTGCCAAAGAGTAAAAATTGCCTACTACATTGGGCAAGCTAGATACTACGATGTATTGTAATTTGGTGATACAACAGTGAGATTACATACGTACATACATATCCTCACGCTGTATCCCTAACGGGTTAGTTAGAGAGGACGGAGCGCCAAGCGTCGCGGTTCTTACATACTTCTTTCACTTCCTCAAATCTCATCATTCTCCTCACAAATTTTCGCCTAGGTATGCGAAAGCTTTTGACATTTCCATCTGCTAACACTCCGGCTATATGATCTTCATAAGTCAGCCTTGGTCTTCCTTGGCTTGTTTTACCACTCACTTTCGCTCTTTATATTTTCAGTGAGATTATTGTTTACAAAATTAAAAAAGAGAATGTATGTACAAGTTTTTGACACTTAAGGAATAAATTAGTAAGTTGTTGTAATTACTTTATTAAACCACGTGTATGACGATATTTTAAGCTTGTTTTAAACAACACTTTTCGTAGACCGCATGACGTACAACGCTGACGTATGGATGTAAATCGAGTGTAGTGGTGCTAATTAGCTTTTATTTAACGCTTTAGAGTTTGGAGAGGAGAGTGTACTTACTACCTAGCTCATGTAGAAGTCTTTACTTGTAATCCTTGTTTTTCAACGGGGTTAAAAATCAATATAATTTCAGGAAATTGAAATATGTAGCTATTATTATAAAACTGTACCTAACAGCGCGTATTTGTACATAGAAAACATATTTATATGATACTAACGACCAGTCCCGCCTTTGTGCGGGTAGAATTTTTTTTTAAATAAAATACAGTCCACGTTCCTCGCTGATAATGTGCTTTCCATAGATGACAGAATTTTTAAAATCGGTCGAGTAGTTCTTGAGTATATCCAATACAAATAACCGATAAAATTTATTATCTTTGTAATATTAGTACAGATGTATAGAGAGGTATAATTAAGAAAGAATGACAAGGTTAAGTATTTTAGACTTCACTGATTGATAAAAACATTTTTCTGTATGTATCTTTGTCTTTGTGACTACAATATCTCAGAAGTACGTGCAGTGTCACCCTCGCGGACAAAATATTCAATGAAGGGATACGCAATATGTCAACTTTGGATGGAAGCATAAGCTACATACATACATATCTTCACGCCGTAACCGTAACGGGGTAGTCAGAGAGGACGTAGCGCCAAGCGTCGCGGTTCTTACATACTTCTTTCGCTTCCTCAAATCTCATCATTCTCCTCACACATTTTCGCCTAGGTATGCGAGAGCTTTTGAAATTTCCATCTGCTAACACTCTAGCTATTTGATCTTCATAACTCAGCCTTGGCTTTCCTTAGCTTCTTTTACCACTCACTTTTGCTCTATAGACTTTCTTTGTCAGTCTTTCATCACTCATTCTGTCCATGTGCCCGAACCATAAAGAAAGAAATAATAACCGTGTAAGCCTAAGAAAAAGCCTTTATTTCGAAATCACAGGCAGACACTTCAATTTTATGTATATGTAGAGCTATTTATACAAGGTTAGTGTGAAAGAGGTTATAAATCCGCAGGGTTTCAACGTGTCACTCTTCACTGTTATATTGCACATGTAATAATTACGGGATACGTTTAGATTGTTGTCCATACAAAAAAACATTAATTAAATAGGAAAAAAATGTACAACCCTATCATTATGTCCTATATTCTAAAGCAGGGGTTAACAAACTTATTTTGTCTACTGCCCACTTTGAGAATAAATTATTTTTTAGCGCCCCCATTTTTTCACCTACTGAAAAACCACTATAACATCAAATTAAATTAATTAATTAATTATTATGAGCTATATTAGCGGAGATTAAACATTAATTCCAAACGAGACTTTTACTATAACCCGCAAGAGTTAACTTGAAACCTGAGCGCAGTAGGTAATACACAACGGCGCTTAGGTCTCAAGTTAACTCTTACGGGCTACACCTGCCAATGAGAATGATTATTGAAACGCAACTTTATAGTATTCAAACAGAGTATCTTTTATTCAAAATAAAACAAATATAATCGATCCTGTTTGTTGATATCAGGTTCCAATTTACTCAAGAACAGTCGCAAGTCGCCACGTTTGGTAACATGCAAACGATTTCTCTTTTTAGTAAGCAGTGTTGCCACAGTACTAAATCCACGTTCACACAAATATGACGATGGGAATGCTATCAAGAATCGCTGAACGATTGACCACAATCCAGGGTACAATTGCGGGATCGGTTTTTGTAGCCAAAATCTTGGTAACCATTTTTGAACTTGATTTTTATTGAGTCGTTTGTTGTCAATTCTATAAGTTCTTCTTCCAGCTGAGGTGACATTGCCGTGTTGACATTTGAAAACGGATCCAACACCCAGTCCGGTATTTTCAAGTTCAAAATGTCCTGGTATCGTTCGGTTAAGTCAATGTGGAGGTTTTCCAAATGTTGGCAGTAGGCAAACAATTCGTCGTTAGCCTCCTACCTGAATGAAATTACAAATCAGCCCCCAGGCCACTACACAACGCCCCCATTTTTTTTCTGGGTCTCTTACCGCCCCCCTTTAGGCCTGCAGCGCCCACAAGGGGGCGTTATCACCAACTTTGGGAAAGGCTGTTCTAAAGGTTTGTCAGCAACATACAAACGCTGATATTAGGGTTGTTTCTTTTTTTTTTAATTTTGAGTTATTGCACTAGAACTATCGACTTTTGGCGAAGTTGTAGAAGGCATGTTTTCCGTTGTCATGAGTACTTATACCCTTTCGTATTTACCTAACCTATAGATGTTTAGAGTAGAGTCCTATGGAGTAGATGTATAGATAAATACATAAACAGGTTCATGTGAAATAATAATAATGAGTAATGTCATTACGTAATGTGTTTTTTGATTTTGCCTTTATCCACTTGGCACAATAACCCTGGTGCTTATTTAGGGCCGTTCTGTGCACACCTTTCAATATTATCAATACATCATATGTGACAGACGTACACAATTCTATGTATTTATCACAATTTGTGACTTAATCTAGCGTAACGTGGGCAATATATCACAAAAGACCCCTGTATTACGGCGCGTAGAGCAGTAAGTGTATCAATGATTTCATTACCGAATGCAATATGCATAATATCGTATCTTTAACCGAATTAAAAATGGCGGTTCAGGTTTTCTTTCGTATGTATGTGTATGTGTAAGTACACGATTTGGACTTTTTGGCGGGAACGGGCGAAGTGAAGTTGGCATTTTATTTAGATTTTCTTCTTTTTACATTTTTACGAGTATTAAAGTACAAAAGTGATAGTATATTGTGTTTTAAAGTTATGTATAAGTGAAAAGAATGAAGGAGATCTAAATAAACATGTGTAGCTGAAGTTCTCGCGCTCTTCCAAGAAGTCCTTTAAGTAAAGCCTACTATCACTTTACTGGAGGAGTTTTACGATAAGAAAAAACTAATTTACTTGTGATTCTACTTATTAATGCGTGACATTGGCAAATGCGCTAATCAGTGCGCGCCATGCCATAAAGAAATTAATAAAAAAGTACACGATTGTTGCTGGTAATGCTTCAATATACAATAAGTTCATATTAAGAATAAATGTTACAATTACGAAAATGTGCGAAGAGAATGATGAGATTTGAAGAAGCGAAAGATGTAAGAACCGAGAAGCTTGGCGCTCCATCCACTCTGACTACCCCGTTAGGGATACAGAGCGAAGATATGCGTGTATGTGTTTGTGTGTGTGTGTATGTATGTATAGTAGGAATATGTTTGTACATATTGGTGAATATGTCTAAATCCACCAAAGTGGCCATCCACAATGCAGTGTTGGAGCAGACTTTATTGTACGCTAGTGAGGCCTGGATATACCCGATATCAAATGAAGGTAAAATAACACCATGTACTTAATTGGATTTACTTAAATATATTGATTTGACTTTGATCTCTTAGAAATACGTGCGGTGTCACCACAAAATAAACAATGAAGAGATACGCAATATGATAAAATAAAAAATCCTAGACTCACAGATTTTCAAAAATCAAGATTAGAAAAACGTTTTACAAATATCGTACGGAACTCTCATAGCGCGGGTCCTACTCGTACTTGATAAATTTCTATTCAAAACCCTGAAACTCCAAAAGTTTAATCTTTTGAAGTTCAAGTCTGTTGGGACTTTACTTACTGCAACTATTTTAATTTTCATCAATTTATCTGTAATATTCTCGAAGAAGAACACTGTAACAAACAGACAGACACCGTGGCGATTCTACAAGTGTTTATTTTTCTAACTTTGGAACACAACACTAAAAATAAACGAAATAAAATTTATACCTTTTTCAAACTATTACGAGGAAAAAATTAAAAGAAAAAATAACTTTAACGCAATTAGACGCAAGTCGACATTGAGACGTCAAGGGTTCAAAGGCTAAGGAACTTTTTGTATTGTCTAATTAGTTATCATTTCTGTAAAATGCCAACACGTCATGTAAATATGATTGAGTGGTACAGCGAGCAAGTGGTGTAAAAATAATAAAGCAATTGAACAATAATTAAAATTTTCTTTTACGCTCAATGAAACCAAATGGAGAGTCGATCTATTTGTCTATCTACGTGTACCTGTTTTGAAGACGCGGGCCTTTGAAAGGTGCCATGCATCTCCCCCGACACTGCGTTATGTGGGGTTTTCGATAAAAAAACATTGAACTAATTTGTGTAGAAAATTTGCATAAAAGGATGGTTTGTTGAAGAAAATAACATGGCATAATCAAAAACAAAATATACATTTTTTTAAAAGAAAAAAAAAATTATTTAATAAATGCGGGTAACGCGTTCCGAAGTAAATAACAGCACTGCATACGCTATAGGTATACGAGCTCAGTACAAGCGTGTGGCGCGTCGTACGTATCTTGAGTTCGCTATACCCGGCGAATCCTGGAGCTATATATATTATTCCCAAAACTAAATTACAGAAACGAAAGCGAAGTAGGTGACAATTCCTGCGTTTGTGGAGTTCCATTCTTACAAATTTTTCAATCATCTTGTAATTACCGATCAAACCGGGAAAACCCGGTTGGTTCGGTTGTGCTTCCAACCGAACCAACCGGGAATCGAATCAACCGTCAACTGAACCGATTTTTTTTTGTCCGTAGTGTTGCCATCAACGTATTTTTTAGACCGTTATACCGTTTAATTCCAAACAATGTATGTATTTATTTTATAAATCAATCTGTAGCTACTCTATAGCTCTATACAAATAAATGAATTTGAAGTATCTCTCTGAGATTTAGAGATAAAGGTTTTTTATTAACTCATATAGTTTTCGCACTGTATAGAACCCTAAACATGCGTTTTTAATTTTTTTTTTCCGTAGTATGTTTGTTTGGACTAATCTCTGAAACACGTTCACTTATTTTGATGAAACTTTCATTGGCGAGTAAAGGACATTTCAGCAAGTAATGTAGGCAGTTTTAGATTCCGGAATAATACAAAAATTAACGCGAGCGAAACCATGTTTCACAGTTGGTTTATGTACACAATAATGAACCGTTATTACTTCTTGTAGCTAATGTTTTGCATAGACATAAACACGAAACACCATTCCGGGTTTAAAACTATAAAAACTTTTAACTACAAAATGCGTTTTTTGTGTAACTCTCATATCGTAAATCAAAATCAGCAGCCGAAGCGCGCACGTCTAAACTTTTGAACAATGAGTCGATATGTCTAAGTTTGGTGGTGCAATAAAAACCCCATGACGAGTGACACGGCGATAAGCCGGCGACCACCGAAATAGCTTTTTGAGAAACGCATTAAGTTTTTGTTTCACTATCTCTGGTTATCCCTTTTTGTTGCCTTAACTTATTTTTATAATGAACATTATGTTGTCGACAGCTATGGCATAGTGGAGACTGGAGACAAGTACTACACTGTGAAAATATATTCAGTTTGTCAAAGCAATTCACTGCAGATCATCGTTCATCACCCGTAGCAGTTGTAAGAGGCAATTGGTTTTATATCATATCAACATAACATAACATAATATATCTTCACGCTGTATCCCCAACGGGGTAGTCAGAGAGGACGGAGCGCCAGGAGTCGCGGTCCTTACACACCTCTTTCGCTTCCTCAAAACTCATCATTCTCTTCACACATTTTCGCCTAGGTATGCGAGTGCTTTTGACATTTCCGTCTGCTAACACTCTGGCTATTTGATCTTCATAAGTAAGCCTTGGTCTTCCTTGGCTTCTTTTACCACTCACTTTCGCTCTGTAGATTTTCTTCGTCAGTCTTTCATCACTCATTCTTTCCAAGTGCCCGAACCATCTAAGCATTCCTTTCTTCATTTTTACAATAACACTGTTGTGCAACCCTGTCATACTGCGTATCTCATCATTGCTTATCCTGTCTGCAAGCGTGACACCGCACATATTTCTGAGAGACCGCATCTCCACAGCATTTATCATACTTTCACTCGATTTCGGGCATATCCAGGCCTCATTACCGTACAACAAAGTTGGCACCAACACCGCATTGTGGATGGCCATTTTGGCAGTGTTAGATATATTCATACTACTCACTAATGCGGACAGAGCACCGTTCACTTTATTGCCAGCTGCTACCCGTCTCTCCACATCCAACTCACATCTTCCATCCCTCGAAAACGCACTCCTCAGATACACAATTTCATTCTTGTTCTAGACATTTTCCATTTACACAAATCACACATTTCGTCTGTATCGCTTCTCTTTCAAACACCAGAACCTTAGTTTTGTTCACATTCATTTTCAATCCTTTTACTTCACAATCTTCTTTCGTACACGTGACTAGTGTCTGCAACTCTGCTTCTGATGGTGCTATTAGCATCTTATCAATTAGACATAAAAACAAAAGTTGTGCGGATTAAGATTTTAAAGACCGGCAACGCACCCGTGATTCCCCGGACATTGCGGATGTCCATGGACGGCGGTGATCATTTTCCATCGGGTGACATGCTTACTCATCTGCCCCCTCTGATATAAAAAAAAAGAATAAAAAAAAAAGAATAAAAAAAAGTTAAGAATTTGTTCTAATTTTTTTAATCTTCAAAAATCTACTCCAATTGTGTGACATCCACAAGATTTACTCATGATTACCTCACACTGAATTTCAGTTACCTATGTAATGTTCATGGTTTCAAGGAATCAACCATTAGACTGGGTATTTAGAGGCACCTAGTAACATCAAGACTTCAAAGTAATTTAGAAAAGATCGTTTCTAAAATTGACCGGGAAGGGAATTGAACCCGGAACACTTGTTGTTGAAACCAGATGTAATAATCACCACACTATCGAGCCATTTATTCAATTATTTCAATCCAGTAACAAAATTATCTTTATAATTTTATATTATAAGTAACATAAACTAATGTTAAATTTACTAGAAGTTAACGGAAGTGAAACGTTAACACATAGACCTAAAGTTATACTTATTATTTCAAATACCGCCGCATAAACGGATTATTAGGGGAAAGTACATTTACAGGAAACGCGAAAACAAACATCGAAACCTAACTGCCACTCAACTCTAAAGCACAATATAAAAAAAAGCAAAATGCACATGCAGTGTTATTCGCGTGTTATTATTAGCGGCAGTGCATATAAACAAGGTTACAGAAACATCGCTCCCGGGCGTATCGATGCGTCGACACGGGTGCGTTTTTAAAAGCTAACCCGTCCTAGAAAGGGACGGGAGGCGAGCACGTGGGAAGTGGATTCCGAACGCACGCATTCCCTCCCGCTCCTGTGATATCGCCCCCCGCTCCCGGCGCCGCGCGCAATCCGGTTAGTCGCGCGCCGACCGCCGCACAGGCAACACGTCTGCTAATACCCGTGCCAGTGTATCCCAGCATCCGCCCTGACGTTGTGCAGTGACCGAGAGAACGTATAGTGATTTGTTTTGAGTGTGACGTCACGAGTGCGAGTTGTGAACGAAACATAAATTGTGTTAGTGCACTATGCGGCTGCCCGTTACGTTATGAATGGTTTGGATCGCTGCTTCTTCGATCAACGTAAGTGTTTGTGTTTTGGTAGGTCGTAGGGCCGAATTGTGCGGAAATTCTGGATTGTTTCGTTCGCATTGCGGTTAGTGGAGACTTCATACACGTAACGTTAAGGTATTTCAACAGTTGCGGATAACGTTTGATTTATTGTATTCTGAATATTTATTATGAAATTTCTAGTGATTGAAAATTTATGAAGATTAAAATCTTAGAATTTTGTTATTCATAACAATTGTTATAAAATACATTTTGAAAATATTTTACGTTATTCCTATGTAAATCCCAAGATATAAGTACACAAAATTTTAATTTGAAAACAATCTCACTGGTAAGCAAAGGAACTCATGTTTACAAATATCCTTTAGATAAAATTACATTATATTTTGACCTGCGCTTAATGTCGCTTGAATAATTTAAAATAAATCCTTAGGTAAATAACGATAATTATCTAAAAGTTTATTTCAAATTTCTGACA
This sequence comes from Zeuzera pyrina, assembly GCA_907165235.1. NCBI lineage: Eukaryota > Metazoa > Arthropoda > Insecta > Lepidoptera > Cossidae > Zeuzera > Zeuzera pyrina. The sequence continues at coordinate 2,367,465 of OU015622.1, forward strand.
CTAAATGTAGGTCGAAGCTCATTCCAACTTTAATACACTAATCGTAAAGAAAATAAACAATTCAATAGGAACTCTTACAAAGTTGTTACCAGGAACACAATCGTTTTACGAATCCAAACCAATTTTCAACAATAACTCAAGCCACTGAATTTGACACTGAAAGGAAACGATAGGATAGTGTAAGGAAATTGCTGTAAAATTAACTAAATAAATAATTTATAAAATACTTGAACGATTTTGGCCTACACAATCTATTTGATCAGTACTAATATAAATACAATTAATGAAAAGTTAAAGCGTATATATAACTCTTATGGTAAAGCTACTGAAAAATACCGCAATGACAAACACGGATAACTTATAAGAATAGTATAAAAGTATAAAATTGAGACTGGTTCAAATGTACCTTTAAAATTAAAATTCGTGTCCCTCTAACATTAAAGACAAATCTTATTATCACTCAAAGTTGAAGACGATTTACCTAAAGCACTTAACAGAATTAACTAAAATATAAACTCAGCTAACTAAAAGAAATTTATTGACAGCGTAAAATCGATGTAATGTCTAATAATGAATATGTTTGTTGGTGTTCAAATCAACTAACGGAAACATTCTCTTACCAAGTTTAAGATAAGTAAGCTACTAATGACCAGTCAGAGCAAACAGCTTTATTTTATTTTGTCAAGATAACTGTCAGTGAACAAGAGAAAGACGAACGTACCGGTTAAATAAATTGATGATGATTTGTTCAATTAAGACTGTAAAGGGCCAGTCGTGAGACATATGAATGGGCCCGAACCACGATTTGTTGTGAAATCATTGAAGTTGATTGATCTGAGTTAGAAAGGAATTAAATAAAGTATCTTTACGTTCAATAGTTCTTAGAAACATGTAAACAATATTAGTAAATTACATAAAATTATCTTACGAAACAATACCTATAATACTATTATGATTCATATTGGTTTTGTGCAAACATAACATGAATATTATTCCTCATAGTTAATTATTAGGTAATGGTATATTACACAATAAGTGCAATAAAATTTATGAAAAAGCCACAGACATGATATTTTATCGTAACCTTTTTCATCAAGTCCATATTTCACACAAAAGTAAACAGAAATGGAGTCAAATAATTTTTTTTTGAGAATGGTCATCGATAGCTGAGTAAACAAATAACACATCGTTGGCCCAAAACCTTCGTGTTAAACAAACATAAATCACCAAATAGTGCTGGCAAATAATAAAAAAGTGAAATATTTAAATAGTACAACCGCAGTGTCCCGGACCACCCATGCGATCCGGCCGATTCTATCCATAGCACGCACGCTCCCATTATACTATCAAAAGATACTGGAACCTGCCTTTTTATATTAAGTTTTTACATAATTTACATCTGGACAATCCACAGCGTTGTTTTCGTTTTGTGAACCAAATTTGAGACTGGTTCTTTCAAAACTATCTTGACAGTGTGAAATCGCGTTGTCATCCATCCACTGTTCTTTAATTCTATCCTGTTTTTAATAGCTTTCGTCTTTATCTGTTACGTTATCTGCTACCGGTAATTGAAATGTATTTTTTTCTCCATTTGTTTCACTCACAAAAAGTATGATAACATAAATGAGATCTAATCACGAATTTCGAAAGTAAATTTGTTATTAACGTTTTTTTTTCGGTATCTACAACACAATCAGAATTTAAATTGACGGATCGAAATCTATACAGGATTTATTTGTAACGACTGTTTGTGTATTGGGGTGGCATGTTTAACTTTCTGAGTGAATGCAACAGACCTGTACAGAATCTTAACTATTTCCCCTTAAGTTTCCGGTTAATTTAACCCGAGGTCGACACATGCATCCAAACGGCTCTCAAAGACAACAGCGACGAAACTCCCACGTGTGTTGAACAAACAACCTTCCCAGAACACACAATGACATCGGAAAACAAAAACAGTGTCTACCCTAATTGCCTCCACCATTATGACATATGCTCGAACAATTCTTCCCAATAATAATTACCCGCTACGACTAGACATTACGTTATTACAGAATACGGTACTTAATACGTCCTGTAATTAAGGGTCTTTCGATATTCATTCGATACGGTGGAGGGATCCAAAAAAAACTCTTTTAAGATACACGTTTTATGTTAGCCAATAAAAGAGTTATGGTTAGGTAAACGATCAAACTTAAACGGTATAAAAATACAATACTTTCGCTCATTGTTTGATGCGTTAACCATGGTCGTAAACTTGGGGCAAATTGGTATTAAAGGACCCCTGGTTCAGCTTATGGCTTTTTTGTACAGTTTATTGCGAGAGTCTCTTATGAGAGAATTGTTGGTTATAAATTTTCCCAACTGCCACTTTTGGTCAGGTTGTGACTTGCAAGCCTTTTTTGGAATAAGGTTCATCATACATAGCATTGCGCCGTACTGCCAACTACATTTTGCAATTCCACTGCACCGTTGACATTCAATTTAATTAATTATACCATAACATTTTCATAAAACATTTAACTAAAACTATTGTAAGTAAATAGATACATATACATAACTTCACGCTGTGTCCCTAACGGGTTAGTCAGAGAGGATGGAGCGCCAAACGTTGCGGTCCTTACGTACTCGTACTTTTTTCGCTTCTTCAAACCTCATCATTCTCCTCACATATTTTCGCCTAGGTATGCGAGTGATTTTGACATTTCCGTCAGCTAACACTGGTTATTCGATCTTCGTAAGTGAGCCTTGGTTTTCCTTGGCTTCATTGTAAGTGAATAATATATAGATATACTTGAATAATACGTTTTAAAAAGATAATTTAGACAATAATGTCAAAATCCCTAGTTTTATTGTTATTATCTCCATCTAAACATGATCATCTTTTCTGACATGCTTAATTTCTTATTTCACCGAGTTTCTTGTGTGTTCTTTTTCGAATCTGCGCGTAGTGGTAGGTCTGAGGTTAGAAACTGGGTTTATTATAATAAATTGATTTAGTTTGTTGTACATCTGTAGAATTTACGACAATAGCAGGAGTAATAATTGCAAAATTGAATTTTGTTACCGTTGTGTCATCTTTGAATCATTAACCTACAGATAAACTTACACATTATGAATCTAATCCACAAATATATAGCCCATTGGTGCGAATTCGTAAGGGTGGCTTAAAAATTTTAACTGTAATCGCAGGACGGATCAAATCTATTAATAATCATAATTTTCTAAATTGTCATGGAGTGTGTTATTGATTACTCGCTCAAGTTGTACGACAACCAAGATAAGCAGAAGAAAGAGAAGATATTAACACTATCGTTATGACTTATTTAAAGCATACAGTAACAACAGGGGTAATTAAGTGTACTGTGTCGTCGATATGTCTAACAATAATCGGGAATTATTAGGATCGACCTATATAATAACTGAATATGATAGTGCGACAGCGAGTGGGAGGCATATGGAAACTTAGCTAAATTGGGTTAGACATCAATCACCCGGATGATAACGTTTATAATTATATTATGCCATGTGTGGGAGAGAACAATAGTGTAGATGTAGTATTTATATATTCTATTTTGTTACTTCATAGCTTTTTATGTCTTTACCAAATTCTGTATAACTGGGATTTCAATGGATCTAGGGTTTTTCATCACTTAAAAAGGTTTTTCATTTACCCAGTTTCCCAAAAAGTAGATTTAAAATGATCGATATCTTATTTATAAAAGGTCCTGCTAAGCGCTAACTTTCCACTATCATAATCCAACAATAGCTTCAATTTATCAGCGGCTGTTAATTAATTATTCTTTCGTTTCGACACTTTGTGCACTTTTGTTCACTTGTTTATTGTACAAAACATATAGTACCGAAAAACAAAGCACGTGCGGAAGAAATTGTGAGAAAACTTATACAGACTATCGAGGTACAAAGTCTCAATGTGATAATCATCCAAAAAATCCAAAAAATCCAATCTCAATTATAAAGGTTTAAAAATTCCCAGTCAATGGCATTTCAACGCAAGTCGGGACCTCATTTTAGTTATCGGTAGTAGAAGTTTCTCACATATCGAGGGTCCACATAACCAGGTTACACTGTATATGTATATTTTTAGTTTCGGTGTCGTCAAGTTTACTCTGGCCCAATAAATAAATATGAGTGTTAAGCTTTGCTTGCGTGAAATTGAAACTTACCAAATACTGGTCAGAATGAAGGATGAAAAGTAGTGTACATAGTCTGTACAAATAAATAAAATTGAAGTATCTGTTTGATATGTCATAATAAACGCTTTTTCTTATACCTATAGGGTTATTTGCACGTTATTAAAATCAAAATAGGAAGGCTATTTCGATTATAGGAACGTGCAAATAACTCTTTAATATTATATTTCTATTAAAAAATTATCTGCGTGTCTGTTTGTTTGGGCAAAATACAAAAATGGCTGCGCGGATTTTGACTGTACTTTCATTGCTGGACAGAGAACTTTTCAGAGAATAATCTAGTTTACTTTTATCTAGGAAATATACCAATTTAAATTTACAAATGAAACGGCCGGACGCAGTTAGTTTGATGAAAGCTTCATGAAAAGCTGTGTGATAACGTTATCAGAAGTGAATAAACAGCGAGAATAGCTTTAGATTAGCTTTCCTTGTGTGAAATCAGAAATTACCAAATTATACAAGTCAGGACGAAAACTAGTGTACCTATATTTCAAATACGAAAGCTTGATATAAATCAGTAGGATAACATACACAGAAACGAATATACAAAATTACTAGCGACTCGTCCTGGCTTCGCACGGGTAGAATTTTTTTTGAAAAATAATATAGCCCATGTTACTCGCTGATAATGTGGCTTTCTATAGATTATCCATTACATAGAAACAAAGTTTACTTCTTTATAATATTAGTGTAGATTCTTTCCGCCTTAGACAGTGCTTTTCAATTTAATCACAAACTCGATATTATATTCAATTTGTATATACCTATTTCATCTTTTGCTCGATCTTGTCTTATGTCAATCGAGTAATGTAATAACTATAACGTTTAACTTAATATATCTGTAATGCTTTAATACGTCTAATATATAGCCGTAATGTTGTTACGGTATACTTAGGTAATATGTTTTAAAAAGATAGTTTCGACAATAATATCAATATCCCTAGTTTTCTTATTATTGCCTCCATCTAAACGTGATCATCTTTTCTGGCTTACTTAATTTCTTATTTGACTGTTTTTTGTCGGTTCCTTTACGAATCGGTGCACGGTAGTAGGTTCGAGGTTAGAATCTGGGTAAATAAATAAAAATTAAATCTGTGAAAAAAGAAAGTAAATAAATTGATTTGGTTTTGTTCGTACATCTGCAGACCTTATAGCAGGAATATTAATTGTGAAACTTGAACTATGTTACTGTTGTGTCATCTTCTAATCATTAACTTACAGACAAACTTACATATTATAAATCTACTCCACTACTCCACAAATAGGTACATAATAATAGCCTGTTGATGTGCGGTCTGAAAATTGTAGCTTCAATCGGTGGACAGTTTAAATCAATTAATAATAATAATTATCCATCATAATTTTCTACATTATCGTGGAGTATTTGTGTTATTAATTATATACGTCTAATATATAGCTGTAATGCTATAATACGTCTAACATATATCCGTAGCAAATAAAAATGAGTGTACTTTTAAGTACATTTTATAAGTACGCTCATTTTTATTTGTAACTTATAAAAGTACACTCATTTTTATTTGTTATGGATGTCACCTGTTACTTTCTCATTGTAATCATGTAATTAATTATAAAAAAGTTAATAACAATGTTGTCGAAGACAGTGGTTCCTCGATCACTGCTTATTACCAAATTATAAAGGAAAATATAACAGAAAAGAAATGATAATTTAGACATTATTTGATGTAACGAAATAACGAAACATGTGTTCCAATGAATATATGAATGGAATGAATGCTAGTGTTTTTCAATTTTCCGGTACAATAGACTGGTGAATAGATAACACTACTCATTATCATATTTTTAGGGGCTTATACTTTTAGTAAGACGAGGTTTTGATTGATGATACCTTACGTGGAGTTACGGACTATTTAACGCCCGATTTAGAAGTGAAATGTATAAATTACTTCTTCTTAGTAGAATCTATTTAGTTTCGAACAAGTAGGATTTTACGTACAAATAGCATTATTAATGTGACTATTACAGTGGCTTTTGCCTGCGACTTTGTTCACGTATAAATTATAGCCTATGTGTTATTATGATGTATAAACTATATTGTAAAGTTTATTGTAAAGTTTCATCAAAATCCATTCAGTAGTTTTTGCGTGAAAGAGTAACAAACATCAATGCATCTATACATCCATCCTCACAAACTTTCACATTTGTAATATTAGTAGGATTGTAATATTTTATTCTGAATTTTTAAAATACTTATTAATTTTTTCTTTTATTGCTTTATATTTTAACTTCGATAAGTGTTCCCTAAGCATTAGGGAAGACACAGAATACAATTTGAATGTAAATGAAGAGCACATTTTATATCTTCTATCTAACCAGTTAGGAAGTAAGAAAATGAAGTGGGGACGTAAATTATAAAAGTTATGAAATAGCAATCGATAAAAACAAAATTAAACCGTTCCCAACAATAAACTCAAATTTTACGTGTGTCCGTTCATAATTCAATTCTAACACAAAAAACGGTGCATCAGAACTCGACAAAAGCAAACTGTAAATTGTTTTTTACGAGCAATAGTTACAGAATGATGTCTTCAGTTCGAAACCACACGGCTCCTTTGACGATTATACTCGGATATGAGAGTGAAATTGGAACGAGGAATAAAAAATGTGGAATGAATTGAATGGGAGTTCGAATTGGACACGCACGCGCCCGCTATACGTTAAAGCGAGGCTATTATAGACTTTTGAGACTTATAGCGCCATCTATCGGTGTACAACGGTGATAACAGTGCATCGCGATCTTAAAAATAGCTTTACTCTAACAATAAATGCTCTATGGTGAAACTTTTCTTAATATCTTCACTTATTTAAAACTTTCTGATTACTTCCTAATATTTATACGTCCATGTGTGTACTGGGATACAGTCCTAGTGTAGTCGTATTCTGGTTTTCACAGCCCAGGGAATGCCCTCCTTCGAGACATGTATTTTCTGGCGCTATTATTTTTATTAATATAATTTAATTGTAATTTAACTATAATGTAATTACATTATCTACTGCTAGTGTTGCCAATCGATCAATAACGGGGTAATCAGAGAGGATTGAGCGCAAAGCTTCGCGGTCCTTACATACTTATTTCGCTTGCTCAAATCTCATCATTCTCCTCGCACATTTTCGCCTTAATATGCGAGTGCTTTTGACATTTCCGTCGGCTAACACTCTAGCTATTTGGTTTTAAAAAATAAACACTAATAATTATTAAACTTCACCGCTATTTAAAGAAATTTTTAGATATTTTTAGCATTGTATATCGTATTCTTATAAGAGAATAAATTCACGAAGTTTTAATTCATAAGTAAAGCGATCGTTGATTGACACGGTAGTTCAAACGTTGGTACATCTGCCTTCTGTGACGAGAGTTTCTCTTTCAATCTTCGACCAATTGGACACCGGGTACATATTATACTTTCACCGAAGTATATAACTTCTGACATCACGTTTATTTAACATTAATTCTTATTTGATCTTCATAAATTAACCTAGTTTTTTTGCTTCTGCTACCATTCATTTTGCTCTGTAGATTTCCTTCATCGGTCGCTTTTCATTCATTCGCTCTATAGATGAATTTTTACTACTGACTTCGAGAAAATTACGAGTACTCAGTCATCATTACATGATGAAGTGTGGTGTCATCGCACTGAAATTTTTTGAAATGTTCTAATATAACAATGGTCCACATAGCATTGAATATCACCGGTAGCTATTTTGTTTAATAACTGAAATCATCGTTTCTTCCATCAGTTTTATTTGATTCATGTATTATTGAGTAATATTGACCTAAATGGTATCACTCGCGTTTTAGATCGACGGCTCGAGCGTCTTAAGGATCAGAAAACACTTCATTACTGATTCCCAAAGCAAGTAATAAATACTTATTCATTCTTCGGTGACAAATTAAATCCTACCCATTTCAGAGCCTCATTCTGATAGGCACATTTATACTAAAAGCTTTCGAACGTAGATACATATTATTTACCTACTTTCGTTTCTACAAACGGGTCCCAAAATATTGTACAAATTCTCATTTCGTACAGCTTTTTGATGTAAACATACGAGAGACAATTTTTTGTTGCTTTATACTCATATATTAAAAGCGTATATTTCTGCCATCCAAATTTCGTACAAAATTACTGCCAAATATTGACACTGCATACATGTAGACATCTGTAGATGTAAATATTAAATGGTTACATACTGTGCTAAAAAAATCTGCGATTTTTTTCACGCCACAAAATAAGTACTCATTTCTAGTACTATCCGTGGAGTTTACTTAGAAATATGCGAATAGATTATTTTTTATTATAATTAAGTATTATTAAGACTACGTTTGTTTTGTTATTACAGGAACTACATCTAATTATGTTGTTACCAAAGTATTGATTGATTGATTGTCAATTTTTTGTGCTATTATTTTAATCTAAAATTTATTATATCAATATCAATTACAAATAATCTATCCTCTCTGACTACCCCATTAGAGATACAGCGTGAAGATATGTATGTATGTATCAATATCAAATAGTACAAAATATCAAAACAGAATCTGAAATACATGCGCAATTGAACTTAATTGTATTTTGAACAAAAATCTAATACTTTTCTTTAAATAATATGTATAATATTTTTATTAACACTTATATATACATGTATAACACATAATATTTTTATTTTCTTGTGTATGGATTATTTAAGATGAGTGAATAATATTTTTACGTGCTCAAAATCCACACTTTTTATAGTAATAAACGTCGCGTTTATTCTGCACAGTGCGTTCACCGATACAGACAAATTAACGTACGTCTAACGATCTGGCGAGGAAATTGAAAACTTCTCGGTCGCGACAGGTGACTGACAGTTGGGTACATTTCGGGTCATCCCTTCAATCTGACGCTACGAAAATTCTAGCGTTAATATTAAAACTGTAATAAAATAAACGTAGAGTGTATTATATTTCCAGCGATAAATATCTTAGCTTATATATAATGCAAAAATGGGTCGAACCGAATGCACAATGAACATTTTTATATTGTGGAAAAGTAAATAATATTAAATAAGTTCTGTATCTAGATACAATAAAATGGTTAGGGTTCTGCATCAATTTCGTACAGAATAGACATTAAACATCAAAGTATCCAAAATATCCTTTATTTAATTTCTTCATTCATTTCTTAGTCTCGGAGAATTTACGTCGCTGTACCAAATTCCAGCTCGGTAGGTGTAAAGATAACAGAATAAATAGTCTGTTACATAACAGACAAATGAACGAATGTACAGACAGACATAAGAGTTTATTTTAGCGGTTTTGATAATGGAATCCAAAAAAGTTTGTTATAAGCTTAATATCGTTGTCTGTTTATGCTTTAATCTATAACACCGTAGTTCTTGAATGAACGAATCGGTTTGATGCGGGGTTCATTCGTTCAAGAACTACTATTTAAACACCATGATTGGCAATTTGATAATAACTGACAGTAAATATCATTTGCACTTGGCCGGTTCTTTATGTCAATAATTTTCCAGAATATAGCTAAAATAAGCCTTTGCCTTTGAGGGGTTATTTGGTGTGTCTTCAAAGTCTTAAGGTCCAATATTAATTAAATTAAAATGGAATCACATTTCAGTTATACTGAATCTAACACAAAAAGAATTATTTCAATCAGTTCGTAAACGAAGAAGTTATGCATAAACATACATCGAAACATATGTATGTATTACATTTAAACATATTATGCAAACGAAATAAGACCGTCCTCCTTTTTTGAAGTCGGTTAAAAGTACGTATAAGTTGACCACTTAGAAATGGAATTTCGTAATTCACCTGATTCTATGCATTATATTTCAAACTTCATTTATATTAATTATGCAATTTTTACAATTCACTGAAATATGTATTTTACTGCAATACTTGATTTCAAAATTTTAAGTTATACGTTAATTTCGTTGCACTAAACAGCCGCGAATTTCTAATTAATAAAGAGCTGTCAGTACTGACTGACACCGCTAATACGTACAAATCAGGGCTAACACAAAGGGCAGAATGGGTCACACACAAATGGACAACGGACATGCAACGCAATAATCTCTACTTAGATTAACCCAGACGACGGCTGCTCCGTCAATCAACGTCATTGCCCCTAAGAGACATTCACACGGACGTTCGACATTCGAATACGTATTCAAAATGGCGGAGGATTACGTTCTATTTTTTTAACCGACTTCAAAAAAAGAAGGAGGTTCTCAATTCGTCTGTATGTTGTTTCTTTTTGTTTTTTTTTTATATGTTTATTACCTCATAACTCCGTCATTTATGAACCGATTTCAAAAATTCTTTTTACGTTTGGTAGTTAATACTTCAGAGGTGGTCCCATTTAAATTTCACCGATATTGGAGCTTGGACTTCGAAGATACACTAGATAACACGACCTGGTTATAACCTTTATTTATATTGACGATTCTCTTGTATATCGTTGCGCTCCGGAATTAGAATGAAGTTAATTGCAGACCTGCCCTAGATATTTATTTAGGTCAAGACCACTCAAAAGGGAGAAATAAAAAATTTTTATTAAAAAAAATTAAACCGCCTGTGCCAAAGCAATGTGCAACAACATAAAGTCTATTAGTTTGGTGGGCTTGGCACCGACTTCAATAACTGTCAAATTTAATTATATACGTATGTGTATCGTATTTATAAAGTTATTTTAATTGTACTTGAGTTTTGATTAGTAAAGGATAGTTATTTTATACTTTTCAGTGTTTTTTTTGAAGGCGATTTAATTTTTTTCATTTCGTAATAGAAAAAAAACGCTATATTATATGCTTTATGTCAATGTTAATCATATCAATTACTCACCTGCGATAATTTTGTAACATTTCAATCAAGAGTGGGTATAAAATAGGTTGCATAAGTATTGAAGTGACTGTATGAAAAAGTCTGACTTTAGCTTATGTATATCTAGTAGTTGTCAAGTACGGTGTGTTTGGGTGAAGATAGAGATGTAAGACTATTTACATCTGTAATTTTAGTGGACTAGTTACATACTGTCTTACCAACTTATCATTATAAGTATCATAAAGCAGACATCGAAATTACGAAATTATTATCGACATCAATAACGATAAATAATTTTACGTAATAAATCTTTGTCCCTTAAAAGCAAATACATATTGGATCGAACGTTAATCAAGAATACCTTATTTGTATGGGAGATTATGTAAAAAATTGAAAGTGTATATGCTTTTTAAAGCAGACATCGATACTTGAAAAAATCCGACACCTTATACGGTAACAGTTACGAATGTACATCTCTTAATCCATAAAGGCAGTCGCCGACTGGATCACATATTAAAATCTTATTAGGTATAATTTTTCCCAACTGTGGCGAAATGAAGAGGAAGGTTATGATTTTATCAGCGTATGCTGCTAAGAGATGTATGTTCATCTCTTCTCTCACAGAACCGAAACCACGTAACCATGTAATCGATTTTAACACATTAGAAATCAATCATTGGATTCATCTAATTTGCGTGTGTTATATAGTCAAAGCTGGGCGAGGGGAACTGGATAAGTGACAAACTCTACAGGTGAAAGTAATAGCCAGGTCTTGTCATTTTAACCATCGAAAGCCTCTACAAGTGAGAAAAAGAAACGTCTAAATGAGAGTCGTTTTTTAAGCCTAGACCTTTATAACTGAGACTGCCACACCCTATACCTCTAGAAGCGAAAGTCCAGCGTATTTATTATGTCTTAGTTATGATTCTTTCTAAATTTTGTGCAAGTAACGTGCGTATATCCAACTAACGAAAACAATAACTGCAAATTGAGCGTTTTTGTGTCCCAAGTAATTGTACCGCATTCTCTTATAGAACTGCCAAATGTACATCTGAACGGACTTATTGTAAAACTTATTACAGTTGATGAATATCAATTGCGATGAAAAGTTTTTTATACCCGTGCAAGTGACAAAAAGTGCTCCTGCGCCTCTATAATTGAAAAATTTGGATAAGCGAAAAGAAATTGCGGCCGCTTGAATTTCCGCTAATCCATATTTGACAGTATTGGACTTTTTGAAAAAAATCCCTACAGTATTTACGTTACGAAATAAAATCAAGTAGGTATACAGAAAATATCCATTGGCCATTATAAGGTAACAGTGTTACCTTAATCGGCAGCATATTGAAGAAATTAAGAAGGTCATTTCAAAAATACATAACACATACATATGTGGTAAAAATATTAAGAAATGCAAATGAAAAAATTGTAAGGTGTAACGCAACTTCATATCGAACAGAAACTTGCAAATAAGTTATAATAACTCTAATTCATTACTATTATTGCAGCAGTCAGAGGCCATAAGTTATGAGGAACAGTATGAAAGATCTCAATCAATGAATTTAAAACAGGAAATTTCAGAAGTTTGACTTAGTGAGCTATCCACCACAGTGACTTTAGATGACTAGAATTGAGTTTCAAAATTCCCAGGATACTTCTTTGACAAGAAAAACACGTGTCAATCAAAGAGCTTAAAACTTTAGATGGAAGTTAGCTAATGAACACATCAATTAATTACTGAAACGAATTTCCGCAGAGACACCAGAGTCTATTGAATATAGTAATTTGAAAGTTAACGATTTTACAATAACTCTAGTCGACGCCAAGCTTTATGCCCACTACAAATAGAATACAACCGTAATGCCATTGAATTGTTAACGACTTTAACCAGACAAATAGTAGTCGTATCGTCAAGGTTGGATTTAGCTGGCTTAAGTTATTGACGATTCAGCTATTGACCAAGATGAATTGCTCGAAACGTTGAAATTCGGATGTGCCATAGGCGGAACAAAGGGGTATAAGTCGGCATGGCCCCTTCCAGTTTCTCATTATAAGTAATAATTGAGTAATTGAACTTATAGCCGAGTGAGTCAAGGCTAATAAATGAAACTAAGAGAATATATCTGTTCGTCTATACGTCTATAGCATAGTAAAGCAAGCAATAAGCAAGCAAAGCAATAGTCAAACGGATGAACCGATTTGCATAAGGTTTTTTGGGTTCCGTGCATCAAAAATTAAAACAGTACTTTTTATAACGTTATTCGCGCCTCTACACATTTTTTTGGCATAATATGTATGTACTTAATACCCCATATTAATCCAAATAATTTGCTGTAATAAACACTATATATGTATATTCATAAGAAATTCAAGAGGAGATTATTTTGGTACCCTAACTTGATCAACATTGAGGCCACAACATCAACATTTATAACTCAGTCAGGTCTACCACTATCTTACTCGCTAATCTTACCGCCAAAGAGCCGGGTTAAGACAGCTGATAGAATTTCTCGCAAAAGAGGCACGAGAACTGTCTTCAGGGTTACCAATGCATTTACTATCTGAAGTACTATCTTAGCCTTCACAACAGTGTTACCAGATTTTAAAAACAAAATTATGTGACCACGAGCTGTAATGTTATAGCGCAGGCCTGAAAACTATAGTACGCCGTACAAATACTCAAAACACGAACTTCTGGATCTATAAAAGTCGTTCGAATCAATTCTGTAATGAATAATTTTTAAATTAAAGAAATATTTAGATATTTATCTTATTAATTAATTATTATAATAAAAAAGCTTAATATAAAAAAGTTTACTATTCAACAACTTGTCATGCTCGACTCTAGAAATAACCTATAGCAACATAAAGAATAGAGAAAATATTATAAATTATAATGAAATATATTATGTATGTATGTATGTATATATATATATATATATATATAATGAAATATATATATATATATATATAGAATGAAAACGATTTTCTTTGTCCTTCAATCACGTGGAAACTACTGAACGTATCGGTATGGAACTATGACCATTCAACGCGGAATCGTTTCTAGACGGTTTTAGGTTATTTATTTTTTGAATTCCATAGACCTTTCGCCATTTTTGAAACAAAAATGTACTACTAGGTTCAAAATTTTCATGTACGCCCAGCAAAGTTGCGAGTAACGGCTTGTAAATTATAAATTTAAAAATTATGGTATAATGGCGTCACATAGCTACTTTTCGAGTCTAAGAATTATGTGACGTGTACTATAATTGTGTGACGTCTGATAATACTGCATCGGTGAGCCTCAATCCACTTATGAAGCAAATGGATTGTTTGCTGGTTTGTTTTCCTAGTATAAAAAGACATCACCCGCCCGCATCTCTTTTAACGACTAGGCCAAGAACGATATTTCTTAAAAATTGATTTCACTTGTCAGTATAAATAAATAAATAAAAATAATAAAGCCTTATATTTCTTGCCAAAAAGTTTACAACAGTTTAAATATGGGAGTTTGAATAATCAGTTACATATAATACAGTTACATAATAACAACACTTTAAATAATCATACATAATGGAGCTATAGAACTATCAATCCTATCCACAACTCACAATTCTCAAAGATCAATGGCTCTCTCTATGCTACTACTCACATAAGAAGTTATTTTAAACTAATAGTTGTATTACGTTATCTTTATAACCCCTTGTTACTCGAAGGTGAAGGCCTCCTCTAGTGAATTCCAAATGTATCTGTCGTTTGCTAACTTTATCCACTGTTCTCCAGCCACTTGCATTATATCCTCTGCCCACCGGGTAATTGGTCTGCTTCTTTTTCTACTACCCGATGGTCCTTTCTATAGTATCAGTCTGTGGGCCCATCGGTTATCTGTCAGCCTGGCTATATGACCAGCCAAGCACAACTTTAGTTTCTTACAATGACAGAGCATCAGTGACATTTGTCTTTTTTCTAATAGTTTTATGAGATATTTTTTGAATTCTTTTCAATTTTTAACATACTTCTCTCTATACTTCCTTGACATGATGTAATTTTCATTTTCATTTTCTGCATGAACTTCCAAATTTGGTTAACGTATGTTAATGATGGGAGGATACAAGTATCCAGACTTTCTGCTTAATTTAGATTGGCATGTCGCTTTTCATAATTTCTTTTAAGCTCCGAAATTTTTTCCAAGCATTTACAATTCTTCTTTCTATTTCGTACTAATTGCTTTGCTTTATACCAGTCTTGTCATTCATTATACGAGTATGAATATATGACACAGATCCCTTAACAAGTGAGTTGAACTTGCACTTGTCTAAAATTTTTTGCCACAACGTTTTTACGAACTTATGCGATATTGTATCAGTAATTGAGAAAAGTTACAGAAAGATATAATTTAAGTATGTATGGATATAAAAAGTAAGATGCATGTATAAAAAATGCTGTTGATTCTTGTCCATAAATATTGGGTCCTTACATATGAAATTGGCGTTTTGTACGGGAGGAATATAAAGTCAATTTTTTTTTTGTAAAATATATTTAATTAATCAAAATATGCACCGTTGTTATCTATGCACTTTTGCCATCTCACAAGTAGTTCATTGATCCCTTTACTAAAAAAACCATGGGGGCGAGAATCAATAAACTCTTTGAAGGCGGTTTGGACTGCCGCATCGGAGTTGAATTTTTTTCCTTGTAAGAAGTTGTCCAAATTCCGGAAAAAATAGTAATCTGTTGGAGCAAGGTCTGGGGAGTACGGTGGATGTCGCAGAAATTCCAATTGTAGCTCATCTAACTTAGTGGTTGTATGTTGTGCAGTGTGTGGTCTTGCGTTGTCGTGAAGCAGCAGCAGATTAGAGCGATTGACCAATCTCGGTTGTTTAGCAGCTAGTTCTTCCTTCATGGTTTACAGTTGCTGACAATAGATATCTGCCGTAATTGTTTGGCCAGATTTTAGAAAGCTGTAGTGAACGACACCGGCGCTAGTCCACCAAACACTCATAAGTAACTTTTTCTGAGTCAATTTTCGTTTAGGGCAGGATTTGGCTGGGTCTCCAGAGTTCAGCCATTGCGACGAGCGCTTCCGATTATCGTACGGTATCCACTTTTTATCACAAGTAATGATTCGATTTAAAATCCCTTCATTATTGTGTCGGTTGAGCAAAGTAGCACAGCAGTCGACGCGTGTTTGCAAGTTCGATTCACTCAATTCATGAGGTACCCATCGTTCAAGTTTTTTTACTTTCCCGATTTGCTTCAAGTGGATTAATACAGTTTTGTCACTTACCCCGAAGCCTGCAGCTATCTCTGAAGTGCTTTGTGATGGATCCGCTTCCACAATAGCCTTTAATTCTTCATTTTCCACTTTGGTCTCCGGCCGTCCACGGGGTTGGTTCTGAAGGTCGAAATTTCCAGAACGAAAACGTTGAAACCAAAAACGTAGCGTGCTTTCTTTTGCGACACCAGCGCCGTACACATCATTAATCCTTCGAGCTGTTTCTGCAGCACTGGTGCCACGGTAGAACTCGTACTCGTAAATATACCGATATTTCATGTTTTCCATTATGCGGTAATAAGCGACGCCAAAGAAAAAAATAATGAGGAAAAAAACAAATGAATGACTGTTTTCAAAACTCAAATGTATCAGCTAAATGAATTTATAAATTTGAATTTGGAATTCTTAACCAAAGAGGAGATATTTCAGATCAAAGTGGTCAGCACTACAAAACGCTAATTTCATATGTAAGGAAAGGACCCAATAAATATAAAAAAATATAAAAATATTGATCTTTTTCTTAAAAGGGTGAATTTACCTTAAATTGTGACTACGTTTCGTCTAGTTATAAATACAATAATATGTACGTTGTAACGGATACACAAAGCGCCTTAAATATCTTAAGCTGAGATATATGGGACACATGTACCCACATTCGCAGCGACTTGTCAAATCGTGGCACTAGCTGACACACGGTCCCGATGGACAACGAATATTTGATCGAACTTGAAAATTACAACATTTAAATATTGATATAAAGTATTTCTGAGGTAATTCAAATAATAATGCACGCTGTTCTGACTACCAATAAACAAGAAGACTATTTTTATCTATATGATATAGTCAACTACGAGGAATACAAAATTTATTCATACCGCCGTATTTTTAAATATACTTTTCATTCCTCAACGTTGTCAGTAAGCAATACTTTATGTTTTTAAAATATTTTAGTTTTAAAAATAAAATCATGTCACATGTTCATAGATGAAAAAAGGCAGTGTGTAGTAATGTTATAGCCAAGGGAAAAAGGACTTAGCGATTATTAGCGATACTCGGGTCTGGTACGGACGCCAGACTCGCCTAACTCAAATTCGGTAGTGATTTAGTAATAAGATTGTAGTAATAAAGAAAGTAAAAGTTACAACGATAATAAATAAATACTCAACTATAGCCATGGTTGTTGAGAGTTCACTAATTAAGCAATTGAAAATAAAGATGCAATTTGGGGAAAAAAATTAACAAAGTAGCGACCTATTTGTGCACAATGTGTAAATGTATGAGGCTCTAATTTTTACAGGTGTAAACTGTAATTTGTAAATTTTATGCGAAGAAAACTGCGATCTTAAACGCCTCTAAGTTATTTCACAATTTATGGAACATAATATGCTTATTCCAAGGTTTATCCACCTGCGTGGTAAGCAAGATGTCAGTATGTCACGATTGTGACTTAATTAAGCCCTCGTAATGAGCTGATGTCGCGAATATTTCGTGCCAGATTATGTTTTCAAGGCTCCTTACGACTTACGGGAGTGTCATCTTGTCTATCTTCTACATGTGTACAGTTCGATGAGTAATTAACTTTCACTGTCTTTTTTGCCTTTATTTATAAATTTCTCACAAATATTAAAATGGTTCTTCTAACTTAAATACTATTTAAGTATATTGTCGTTGTCAAACGAGTTTCCAAATTTTCTTTGTGTTATTTTAAAATGAATTCGTTATGTTCTATATTTGTATTATTATCTCATAGTATTGCTGCGTACTAGTTCATATAATTTCTGATTAAATGGTGAGTACCGTACAATACAATGGTGTGCATATAAGTTATTCATCATTAAGCCGCAAAATTGTTTGGTACGTAGCATAGCAAAAAAAATGTAATACTGTTTATCTGCTTACAAAAAATATATTCTTTACTATCATATTTTAATAAAAACGACATGTCACTATATAAAAATTGTCTCGCATGGAGACACACTAGGGACAAGTTCTCTCGTTATCGCGTCATAAAAAAGCCTGACTCGAAATTACGGTTTCAAAAAATGGTCGCATCACAGGCGAAATTTTTGTAAAAAATCCTGAAGAGGCCCACGGGCGGTTTATCAGTACGCTTGACATATCGTCTGAAATGCTGGCCGAATTTGTCGGCTGTAATACACATGAATTTACTCTGGAAATTTTTAGTTCAAACAGCGTTTGCGATAACGTCTGACAGTTGTCCGAATTAAAACTGCGCCCTAGGTGATTTCTCTGAAATATGTTCTGGAGTCGTGTTTAAAATGTTGCAATTTTTGGTCGTGTCGCAATAGTTCGTACAAACTTACAACTTACGACAATGGATTTAAATTAGACATATAAAATTTATAATAACAGACTTACTACATGTATCGGTTGTCTACTGAATGAAATGCATAATGTCAAAGGTAACCTTTGACATCACATATTTACTATTAACGGATATCACCTTTTATACTCGTACCTCACGATTGTTAGACAGAAAGAATTATGTAATAGAAAAGGATGGGATATTCGTATTACGTCTCTATCTATTTATTTTCGTCAATATTTTAAGATTCATGCTATTGCATTAGACAGTCTTATGACATAAATGAAATCTTTGTTTATTAATACTTTTAAGTTTTTTAATAATTTTTGAACTTCATAAGTGAAAAATTAACATAAAAATTTTTGTAAACGTATATGAGATGGAGACTCTTTTGTGCGTGATGGTAGAATCAGTGCTTGGAACCGGTTTCGAAATAGCGGTTAATATCTTTCTTTAACCGGTTATAATTCCGTTCCTTGATTAACCGGTTAATGAAGGGAATGATTTTGAATAAACCGAAATAATTTCGGTTACCGGTTAGTGAAGAAAACGAAACTAAAATCGATACTAAAACCTAAATTAATCTTCTAACTTGGCGCTCCTTCCTCTGCCTAAATTGTTGGGGATACCGCGTGAGAATATGTTTATGTACATAATACTATTGGTTAATTGACTTTTATATTTTAATAAATGGAATATCGATATATAACTAAATGGGAAATAAAATGAATATTATTATTTTAAATATTAGAATTTATCCACTAGTTTTGGTACGAAATATTTGCATGCTATGTCATACTAGAATGTGTAAAGAGAAACTTAATTATGTACCTATATTCTATGTAACTTCTTGCATTCCAGCAAATAAAAACATTAATTTTATTACTAGCCGTGCGTCGCGGTTTTACCTGCCTTAAGTTCTGTATTTTTCCGGTAAAAAATAGCCTAGTTTACTCTTTAAAAAGTTGAACCTGCCAATGAAAGTCTCGTCAAAATCGGTTCATCCATTTCAAAGATTAGTCCGTATAAAAATACAGACGAAAATTTAAAAAAGCTTTTTTCGATGTCACAGACGGACACTTCAATTTTATTTATATATATATGGTATTATTTACATGTATGTATATTAACAAGAAAATCAGAATAATGAGATTTTAGGAAGCGAAAGAAGTAGGTAAGGATCGCGAAATTTGGTGCTCCTTTTACGCCGACTACCACGCTAGGGATACAGCGTGAAGATATGTATGTATATTATTATTTTGAAAATCATATTTGAAATAATGATTTCAAAAATTGTTTGAAAAGATGTAAGTACAGAGTATTTAATAATGTGCAAGACTTTGAAGCCAAAACATCTCTGTGAAAGGGGTGCCATCATTATTTTGAGAGGATTAAGCGGTTTCCTGAGCTGAAACTCATCTGTCTCCTTTTGTCTAACGTTCAGCAGGATTCATCAGGAATTTTAGTAAAATTACTGATAAAGAGAGCAGACATTTTCAATAAATAATAATACAACTTTAAACTAAGCACGAAGCTTATACTGTCAGTCAACGGACTGAGGTTGCTCCCAGTAACAGCCAAACTTGAAGTAAATTTGGAAATCACTTTCTAAATTGACGTGACAGGGAATCGAATCCGGGACAGTAATCTAGAAAGCTTACTAAACGTAACAGAAACTAGTGAAATCAGCTATTTTTTATCTGTCAAAATACACCCCATGTTATTTGCTGATAATGTAGCTTTCTATAGGTGAAAAATTTTTTGAAATCGGTTTAGTACGGTTTTAGAGATTATCCATTACATACAAACAAACAAAGTTTACCTATACTATATTAGAACGACCCGCCGCCGGGGCTTCGCACGGGTAGAAATTTTTTAGAAAATGAAATGAGCCCATGGTACTTGCTGATAATATAGCTTTCTGTAGATGAATGAATATTTATAATCGGTTGAGTATAGTTTTTGAGTTTATCCATTACATACAAACAAACAAAATTTACCTCTTTATAATATTAGTATAGATTTTTGATACTGTCAAATTCCTACTGAGAAACGATTTTCTACAATAATTACATAAAACCGAAGGGTAAAACGAAACGTGCTATTGTCAAACGCTAAACGCAGAGTATACTATCTGTAACCTCGCTCTTTTCTACTCTATTTTTAGCATAGAGTAACTTATTTTTAGTCTGTTAATACTTAAGTTATTCTTAAGTCACCTATATTGACAACTTAGCCTTTGCTAGGTTTAAGCTTATCGCGTAAGCGTACTTAGCGAACTACTTATAAATTGGATTTTTGTCTAAGTTCAAATTTACTGCAAAAGTAATCCTAAATAAAGGCAAAGAACGCTCTATAAATCTAAGCCTGAGAGTAACTGTATAATCACTTGCACTATTAACGGATCACTAAATTGAACTATTCAAATGTGATTAGACTTGTAACACTCGATCGAATAAATTTGAACGCATGTTGCTCGCTCCAATTGAAGACAAAATAAACTTCTTAGTTATAATAATATTTATTTACGTTTAATGTCAAAAATGTGTAATGTTAAGATTTGCTTATTTCTAAAGAATATACAATTTTTCTTTTACTTTAGAATTTAATGCGTGAGATTTAATTATTTTTGGATAAGAATAAGAATCTTTTTTACGAAATAGAACTTTATTGACGTAAATCAGTACATAAATATCTTTACAAACTTAAAACTAAACATTATAAAAAAAATAGACTTCATCATAAATAAATTTTTTTGAAATTAGGCTTTTTATGGGGTTTCAGACAATTTGATAATAGACAACTATTGTCAAATCAGTAATTTTTTACCATCTGTCAAAAAGGTAAGTAATTTTATTGATTCCACGTCCCTTAATTTCTTCTTATATAATTATACAAATTGTGTGACTCCAGATTAAGTACGACGCTTGTATTATAGGAAACACACGTACGAACTGTCAGAGCTCTCAGAATCACCCAGACTTCAAGGTAGTTTACAAAAGTTCGTTTTGTAAATTGAACTGATCGGGCGGCGACCGAACCCGGGTCCCGGCTTGGGAGGCAGATGCCTTGCCACTGCACCGATTAGTGCAGTGCAATCATGTGCTAAGGATTTCATAATTTATTTTTGATATCAAATACCCAAATGTATTTTTCCTAATTTTTGTGTCTTAATCCAAGGAAGATAATATTAATATATAATAAGGATAATAACTTAAATGTGTTATACACATATATACATACATGTATAACACATTTAAGTATATCGCTTATTTACAATTTAATGTCAAAGAATTTCTTTGTTTCTTGTTGTGTTTATTTTAAGGACAACTAGAATAAAAGTCGACACTTTACAACGTGCGTCTTTGTTTTTTAAAGTACTCGAACTTTGACAATGTTACTCATTTTATATCAATAAGGTCATTGTTGTCTGACCAAAAAGTATGAATTAATGTTATCTAGAATAAAAATCCGAGAATTCCTTTTACGAAACAAAAAGCTAAGTAACTATAACAAACAAGTTATTCTTACAAGTTATGATATTTCGCACTAAGTATATAAAAAGTTTCCAATTAAAATATTAATACTTAAGCAAAAAATGTCACTCTAACCGTATTTGATATTCTATTAAATGCATATGTTTATTTGTCCTAACGTGTAAAAAACGTGCGACCAAACAAATAACTACTTTAAAGCGACACCAAAAACATATTTTTTTTATTTTATGACACAAAGGACGCCGCGTCCCGTTGTACATGATAATCGATTATAAGTTTTAAATCGATTGCTATAAGAGTTAAGTGGGTTAATAATCGAGTAGGTGATTTCAATTACGAGGTAACGGCCATTAAGGGACATCGATTACACTTAAAACATGTTAATGTTACTTCATGAACAGTTAACCCCACTATCATTGATGTATAATGATTATCATAATGAGTCAATTTAAGCTGCGTGGTCATTTTTACCCATCAACATTATCTACTGTGAATAAGCAAGGTTAATACAGGTGATACTTAAATAAATGGTCTTTTAACTGCGAGTTTTATAGTTCAATACCAATTAGATTTTAGGCATTATAAAAGGGAGAATAAATTAGTACATTAATCGAAGAAGCAATTAAAAACACGTGGAACACGTATCAGCTATAGGCCCCATGGCAATATCAGAGAAAGATTTATAAATCTTTTTAGTACGAGTGTTTTTTCGGCAAGAAAGATTCTCAGTAATGACTTTTTTAACATTCCGTAAGTCTTGGCAATATGTTGAATACTTCTTTGAATAGTCGAATTATTCACATAGAGTATATATTATCTGTATTTTTTTATATATATTTGATCTTTAGCGTTGCATACTATACTTCTGTTTTATACACTGTTTCTCTCAGTGAGGACCAATTATGGGTTCGCAGTTCTGTTATTCATTTTTTTTTAATTATTATTAATGTTATGTATAACTGTCGGTCTTCCATAAATATAAATAACCAAATAAAGCATTTAAAAAAAAAGTTGAATTTAAAACCTTGACGACCTCGATGGCGCAGCGGTTTAAGTGTCGTGTCCAAGCGTGAAAGGTACCGTATTCTATTCCCGGTCGATTAATGAAACGAACTTTTCTAAATTGTGTCTGGTCTGGATATACTGGGAGACGCCTGTAGTAGTCTTCTTCTGGTTCTCATAGCAAAGTTATTGCCCTAGTTTGAGAGCAGAAGATTGGTATGTTATTGTCTGATGCATTATTATTATAAAAATCCAATATTTGTTATTTTGTTTCTCTTTCTTTGGGTTACAATTTACATCTGTACCAAAAAGATTAGCAGTCGTTATTTTCTATGACTTCATTAACTCAAATTTCTATCGTATTTATAAAGTTATTTTTTTTGTCTTAAGTTTTAATTAGTATAGTAGGATAATTATTTCGTACATTTCAGTGTTCTTTTTGATGTCGGCTTAATTTTTATATTTTTTTTTATTCCTCCCTTTTGAGAGACCTTGTTCTAAATAAATGTCCAGGGCAGGTCTACAATTAACTTATTTATTCTGGAGTGTAGCAACATAAAACAGAATCATCATCAATATAAATAAATAAATGTTCTAACGAGTTCATGTTATTTGGTGTGTCTTCGAAATCCAAGCTTCAGTACCAGTGAAATTTAAATGGAACCAATCTGGAAGCGTATCCTTTCAAATAGAATAAGAATTTTCCAAATCAGTTCATAAATGACGAAGTTATGAGGTAACAAACATAAAAAAACATACAACCGAGTTGAGAACCTCCTATTAAAAATAAATCACTCCGTAATAGGCCAAAATCTGATTAAAAAGCATCGCAAGTATTCAAATTATTACTTATTTCTACTTATTACATAGATTACCGAGCTGTTACAGTTTACTGTACACGAATTGTAATGTTTGTATGTTACCTATGTAACAAACAGAACACAATATCAAAAACGTCTTATTTGCTACATAGAGTAAATTGTAGAATTACATAAATCTTTACAGTAAATAAACGAATATTCGTGGAAATCTTCTTATGAAATTTACTACTATATTTTAAGGAAATCATGACAGGTTCGGATCCAGGAACGTTCATGAAAAACATTAAATTATATTAAAAGCATTGCTTGAATTTTATTAATATCGGATTCCTATGGGAATAATGCGAAACGCGACCTATGGAAATATTTATAGGGCTGTCTACGATGCCTTGTTATTAAACGTAATATGAATTCGTTCGTAAAATTCAATATTCCTCCCGTATCGTTCGGTCGACTTAATAAACGATGTAATTTTCATAAAGCGATTAATTAAAAATTAATTTCGTAAACAAATTGAGGCCAACGTTGTAGAAATAACAATTTTACTATTTCAATTTCAATATGTAAAAATAAATTGCGCACTAAAATCCCTGTTCGTTCCTGAGTACTTAAAAAAGCTGTCAAGTGGGGATCAAATTCACACACTGACGGTTCCTTACCGCCACACAAACATTTGTGTTATGTACATACATGTTAAAAAAATATTTTCTTTAATTTAGTTCTGGATCCTTTAGTGCAAGGCCGACTCACACTTGGCCGGTTTTTATTATTATACTTAGCAGCTTGTACAATAATTATACCAAGTTCTCTTCTTGTATTATCGTTTTTACTATGAGCAAAAAACAAAAAAATTTTAAGAAAATTGGGTTTCTAGTGTAGGGACATCCCTTAATTTTTACGTTTCAAATACTTTATTATTTGTATCCGCCACAATAACACATCCTGTGAAAATTTTAACAGGCTACCTATTACGGTTCAAAAGATGCATAGGAGATAGACTGAAAGAAGGAAGAATGGACGACGGGAGTAAGGTTCCTTTAGTTGGCACTAATGATTAGGAAGTCTCGACATTTTTAAAGTCCCGGGACATGAGACAGCTCAGGCTCGAGGTCCTGGGACGTCCCGGTACTTGCGCCAATTGTAAATTAAAGTTTGTCGTAGAGCTTTCCTATTATGTAAATAAAATTTGTCATAGTGTGGTATTGACAATTTTCTTTTAATTACAAGAATTTATAAAATCTCAGAATTTTAATAAAAACTTAACTCAAAGTAACGTAATATTAAACATATAGAATTTGTGATTTAACGAACATTCAACATTCATTAGTGACCAACGCCTTGTTCCACATTTGATCAAAAAAAATAAGCCCCCCCCCCAACTTACAGCCAGAAGTCAAAATTAACTGTTAAAGTTCATGTCTAATATTTTTTAGTCAGTGACATAAAAATACCGATAAATGTACTAGTGCTTCTATTTTCCATTTTAAAGCAGGCACTGAAAACCTTAGATAAAGAGCACGTCGTAGCATTTGGTTGAGGTTCCAACACTAGCATACCTGCAGTCATAATGTTAGAACTGAACACTCTTGTTTGACATAAAGTGCTTGGAAATAGCATAGTTTCAAGTTACGCTTCCCTCTTGCTAAAACACAAACTTGATGCTATTATGTAGAGCACA
Organism: Zeuzera pyrina; assembly: GCA_907165235.1. Classification (NCBI taxonomy): domain Eukaryota; kingdom Metazoa; phylum Arthropoda; class Insecta; order Lepidoptera; family Cossidae; genus Zeuzera; species Zeuzera pyrina. The sequence goes on from OU015622.1 coordinate 2,393,143, forward strand.
TTGGATATAAGTGTAGGTCTTTTACGGTTATATTTAGTTTCCAAAGTTTTTATGAATTATGTTTTCTTGGGTTCATGCAGCAGCAACAGAAAACGTATCGAAATTGTAATGAGATATTATGTTCATAATTTATTCATGAAATCTGAAAAACTACTTTATTAAAATATTTATAATAATTTTCTTACAAAATATCTTACTTTTTAACTAACTAAAAGGGAACATAATTTTAAAGCCAAACATCAAGTAGTGACATCACTTCATAGCTAAGTAGTTCACAATTGCATAGTTCAGCGGCGTAAATATGGACATTTGATCACTAATAAAAAACTAGATACACAATCAACGCTCCAAAAATGTCCGAACCGAATGTGCACTCAAATGAGTATTTGATACTCAATACTACTTAAATGAGTAGTATTCGAAAACGCTAACAGCGAACATGTCAAAGTGCTCCTTCAAAAATTGTAAAAACAACACCTCTAGAACGCTAAAAAAGATGGAGATTCTTATTTTCGATTAATGAATTAAATAATATTATTTACGTGGTCATTATTTCGTTATAGTAATAATAATAACGTTACATACTTTTTTATTAAATTCGTAATCATATTTTTCAATATTTCCTGATTATATGCCCAAAATCGAGTGAAAGTATGTTAAATGCTGTGGAGATGCGGTCTCTCAGAAATATGTGCGGTGTCACGCTTGCTGACAGGATAAGCAATGATGAGATACGCAGTATGACAGGGTTGCACAACAGTGTTATTGTAAAAATGAAGAAACGAATGCTTAGATGGTTCGGGCACATGGAAAGAATGAGTGATGAAAGACTGACGAAGAAAATATACAGAGCGAAAGTGAGTGGTAAAAGAAGCCAAGGAAGACCAAGGCTGACTTATGAAGATCAAATAGCCAGAGTGTTAGCAGACGGAAATGTCAAAAGCACTCGCATACCTAGGCGAAAATGTGTGAGGAGAATGATGAGATTTGAGGAAGCGAAAGAGGTGTGTAAGGACCGCGACTCCTGGCGCTCCGTCCTCTCTGACTACCCCGTTGGGGATACAGCGTGAAGTTATGTTATGTTATACATATGTCTTATTCTTGTCACTTACGTAACAAATCACAATGACGTAAACAGCAATGCAAATAGATTATGTGAATTATACTTTACGTAAGTGATGTAAGATTGCATCTTAAATTTTTTTTAACAAATTTCGTTTCATATTTCATGCAAGAATCGTTGACGAGCTTTTATAACCTTAGTGTTCGACAGTAAGGTCTACTTTAGATTAACACAATATTACCGATAATACTATACGATATTAAAAATATATACGTCACTTCCGACAATAATTTGTTTAGATTTTACAAGGGATTGTGAATCTAGTTTTTTATTTGTGATCGAAGATGTGGACAAAGTAATAAAAAATGGATAGAGACTTTGTTGACGCAGGATTCTGGAACCTTCCAGACATGGTGAGGTGTTACCTTGTAGAAAATACTATTACGCTATGAACGAAACATGCCGTGATGCTAAGTCACGTGACTCCGGTTTTAGTGTGGCTTGTATCAAGTATTTAAACTTGATTTAAGGAACTGACATCTCGCGTGCACCAACTATTTGGTGGTTGGTGCAAGCGAGATGTCAGTTCCTTAAATCGAGTTTCATTAATGGTGCAAGCCACCCTTAATGCATACGTCATAATTTAATTTTCGTATTTCAAACCTACCGGCACAGGTCCGTGCGCTTTGGCGACATATCGGGAAAGCCTATGTCCAGCAGTGGACATCTTCTGGTTGATGATGACGACGATGATGATGATGATTTTAAATCATTCATTAAATCAACTATATTTTGTATTATTGCTGTCCCTGAATTTATGAAACAATTCCTCGAAAAATATATTTTACACATTCATTTATAGCTTATATCTATGCCATTAACATTGAATTAACTTTTAACCATACTTCAACGTTTTTCCCTACTTTAGTAGAACACAATTGGAGCAGTATCCAATAACATTTCAAACAATGGTCATAAATAAATTTGTTACCGCGAATTAAAAAAATTGTCTCAATTTACTTGACGGAATCTCGATTTCTTTTACATGCTACAGAAAAGACAAAAGAGCAAACAGTCCGCCTGATGGGAAGTGGACCGAGATCCATAGGCAAATGCGTTGACAACCCTATTTAAGAGGATGAAACTCTTAGGCTAGAAATTTCACCTGTTGTCTTATCTTCTACACCAGAATATATAACAGTGCAAGCACTGTTCTTAGGAGGCATGATTAGCGAGTAATGCGGTTAGCGATGCTAATGAACCCCGTAATGCCATCCACTAACCTCTGTAATAATAAACTTCACTATCTTTTATTCGTAGCGCGCAATTCGCACGAACCACCGTTGACAGACACTATTAAAATAAGTAATCATTTTATACATACATATATTTCTACATGCCATCTCTCTTGAGCTATACAGAACGGATAGAGCCCCAAGTATTGTAGTCCTTGCATTTTTATTTCCCAATCTCAAACTTTATCATTATACTTACACATTATCGCCGAGATATGAGTGGTTTTAATACTTCTGTCTTTTAACGCTCGTGCTATTTCATATTTAAGTCAGCCGCGGTCTTTCTCGAAAAACATGACTGCCGTGAAGTAATTTACGAATCCAACGTGCAGCTAGAGAGGAACAGCGAACTCACCTTTCACGTAATTCGCCCGCGATTTGGGCGAATGTATAAAGGAGGCTTTATAAAAAAAGCCCTGCATAATCGCTCATCACCAGTAACTTGCTCGCAGTGCAAAAGCTCACCGCAGTAAAGCACACAAGCTCTCCCCGTGTGTGCTGTGAATATACGATGCATGTGTTACACGAATATCCCTACGCCGTAACCGTCTGAGAATTACGTACACCGATTGTTGCTACGGCACAGTTTGAATAAGATTTGTTTATTTTGCCTACCGTTTTCGCTACGGGTTAAAGGTTACTAACCTGTGATTCAGTTATTACAGGGGTCTAGTGATGAAGGGAATGTGCAAATAATTTTTTTTGGCACGGATTTGGCAAAAAGTTAAACTTTATTATTTCCTTGTCTGTATGTATGTCACAAACGGATAATTTCGTCATTTTTACACGTATTGAACTAAAGGTTACCGAAATATAAACAGGTGACCTATGACTAGAAACGAGAAAGAAAAACAGACCTTATATCTTTTTCCTTAAGTATGAATTTACTAAATTAAACATATATTTGGACCAAAATTGCTACGAAATCCTTAGTTCATGCATGTCGCACCCGCTCTTTGGCATCGTTTTGTAATTATTTTAATGCTAGATTAATAAGGTAGTTAGATTTTTTTTTTATTGTTCAGAAAAAATTAAAAGTTCGATCTGTTGTTCGATTAACATTTCAATTTAGAAATTCTTAAAGGTTGTATCTATCTAAAAATAGAAAGAAATTGAACTTTTCCGTGTAAGCGAATAAGTATATCATCGGCATTTCGAGCGCCTGCGAAGTCGGGGGTCCTGGGCACAGGCCCCGTGTGCCCTTATGGTAAAGACGGGATTGACCAGGACCCCTTAGAAGGTAGACGTAAATTAAATATTAGGTATTGCAGACTCCATTTTTTATTCAACTTCTACTTATTCTAAGTTGTGTTCGAACCCTAAGTTACCGCGTGTCCAACACGCTCGTGGCCAGTTTTTAATAATTATATTCAGGATTCAAATAATATCTATCCATATTCTCTTAACATCAATCTAACCGATAGTAAATTAAACACCCTTAGCTTCTCATACAGCTTTAACTACAAATTTAATATCAAAACTTTGTTTATTATCACAATTAACTAAGCATTATAGAGGATTAAGTGAGACTTAAGTCACATTTACTGAACTTAAATTACTCCCGTGTTATATCTGCCAAGGTCTTATGTGGTTGTGCGTTAAATTTTAGTCGCTAATTTACTTTGATTATATCATAATGTTTGGGTTTCTTGGATAAATTTAGTGAACAATTTGCAGAGTTGAATTTCGGTAGGGTAAAATTACTCGAATTCCTCATTAAAGTGCAAAGGAATAAAAATATAAGTGTTCACAGACTCTATTATTGTAAATAAAATATTAACAGAGCTGTTGTGTTTGTTCTTCAGACCGTCACAGCTGATTAACTAGAGGTCCTAGAGACCGTAAATATAAACTCTTTGGCGACAATCTCTACTATGTGCGACTGTTTCATCAAAGGAGGTTACGTATATGCGTATACATTATCATGAGCTAACTAGTGTTAGCTACAATTGGCTTTTAATTTTCATAAATTAGACTTAGTCTTCCTTGGCCAAGTAAGTGGTAACTTTCGCTCTGTTTTTTTCGCCAGTCGTTCGTCACTTATTCTACGTGTCCAAAATAATGAAGTATTTTTTCCTATCTTCTATTTTATTATATAATAAGTAATGACACTCATCCAACCCTACAATATAACGTATCTTTTTATTGCTTATCATTGCTTTTTCATATCTTCAATACATATACCTTCACTGAAGATATGAAACTGAAGCAGGGTATCTCTGAATCGAAAACTACTATTTTATGATTTGTTTAAAAGATGTACCTAATGGAAAGACAAATTCCTTAAGCGGTTTTTCAAAAAATTTCAAATTATTGTAACTTAGAATAAAAATATAAATATATATGTACTTATTTTCAATTTTTGTTGAAGCTCCAAAGCTAATACCTATAGTCAAAGCTCAACTTTTATAATTCACGTCTGTTTTTGGCCACTACTTATTACTTAAGTATGCTCGTATACTATTATAATAAATACTCAATACAATAATATTATAATATAAGTTCATGATTTCAGCTCTTTAACTTTTGTCTCTTTAACTCAAAATATTGTCTAAGAAAAAAGACTGATCTACAGAAGATATAAACACCGTGAGTTGATATTTATGAAAAGTAAAATTTCTAAACTTGATTCTAGGAAGTTTAACAGACAAATTAACGCACGCATAAGCAACCTTATAAGGATCCCGTTTCTCTTTTTAAAGCACAGGACCTCAGAAATGTCATTTCACCTAGTCCTAGAATAATCAGCTGTGACAATTTATTTTTCACTCATTACTAGGTACAGAGAACAGTGGAGTAGAGTAGTACCTACTATAGAATTCTCAAATGAGAACGCTATTTTTAGCGGTACTACCCTTAGTCCAGTTTCAATCACCAAAGGTTAGATCAAAGAGAGTGCTATATAACGTTAAGTTCACCTTTGTAATCATGGAGTGAGAAATATTACAAATAGGAGGCAAAAATAAGAAAGAATCGTTTGTCGCTTTTACACTGTGCACGTTCTGAAATAATGACAGCTCCGTCCCGTTGAAAACCTTAGTTTGTCCTACGGCGATATTTTAATTTCACGGAGTTCGAACCCCGGGGGTGGATTGTATTTTTTCCTCCACCTTCAATCCAAATGTTTCGACCGTGACCTACTTTTGGGCTTTTCTTTAAATAACAACACAGAAGTGAAACATCGATAAAAATTTGTTTTAGTATCGATTGTACGTAAAGCAATTTGTTCATGGCCCAAAAAGAAAATTGTAAGCGAAATTTTTTCTATCGATAAATCTGAGGATTTCCTTTTTTGTTGGTAAAGGGAGGTAGGTACGGTGAAAGATTTATTCGCTTTTATGCTGATATCGGAATTATGAGAATAAAGTAGAAGGTACTTAGTACACTTGGAATATACTTACTTCGGTTATGTAAACTAATTGAATATTTCGACGGGTCCTCTGGCTCAGGTCAATTTAGGAAAAATCTTTTTAAATGTCTAGTACTTACTGGGAGCTTCTCCTATGGCTTATAAAATATGGCATCCATAGTACAAACGTATTGTTTTTGTCACACAATTGTTGTATCTGTCTTGAATATTTATTATTAGGTAAGAGAAAAGTAAAAATGTATCGTCTCTGCAAAATCTTTATTTAATAAAAAAATCGTAAATGCATTTAAGATTATGGCTTAAAAATACTTAAAGATTAAGATGTTAAGAAAATAAAATGAGATTCGTCCCTCCTTTTAATAAATAGGTCACGAAAACGAAGTAACGCGTGGGTAGTTCGCTGTCATTTTGCCGAGGAGACTTTCGCATTTCACAGAAAGCCTATGTGTTGTTTTATATTATATCTGCTGAAATATATTTAGAAAATTTAGTGTATTACTAACAATACCGACGAATGTAATATAAGAATACTCTCTATATCATAACACCTTTTTACCCGATTGTGAAATATAAAGAAATTATTTTTCGCGACATAAAATATATATTTAAATACATGTTTATTTTTATTATTGTTATTCACAGATCTATCTTAAATACATACGAACTAAGACCCGGACAATAAAAAAAATAGGAAAAATTATTTTCCTAAATTGACCTGGCTGGGAATCATAGTTTGGACCCTCAGCTTCGAAGGTAGAAGGCGCTACGTTACGAATTAAAAAATTAAATAAAATAGGATACCTAAATAATTTATTTAATTTCTTTTTATTGATTCCTTAGTACACATCGAAATAAAACCAGTTTTGCCATTCCAAAAAAGCAGCGGTCGTTCATTGCCCGGTTTTGGTCGCAAGCCTCCGTCTACCTAATCGGGATCTGACCGGTCGAAATCGACGGCTATCCCGAAAGCGGCGTGACTTTTACCCCCGGAATTGACGCGGCGCGGGTGGTAGGGGTCCGGGGGGTATTGATCGCGGATGCTCGGAGGGTCTTCGGCCGCGCTCGGCTCCGCTCGCCCCGGCCTCACTTATACATAGGGTTGCCAACTCTCCAGCTTTGACCCGAAATCT